>JBBBDQ010001045.1:3105000-3750000 GCA_037127315.1 Ascarosepion bandense
AATAACTGATAGCTTATATACAGTGTGACCATAAAGTTTGTGTGCGCTTTAAAAAAATTATAATTTTATTTGTATTATAATTTTTTAAGTGTACACGGAATTTATGGACGCCCTGTATTTCTGAAAGGGGTTTTTATTCCATATGCATGTCATCAATATAAGAGCTTCGATCTGACAAAGCTATTTAAAAAATGACTTTGTTTTATGTTAATGTTTTGGTTTTGTAGTAATTTGCAATCTTTCGTAAAACTACACTTAACGCAGTCTATTCTATGTTCAATTTCCTTTTCTCCTATCCTAATTCGTTACAACTGATCCATCGGTCAGTTAAGTGCCATACATGATACACGCTTGGGCGATCATGTCTCGAAAGAGATATGACTGACTGAGCAGAAGATTATCCCGTAGTAAGTTGCCATTGCTTTCTGCGGTAGACTGGTGCCAGCCAATGCTGTAGAACCCAATCTGTTCTGTTATTTAACCCAAGATGGAAGAGACGGATTAATACCTTTCCTGAGGGTATTTGTACGTAAGTGAATGCAACTAATTCAACTGGAATTCGAATTCGGATTCCCAATTTCTTATTCCAAGACGACATCTACTGCACCACCCACGCACATCCCAATTGATCCATGCACTGAAGTATTTGAAGTGTTTTGTATTTACTAATTTCCCATTTAGAATTTTTATGATAGATTCATAGTACATACGATTAGTGCTTTCTTTCCAAATTCAGCTCATTATTTCTGTTTTGGAAAGAAATAATTTGCATCCTATATATATATATATATATATATATATATATATATATATATATAATCCCCAAGTGAATAAGGAACGAAGAAAATATTAACTACATTCAAGACATTAATTTAAAACAGTGCTCAATATCGAAATAGAGCTATGAATATTTATTATAAATTATAGTTTAGAACAAATTACAATCTACTATAAAGTGTACATATTGTTTCGACATTCTAAGGACAATGTCTCATCAAGTAGTAAACACATATATATATATAGATAGAGAGAGAGAGAGAGAGAACGGCTATAGCCCAGAGGTAGAATCGTCGACTGACGCCTATTCGGTCGGGTTTCAATCTTGGGTTAAAGGGCAATCGGAGTCTAACCGTACTGATGAGCTGTGATAAAGCGAAGCAGATCTGTCTACGGATGACAATAATGATAATCCACGTATACTGTCTTAATATGTATAGGAAAAACTACTAAAAAGTTGTAAGATTAAAAATGTATTTTTTGACAGTATTTATTTATTTCTATTATTATATATATAATAATAGAAATAAATAAACACTGTCAAAAAATACATTTTTAACTTACACCGTTTTAGTAGTTTTTCCTATATATATATATATATATATATATATATATATATATATATATATATTTGAATACTAGGGAGAAGATTTTTTACTATTATTATAAATATCGCGCCATCACAGTGGCTCGACAGAAATTATAGTCTCCCAATTTACTGATTTGATTCCTGTCTTCAGTAATTTTCGCAAATCTAAATTTTTATAATAAATTTTAAAAATTACGCTGACAAATCAATACAGACATAATTACATGTTCCAACCCGGAGTATTTTAATATGTAACAAACATACTAAGAATATTAACGTTTTTAACTCTTCTAATGGCGAGATATTTAAAATTTAAAGAATTACATGTAAATATTTTCTGTTAATAGTAAAGATTTACTTAAATATGTAAGCGTTTTTGCAAAGGAAATTAGAAAAATGAGTGGATGACTGAAGAGATTCTGGACATGATGCAAAGGAGGCAGAAACTGATATCAAGACATGGAATGGCGTACAGGGAACTACACAAGAAATAAGAAGAAAATGTAGACAGGCTAAAGAGGAATGGCTCAATGAGAAATGTGCAGAAGTAGAGAGATTGAGTAGGAATAATAAAGTAGACATGCTTAAGGAAATAAAAGAACTGACAGGGCAAAAAACCTGCTCTTCAACAGCATGTATAAAATCTAAGGATGAAACAATCATTTTGGAGAAAGAGGAAATACTCCAACGATGGGAAGAATATATAAAAGATCTTTTCCACGACAAGAGAGAGCAACCAATAATACACAAAGATGAAGACGGACCGGAAATATTAAAGTCTGAAGTGGAATCTGCAGTAGCCAAACTGAATAAAAACGAAGCAGCTGGACCAGACGGCATAGTCATAGAGCTGTTGATAGCCCTGGAAGAATTGGGTATAGAAAAAATTACTGAAATAATAAATGAAATTTATAATAATGGGGTAATAACCAGAGGACCTCAGCAAATCTACCTAAGAAGTCAGGAGCAAATGAGTGCGAACTCCACAGAACCATCAGTTTAATGAGCCATGTAACAGAACTGATCGTCCGAATCCTGATAAATAAAGCGAGAAGCAGAATCAGGCCAGAGACAAACCAAGAACAGTGTGGTTTTATTAAAGACACAGGAACAAGGAATGCCATATTTATGATTAGGATGCTCTCTAAAAGAGCAATACAAATGAAGGACTTATACCTGTGCTTTATTTATTATGCGAGGGCGTTTGACAAAATACGCCACAAAGAATTGAAGGAGATGCTCGGCAGCCTTGACATATTTAGAGAAGACTTAAGAGTAATCAAGAATCTTTACTGGCAGCAAACCGCTTGTATACGGACAGGTAATGAATTGAGTAGATATACAAAGATAAAAAGGTGCGTAAGACAAGGATGTGTCTTTTCACCGGATCTGTTCAACTTGTTCAGCGAGAATATTTTGAGGACCCTAGAAATTATGCCTGGATTCGTAATCGGAGGCCACGATTTAAACAACCTAAGATGCGCATATGATACACTTCTGATAGCAGACACAGAAAGGAAACTACAATACCTCCTACAGAAGGTAGCTGAAGAAAGTAACAAGAAAGACTAGACATAAACTGCAAGAAAACTGAATACATGGTCATCAGTAAAAAGGGCAACCCAATATGCCAAATAGAGGTCGGGGATACTAGAATCAAGCAGGTACAAAAATTTAAATACCTGGGAAGTGTTATAACAGAAGACAGAAAGTGTGGCACAGAGATCCGAAGGCGAATTGGCCCGGCGAAGGAAGCATTCCAGAAGTTGAGCAAAGTATTAAGAAACAGGACAATTTCGTTAGAAACAAGGAAGAGAGTAATGGATTTCTGTGTGGTGTCGGTTCTTCAATATGGCAGTAAATGCTGAACAATATCATCAAAGATGAAGGAAAAACTTGAAGCAACTGAAATGTGGTTCTTCAGCAGGGTACAGCGATGATGGAACAAGGGCTGTGTGGTGTAACAGGAGGCGTCCTAAGAGCCACCAGGGATAGGGAGACGGTGAAGGCCATGATCGCTTACGTCCTGAAAGGGCAGGGCACATAGAAGTACTTTTTCTCAACTGTTTATAAGAAATTATAATGTGGGCATAAAGTGGGGGATTAAATCAATATTATAATCAATATATAAACTGATCCATCATTTTGTGGCCAAGCTAGTTTCTATACATTTATATTATAGATTTATGGGCTTGAGCTAGTGAATGACAGAACGGGGGTTGCAGGAGAAGGCATGCTAAGAGCCACCAGAGATTGGGAGACGGGGAAAGCCATGATCGCCTACGTCCTGAAGGGACAAGGCACATAGAAGAAGAATCATCACGACAGTGCTGCAGCAACATTAGGAGCTTATAAATTAAAATAGGATCCTTTTGATCTATCAACAATTACTCATCTGATAGAAAAGCTTGAAACCACAAAAATGCAGCAGAATATTACTTCAAGTAAGAGACATTCTCTGGAATCTGAATGTACACCTGGAGAGTCAGTCAATAATTTGATCAAACATACACTCTTTTTTATGCAACAAAATGGAGGAACAATTGCAGATCTGTTGTATTTCATAACCCCAATTCATATTTTTCTATATTTCTGAGATGAGGTATTGTAATCATTTACACTATTTAAATTGTTCGAACTGTTGTCATCTTCCTTGCCATATTCATGACTTTTCGACTGTTGTACGCCCCGGACTTCTTCAGGATCTGTCTATGTTTCTGAGATGAGGTACTGTAATCATTTACATTACTTACATTGTTCGGACTGTTGTCCTCATCTTTGTTGCCATATTTATGATGTTTCGGCTGTTGTACGCCCCGGCCTTCTTCAGGATCTGTCTATATTTCTGAGATTGTATTGTAATTATTTACACTATTTACATTGTTCGGGCTGTTGTCCTCATTTTTGTTGCCATATTCATGATGTTTCGGACGTTGTACGATTAGCAATTCTTCAGGTGATTGAAATTTCGAATTCAACCTTTTATTTCGTTCACCGGTGTAGATTGTTTTAGTTCCACGCGTTCTGCCTCTTTCAGATGTTTCACTATCAGTTATCTCCCTTTAACTCAACTTTCCAAATTTTTTCACATCTGCTATATCTCGGGATTGAACACAAAACGTTTTGGTTCAAGTCACTGGACCCAACCAACGCTTTTATTCATTGAACCATGTGTGAGCTAAACTTTAATCTGAAATTGTCACTGTATAATGTTCGATCGATATGATTAATAAAGAAGCGTTGGATACTATTGTGCTAAAAAATAATATTTATTGAACAAAATGAATGCTTTTTTATCATTAGGCTATAATCGTACTGATGTACTTACCTACGACCGCATGTTATCATAACCATCTATCCGAAAGAGTGTTGAGGCTTCCTTTTAAGAAGGTCCACTACTAATTAATCGAGCGTATAGCCCAGAATGGCTGATGATGTATAAATAGACGAAGCTTCGATACAAAGAATACCTTTACTGGGATTCATAGCACCATTTTAAATACATAATTTTTTATCTACTAGACTGGCTACCACTCAAGGCAGATGATCACTTAGGGCGGATACATATATGTTGTTTGAGATTGTCTCGCTAGAATCATTACAATTGAGTCGTGAGTTCAATACTCACTGGGAGCTCCATACTTTCGGCCTTGTGCCAGATCTAAGCTGCGTTTAGAAAATCACCGTTCATGAGTTGTTGTTGGTTTTTGTTTTATGGTTTTTTTTACGCAAAAATTCTCGATTAAAACCTGAACTAAGCTTGCCTAAATCCATTGTCAACACCGGAAACCGTTACGCTATCCGCACACCTGTGTGTATATTTTTTGATGATTCTTCCAACTTAAGCCAAGGAATAAGATTTAGAAAAGACAATAAAAGACAGATTGCGACTGGCGTTGCCATAATAATTTTTTTTGGGGGGTGGGGGGTCGTAGGTGACAGGAAAGCAAGAAACTGGAAGAGAGTTCCACAAGCGAGGAGGATGAAAAAATAAAATATTAGCATAGATCTTACAGTTACATATATTTCAACATTAAATGTTGAGACCAAGTTGTCAATTGAGTCAGTCAAGTGCCATACGTGATACACGCTTGATCTGACTGGGCAGAAGATTATCTCGCAGTAGGTTGCCATTGCTTTCTACGGTAGACAGGTTGCCAGCCAAGGCTACAGAACCCAATCTGTCCTGTTATTTAACCCATAACTAGAAGGAATAGGCGGATTAATACCTTTCCCAAGGGTATTTGCGCGTAAGTGAATGCAATGAATTCAGCTGGAATTCGAACTCGGCTCCCCGATTTCCCGTTCCGAGCCGATATCCAATGCACCACAATGTACATCTCGACAACATGAATTTAAGCGTACTACTCAATTGACGGCACGATGTCGCCTTCGTACCGTCAATTGAGTAGTGTCGCTTAAATTCATGTTGTCGAGATGTCAAGAAGGAGAGCTCATTAGATCAATTGCCGTGAAAATATTTATAGAAAAAACAAAAACAAGTCATGTGTTGCGACAGATTGAAGAGGACTGAAGTCGAGATGCTAGCTCAGGACTGATAATATTACAGTTTCTTCTTTGAATTTTGTCGAGAATTTCGATATACGTAGCCGGAACACCTCACCAGGAGCGGCAGTAATATTATATGCACAGGCAAAAGGAAGATCTATAAATGTGTTAGATGGATTCTTGAAATGTGAATTCGTACACAGGAATGTGAATATCTCTACGCTCTACCCAGGAACAAATTGTTATTCACCGGCACGTCTACCGTGAGACAGTGTAGTATTTCCGCGCTTCTTGGACTCCGTTATATAGATGGTTTCGTCGTCGTCTTGCGGCTATTGGCCAAGATAGAACTCACTACACCCCTCCAGTATTCCCTGTGCATTTGGAACCCTGGCGCAGTTTATAGTGAAATTCATAATCTTGTCAAATAGCTGAATACTTTATACTTCGCCAGGGCTACCAAGGGTGTTTTTATTGTGACACCAACACTAGATGGGTTGCCTCCTGTTATTTAACCCATAACTGGAGGGAAGTGACGGATTAATACCTTTCTCAAGGGTACTAGTGCTTAAGTGAATGCAGGGTACTCAACTGGAATTCGAAATCAGCTCACCGATTTCTCCTTCCAAGCCGATATCCACTGCACAACAACGCACATCCGTCACTGAACGCTTACAGTGCCTGGTATTCCCAAGTAGTCACCCATCTAAGTACTAACCAGACTCAACGTTGCTTAACTTCTGTGATCGAACGAGAAACAGTGTATTCAACGTGATATACCGTAAGCAGATGGTTCATGGGGTCGGCAAAGTACTGCTTAGGGCTTATGGGTAAACTTGAGCCAAACAGATACCTGAATTCCATATATAAGTCAGTCAGTCAGTTAAGTGTCATACGTGATACACGCTTTGGACGATCATGTCTCGAAAGAGGCATGACTGATTGGGAAAAAGATTACTCTGCAGTAGGTAGCCATTGCTTTCTGGTTGCTGACTAAGTCTGTAGAACCCAATCTGTTCTATTATTTAACCTATAAATACCTTTTCCAAGTGTATTTGTACGCAAGTAAATGCAAGGAATTCAACTGAAATTCGATCTCGTCTCCCCGATTTTTCGTTCCGAGTCGATATCCACTGCACCACAACGCACATCCTCCATATATAAGACCCGTGAGATGTTCCTCAACAGGATGCATAAAATCCAAGGAAGGGACAATCATAGTAGAGAAAGAGGAAATACTCCAGCGATGGGAAGAATACATAAAGGATCTCTTTGGCGACAAGAGAGAACAACCGAGAATACACAAGGAGATGGATGGACCGGAAATACTAAAATCCGAAGTGGAAGCTGCAATGGCCAAAATGAACAGAAATAAAGCACCTGGCCCAGATGGCATAGTGATAGAGCTGCTGACAGCCTTAGAAGAATATGGCATAGAAAAGATTACCGACATAATAAACGAAATTTATAGCAGCGGAATAATACCAGACGACCTATGCAAGTCGATATTTATAGCACTGCCGAAGAAACCAGGTGCAAACGAGTGTGAACTACACAGAACTATCAGCTTAATGAGTCACATTACAAAACTGATTGTCAGAATCCTGATGAATAGAGCGAGAAGCAGAATCAGGCCAGAGATAGGGTAGGAACAGTGCGGGTTCGTCAAAGACACTGGAACAAGGAACGCCATATTCATGATTAGGATGCTCTCTGAAAGGGCATTACAAATGAAGAAAGACTTGTACCTATGCTTCATTGATTACGCGAAAGCATTCGACAAAATACGACACAAAGAATTGATGGAAATGATAGGCAACCTCGACATTTTCGGCAAAGATATAAGAATAATCAAGAATCTCTACTGGCAGCAAACGGCCTGCATACGGACAGGTAACGACCTCAGTAGATACACAAAGATAGAAAAGGCGTAAGACAAGGATGTGTCTTTTCACCGGATTTGTTCAACCTATACAGCGAGAATATTTTGAGGACCCTAGATGACACACCAGGATTTATTATTGGAGGCCACAACCTGAACAACATAAGATACGCGGACGATACAGTACTGATTGCGGACACGGAAAGGAAACAGCAAGATCTCATACAGAAAGTAGCAGTGGAGAGTGACAAGAAGGGACTACAAATAAACTTTAAGAAAACTGAGTGCATGGTCATCAGCAAAAGATACAACCCAAAATGCCAAATACAGGTGGGGGATAACAGAATCAAACAAGTCCAAGAATTTAAGTACCTAGGAAGTGTTCTAACAGGAGATGGAAAGTGCGACACGGAGATCCGAAGGCGAATTGGCATGGCAAAGGACGCGTTCCAGAAGATGAGCAAGATACTAACACACAGGAAGATCTCAATAGAAACGAAGAAAAGAGTGCTAGACTGCTACGTGATGTCAGTTCTTCAGTACGGCTGTGAATGCTGGACAATATCATCGAAAATGAGGAAAAAACTGGAAGCGGCCGAAATGTGGTTCTACAGAAGGATGCTACGGATATCGTGGACTGAGCATACAAGCAACGACGAAGTGTTAGAAAGAATGGCAACAAAAATGAAATTGATGCTGAGCATCAGGAAGAGACAACTGAAGTTCCTGGGACATGCAATGAGAAAGGAGAGCCTGGAGGACCTGATACTGACTGGTCAGATAGAAGGAAGGAGAGACAGAGGAAGGCAGCGGATAACATATCTGCAGGGTCTGATCAGGTGGATGACGGAACGGGGGTTGCCAGGAGCAACAGGAGCAAACATACTAAGAGCCACAAGGGATAGGGAGACGTGGAGATCCATGATCGCCTACGTCCTGAAGGGACAGGGCACATAGAAGAAGAAGAAGAGATATTTTCTAGACATTTTGTTTTTAAAATGGAGGGCTTATATGCTATCTAATAGGTTAGATTGAAAATTAGGTGCTACTATAGCGTGAGGTCTACCTCAATATATCGTCTACCCAGGTGCAGCGCGGAGGTCTACCGTGCCCCTTCTCTCACGTGGCCATCCAACTATAAGAGCACACACTCAGGCAAATGAGCGATCGTGCATCCGCCCCACTCCCTCACTCCGTCCTCGTGCATCCGCCCCACTCCCTCACCCCATCCGCGTGCATCCACCCGTCTCCCTCACTCCGTCCTTGTGCATCCGCCGGTCCGTATATTCTATCGTCTCGGGTGCCAGCTATAGCACAATGGTTATCAAAATAGTCTTTGAGACCAACTTGCTAGTATAAAGAGTGCATTTTCTACTTGGTCCTGTGACCTTATACTAGACTAAGCTGACTTTAGCAAATGTCCAGTAAGAATGGCTCCATTACTGGTCTTGTCATCTCTCTTCTAGTTGTAACTACGAGGGTGCCGATGGTAATCATATCATCCGATTATCGATCCTGAGATTAATTATTATGTATTATGGAATGTGGAAATTGATCTTTGTGTGCTTAATTCTGGCTTGCTGGCCCAGTTAGTAGTTAATGGCGTCTCCACGACTGGCAATTTTCACAACAAATACAACTGATGCAAGATCAAACAAGTCCTCGAGAAAAGATTGAAAGAAAAGTATTTTTGTCACGTGACTTGTATGTCTCTGTTGAGCTTTGACTTTCATTTCTTTTTCTCATTCGCATTTTACTTTTTCTTTTCTTGTTTCCTTTCTTTCTCTTCTTTCATGCCACCTATTGCTTATTTAATGGCTAATTTCTTTCTTTTCTAAATATCTTTATTTTGCCGCTCTCCATCTCCCCATTTCTCTCCTATTCAATCTTTTTCTCTTTCAAGTTATTGCAGTGTACTTTATTTCATTTTTTTGCCCCATTTCAGATTTCTTTCTCTCTCTCTCTCTCTCTCTCTCTCTCTCTCTCTCTCTCTCTCTTTAATTAATAATAGCCAATAATAGCATTCTTTGTTGCCTTTGTAGATTCATATTGTACTTTGGGTTTTTAACATTCAACGAAAACTTTTTATACTATTGTTTGACCACTACAAACCTCAAGAGCCACTCAAACCAGCTTTAACATAATGGTGTTGTTGTTGTATAGACGTAAGATGTGAGAGTATCATGTTCAGATTATGTAGAATAGATAACGGTTGGATTTAGTCTTGAAAAGGTTAAGATTGTTGTCTGTTCCACAAAGTGATAGTTCTTGAAGAAACTCTTTGAATTGAACTTCAGCCTTACATCAGAATACGATGGGAATGAGGATAATGTGTACGAGGTCCAGGGGGTCTTTGTCTGAAGTGGTGGAACTAAGAAATGTATGTCTTTTGAGCATTGCCATTGAAATAGCGATAAAGTGGCGAGGAAACATTTTCGTTTGTAGAAAGGGGTTGTATGGTGGAAAATAATTTGTAACTTACAATGCTGTGTAAATGCTTTTGAACTCTACAAAGATTGTGTAGCTCCAGCATTCAGCATGAATGTAGTAGCAAAACTTCACTTTTGGTTAGAGTTATTGAGCTAAATCTTGTAAAGATAGAGTATGGCAGAAGTTACATACTTTCTAGGCCGGTACAAGGAATCGACTATGCTCCAGAGTCTTTAGAAACGGATTATATATGCGATTTCTACCTGAAGTCTAGAAATTTGAGTCTAAATAGACTTTTAAAGCCAAGAAGCTCTTTTCATTATGACTGTAGAATATTCAAAACCTGTTTAGTGATAATGAAATGTTATTAGCTTAGTTTTTAAGGTATAGAATGCCCTAAGTAAAAAAAAGCTCTCAATTAAAATGGCGGCTTCTTATATGAAATGGACGCACAGCATTACGATTGCGTTTGCTTGATATTAACTCAATTTAGTTACTTCTTTTTTGCGTGCAAAATTTTCAGCACTCGATTTATAACATCAGATGATCTGTCTTTTTGACGATAAGAAAAAACATCCGACTTCATATACATTGCCCAATCAGAACACGAGCTTTAGCAGACGACAAATTTACATGTATGCGATTGGATAATCCTGTGTTCTTTAACATCATATTTATCATTTTATCTCGGCACCTCGACATAGTTTAATGGTTAGCAATCCCTCGCTAGAATCATTACAATTCATTAGTGAGTTCGATACTCACTGGGTGTCTCATACTTTCGGCTTTTGTGCCGCATCTAAACCGCTCTTAGAAAATCACTATCTATCATCTCTCTCTAGTCGCATGTTAACAGTCACTCACACAGTTTTTTATTCCTTTATCGTCTTTACTTCGCTTAACCTTTCGATATAGGCTTAAAGGTCATTACAATTTCCTCTGCTTTAGACGCCTACTGTCAAATGAAAGTTTACTTCGTAAGCCAATTTCTGAAGGCAACGAAGCCGGTTCCTTACCTGGTATCTTTTTACACGAACACTCATTTTTCTTCAAACAAAATTTTTTTAACTTCTTCCACAGAAATAGACATTTTTCCACAAATGTAACAATTATATATTATTGTCTGTGCAAAGACTTTATCTATAATTATTATTTATCAATAAATTAAGTGCATTGACAAAAAAGAATGTTGAAAATTAAGCATTTGTCCAGCAAAATAATTTTTTCTGTTTAAATTTCTGGAATTACTTACCATTATTTACATTCATCCCGAGAATTGAACTTGATGTAATGAATAAGTAATGAATATGTATACACCTTGGTTTCCCCTCACTGGAATGTGATTGGCTGGTGTCAGCCATAAACACAAACAAAGGCAAAGACGTCCAGAGTGAGTGAGAGAGATCTAGAGATCTTTCCACCAGGGGTTTATTAGTCTACCATTATTGACTACGCCTACGTCTCAGGATACTGCATACGACGATTACGTTTACGTACTAGATTGACCTACCCAGTTATATTTGCCTAAACCACTTACCTACCTCGTATTGATATATATCCCTTTCCTGGACATATCAGAACTCATAATTACTTTTATATGCTGTATTTTTTTGTTAGTTTTACTTAAGACATTTTCGTCGTTTACTTGTTCCGTCTATTATATTCTCAGTATCCTTCTGTAGAACCACATCTTTGTTGCCTCCTGCTTTCACTGCCGTATAAGATTAATATTATGTAACATTTCTTTGTTTCTGACGACATGTCACCAACTTCAAAAACCATCACTTTTATCCTGTAAGTTTTTGTCAGTTAAGTGTCATACGAGATACACGCTTGGGCAATGTCTTTTTCGATACATGACTGACTGGGTAGAAGATGTTCCTACATTAGATTGCCATTACTTTCTGTGGTAGACTGGTTGTCAACCAAGGCTATAGAATTCAATCTCTTCTACTTTTTAAACTATAGCTGAAGGGAGAAGCGACGAATTAATCCCTTTCGCAAAGGGTTTTAACGCGTAAATGAATGCAACAGATTCAACTGGAAGCTTTGTTACATAGACAATTTAGAGTCTGAATCTGGGAGCCTTAAATTTGATGTTATTACTTGCCTGCCTCTGCAGCTGCCGCTTCTATAGTTAGTTTCACATCCTTCATTCGCAATTTTTCTTCCTTAAGTCTTTCTCGAGTAGTTTTAGAAATCAAAATGGTGGCGATGTGATAAAAACAAACATGAGGATCTTCGATGTCGATAAATGCTTGCTTTATTAGAAATCGACGGACATTTTAATGAATCTACTTATATAAGATCGGACGGATCGATCTGACTAAATCTAGAAATCATTAGACTTTCTTAGCTTTATAAAAGGCTGTATTTCCGAAATTCTCAGTGATGGCTGAACAGACTATTAACGGATTGTAGCACATGAAAGAAAGAAAACGTAATGAAGTGTTACGCTTACCGCGCCAAATTTTAAACCCCTCATTTCTTTTGAAGGCTTATCGTGGATATTCACATATATGACATAGGGAAAAATGTGCGCTGTGGCACGAGTCGCCAACCAATCCGAATCTAAAACAACGAGCGTTTTCAAAGTGACAAAGAGTAGAAATATGTTTTGACTCTGTGAATTCTATAAAAATATCAAAAGTGACGCGCACCAGTGGACTAAGTTGACATCACTTCTATTGGCCTCGGGGTTGTGGGCAATGAAGGCAACCCCATCTTTCTCGCTTTCTTCTCGCAGAGGACTACTACTCACTTCGTCCTGTTTGAGGTACTAGTCAACTATTGGTCCGAAGAGTGGCCTTAAGGGTTTCAGCAAGCCTCTACTCCGACCCACATGTCCAAATAACTATTATCGCTGTTATGTTACCTCACAACAGCGTATAGCCTACCATTTCACTTGATTTTAAATATCTTGACTACTACGACTAAGACGTTGTCGTGAAGAAACCAATCATCAGCCTTCAAACACTAAGTTATCGGACATGGACCCGAACGAAAACCAATCGCTTCTCAGGACTGATTGTGGTTTTTATATTACACATATATACGTAAAGATACAGTGGCATAATGAATAATGGCTCGGACTGAGGAACCGGAGAGCCAGGTTCAAGTTTCGGTCGAGTTCATTACATTCACTTACGTGCTAATGCCATTGGGAAAGGTATAAATCCATCCCTTTCCCCGCTATGAGTGAATAGAAGAACAGACTAAGTTCTATATCCTTGTGCGACAACTCTGAATTCGAAGCCTATGCATAATTTCTGCACAAGCCTTTAACGCTGTAATCAAACGACACGTGCAGGTTGTTGACTTGACTCTCATACAGAAGTCATATATATTTAGTGTATCGAGGCAGCAGATAATGTTCTAAACATATACTGTTAAATATTAGTGACAATGAATGTCTATTATGTTTAATCCTGAGCCGTTCTAAACATCGTATTTTGGCTTTAATTTCAGGTGAAAATAAAGACAAAAATTCTCCAACATTTGGATAATTTTTTATCAAGTTGGTTCTAAGTTTAATTAAACAACATTTCTTAAAAACATAGTCATGTAGGTAATATCAGACAGAATTTAGTCAACAACACAATAATACTCACTCATACACACAACAAAAAGAACCTCCAGATATTGGAGGCCATCTACATAAAATGAAAACAACCCACACTTAATAAAATCACGTTTAAATCTGGTAATAACACATTACATTGCATTTAAATATATGGTACTGTTAACATTTCGGGCTCACGTGCGTTGTAACGTCATAGAATCGCATTACAAATTGACGGGCTGCGTTTGCTATTTGGTGACTGTTGTCGTTACTTAGCAAAGTCTTGTGTCAACACAAGTTAAAATCATCTTTGATGGTGGATGTTTTTATGTTAACGTCTCTGTAACCTCTCTGAAGTTGGCTTATGTGAGCCGAAAGCTTAGAAGCAACTTAATAAAAAATTATCCAAATGTTGGAGAATTTTTGTCTTTATTTTCACCGGAAATTAAAGCCAAAATACGATGTTTAGAACGGCTCATGTTTAAACATAATAGACATTCATTGTCTCTAATATTTAGCAGTACATGTTTAGAAAAAATAAATATATATATTAAAAACAGAAATAGGGGTTGTTCCAACGAGAGAAATTGGTATAGAAGAAAAAAGTGCGAGAAGCTGTGAACGTTTTGTTTAAAGTGTAAATTATTGTTGCTATAATTATTAATATTACTTGCTTTTTGTATGATATATTAAGTGTCCATAATGGTATTTGTGTCGCTACACGTGTTTTGAGTCTAAAGTTGACTGTTCAGGCGAGTGAACTTGTGACTTTACAGATCAAGATCCGTTTGTTTTTCTGATGGACAAAGTATCGTGTATATATAGATAAGTGGTGACCAGATCAGAAAGTTCATATGCGTGCGAGTTTGTTGGATTTTTTTTTTTTGTTTTTGTTTTTTTTGTTTTTCACACGTGCACGTTAAGCCTCTTCCGTCACCTTTTGTTGATCATAATCTTTTTTTTTTAAACTGACATGCGAAATTTTATTTTATCTTTATACTTCAAAATTGCTTTCAGCGATTTTGGTCTAATTCTACTCTATGGATCATATATATATATATATATATATATATATATATATATATATATATATATATCCTTTTTTCTCTACAGTGTTTTAATTAGCTGTCGTAACTTGCAGTATGGACACTGAAATCTCTCTCACCCCGGTCGATTTGTTAGATAAGTAACCTCTTAATAATATGAGTCAAGAGAAACAATGCCAGCATGCATCACACTTGGAAAGTGCCTGAAAACAATACCAAGTGACCGAGTAAAGTATCATATTGGCCTTTTTTATACGGTTGACAACACCAGATTATGAGATCTCTTCACGCAATTGCAACTGTCTGTTCAACATGGTTTCAATATAAACCACTGGTTGGATGATAAACGAGCACAGATATACCTGATGCAGGGTTCGAGCTGCTAAACATTCATTTATTTAATATATAGTAAGGTAGAGAGAATTCAAAGTTTTTATTAAAACCAACAGAAGGAATTTATGTGACACTTACATGAACAGTCACGATAATGACTAGAGAGGGTGAAAAGTACTGGAACAAAAACATTATGAACCATGGACAGTTAAGCTATAATTTTGATCCGGAGGTACGACAACTAATGAGCAATCTAGAAGAATGTAACACAATAAATCAAACAGACGTTGAATTCAATGAAAATACTCTATTGACATTGTCCTCCTTTTTGTTGCCATGTTCCCGTTTTGGACGTTGTACGCTTCGACCTTCTTCAGATGACTGGAATTCAGAACTGAACCATTTATATCATTCACTGGGGTAGATTGTTCTAGTTCAACGAGTCATGACCTTTCCAGATGACTTAGTATCTGTTATTTACCTTTAGATCAATTCTCTATTTTTTTGTCTCTGCTGTAGCTAGTTGAACTAACAACTCTTTGAGTCAAATTACTGAATTCAACCAACGCTTTTACCCAGTAAACCATGGGGAAAAATGAAATTATACTCTTATTTTGTTTGTGTGTTTCTGTTTGGACAGTCATCTTCAAGAATCTCGTGATATACAATAAACTGTTTGGTTGGAAGGACAATTCTCGCGGTTACTAAATCAATATAATTTTCTACAAACCATATAGTTATGTTTTTTTATTCGGCTACATTTGTTCTTTCCGCTTCGTCTTCACATAAAAAAAGAATTCATTGAAATAACTGTACGTTTACGTCAAACGGACAAATTAAATGTCTTTTTTTTTTCAATTCCTTTCTTTCTTTCAAAGATCAAAATATTTTGGTTTAATTTTTCTCATCCACAGGCGCATGACGCATTCACTCAAATGTGCAAACTTAGCAAATCTCATAAATTATGCCAAGTGGTCACAAAGGACTTGCATTTCAAGTTTTCGCTATGTCGATTGTCTGCATTTTTTATTTTCTGCATAAGTTTCTTTTAAATCAACAAAACTGACATTTTAACGTCAGTTATTACAGATTCTAAGTTTCTTTGTTCATAAAATAATTTTTTCCCTGTTTTATATCGTATTTTGTTAAGACATTGAACGTTTGGGTTTCATAAATATTTTCAGCGTTTTCTCATAGCCGTCTCTACTAGTCACTATTCAGTTAATGAGATTGCGGTCTTATTGATTTTATACAAATCTAAATTCACAATATTTATATTGTTCGGACTATTGTCTTCATCTTTATTGCAATTTTTACGACGTTTCGGCTGCTGTACACTCCGACTTTCTTCAGGTTCTAGGAACTTTGAACGGAACTCTTTATTTCGATTACTGAACTTGCAGAGTTTATTTAAAAGGAAGATAACTACATGACATCCGGAGGCGACATCGCACATGAAATGAGAACTCCATTAAACTTCTCAGACTAAACATAATCTTCTAAATCAGGATTCCACAACCTGATGAGCGATTTCAATTGTTCGGTGGACGATGAGAAACTGAACATAAAAAGGGAAGCGATTCGATATTTTGGTGGCAGATACAGGATTTTGAGTACTAAAAATGTATTTCAACATTTGCTACTCAAAAAAAACATTCGGAGATATGCAAAGAACCTGTATAAAAAAAAAAACAGGAGGATAATTTAAAATAACTGGGTCACATTCCTAGGTAATGTGTATGTATATATATATATATATATATATATATATATATATATATATATATATATATTGTAACAAAGTTGTGGAACTCGTAGGTCTTTTTACCTGCTATTCATGCATTTACTTTTATAAAGAGTGCTCGATACAACGGTTTCACTAACAACGACGCCACTTACACCATATCCAGCAAAATAAAAAGGAACCTGTTTTAAACTAAGTCACCCCTCCTAACCCATATCTCTAAGACTACAATACGGCCAACAGAATCAGAATAAGATCCCAACCTCACTTTCACTTAAACATCATATCACCACAAATAAACCGTTTTCACCATTTAATTTTCATTTCAACCTTTTCACCCGATGAGAAGCACGCAAAAGCAGCTTTGAAACGCGAAAATGTTTGTGTAGTGATACCATGAATTTATAAACACGTGTAACAACTATTACAATATATATATATATACATATATATATATATATTCGCCCGGTTCACACTTTATCCATGTCTTGTCCGGTTCACACTCCACCCATGTCTTTTGAATAAGTGTTGTTTCCTGTTTAGGATGTGGTTCCCGGCTTTCTTTTTTTTTTCCAATCTTCTTTCACATTTTTTCTCTTTTTCTTTTGTTCTCAATTGGAGTAGATAGACTTAACTATCGCCCGGTTCACACTCCACTCACGTCTTTTAAACTGGTGAAGAGGCTCATCCCTTGTTTCCTGTTTAGGATGTGTTTCCCGGCTTTCTCTTTTCCAATCATTTTACTCTTAAGTAGCCCCATGCGCATCAGTGGCGTCACCGCCTTGCTTGGGGTGATATGACTAAAAAAAAAAATATATATATGTAATATTTTAATACGCCCTTTAGTTTTGACGAGAGTCATTAACATTCAAATTTTTCTTGAGGCGAATTTTTGGGGTGGGGGTATAAATCAGATAAAAGGAAACAAGAACAAGAAGAAATTTGTGTTAGTTGCTAGTAGGTTATATTCTTTACAATTTTTTAATTATCAACAAAAATCCTTTTTAATTTTTTCTCAATACTTTCAATGTTAACTCTAACCATAAAACTAAATTATAGTTTTTAATTAATAAGTTTGCTTTCGTTTGTTCTTTTATACAGTAGTCAGCGTCAGTTTTCATCTACATTTGATATTTTTTTATTAGATCATAAAGTCAGTTTACGAACCAGTAACAAACTTTTACCAAACAATGTTGATGTATTTTTAAATATTTACTATACAGATGGGCGGTGAATTATTTTTCCATGTAAAATTGAATGATGTCGCAAAATAGGTGGTAAATCTTTGTTCTAATGTCTAATCTTCCTCCTATTACTTTTGTCCAGAATCAGTAAATCGGTCGATAATAAATTCACCACGACAGTGATCACTTTAGAAACTACAACTATCTTTGTAAAGGTGTAGCATAGAGGGCTACTAGGTAAATTCTCCCGATACGAAATCTCTGGACTACCTTGCACAGTCATCAAATTAATACTATCAGGTATATCCCTGAAAGTCGCCATCAATGGTCAGGCTATGAGATCAATGCTGCGTCCCTCCTTGGTTCTGCTCTCTTTCTGCTTTGAATCAGAGATCTAATAACATTCTCCGATCGTTAGTAAATACCTATGCAGACGATACCATGGTTTATGGATACACCATCAAAAATCTAAATCATCAGAGCTTGGCGGCTGATCTATCATCTGATACAGCTGTAACAGGTCAATGAAAGAAAAACTGGCTTGTAGCTTTCAGAAACCAAGCTTGTAACATCCCCGATCTGACCCTTTGCTTTTGGGGGTGGGGTTGTTTTTTCTGTCGTCATTGCCCTTTCTTTGCCGCTTTTCCTCTCATATCGTCGTTCATTCTTTGTCATTTCTTGTATACCAAATATTTTCATTTTTAAATATGCCTTTTTTTCTAATGAAAACTACAAGGTGCGATGGATGAATTGACGGCTAAATTAAGTCAAAATGAAAGTAGCACTGACAAGTCATTTTGACAGATATATTTACCAAAATTACACAGACATATCTTGAAATACCAAAGAGTTAATTTATTCAATAAAATCGGCATCGATTTCAACCACTGTCTCCAGACGACTTCAGAACCTTCTGCATCTCTTCTGAACGATCTCCTTGTATAAGTTGGTGAATGATTCCATTATCCTTGCTAGTTCATTATCGGTTTTAAAAGGAGTTTTTTGGTCTCTCGCTCAAAAAAGCCCTACACATAGTAATCAAGGAGGTGGTTGCAGTCTGGGGAGGAAGGTGGCCAGATGTAAAGGGTAATGCTGTCACAAAAATTGTCTAACAGCCATGACTGGGTCCTCATGTTTGTGTGGCATGTTGCCAGACAAGGTCTTTCAACAGCCACCCTCTTGACCCAGGACATAACTACCTCCTCAAGGCACTTGATGTACGCCTTCGTGTTGAGTCCGAGGTCCTCGCCGACAAATTCAGGAGTTCTTTTCTTATTAGAGCAATCAGAGTGAGTTTTATGAGATGCCGCACCTTCGTAATCACCATTAGACTCATCCAACTCCTAATTCTATCTACTGTCCTCAGACTGACACCCACTCTGAAATGTTAGTATTGGAGCTTCTGGTGCAAATCTCAAGCAGTACACCATGCCTTTTCTAAATTTTTGATGGAGTGAATTGCGCCATGTTGCTCTTTCTCTCACAGACGGTGCCCATCTGACCCTACTATACTGTGCATGCGCGAAATTATAAATATAAAATTTATAATTTATCCATCACATTTTGTATTAGTATTTCATCTTGTTTAGTATTAGTATTGCATCTTGTTTAAGTTCAAAAATCTAGTTATGTAAATACCTAACGATTTACATAAATAGATTTGAACTTGGATCAGGATTTTTCTTTCTACGATTTCTTAAAAAAGACAGTCAACAGAAAACCGATTACAAAGAATTTAAATCAGCGAAATAATGCAAATATTGATTGTGTAGAATGTTTCTATATTTATAAACTGTAAAATATGAAAAAAGTATCGTATTTGAACTAAGACTTAAATCAATAATAGATAATATTCATGTTTTAAATACACTAACAGACAAGGAATTTAAAACACCCTGAACATGCGTTTCAACTGACTCAATAGTTTAAGATTAACTATAGGAATGCAATGAATAGGTATACACTTTGGTTTCCTCTCACTGGAATGTGATTGGCTGTTGTCAGCTATAGATACAGACGAAGGCAAGGACTTCAAGAGTGAGTGAGAGAGATCTAGAGATCTTCCACCAGAGGTCTATTGGTCTACCACTATTGACTACGCATACGTCTCAGGACACTGAATACGACGATTACGTCTACGTACTAGATTGACCTACCTGGTTGCACTTGCCTTAACCACTTAACAACCTCGTATTGATACATGTATATATTCACTTAGAGTGAATCTGTTTTTTCGCTATTAGTTCGTATACCGTATTGTGCTATTAATATTTTTACCATGATAATATTTTATATAAGCTCGGCTTGAAGATGTAGAGAACTGTGAGATCTGTCCACTTTTAATGCATTTCCGTCTTAGTAAATTCTTCTCTTTTTTTATCACACTTACATTTTTAGATACGTTTCAATATAGAAATTTCGAACAGAACCCTTTATTGCGATCACTGGCGGATATGAACTTCACTCCTTGCGTAGTAGCGTTTCTTCGGTCAGTCATGAGTTATCTCCCTTGGACCTTGTAAGTTACTTGTTCACCACTGCTGTAACCTGGTAGTGAATTCCCAATTCTTTGGGTCAAGTCACAGGAACTAACCAACGTCTATATCCACTGGGCGATATGTCCTTAAGGACATATACCCCAGTGATTGTAAGAAAGAATTTGGTTTGAAATACCTAGCACCTGAAGAAGGCCGGAGCGTACAACGGCCAAAAGGTCGTACAACTGGCAACAAAGATGAGGACAAAAGTCTGAATAATGTAAACGCTCTCCATAATTCATGATTTCGTAAACTTTTAGGCATCGTGGCTAACTCCAAGAAAAAATTATATATGGAAATAAATAGTTAAAATAGACGTAAGAGCAAAACTTAATTGTCGGGAAAAGAGTGAGAATTTAGGGAAAGATTAATTCAAAACAAAAAGAAATAAGCCAAGATACGCAAAATAGAATGAAAGAACATTGAAAGTATTTCTGTATGGCCGAATAGAATGAAAATAAAAAAAAAATCGGCGAGAAGTAAAAACAAAATTACGAAAGCAATTTTTACGTCAGAAGAATGAAGGAAAAGTTAAGTTGCAAACAACTGCGTTCAGCTGTTTAAACAAAACTTCTTTTTTTTTCTTCAAATTGCGATCTATCTGGATTTCCAGTCTGTTTAATGGACACCTCTTTAAATCAGGCATTTGCCAAAATGAATAAAGACTTGAACGGATTGAATATTGTTGCTGATTGGACAATAAGTCTATCAAACGAAATTATCTTCAAAGCAAACTATAAAAATAGCAAAGACGAAAGAAAAGACCTAGAAAGAAAAAAGTGCAGTCACTGAAGAACAATGCGTATTGTAGAGGTCAAATTATAATGTTAGATCTCAATCTCTCTTCAATTTGCTTTAATTAAATTCGAAGAAAGAAATCTAAACGGGGCGGGTGAAGAGGAAGTGGGGTGGGAGTATCATTGGTAATTGTTGTAGTCGTAGGAAATGCAGAACATAAAAAGAAAGGAAGTTAATGCCTATTTAGTAAGTTTTAGTCTTGGAACAAGGTAACCTACTTGTGGTTCCCGGTGAGGAACTAATTCCTTACACTTGTGAATTGGTTTACTAAGTAGATGGACAATAAGCTGCTACTGTTTTAACATATACGTTAAGTGAGGTCGGCATTTAGCATTAAGCAAAAATAAACTAAGTTGCAGAACTGGTTATAGTTGGCTATTTTATATGAAAATTTTATATGAGGATGTACGTTGTGGTGCAGTGGATATCGACTCGGAAAGACAAATCGGGGATACGAGTTCGAATTCCAGTTGAACTCCTTGCATTCACTTACACACAAATACCCTTGGGAAAGGTATTAATCCGTCTTTTCCCTCCAGTTATGGGTTAAATAATAGAACTGATTGGGTTCTATAGCCTTGGCTGGCAACGAGTCTACCGCAAAAAGAAATGGCAACCTGCTGCCGGAAAATCTTCTGCTCAGTCAGTCATCTCTCTTTCGAGACATGATCACCCAAAGCGTGTATCATGTATGACACTTAAATGACTGACTGAATATTTTATATTTTTAAATAGATGTAAACCACACACCACTGACTTGCTAGACGCAGAAGAGTAATATATTATTTTAACATGCGAATTTATATAGTTTTTCCCCGATATCTAAAAGTAGAAAATCTTTATGGAACAGTTAATAAGCGAAAATAGTGTGAAACGTAAGAACGACCCTCAAAAACACATCGGATACAGGGTTAGGGTTAGTTTCATTGACTTAACCCAATGAGTTCTAAGATCAATACCGGGCTACAGCATTGTTTAGCAAAAAAATTAGAGAGTTGAGTTAAAGGGAGATAACTACATGGCTACCCGAAGTGGCTTCGCAGATGGAATGAGAATGATATACACTCCTCCCCACCCCGATAAAAGATTCGGTTCGAATTTCCTAGCATCTAAAGAAGGCCGGAGCGTAAAAGGACTGAAGCATGACAATCAAAAGGACAAAAATTCGAACAATGTAAATAATGAAAATAATATTTCATCTCAGAAGTATGGACAACTACAAACTCCCATTAATTTATATATAAAAAGAAAAAAATTGAGCGTTTCCGAACTCAAAATAATGTTCAAATTTCGTTACAATTGACAGTGGTGCAATGATTGCAAGAAAGTACGACTTTAATTATGAATGGGTTACATACATTTAGGGTAAGTTTGTAAGAAGTTTTCAGTGCTTAAAAAAAAACGTTTTATAAAAAAAAATACGTGAAGTTAAACAGGCAAATATGCTGCTGTGCAGCAGATATCGGGAGCAGATTTCGAATTCCAATTGAATTCGTTGCATTCACTTACGCACAAATACTCTTGTGAAAGGTATGAATCTGTATTTTCTTCCTCCAGCTGTGGGTTAAATAGCAAAACAGCTTGTGTTCTGTGGCCTTGGTCGGTAACCAGTCTACCGCAGAAACTAATAGCAACCTACTCCGGGAAAATCTCCTACCCAGTAAGTCATGTCTTTTTCTAGACATGATCGCCCAATTGTGTATCACCTATGGCATTTAACTGATACTAATTTCCACACCCACAATCGAGGTAAGCTACCATATAAAGCTATTTTTGTTCGGAGAATTCTCAAAAAAAATGTTGTCATATAAATTAATGGTAATTATTCGTTCACTTTAACCATTTCTGATGCTGGGAGACGGATTAATCTAAGCATCTTGCAAAATCTAATAGACGCAAGGCTTACATTCGGAAAATAAAACGAATACTTGTGTGCTGTAATTGAAATATTTCTAAAAGATATTTTTGATACACATAAAAATGACTTTATTTTGATGATTTACCCATTAACCTGTTTCACGTTGCGCGATTTTTAAATGGGCGTTTGTTTTCTTTATATGCTCCCGATTTAAATAGTTTTTTTCCTTCATGTATTTCAAAAGAAATGCGTCAGAGGAATTTTCGTATATAGATAGATAGATAGATAGATAACATAGTGATTATTCACGCATACTGTCTTAATATGTATAGGAAAGAATATTAATAAAAAGTTTTGAATTTAAAAATGTACTTTTTTTTGGACAGTATTTGTTTATTTTTTCTAAACAACATTAACAACATAACAAAACAGTTTCTAAAATGTAAATATCCAATAAAAATAATAAAGGAAGCACTACCTAAAACCATCCACATAGATCGTAGCACACTTCTCACATACAAAAAACGAAAAGATAACAACCGAATTCCCATGGTTTTTAACCATAATCAATATTCCTACACACTTATCAAAAGTTTTAAAAATGATTACAGGAACCTCCAATCAAACAAAAACATGAAAGACATTTTCGATAAACCACCCATAAATGCAAAGAAACAAACATCCAACCTATCAACTATCCTCACTTCTAACAAATATTTAAATAATACAAGCCTATCAGGGAATTTAAAATGTAGGAAGCCTCGCTGTTTAATTTGTAAACATTTAATAACAGATAAAACATTCTCTGTACACAACACCAAAATAAAATTACACCCACCAAACCTTACTTGTGACAGCGAAAACATCATATACTTTCTCTTCTGCTCAATTTGCCCCAACAGTGGATATATCGGCGAATCCGGTAATAGCTTTAGATTTCGCTTCAATAATCACAAACTAAATATATGACAAAAAAATGTATACTCCCCAATTGCAGCCCATTTTAATCAACCTGATCATACTTTAGAAAATTGTAAATGTTTACTAATAGACTCCAATTTTAGTTCTACATACACACGCAGAAAGAAAGAAAAATACTGGATTTTAAAATTAAATACACACAAACTAGGGTTAAATAGGGACTTAGGTGTGTTGAATCTTTACAAATATTTCAATAGCTAAAAATTTTTTTTCAGATATTCCAATAAATTTTTATCTAAAACAGACTTTCTCTACGTACGTGCCGCATGTTGTGAACAAAAACACCACGTGATGTAAACACAAAAAATATTCGGACGCTATCGTGAAATACGTTTCTAATTCAAATTTAAAAATCACTCGTTTCCGAGGGCGGTCTGAAATATAAAATACAAGAATAAAAATAAACAAATACTGTCCAAAAAAAAGTACATTTTTAAATTCAAAACTTTTTATTAATATTCTTTCCTATATATATATATATATATATATATATATATCGCAAGATAAAGGTAGCGCGTGTTTGGTGAAAATTCAATCTTTTGAAACTGGGGTGCGCTGTCCAGACTACATGCCCCTCACCTCACTTCAGTTATACCGACAAGATTCAAAGGAAAACAGGATATTACATTTGGGATGTGCGTTGTGGTTCAGTGAATATCGACACCAAACGAGAAATCGGAGCGCCGAGTTCGAATTCTAATTGAATTCCTTGCATTCACTCACGCGCAAATACTCTTGGGAAAGGTATTAATCTGTCTCTTCCTTCCAGTTATGGGTTAAATAATAGGACAGATTGAGTTCTATAGCCTTGGCTAGCAACCAGTATACCGCAGAAAGTAATGGCAACCTACTGCGGGATAATTTAATTTTTTTATTCCAGGTTTTTTTTTTGGGGGGGGGTGAATTTTAGGGTCTACTTGTATATGAGTAGACGCTCCGTTTATTTATTAAAAAGTATATTTATTTTCATCTACTGGCGGTAAAAAAATATGCTCAGTGTAAAATAACAGAGGAGAAACTTCTATTAATAATAAATATACATTTTGTTCTTCATTGCTAACTATAACTCTAAATTTGATGTATGTGGCAATGGTCAGGTGCGGATTGAATACTAACTGTCATAAAATTTATATAATTACGCTACTATTAAGACAGTAGGTCAAACTATTTAAATAAATTAATAGTTTGCGTCGCTATCTTAACAGTAGATTGAATATATATATATATATATATATATATATATATATATATATATATATATATAGCAGTATAGCTCGGCGTTGCTCGGATGTAATGAAAGCTTTAAAACTAATCCATGGTCTTGGAGCTCAGACTCTTTGGACATTGGCACAAAAGACGAAAAAGCAATAGTTGTTTCCAGTTAAAGCGAAACCGTAGACTGAAAGAAAAATGAATGCATGTAAGTCAAATTTTGATTTCTTGGTATCGTTATCAAATAAGTCTTTTTCGTCGTAAACTGAATTTTGAAGGCTAAATAAGTCCTCTGAGTAAATGAGTAAATGGTATCATGGCTGAGACTAAGAACTACAATTATACCTACTTAGAGCCAAACCCGAAGTAAAAACTAGAATAAAAGAGCTGAAAAAATACGTACAGGTAGATAAACAGACACACACACAAACATCTTGCCTTTTATATATATATATATATATATATATATATATATATTATCGATTTTCTGCACTATTGTAAGAACTGCAACCTTGAAACTTCTAAATATCGTTTCTTATGTTTTTTCTATGAGTGTATCAAATTTGATTAAAATCGGACCACTCCTTCTATAACCCGATTTTTTCGATTATCGATTTTCGATATTTATCGGGGCTACCTCGACACAAAACCTAGCTAAGAACACTCGCAGATGCTTATAGTACAACTGTGTAAATTTTCAAGAAAATCGTTTCGGAGTCTATAGGTAACGGACACACACACACACACACACACACAGAGACAAATTTCCATTTATAAATAAGTTTAGATTATGTATATATATATATATATATATAACCAAACGGTGAAGAACAAATTGTACTTTTATTTGTAATATAGATTCTTCTAAGATTGCCAAACGCGGTAAAAATTTATGAAAAATGATGAGGTTTTGGAAAGAATGGCAACAAAAAGAAAATTAATAGTGAGCATCAGGAAGAGACAACTGAAGTTCCTGGGACATGCAATGAGGAAGGGGGGCTTAGAGAACCTGATACTAACAGGCCAAAGAGAAGGAAGGAAAAAGAGACAGAAGAAGGTAACAGATAACATATTTAAAGGGCCTGAGTAAGTTGGACGACAGAATGGGGGTCGCGTGGTGTAACAGGAGAAAGCGTGCTAAGAGCCACCAGGGATAGGGAAACGTGGAGAGCCATGATCGCCTACGTCCTGAAAGGACAGGGCACATAGAAGAAGAAGAAATTGACTGTCTCGAAAGTACGGGTAAAAACAAAGATGAATAGACTAGTCCGAAATTTTAATTGATTAGTTTCGAGAAATCTCTAAAAATGCTATCAACTGATCTGACAATCAAATTAACTCAGAATTATACCCTTCCGCCCTTTGCCGAAACATTTTTTGCGGAGGTGGGGGGGTTATCATCAGCTGCTTTCTACCTTTTTTCTTAAATTTCAGAATTTTTTTTTTCTTGGGTTGTGTATGTTTCCATATCCAACCAAAGAAACCTTATCTACGATTGACAATGCTACAATGATTATAGTGAAGCATGATATTCATTCGATAGACACTGCGTTCTGAAATTATCATTTTGTTTATTACTGAGCAATAATCTCAAATGTCCAGATAACTCTTTACAAACTTCAAAACAAATCACAATATGTTCACAAAGGTATACTCGACATGCTACTTACTTCCATCAATTTTACTGGGGCCAGAGTGAACTATTTGAACGTTATCAGTTGATATGCTGTTATCTTATACAAATATTTTTTCTACAGCATCCTCGCGCCATTATCTTAATCGAGTTACAAGACTCATCTATTCCATTAGGTTTTATGGAAAATCCGTTACGATGAATTAAGTACACATATCCAATTGTTTCAGATATGATTTTCCAAGTGATCTGTCAAGTCCCTAATTGGATTTCAGTTTGCAATTTAGCGGCAAAGAAAGACGACACCTCCGGACTGTTAGGCTAAATAGCTTGCTTTCTCAATGACTGGTTTACTTATTAAAACTGAACAATACTTGAAAGCGTGAATAATAGACTGAAAAGAATGCTCTTTGATAGATGTAAATCTGTAATTGGATATTTCAAATGTGATTTTATCTGTTGGTCTCTCTGTAGTTTGTTCGTTCACACGGAGAAACAGGCGTTCGAACCTATGTAAAAGTCAGGATGATTAACGCAACACTTTAGCTCTCATTTACCACCCACCACCGCTAATGCGGTACGAAGATGACTTACCACCCACCACCGCTAATGCGGTACGAAGATGACTTACCACCCACCACCGCTAATGCGGTACGAAGATGACTTACCACCCACCACCGCTAATGCGGTACGAAGATGACTTACCACCCACCACCGCTAATGCGGTAGGAAGATGACTTACCACCCACCACCGCTAATGCGGTACGAAGATGACTTACCACCCACCACCGCTAATGCGGTACGAAGATGACTTACCACCCACCACCGCTAATGCGGTACGAAGATGACTTACCACCCACCACCGCTAATGCGGTACAAGATGACTTACCACCCACCACCGCTAATGCGGTACGAAGATGATTTTTTAGCGCCGCTTAGATGTCGCACAAGGCCGAAAATATGGGGCATTCAGTGAGGGTCGAAATCACTGTTCGACTGTCATTATTCAAACTTGCTAACCATTACATTATGTTGAAGTGTTCAAATTCGGTACAAAGATGTGAAATAATTGAAATAAAAAACGAACAGAAAAGGCCATAGCCAATGTGGAATTACGATCCTTCCCGGAGTATGTATTTCGCCAACGCTACATTTTCCTTCTATTTGCCTTGTCTTTTCAGAACGTAGGCGATCATGGCCTTCCACGTCTTCCTATCCTTGGTGGCTTTTAGCACATTTTCTTCTGTAACATCTCGCAGCCCCCGTTCTGCCATCTACCTGCTCAGGCCCTTCAAATATGTTATCCGCTGCTTCCCCCAGTCTCGTTTTCCCCGCTGTCTGGCCTGTTAGTATCAGGTTCTCCAAGCCCTTCTTCCTCATTGCATGTCCCAGAAACTTTAGTTGTCTCTTGCCGATGCTCAATAATGATTTCCTTTTCGCTTCCATACTGTTTTAAATTCATAGTTGTCTTAGACTGACTGCCAACAAAAGTAGAAACTACTATTTAATTCATAACTGGGGAAGGTGAATTCAGATCTGGCGGACGAGTACGACCGGCACCCCCCCCCCCCTGTAATTTGTTTGCTTTTCTTTTTTTTACTGCATTCTTATAGACTAGACTTTAAACTTTCAGATTAGCAAAAAGAAAATTGAAAAAATTCAATATTAGTGGGTGCTCAGTTTCTCATACAACGTTCTAGTAAATCGATCCCCCATATTGGAAACACTCGCTTTAGGTTCGAGTAAAAGACAATGACGAGTTGTTACTTTTTTTTCAAAACTTGTAGAAAATAAATGAAAAAGACCGTTTCGAAAATATAATTTGTCTTTATTAATAAAAAAAAAAAAAAAAAATTACAGGGGTTGCCGGTCGTAGAGGTCCGCCTCATATCTTTCCGAAGGGTGTTAGCTCGTAAATAAATGTAGCGAATTCGAATCTCAGATTCCTCATTCCGAGCCGCTATCCATTACGTCACCATCAAACATTGAATAATTAAAAAGCTATATAGTTGCCGTAAAGCGGTAACTAAAAAAAATAAAGATGAAAAAAAAAACCTTAACCTGTTCGACATTTTTGTGTTGTAATTTTCCCTTTTTAATATTTTTTGCTATTCATTCCTGTTTCGTGATTTTAATGTCTGATTTTAATTCGATTAAAAAATGTGTGTTGTGGCGTAAAATATCTGCTCAGAATGAAATCTCGTGAAGCCGAGTTCCAATTCAAATAGAATTCATTTTGACCAATTAGGAAAAAAATACCTTTGAGGAATGATATAATCCATCTATCCTCCCTCCAGCTACGGATTGAATAGCAAGACAAATTGAGCTCTGTAGCCTTGGTTGGCAACCAGTCTACTGCAGAAATAAATGTTAACCTACTACGGCAAAATATTCTGCCTAGTCAGTCATGAAACGTTAAAGACATGATCTTCTAAGCGTGTATTACATATGGCACCTAGCTGACTGAATGAATGTTGTATCCGCCTACTAATATATTTAAATATATATTTAAAAACCGTGATAAATATAGATCTAAAAATTTCACTGTATAATATTTGGTTTATGTTATTAAATGATAAAAATTAGATCAAGTGCATTGATAATTTTAAGATTGTTTTCCGAATCGGTATCACCTCATGCAAGGCAGTAAATCCACTTAGACACGAATTATAGGATTTGGAAAAATTATTAATAGAAATATTAGTAATGAGCAGGAAGAGGAAATAGTAATCAGAAGGACAGTAGATAGCGACTTAAATTGAATTTAAATGTTTTAGATTAAAGTTCGCTGGAAAACATGGAGTCGAAAGGGAGTTGCACGAGTGAGAAATGCGAGAGAAGAAACGGTTAGCATAGAACTTACGGCTACATCGAGCCATCTCGACAACAGGCTAGTAGTGTGCTTAAATTTAAAAAGAACAAAGAGCTCATTCGATTAATTACCATGAAAGTATTTATAGAAAAGAAACAGTGGCAAACTTAAGGCGGTGTGACTGAAGCCGAACCGCCAGATCAAGACCAATAATATTGCTGATGATTCTTTGGATTTTATCAAGATCAAGGTAAATAGCAGAAGCACCGGACCATATGTGGTACCAATATTCTAAGCATGGACGAATGTTAGACCTATGGATATAGACCATTTTTTCATGTGCTTCCGTCTCTCACTTCAAGGCTCAGTTAGCTATCCTTTCTTTCTCTACCGCTCCCCCTCATCCTATGACTGTTCAGTACTTGATAACATCTCTAATAATATCGATAAGGCTATTTTTTCGCATTCATCTGCCCATATATTTGTGTTTTGTGACTTTAACGCCCATCACGCCAAGTGGCTGGAAAACTCTGACACCGATCTTGCTGGTGTCCACACCATGAATTTTTCAATCACCAGTCTCTTACGCAAGTGGTGGATTTCCCCACGCGTTTCTCCAAAAACCCTAATAGAAGAGACTCACTGCTAGACTTCTGCTTCACCTCCATCTCAGATTCTTACAATGTCAAGTAGCTCTGCCGTCTCGGAAACTCTGACCATGCAGTAGTTTCCGCTAACATCTCCTTCCACTCCCACGCCACCCAAGTAATTCAGATCAGCAGAATATCCTACTGACTACCAAAGAGCAGACTGGGACTCGTTCCGCGACTTCCTGTGTGACGTCCCGTGGAACAATGTTTTTAGTCTTCCCGTTTAAGACTGTGCATCCGAGATCTCCTCTTGGGTTAAGGCTGGCATCGTTGCATTCATCCCAGCCAGGAAGTTTCAACTTAAATCCCATTCCTCCCCCTGGTTCTTGCCCGCTTACTCGGCCGCCATTGCCCACCGGAATCATTTCTTCCGGCTTTACAGAAGCCACGCGTCAGACAATAACAGGCGCCTTTTTGCCTCAGCACGTAATAAGTGCAAAAAGATACTCAATGAAGCTAAGATGTTTGCTGCCAGAATGAAGCAACGCATAGCATCCCGTAAGTTTGGCACCAAAGACTACTGGCTACTCTGTAAAAGTGTGCTTAACAATAGTAAAACCTCAATACCCCCTCTAATCAATGAATTTGAGGTCCTCACCTCTTCAGCGGACAAGGCTGAATGCTTTGCTCGCAGATTCTCCACCAATTCGAGACTGGATTCGTCTGGAGTACCTACACCCGACTTCCCACCTAGAACTGAGGCACAACTGAATGACGTCCACATAACTCACTCGCTGGTCTCTAGCATAATCTCTTAGCTTGACCCTCATAAAGTGAGCGGAGGGGACAGAATCCCAATCATAGTCTTAAAGAAATGTGCCCCTGAACTCTCCTCTGTCCTCTCTAAGCACTACAACTACTGTCTATCTGCTTCCTGCTTTCCTACCTATTGGAAGTCTTCCTCTGTAGTTCCTATTTTTAAGAATACTGGAGAACCTTCGGTCCCCGCTAACTACCGACCTATCAGCTTTCTTCCGATCTTTGGCAAAGTGTTCGAAGCATTATCAACGCCGAGGTAGTTCAGCACTCACAGCCAACAGGCTCCTCTCGGACAAACAGTATGGTTTCCGCTTCACTAGGTCTACTACTGATATGCTAACGACCATCACAGAGTATATATACCAGGCTCTCTACAACAATGGCGAAGCTCGAACCGAACTTGCCATATTTATAAGTAGGGACAATCCATTGTTACAAGATTGGGGGAGAGCAGGAGAGTCCTACCCTACGATATAAACTAAACTCAGAATATCTGCAGATCAAATGAAGTCCTAGCAGTGATGCCATCTGGGTCTTTGATTTCGATTGGAATTTTGGAGTATTGTTCTTCTCTTTGCAAAAATACCGTTTTGACTGTAAGCCGATTTCTTTTCGCATTAATTATTGTCTTTGTTTTGCATAGTTTGTAAACTCGTTTTTCATGTGAACTTTTGTTTTGTTTTTTCTCACTGTGTTGAGGCAACAATGGATGAGTCTCCCCAGCAAAATGTGGAATCAACGGTGTCCAAGACACCGTCTGCTTGGACTAAAACTGTTGAGAACAAAGACGAGGGTTACTATAACAAATACCAGGAATTCATTAAGACTAATGAATTAATAACTGTGCCAGAAGCGTTGAATGTCGTGTTGGGTAAAACAATCTCCCTGCTGACAACTGACGTGAAAACGAGAAAATTTATTGTGGTCAGCGGGGAGACCAAAAAAAAAAGCCTCAAAATTGCAGTAAAAGTGTTGGCGAGGCGGTCGCGTTCAATGTGGAATGTGCCAACTGAGCAAGAAGCGATGAGTTAGGCGGGAAGTAATCTGACAATAAAAGAAAACGTTAGATTACGGATCGAATACATGGGCACACGAAGGACCTGGATTGTCGTACATGTGTTTTGCTCGACATATCCAGCGACCATGTAGAAGTAATCCGAATCGTTAACAAAGCGGGGATACCAATTGAGGACTTCGCTCTTCAGGTAGTGGTCAACCGCCAAGAGTTTATTAAAATCCCCGACATATTGTTGTGCCGGGAAGAAGGATTTTCGTCGCAGTCGAGGAAGAAGGCCCAACTGCAGGATGTGTGGTGCCGCTAGGTACTTGGTAAAATGTGCCCGGGAAAAAAACGGCCGCACCAGTTACCGCGCCAGTTACACCAGTTGCCGGGACAGCAACAAAATTGAAAGCGCCTGTCGTGGTGGAAAAGACTCCTAGCCAACAGAATCAACTGAATGGACTGAGGTGTTGATGGGGGGGGGGGGGTTAATCAGCTTCCCTTCCCCTTTCTCCTGAGGTTGACATATCTAGATGGTAACGTTTTCTGTATTTTAACAAGAATAAATAATCCAATGTTATTACTAACATTTGTTTATTTCAGTTTGAATATATATATATTTTTTTCTTTTGGGTTATTCATCCCCTTCCCCCACTTAATTTTCGTAACATACTTTTATATATATTTTATAAAATTAGTTTGTGTAAATAAATTTTATCTCATGGGTTTGTTGCCACTTTTTAGGCTCCTATGTGGTATTATACTATATGTAGGATTGTAAGATGATGTATGAGTTCTTGAGGTAAAAGGAGAAATTGTTAAGAATGATTGGGTCGTGATTGCAATTAACTAGGTATAGGATAGTTAATGAAAGACCACCCTGTTTCTCCCACCTTTTTGGCTTTGTGTCGCATTTCATGGATTTTTACATAAATAAATATACAAAAGGTAAATGAAGAAATTGTTAAGGTTGTGAATGTGATTAGCGAGGTAGGGGATATTTAATGAAAGACCGCCCTCTATCCACCTCCCTTTTCGGCTTTGTGCCACATTTTTTTTTTTATACAAAAATAAATATTCAGTCATTCCATCTGATGACAAAGGGAAAACTGTCTGGACTTAAGACAAATTGTTTCAAGGATTATCAGATGGAAACAAGAATATCTGCGTAAAACGGAAAACATGTTTTTGCAGTATGCCTCGGTATACTGGCGGGCTTTTTAATCCAATGTTTAGTGATTGCAGATCCGGATGATAACACAGACTTCTGCAAATTATTTCGAATCTGAGCTCTTATACCAAACGAGGGGGCATGCTGGTAAATTCTCCTCTTAAGAGGTCCTGGCGTTAAATTGCATCCGGCAGCAAGGCCTCTGCTAGGGAGGTTGTGAGGAGCATGGAACCACCTCTTAATTGCCTTTGTTCCCAGTCTACCCTCAGCCGGAGTGGTAGCACTTGTCAGGGTCCCAACTATGGGCAAATAGTTAACCCCCCCCCCCCGCAAAAACTGGGATCAAAACACTATGAAAGTATAAAAATAGACTTTTATAGAAAAATATACATATTATTTATTTCTTCTAAATCTTGTTCCGCCATTCATTAAGTGGGCAATGCATTGTTTTTTCTATCCTCTTGCATTCAATCTGTTTTGTGAGGAGTACGTTTTTTGAGTCCCTTTTCCTCATTAAATACGAGAAATTTCTGGTGTTAAGGTTAAGTTTCTTTTTCATTTGCGTTTTCTTTAAAGCTTCGTCGTTGCTCACATGTTCGGTCCATTGTATCTTCAACATCCTTCTGTAGAACCACATTTATATTGCTTCTTCATTATTGAGAAGGTTCTTCAGCATTCACTGCCATATAAGAGGAAGAATAGCATGGAACAATTCAATACCGTTTTCTTTGTTTACTACAATTCTTGAATATGTGTTATACGCCATTATTAACTTTTGTGCCACAAACAATATTCTCAAGACTTTCTTTGTTCTTCGTCAGCCTACAGTCTTACTAAAACAACAGCATGATTTATATTGCGTGTATGCATGCACGTGTATGCATTTCTATGTTTCTATTGTGACATGGATCAGTCACGTGACCGGGTTCACACACACACACACACACATATATATATATATATATAAAGAGTGAGTCGGTTGAACTTGGTAGTTAGTGTGAGCTGAAGGCTACCGTTAACAACAATGATTACTTGCTAACTCAACCATCCATATTGTTGCGACCTAGTACGGACTATTTTTACCGAATAATGATATAATCTCAACATCTTTGTATTGTTTTACCACTCGAAGATACAACAGTATGCTTCTTTGTATGTCTGTACTAGCAGTATAGCCCGGCGTTGCTAGGGTGTAATGAAAGCTTTGAAACTAATCCATGGTCCTGGAGCTCAGACTCTTTGGACGTTGGCACGAAAGACTAAAAAGCAATAATTGTTTCCAGTTAAAGCGAAACCGTAGACTGAAAGAAAAATGAATGGATGTAAATCAAATTGTGATTTCCTGGTATCGATATCAAATAAGTATTTTTCGTTGTAAACTGAATTTTGAAGGCTAAATAAGTCCTCTGAGTAAATGGTATCATGGCTGAGACCAAGAACTACAATTATACCTACTTAGAGCCAAACCCGAAGCAAAAACTAAAATAAAAGGGTTGAAAAAAATACAGGCATACAGGCAGATAAACAGACACACACACACACAAACATCTTGCCTTTTATATATATTATCGATTTTCTGCACTATTGTAAGAACTGCAACCTTGAAACCTCTGAATATCGTTTCTTATGTCTTTGTCTATGAGTGTATCAAATTTGATTAAAATCGGACCAATTCCTTCTATAACCCGATTTTTTTCGATTATCGATTTTCGATATTTATCAGCGGTACCTCGACACAAAACCTAGCTAATAACACTCGCAGACGCTTATAGTATAACTGTGTAAATTTTCAAGAAAAATGGTTCAGCCGTTTCGGAGTCTATAGATAACGGACACACACACACTCACACGCACACACTCACACACACAGACAAAGTTTCATTTATAAATAAGTTTAGATACTGTATATTTGTTTTGATTGCTTCCTTGTGTATTTGTCACTTGTTTTCCGCCATTGAGGGTGGATACTTTCGGATTAGCAGATTTGAGTTTGAGTAGAAAATAAACTAGCGTCGAACAACTAAATAATAAAAATAGTCTTGATCTAATCTCGAACAAGTCTCACATTTCAAACGAGATGACTATAAAGTTCTTTCAGATCAGTGCCGCCATGTATAACAACATATAATTATATAGTTATGAATTAATTGTACATTGCGACACGGAAATTTCTATGTTTCGAGATAGATTCTCATCATCAGTTGGTTGTGCAGATGATTTACATTTAAATAACAATAACCTTTGGTTTGCTGTGCATGTATGTGGGAAGATATCAAATTTACGTGTGTTTCTTTTGGCTAATCACAGTGGAGATTCATTTCGGGATTTGGCTCCAAAGAATACATACTAAACAAGTTTTTTCTTTTTTTTTCTTCTTTTTTCTTTTTTCTTCTTTTTTCTTTTTTCCCCTTCATTCTACCCTTTTCCCTTGTTTCTTTTCCATCCTTAACGGTCAAGATGTTAACCTGCTTTTAACCTGATCTTATTATTTTCCCTTTTTTCCCCTCTCTTCTCCCTTCAATTTTATTGCTTTTGATGTAATATTCTCATTCAGCACCAATTCTATATTTTTCATTTACTTATTTTTAGTCTATTTATTTGTTGTAAAGTTTTTTTGTAAAAAGAAAGATTTATTTTTAAAAATAATTTTATGTCTCAATTTATTTTTTATGTAGTTCGTCAGTAATTATTTTCCTTAATCGCTTGTTGGTTATATGCTTGTTATTTAATTTAGATTTTATCCGTTTTCTCATGTGAACAATTTGCAATGTCTACATATGACATTTATCTCATTGCGTTTATTTAATAAATATTTATTCTTAAGTGATTTAATAATAAATAGTTTTTTGTATTAACATAATGAACATGGTTCATTTAGGAACTTAGATGTTTTAAGATTTTTTAGAATTTTCCACTTTATTGTGTTTTTATTTATTTTTTTTTTCCTTTATGTACCAATGATAATTCAATAGGGATGTTCTATTTTTGTATTTGTTATTATTAAATGAAGAGGTGTGCTGGTAAATCTGCTGCTTTAGAATGGTTTTAGTACTCCCTTTGCGCACTTCATTTGTATCAGTGATTTGTAACACAAGTAAAAAAAAATCACTAGTTGGCGTATTTATCCATCAAACTGCAAGGAAATCAAGTTTTTAGGTTTTGTTATGATTTATAGCACAAATTAATATTAACTATAGGATAGGATGCGTTAAGGGTAATTTTGTCCATACACAAACAGAACCTAAACATAAAACTTTGAGTCTTGTTTCAAAATAGATTGAGACTTGAGTAGTGACGTCATGCATGGCGCCAAACCCGTTTAGAAATATCTAAACTGTCAGATGTATTCAACTGCTCTCTCAAATCCGTAATTAAAAAAAATAGCTTCGAGTGAATGAGACTTGTAGACTTTGGCGAAGACTATTTTTCTAACCTAAAAGATGTTTTGTTACGGACAGTATAGGTTAACGTCCCAGCCCATAAAATCTAACTAGAAGAATATTAAAATTAAGTAAAAGAAAATGGTCAATTGTACATATCCTGACTCGCCATGCATGAGACTTTTTGAAAAAAATTAATCTAACACGATATTCTAAGATGGTATTTACCTTGAAATGCTGAAGTAGGATTTTTAAGAGGTATCTGGTACATTAGATTTTACTTTTAACTTCTATCAGTCAGTCAATTGCCATACGTGATACACGCTTGAGTGATTATGTCTCTTTCAATCCATGACTGAATAGACAGAATATTATCCCGCAGTAGGTTGCCAGTTCTTTCTACGGTAAACTGATTGCAAACCAAGGCTACAGAAACCAATCTGTTCTGCAATTTAACACATAACTGGAGAGGAAAGCGACACATTAATGACTTTTCAGCAGGTAAAAGCCGTCCAATGCAACCAAAGACGCAAACAGCAACAGGAAAACTTTTAGCCTATGTATTTTGGAATGGCCAAGGTATTTTGTTTATCAATTACCTTCAGAAAGGAAGAAACATCAATAGCAAATATTATATAGCATTATTGGTGCGTTTGAAAGAAGAAATCGCCAAAAAACGACCAAACATGAAGAAGAAAAAAAGGGGTCTTTCACCAAGACAACGCACTGTGTCACAAGTCGATCTCAAAGATGACGAAACTACATGAATTGCACTTCGAATTGCTTCCGTGTCCACCCTATTCTCCAACATACACCCTAGTTTCCAACTAGCTATTTACGCAGATGACACCATTTATTCTTCTTCTTGTACCAAATTGGACGGACCCGACAAAGTAAATCTAGCAACAATGATTGGTTAACTGGGGCAAGAAATGGCTTGTACATTTGAACGCCTCCAAAACAATACCACTTTTATTTAATCACCACAGAAAACCTTTTCTGCATCAAAATGATTCGTGTTAAACTTTTTTTCTTTTTTTTTAATCATTTCACCCCGAGCAAGGCAGAAATGCCACTGATGTGCAGGGGGCTACATAACTGTAAAAAGATTAATTAGAAAAGAGTGAGGAGTACAAACTAGTTAGAAAGGAACAATAGAAAGCTGAGAAAGCAGGTGCGATGACAGATACATAGGTGGAGAGAAAGGGAAGATTATACGGGGGTGGGGAGAGAGCTAGAGTCCAGTGGTTAGTAGATGAGTATTGACTTTGCATTTAAATTTCTGGGGGTTGTAGGCGTCAGGAAAGCAAGAATATGGGAGCGAGTTCCACAGGCGAGAAGTGCGAGAGAAGAAGCTGCAGGAGTAGAATTGTTGTCTGCATTTGGCTAACCTGACTGTGAATGGGTGGGATCCAGTTGCCAGTCTGGTTACACGAGTAAACACCTGTTGAGGAGGCACCAGTGACTTAAGTTCGTCCGAGCAGAAGCCATGAAAGTATTTATAGAACAGACAAAGGGAGGCCACATTTCGACGGTGGGGAAGTGGCTGCAGTCGAGCCGCCAAATCAGTACCTATCACATTACAGACTCTCCTTTGGAGCCTGTCAAAAACACTGAGGAGAACGGCAGGGGCGCCTGACCATAAATGGCAGCAGTGCTCCATGTACGGACGGATGGTTGACTTGTATATATGCAGGATGGATTCAGGCGGAAAAATCATCCTGGATCGACATAGTGACCCAACCTTCTTAGCAGTAGATTTTGCTATGGATTCAATATAGTGATTCCAGGTCTGAGGAGAGGGTAAGGCCGAGGAGGCGTAGTGTGTTGCTCTCAGGGAGAATCGCTTGGTCTATGCTTATGGGAGGCAGGAGAGGTTGCCTGTGATGATTGACAGACAACAGCTTGGTCTTAGACGAATTGAGGTTGAAAAGCCACTTCTTGCCCCAGTTCACCACAGAGTGTAGATCCCGTTCAAGGTCAGCAGCGAGATTATGTCTGTCCGCCACGACAGGTTTCTTACTGGTGCGGGAGTATATTGTAGTGTCATCTGCGTAGATGCATCGAAAGAATAATGCTCTACGCCTTCTTCTCCTCACGTTCTCCACTTTCATGAAGTTGAATGACTCTATCTGATCAATAGCTGCATTTACTGCAAGGAAGTTTGGTTCCTTGTGTCGTGCCAGAAAATCATTCTCTTCAAAATCTGTTTTTCGCATTTACAAATTTACCATTCGTCCGTGCATTGAATACTGTTGCCATATCTGGTCTGGTACTACTGCTATACATCTTGAGATTCTTGACAAAATCCAAAGCAGGATCTCTAATATAATTGATCCTGACATAGAATCTTTCTCACCGACATGATGTGGCTTCCCTCTGCGTTTCCTACAAATATTTCCAGGGCAAATGCTCTGATGAGCTTTTTTCCCTGGTGCTCCATCTATATGAATGCCAATCTAGTAGAACACTTAAATTCATGTGATCGAGGCACCAGGGGAAAATTATCGTCAAAGCAGTTTCCATGAAAATATTTGTGAAAAAAGACAGAGGGAAGCCATGTCTCGCCGGTGAGAAAGTTACTGACGTCGAGATACTAAGTCAGGATCGAGATTACGCTCTCACACCCTGATTGAGCTCTGGAAGAATGGTAGACGTTGAAAAACAGTAGCTACTCTGGCATTTACGCACCGTTCATTCAGCAATGAATTAGAACACTCTCGGCTATTGGGCGTGTATAATGATAATATACACGCTAAAAAGTCTACCTCCTTCTACCGAGAGCCCGTAGCTCAGAGGTAGATTCGCCGACTGACGCCAATTTGGTCAGGTTTCAATCTTGGGTAAAAAGCAATCGGCTGTCTAACCGTACTGATGAGCTGTGATACAGAGAAACAGATCTGTCTGCGTATGACTAATATATATATATATATATATATATATAATGGGTGGGTGTGTTTAATAATAACAAACATTGCGATTCGTCAAAATATAAGGGCAGACTAGTTTATTACAGAAGGCAAATAACTTTTGTAAATAAAAGTACACATTATTATGAAAAATATTATTAGTAAACAAAATAAAATATTCAAACGTTTATCTTTCGTTTAATTCGTTTGGAATTAAATAAATTTAATTAATCTATCAATAAATATAATTGTTTTAAAGGGGAAAACTGATTTAGACCTGCTTCTGCCTATAAGACTGTACTTATCCAAAATTTAACAATGTAAAAAAAAACATTACCCAAATTCATATTTTCATCTGTCGCGTAATCAACGATCTCACAAAGGCTGCTGCTCAATTCGTGCTTCTTCTTCAAATACCGAAACTGTCTGGTAACAGCTTGTATATGTCGTCTGTTTATACATGTTTGATATAAAGCAAAATTCTTGTAATGCTTTGACAATTTGTTATTCATAAAATTTCCAGTTTTAATATTCAATCTACAATGCTATGACCTGACGCCATCTTTAATGGAAACTAAATGGTCCATTAAAATAGAAAGAAACTGATCTTAGTCAATAAAATTCTATATCTTTCTTGAAATCGCTAATCAAAAGAAGGCTTGTTGCATACAATTTATAGTATAAAGGTGAGGTGAAATACATGAAGAACACAGAACTTGGGATGACATTTCCCATCGAATTTCTATAAAAGTTAACATTTATAATGAAAGAATCGTTGTTGGCACTGAAAAGATGCAGTAATGTAATGAACCTAGTGTGCCTATTTCAGTGTTTAATTTGAAAAATACTTTAAAAAAAACTCTTTCAAAGATACTGCAAAATGCTTTTTTCGAATAATAATCTTTATTTCAATTTTTCAATTTCAGTTCGACTTTTAAATATTCCGTTTTCTTCTTGAAGTATTTTTCATGAGTTTTTTTTCTACAAAAACGAGTTGAATTGTTCGTAATAAAAGTTTGAGTCTTATACAAACTTTAATTAACAATACTCTAAACATAAACAAAAAAAAATACATTATCATTTCTTTTGTACCTTTTCAACAACGCAGGCGGGGAAGAATTCACCATGAATTCTTAAGAAGAAAAATATCTATAAAAATGTTTGGCTTAAACTTTAATGTCAACCTTTTCTTATTGTTTTGTTTAAAGGGAAGTGACATCTTTGACAGAACCTTTAGATATTTTTAAACCATTTTGTTTAATACAACTCATTTTCCTTCTGAAAGTATTTCATTGGTTTGTTACACACAAAGCAAGCTTCCTGTTTTTTCTTTCATTCAGCAACTCTCGCAGCTCTTCTCGTTATACTCTCGAGAAAACTTTGTTCGCGTTTTCATTGTCGCCATTATTATCGTTTATCTCTTTTCAAGACGACATTGTATTTAGTTTTGTTGCAAAACAATTGGCCCTCCTGCATGAAAAATTGATTTCTTTTGCTGAATCGCTAGGATATATATATATGCATGCTCAGGCGCGTGCGTAGGTTTATTAACGCTTATAATTATTAGTTGTTATTTACGCCGACAGTGTATTTATACGAGTATAAATTATATAACTGCTTATCGCTCTCAAATTTATACTGTTTGTCAGCATACTTAAAAATTTTGTCTGTGAAGCTGTGTATGCCATTACTGTTTCTGTTGGCATACATAACAATGCTTGTATGTTTGTAAAATAGACAAGAAAACTCTGCGAATACATTCCTGAGTGCTAAGACTATATTCGAATCAGCAGAATTTATTCGAAGCAAGATCTTAAAGAAACATTTTTCTTTCTTTTGGTGGGTTATTTTATTTAGCAATTTTATGTTCAATCAGCGCTCTCAGAAAGTCAACGTTTTTTTTTAATTACTGTTTAACGCCAAATGCTAATTAATTTGATGCTATGTAAGACATACTTTTTCCTAAAAACGGCCCCCTGATTTTATACATGAACTTAAAGTATTAGGTAGTACAATATTAACGCCTATACCAGTACTTTACCGCGTTTCGTCTGACTTCATTGTGATGTAATTTTAAATTTTAAAGTGAGGCAAGAAATAGCTTGTTGCTTTTAAAGTCTCTAACATGAAATATTTCTGTGTTAATCATTTTAAGGAAACTTGTTTTACATTCCATTAGCATGGCTAATGCTATTTTCCACAAGAGCAACTTGTGGTGATACCGAGCAAGCAAGGGCCCGGATGTATGCCCTCAAAGGTCCAGATAGCAAATGACCAAAACTGGTATTTGCGCATCTGGGCTCCACGCAGAAGTTCCGCTGGTAAACCAAAAATAAATAAATATTAAATTCTTTTTACGGACCTTTTCGCGATCCGACGTGAATTTTGTTCATTGTCCAATCGGAAGCTCAGAATTAAATCCGAGTGTGAATTCCCAAATGACTTGTTCGAAGCCCCGAAGACGAAATAAAAGGCCGACACAGGAAGCATTGCCAGTTGAGAAAATACGAGTATAATTAGCACGTCCCTTGACCACGTCAGGCGATCGCATTATGCTTGCCTCTCCTTTCTCTCTCATCTTCTTCTTCTTCTTCTCTGTTCACTGAGCCACTTACCCGAATTGACTGAGCGGAGATTTCAAAAACACTCCTAACAAACAAACGCTCAAACATACATACGCACAAACTCTTTTCGGCATTTACTGCTATGAACATTTTTAACGACCTTTGTACCGACCAAAAGACATTACTTTTATTTGTAAAAAACCTTAATTGATATATATATATATATATATATATATATATATAAATTAGAGAAAATTTTCAAAATTCAAAGGTGTCTGATGTACATTTCGACATAGGATCTCTAATAGAGACTCTACATCACGTCAGCGACATTGTTTTTCAAAATGGCGAAGGCCCTGAGTTAGAGCGTAGAGGGGTTTTGGTTAACAACGGTCACAAAGTGGAAAAGGACAGAGCTGGTAGTCGCGGGGTTACAGGGTGTTGAAATGGTATATTTAGGAAGGGGAGGAATAGGGGTTCATATTTTATAAAGATAGACAACTAAATGAGTTAAATTACTTTTTAAAGTTAAGATTTTGGGCTGTTTGAAGAAGTGTATTTAGGCGAGAAGGAATGGTTTTCAATATAAGATTTTAAAACATTTTTTTAAGTTTATTTGATTAAAACTTTTAGGGAGAAGCGAGTGAAGTGCCAATTACAGGAAGTTATCAGTTTAAAAATTATTAGAGAAAAAATATTAGAGAAAGAAAAAAAAAAAAATGTATATATATACACACACACACACATATATATATATATATATATATATATATATAAGTGTTGTTTCTATACACAATTTGATTCTCTTGTTTTATACCCCCCTTATAGTGGGCTATCTACTAAGAAGGCCAAATTCAGTTCACTATAACGGATAAATCACTATAAACTCGCTGCTTCTTTTTGGTCACACGTTTCCACTGGATAAGTCTGCTGCTAGATCGATCCACTGTATCATGCTCGGCAATTTCTCTCATCAGAACTTATCTTACACATTCATAAGTCGACTATTCAAGAGTACATCAAATATTACTGCACTTCTTGTATGTTTCTTGTTGTTTATCTACAATTCTTGACAAAATTCAAGGAAAAATCTACAATATTATCGATCCTGATTTGATATCTTGTTTTCAGTTATTTACCAGTCGCCATAGTGTAGCTTATTTTTGTCTCTTTCTTTAAATATTTTTACGATAATTCTTCTGAGTGTTCCTCGTTGGTACCTCAACTTCAATAATTTAAACGCAGTTCTAGATTGGTAACTAGGTCTCATAATTACATTATTGAAATTACTAATTATAACTCTAAGTTCTATATTAATAGTTTTTTCTTCTTCAGCACAACTCACTTGCAGAACTCTCATCCTGCTTTCCTGTCAACGACGTCGTCTGTATGTAATCTTGATTCCTGTTTCTATTATTGCCGCCTCTGTTCATTTCACTCTCGGTAACCTCTAGTACCCTAATGGCTTTTTATGTCAATACACTACCAAGCACAGCCCTCTGAAAAGTTTACTTATATATATATATATATATATATATATATATATATATATATATATATTCATTCGGAAGTCAGTCGATTACGCAACCTTGGTTTCAACCTTTTGTTATCTTCAGGCGTTTTAAATAAAACAATAAGGAAAAGTTGACATTAAATTTTAAGCCAAACATTTTTATAGATATTTTTCATAAGAATTCACGGAGCTCTACATTATATATGTATTGAGCACTTCTTAATACAACTGTACACTGGCTTAATTTAATTCCGGCCAATAACTGATCAATAATTACAATTTATATATATATATGTGTGTGTGTGTGTTAGATAAGAGGGTTACTACTAGGTGTATCATAGAAAGGTAAGTGGCTTTCTCTATACTACGCATATCTACCTACCCATTCTAGAGGCTTAAACTTGTTACAAAAGAGATCGAAGCACCCGTCATGGTTCGAGGCTTAGAGCCGAGGTTACTTAAAAGTGAGATCGTCACTTTCTGAATTCTGGCATTACAGCATTGTTGCAAATTCTTCTATTTGTTGTGTGCCTTCGGGACGTTGACGATCATGGCTCTCCAGTTTCTTGTCCTTTGTATCTCTTAATAAATTTTGTCTTTTTGTTATCTCTCCTAAACCTTTACTCAAGCTCTCTAAGTAAGTAGGATTGTTTTCCTCGGTACTTCTTGATTTCAATCTATCCTGTGAGTATTACATTTTTTAAACTCTCTTTCTTCATGATGTAACCTGGAAATTTCAACTGTCTCTTTCTGATTTTAAGTATGTGTATCTTTTTGTTTCAATTTCCTCTAAAACTTTATCTTTGTTATCATGGCATTCTCAGCATCCTTCTGTAGATATATTTCTGTTGTCTCAAGTCTCTTCATCTAATATTACATAACAGTACAGCCCTCTTTTCTTTGTTCTAACAAAATTGTCCTATTGTTTAATATTTTGCTTAACTTTTGAGAGGCACCTTTCACTATCTCAATGCGCCTTGAGAATTAGTGTCATTTTTATCATTTCACCCTAAGCAAGGTGATAATGTCACTAAGACGCAAGTGGGGGGGGGTACTGAGAATGAAATAGATTCAGAATATTTTACTGAGGTAAAAGGACAATAAAACAAATTTCAAGAAGACAGAAGACAATGATTGGCATTAGATTTAAATTTTTGAAAAATTGTAGATAGCAGGAAAGCAAGAAACCGAGGGAGTTTTACAGCCAAAAAGAGAAATTATTAGAATGAAACATACGGCTGCATCGAGCTAGTTTAACGGTAAAATGGTGAGACTTAATTGCCAATCTAGTCAGTCAGTTAATTGCCAACCGTGATATACGCTTAGATGATCATGTCTCTTTTTATATATGGCTGACTTGGCAGAAGGTTCTCACGCAGTAGGTCACCATTTCTTTTTGCGGTACCGTTTGCCAACCAAGGCTATAGAATCCAAGCTAACCTGCTATTCAACCCAAGGGAGAAGAGATAGATTAATACTTTTCCCATAGGTATTGTTGGGTTAGTGAATGAAACGATGCGCGTTGTGGGTATTGACTACTCGGGGTGGCGAGTTCGAACTCTAGTTGAATTCATTGCATTCACTTACGCATAAATACCCTTAGGAAAGGTATTAATTAGTCTCTTCCCTCCAGTTATGGGTTAAATAATAAGACAGATTGGGTTATATAGTCTTGGCTGGCAACCAGTCTATCACAGAAAACAATGGCAACTTACTGTGGGATAATCATCTGCCCAATCAGTCATGTTTCTTTCGAGACATGATCGCTTAAGTGTGTATTAAGTATGGCACTTAACTGACTGAATGAATGAAACGAATTCTACTAGAATTCTAACTCGGCTCTCCGATTCAAATTCGTCGAATCTTCTGCCAAGTCATATCTAGAATGAGACATGATTACCCAATAGTATATCAAGTATGACAATTAACTGACTAGATTGTCAACTAGGTCTCGTTTAAATTCATTAAGTCGAGGTACCAAGGAGTAAAGCTCGTCATAATAATTGTCATGAAAATATGTGTAGAAAATACAGACAAGCCACGTCAGAGCGATGAGAAAGAGACTGAAGCCGAGAAACCAGATCAGAATCGAAAGCATTACAGATCTTTTTTAATTTGATCAAGAATCTTGAAAGTCAGAGCTCCAGACCAGATATGACAACAATATTCAATGCATGGACGAATGGTAGATTTATAAATAGGTCAGATGGATCAATTATCTGGCACGACACAGTTCACCAACCTTCCTAACAGTCGAGCAAGCAATTATTTCAATATAATAATTCCACTTACTGTCAGTGAAAAACGCGAGTCCAAGATTGGTGCAAAGAGTAGCTCTCCTAGAGATTAGCATAAATCATACTGATGATAAGCAGAAAAGGTTCTTTTAATCATTCAGTTTAATACGTATCAGAATTAATGCTATAAAGAGAGCGCACAGTTTTGCTGTGATTTTCATTAGTCAGTTTTTGATAAACTTGGCCAAAACTAGTGAATATAAAAAAAAAAATTATATACAAAATGCAGACGACAATTCTACTCCTTCAGCTTCTTTTCTCGCACTTCCCGCCTGTGGAACTCGCTTCCTTATTCTTGCTTTCCTGGCGGCTACAAACTCCAGGAATTTAAATGCAAGGTGAATACTCATCTCTTAACCACTTGACCCTACTTCTTTCCACACCGCCCCGTACATCCTTTCCTTTCTCTCCACCTTTGCAACTGTCATCACACCTGTATTCCCGTCCTTCTCTTGCTCCTTTCTAACTGGTTCGTTCTTCTCTTCACTCTCCTCTAATCCTTTTACTCTCATGTAGCCCCCTGCACATCAGTGGCGTTACCGCCTTGCACCGGGTGATATGATTAAAAAAAAAAAGTATAAGAAACACACACACACACACAGTGTTTTTGTAAGCTCACGCGCTTATATGTAAATATTCATTTAAACTTTTCTTTTTATTTTGACGTTTCGATCACATTGTTTTATACTATCACTGGAAAACGACGAGGAACACGTGTATATATATATATATATATATATATATATATATATGATCTTATACTTTTATTCTTAGCTGATGAAATAGAATTGTCGGCAGCATTTGGTTGATCCAACTGTAAATATCACAGACTATTACTACAGTAGTGTGTTTCAGTGTTCTACAGTTGAAAATTCTGAATCTTCTGGCCAGTCAGTCATGTCTCTTTCGAGACATGATCACCCAAATCGTGTATCACGTATGGCACTCAACTGACTGACAGTTAAAACCTTGTGTAATGGTATAATGAATTAATCATGCCGACCGAATAAAAAACAAGAGACTATCTCACATAAAATTTTATTGAATTCGAGATTCTCAATTTCCACTGGCCAGTTTTACTTTTACTTTTATGTAGCCCCCTACGCATCAGTGGCGGTACCGCCTTGCTTGGGATGAAACGATTAAAAAATATTACTTCGCTATCTATATTTAGTTAGTTTATTCTAATAAGGTAGAAAGCTGCATATGTGAAAGCCTGTAAGGATTGAACTTACAATAGCTGTAACGGTTGAATTAATTACTTTACCAATTATACCACGGCACGTGCGTATGCTTTCTTGGCATGGCACATTAACTATCAACCAGTTTCATTCATTTTCAGATTGTGTTGACTTCTCTCTGAAGTAATCGTACCAAACCTGAAAACTCTTAATTCAATTACATCCAATGAGTTTTAATTACATTCTACAAACTCTAAAAGAAATTGGAATTTCACAATTATATGGATTCTATGATTCTTAAATTGTCTGCAACGGAATGAATTTGCCAATAGTTATTAAGACGAGTGGGATATTAGCATGTGTAATTGACTATACGCGGGAGAATGAATTCTATTATACTTCGAAATGAGACTTTTTCTTCTTCCAGGCTATCGACTGAAATCGAAATTGCAGATTAAAACCTCTCTTCTTTCGGTCTTCTTCCCTTTCACTTGAGACAAACCAATCGCACATATTTAACATGTACACATTGACTCAGCTAAGTTTAATATGCTTAAAGGTGAAGTGACTTTATAGACTTTCAATGATATACCAGACTTGAAAATCAGCATTCCACATCCTGATATAAAACATCGATTACCGGTGCCCGTAGCAAAGAGACAAGTCCAGAAGATTTAATGAGTAAATAAATTCTTCTTCTTCAGTATGCCATGCCTCTTCAGGTTACTGGTTATCATGGCGCCCTACAATTGCATGTCTTTTTGCTGTTTTTCTCAAACACTGCTCCTCGATTTATTCACACAAGGTTATTCCTTTTTGTTGACTTGATTTGTTTAACGGCATATCAACTCTTTATGGGTCATTTAATGTCGAAATTTAATTTTCTTTTGAATACATATTTGATATCGATACCAGGAAATCAAAATTTGATTTACATCCATTCATTTTTCATTCAGTCTACAGTTTCGCTTTAACTGGAAACAACTATTGCATTTTAGTCTTTCGTGCCAACGTCCAAAGAGTCTGAGCTCCAGGACCATGGATTAGTTTCAAAGTTTTCATTACACCCGAGCAACGCCGGGCTATACTGCTAGAAGCTGCATAAATACAACCTTTAGGATAGTGCGATCCAGGTTGAATTAAATGCAGAGTTTTTCTTCTCCTAGACCGGTTTCCAACTATGGCAAATGAGCCCAATATGTTCTGCTAGTTACCTATAGCTGGGGAGAAAAGATGGATTCAAAACTTTTTCCCAAAAGTATTGGCACGTGAAATTTTCATGTAATATATTCGACTGGAATTCGAACTCTGCTCTCCGATTTCCCTACCGTGCCTGCGAGAAGCGAAATGAGAATCAATTTGTAAGAATTTAATTATTATATATATATATATATATATATATATATATATATATAGGGTGTCCATAGAGTTCGTGTGCACTTTATAAAATTGATAATCTGTAAAAAAAAAACGTTTTAAAGTTTAATGTACCAAGTTTTAAGTTATTGAATAATTCTTTACCACACAATTTGCAACAATTTTTAAATAAGTAAAAAAATATTTTTAAAATCGTATTGCCGTTTTTATTGCTAATGATGGAGGACATGTGGAAACTTAAATAAAATTTGAGTAAAACCTAAAAAAATATCGATTTACTTTTTTCTAATCCTTTTTACAAATTATTTCTATCGTAAATACAAGTAAAGTCATAACATTTTTAAAGTGCACACGAACTTTATGGACACCCTGTATATATTAAAGAGAAGTTAAAGAAGAGATAGATTAAAACCGATTGTTCATGCATTTACTTTCATAAAAAGTGCTCAATACAGAGTAGACCTTAATATTGTAATTTTGTTATTACAATGGTTTATAAAAGCATTATATCACTACACAAAAATTTTCATGCTTCGGAACAATATTGTTCTTATGTTATATTTTAAAAATAAATGTTGAAAATGATATTTTTTAGAAAATATAAGATTAATTTATGGCTATTCAGAAAATTAATGAGGCGGGGTTTGGAGGAAGTTAAACAAGATGATTGTGGGTGCGTCAGTATTACTCGATAAAAAGTGATCATTAGGTTGAACTATGGAAGGGAGAACACATAGGGAAAACAATTGATCTGATGCGTCTTAGACTCAAATATGACTATCGATTAAATATAATGTTCAAACAAATATAATTCAATATTTCAGTTGTTAATTCCATTATGTTAATCTCCGGAACCTTCCGTAACATTGACGGTTTACATTACGATACATTTCAAAGTAGAAATGATTATTTACGAGAAATCGAAAGATTTTATGTCTATAAGTTTTGAGTTGACTTCCTTTAGACTGTGAAATCATTCATGGTCTCGCGGTCTAAGAAGCATCAGATCAATTAATTGTTGCCCCTAACTTTTTAGGGGTAGCCGGTTTGAATGCTACCGAATGGCACACATGTTTCTAATATAATTTCTCATAGATACTCAGGCTGGTGTGTGTGTGTGTGTGTGTATAAACAATCAATATATATATATATATATATATATATATATATAGATTGTTTAATTATTTACTTTTAATAGTCACAATAAAATTAGACCAGTGCACATTTGTAGTAAAAAGTGTTTAATACAATTATATTGTAGAACTTTTGAATATTTTCCATTTGTAAACGAGTTATTACACGACCTTGGTTTCTACCCTGAATGGTGTCTTCAGGCGATTTCCAATAACTGCTTTTACCATTTACCTTCTTTTTTTTTTAAAGAACGCTCACATAACGGTTTTTTTTTTTGTTTTGTTTTTTAAGGCCGATGTGGCAGGGAATTTTTGAACGCACAATCATGGATGAAAACTTTATAATTTCTTGCAATTTTAAAAATTGCGCGTTCAAAAATCCCCTGCCACGTGAGCGTTAAAAAAAAAAACACCGTTAGTCAGCGTTGCTAAAATCAAAAACGGTTATATATATATATATATATATATATATATATATATATATAATGTTTAATTTAAACAGAATATCTACTCAAATAAGAGTATCGATTAAAATAATATTCAAACAAATAAATTAAACGTGTCGGTTGTTAATTCTATTCTGTTCATCTCCGGAACTTTCCGTAATAAATATATATATATATATATATATATATATATTCGAGGAGCTAATTATTCTAAGTAGTGAGGTTAAAATTTTGTCGAGTGTGCCGGCTCGTTTATGTTTATGCTACCTATTCCTGATATAATGGGTTTCATCGGAATACTTACTTTACATATTTTTGGTAATTCGTAGGGTATGGATGTTTTCGATTGATGTTAGATGAATTTTAACCCCGAAATATTTTTATTTAGTTACATAGATGATACTCATATATATATTGTCATCCGCAGACAGATCTGTTTCGCCGTATCACAGCTTATCAGTACAGTTAGACTCCGAACGCCCATAGCCCAGAGGTAGAATCGCCGACTGACGCTAATTCGGTCGGGTTTCAATCCTGGGTTAAAAGCAATCGGTGTCTAATTGTACTGATGAGCTGTGATACAGCGAAACAGATCTGTCTGCGGATGACTATATATATATATATATATATATATATATAGGGGGGGGCTTCGTATTTCTCCAGTTAGCACGAAGTTTACAGGTCAGAACCTTTCTGCGAGGACATTATTATTATTATTATTAGTTCTTCATTTATTTCTGTTGCATACACATTTCCTTCTCAACCCCAACCAGCCGCCTAAGTTTAGAAATGGCTTCATGACATTTTTCACAGATTATTTTTGTAAAACAAACAAAAAAAATAACACATAGTTAACATAGCTAAAACTTTTCGTAAATACCTAATTCGGATTCCAAACAGTTTCGTCTACTCAATTTCACTCACAGCCCTTGGATCACCGAGTGATATGGTTTATTTCGGACACTGCTCAATGGAGTTGCTTGCTGGATACTGTCCTAAGAATGTGACGAGGACTGACGTTTATGAGAAGGATTATGCAGAATTGTGTTCAGAATTCGACATTAAAAATATAACACGTAACCGAGGGAACTAAGCTTTTTGTGATAAAAATTAGATACAAAATGTGAATATAAGCAAAGCCAAATGAAAATGGATAACCTAATCTGAAAATAAGCGAGGGCATCATCAAATAGGTATCAGATTTCTTTGCGTGGATGCCTGATCCACTGATGTGCAAGGGGTTACATAAATGTAACAAGATTAATTAGAAAAGAGTGAGGAGTACAAACTAGTTAGAAAGGAACAATAGAAAGCTGAGAAAGCAGGTGCGATGACAGATACATAGGTGGAGAAAGGGAAGGTTATACAGAGGAGGGGAGAGAGCTAGAGGCCAGTGGTTAATAGATGAGTATTGACTTTGCATTTAAATTTCTGGAGGTTGTAACCATCAGGAAAGCAAGAATACGGGAGTGAGTTCCACAGGCGGGAAGTGCGAGAGAGGAAGCTGCAGGAGTAGAATTGTCGTCTGCATTTGGCTAACTTGACTGTGAATGGGTGGGACCCAGTTGCCAGTCTGGTTACACGAGTAAACACCTGTTGAGGAGGCATCAGTGACTTAAGCTCATCCGAGCAGAAGCCATGAAAGTATTTGTAGAAGAGACAAAGGGAGGCCACATTTCGACGATGGTGAAGTGGCTGCAGTCGAGTCGCCAGATCAGTACCTATCACATTACAGACTCTCCTTTGGAGCTTGTCAAGAACACTGAGGAGAACGACAGGGGCACCTGACCATAAATGGCAGCAGTACTCCATGCACGGGAACTCTGTGTTGTCAGTCTAGCGCTGAAATGGAGAGATGACGTGCATTTAAAATAAATCTTCTTTTGGACGACAGATCTCCTGAATAATGAGCAAGACACGCTGATAATCTCTGTGTGCTTGCTACTCTAATTCTAAAAAGCGGCAGTCGATAGAACAAAATGTGTTAGCGTAATATTCTAGCCTGAAGAATAAAGTAATTTTCTGTCTAATCGGGCCATCGATTTTCTAGCAAAATTTATTGGAGAAATTGATAAAATAAGTTTATTCAAAAAGTTATCACTCAATGTCTTTTAACATTATTTTATTGTTAAAAATATTATGAATCTATATTATAATTCTGCTTGTTCCTTCCTTAGATAGTTTGTCCGTCCGTGACGACACTTACTCTCTACGCGAGCTTTTCCTTCACCTCTGTCTCTACTCAGCCTTTCTCTCACCTTTGACAAATGGAAGGGTATTAAAGGGTGAGAGAGTAGGAGGAGAGAGCTTATAGCATTATCGTATCAGTAGCAGCTTAAGCTGGTGGTTGTATAGTAATTGTGTGGGTGTATATGTGTGTGTACTGTACAACATAGTAAAAATAGGTAGGTTTGTTGTCGTATCCCGCGACCTAATAACGAAATTTCTGGCCTCTACACCCTTGGCCATTACTCAGTTGGTCTTTTCTGTTTATAATGGACACAGGAGCCTTTAAAGTAACTTTAATTATTTTCAAAAAATGTTTAATCCCTTCTAACATTTTCGAGATTTTGTCAGAAAGTTTGTTGATTTGAGTTAGCGGCTAAAGAAACGTTTTACAATGGAAACGTAATGATTGCATCACCCACTGCGGTGACAAGCACATTAATTTGGAATTTATCGCAAAAATCAAATAATTGTCGGATTTTAATGAAACTATCAGTACTCATGCACAAATGAATGAAATTATTTTTGAAATTATTTTTTTTTAAATCTTGATAAAAATGTTTGCAATAGACACAAGATCCATGATTTTTCAGTAATAAAAAACACATTTTCTCTTTCAAAATCTCTCACAAAATACGCCGCTTAATATAAGATTAGAGTAAAGTAGCTTCTATGAACATTAATTTTATAGATATTTTAATAAAATTACACTCTGTGTTATCGTTATTTTATTATCCAATACCTTTATGTTTGAAGACGTTACTATCATTTGTAGTATGACAAAGTAAAATTTTTCTAGGAAATCATAATTATCCTTCCGTGGAAATTCCACGGGTTCTGCTAGTAATATAAGATTACAGTAAAGTAGCTTCTATGGACATTACTTTTATAGATATTTTAATAAAATTACACCCTGTGTTGTCGTTGTTTTATTATCCAATACCGTTATGTTTGAAGACATGTATGACAAAGTAATTTTTTTCAAAGAAATCATAATTATCATGTCGTGAAATTTCCACGGGTTCCGCTAGAAAACAATAATCCTAGAAGTTTAGTGGTAACAGGAAAATAATTACAGCATACATTTTATAAATAGGAGGTGGGAATACATAACCAATGCTACAAAGTACGCATTTTAGTTTACTATCATTATTCCTCTTTTATTTTAGTTTATTTTTTTAGAACAACTTTTCAAATTGTTGTGCTGTATGATTGACTAATTACATGCAAGCAGATCAAGTCGCTCGGGGAAGTCATCATCGCTCGGACAGCTAATAACGCTAACAGTGAATAATACAAATCAAGTAGCAATCTGAAGGAAAGATAATAAAGAAATGCAACAAATATTAGGAATGTAATTGAAGGTGGGTATCTGGCAGCGGAAATACGTTCACCCAAGATCCCCGTTTTACTGGCAAGATTGCTTGAACAGAAAATGGAATTGGCTGTTTTTTATCCATCTGATTCACTCGGGTAATTATCCAATCAGAAGACTGAATGACCCGGGAACATAAATTTTTTTTTCGGCACCGCGGAATTGCAATAGATTGGCTTGGCCTGCTCATGCGCATGCGCATATTACTGCAATTCGCACACTTTCTTCGAGATACACCAGTTGTGGACAGTATCTTTAGTGTTATTTATTTTATTTTTTGTATTAATTCCACTGATTTTCTTTAATGTCTGTAGCTGCTACTTTTTACATAATTATGCAAGAAGTATTTCTGCACATATATATATATATATATATATATATATATATATATAACAAAAGGCGGATTTTAACAACAGGATACATTTTGAGCAAATAATTCATGCTCTACACGATCACCTTTTTAAATCTCTTGCTTTTTCATTGAATATTTTTTTTATTATGGTCGATGATCGATATCCATTTCTTGTCGCACTTTTTGGTCTTTTTGTAGTTTTCTAATTTTATCCTTAATCTGTCCTCCTCTGGTTTTTGCTTTGGAGTTCTCTTCCTCTTCGCCATCCCTTTCTCCTCTTCCTCTTCGCCATCCCTTTCTCTACGCCGTCTTTTTATTCTCCTCTTTCTTCCTCTCTTTCTTCTTCCTTCAATTTCCTTATTTTTCCTCTTGTTCTCATTCTTCATATCGCTATCATTCGCATTGAGCTACGAGACAGTTTTCTCCTATGTTTTTTTTTTATTCTTCTTGCCAATAAATAATTAAGTCTGCTGGTGAGAAGCCAAATTCTCAGTATATCAATTATTTACATCTCTTCCATTGATCCCACCCCTCCGATATCAGAGGAAAAAATCGCAACACCCTGAATATATGCTTTAATTTCCTCAAGATTAAACATCCAAGAAAAAATCGCCAGAATCTATATTACAAATTTCTAAGTCTACCATTTTTCCATGCAATGAATATTACTGTCACATGGGATCTGGTGCTGCTTTGTATTTAGAGATTCTTGATAAAATACAAAGATAAATATCAGTCTTCACCTGACATCTCGGTTTTAGTTACTTTCCCGCCATCAGAATGTAGCTTCTTTGTGCCTTTTCTATAAATATTTCTATGATAATTATTCTGAAGAGCTTTCTTCGTTTGTACCTCGACTTTAAGCGAAGTACTAGATTAGCGGATGTGCGTTGTGGTGCAGTGGATATCGGGTCAGAACGATAAATCGGGGAGCCGAGTTCGAATTCCAGTTGAATTCATTGCATTCACTTACGCGCAAATACCCTTGGGAAAGGTATTTATCCGTCTCTTCCATCCAGTTATGGGTTAAATAACAGGACAGATTGGGTTCTATAGCCTTGGCTCGCAACCAGTCTACCGCAGAAAGCAATGGCAATCTACTGCGGGATAATTTTCTGCTCAGTCAGTCATATCTCTTTCGAGACATGATCGCCCAAGCGTGTATCACGTATGGCACTTAACTGACTGACTAGATTGGCATATACTATTGAAATGATTAGATGTAACCGTAAGTTCTATGCTGTTTCTTCCCTTACGCTTCTCGCTTGTGGAAATCTCTTGCTGCTTTTTGGGTTCGGGGTTGAGTCTTGTTTAATGGCACATCAACATCTGTAAGTTATTTAATGCCAAACAGGTAGGGTTTTAAGTTATTTTTTTAATGTTCGGTTATAGTAAGAAAGTTGATTTAATCAGACTCTGATGATTTTTTTTATTTTTTTATATTAGTAAACAGAATATGTCTTCTAATTTTGTATTCAAAAATATATTGCTGGTAATAAGTTTCTTTCTATCAAAAATGTATTATAGCAATATTTTTTCCTTTAAAAATGTATTGTCGATAATATTTGTCCTTCAAAAATGTATATATTTCTAAAAAGTATATTTTTATGTTTTCATAGTGTTCATAGTGTTTTAACTCTAGTTTGGAGGTGTAACTATTTGCCCATAGCTGGGACCCTAAAAGGTGCTACCACTCCGAATCAAGGTAGACCTGGGAACAACAGCAAATAAGAGGTGGTTCTATGCTCCTCACAACCTCCCTATCAGAGGCCTTGCTGCCGGATGCAATTTACCGTTATACCCAGGACCTTGCCGCTTTCTGCTTTCAGATCAACTTTGATTTTCAAGTATTTAAATAAAATATCATTCTTTATCTTCTGCTTTTATATTTCCTGTTTTTATTGTTATCGTTCCGTTGCATCTTAGGAGCTTTATTGCCTTTCTTTGGGTGAAATTATCAAAGAGTAGCTGTATTAAAGTAACTAATAACATATACGAACCCAGATTCCCAAAAAAGGTATGTATAAACACGACTTATACGCGAAATTAAAACAATATTTTGCATCATTCTAATACGAAGTTCTTAATATTGAAAACTTAAATTAAAAAACTACTTGTCTTAAAGGCGTTAACTTCCAGAAAAACCTTGTCGACCGGTTAATAACACAATGCCTGGATAGTAGTTCACCCAATAAAGAATATACGATTGGAGAAGGTGAATTTTATGAGTAATACGAATTGTATAAAGATAACTGAAGTTTTCAGAGGTCAGCTTAGACTTTGTTGTCTCTCAAGTCATTGGTTGTAAGTTCGATCGTTGTAGTCTCTTAGAATATTACGGATTTTTATTCGGACAGGAATTCGCTGACTGCACGGGATACTATTGTCTCAAGGGTAAAGTCTCGTCTATTGGCGAGAACAAAAATAAATTGATTGTATGACTGGCAAATAGACGAAAGTACGGCTGTTAATAGATTCTTATTGAAAGCAGGCAACGGTTCATTTCCATGCTCGTTCTTGTTCACATTGATAATCCTTTTTTTTTTATCATTTCACCCCAAGCAGGGCAGTTTTTCTATCACTGTTGCGCAGGGGGTTACATAGGGGAAAGTGATGAGAAAGAGGGGTGAGTTATAGGGGATGTCAGGAGGAGGATAATAGACGGATGAGAATACCGGTGTAATAAGAGTGGAGTGGATGGAGAAAAGAGATTGAGAGAAAAGATGCGAGTTAGTGAGATAGACGCCTATTTACCTTACATTTAAATCCCTGTAGATTGTAACTTTCGCGGAAGTAAGTATATGGAAGAAAATTCCACAGGCGGGAAGTGCGAGAAAAAAAAAGTGTAAGAGTAGAAATTGCGGTTACATTTTATCGGTTTCACTGTAAAAGGGTGGGACCTAGTTGCTGGTCTAGTTAAACTCGTATAAATTCATATATAGGGGTCATCAGTGTCCTAAGTTCATTGGAGCAGAAAACGTGAAAGTTCGGGATGATACGATTAAAAAGAAAAAAAGAGGCACAGGAAAGCCACGTCACGCCGGTGAGAGAGCGACTGCAGCCGAGCTGCCAAATCGGTATCGATCACATTACAGATTCTCCATTAGGTTTTGTCAAGAACCGCGAGATGAATAGCAGGGGCATCTGATCACATGTGGCAACAGTATTCAATACACGAGTGGATGATAGATTAATATATGTGCAGGATGGATTCACACGGGAAAAACTCTCTGGCCTTGCACAGTGAACCGACCTTTTTAGCAGCGGATTTAGCTATGGATTCAATATAGTCGTTCCGCTTGAGGTCTGTTGTGAGAGTTAACCCGAGGAGGCGCAGTGTTTTGCTTTCATGGAGACTAGCTTGATCCATGCTAATGGTGCGGGGTAGAAGCGATTGCCTGTAATGGTTAACAGATAGCATCTTTGTTTTGGAGGCATTAAAATTCACGAGCCCTTTCTTACCCCAGTCTAATGTGTTTGTGTGTATATAAAAACTTCAAACAGTATCTGTAAAAGGACTATATGATTAAAGTGAAAAGGGAAACTTATCTTCACTGACGCGTTTGGTTCTCTAAGTGGCTTTATCAAGGCTAACTGAGAAAGTCGCTTAGAGGATGGAAAGAAGTTTCCTATATTATACACTTCTCACTCTTATTCTCGTAAATAAAACTCACAGAGACCTATTTTCGCTATAGATTCGATATAGTCATTCCACTTGAGGTCCGCTGAGAGTGTTAGGCCAAGGAGGCGTAGTGTTTTGCTCTCAGTAGTAATGTGACTTCTGATAAATATATAATTGTTTGATGAACAATAGATTTTCTACTTTGTAACACCATGCATGATTTTCCTGCAGGGAAAGAAGTAAACGTATAATTCTTGATCTTATACGAAATAATAAAAAATATATGACAAATCATTTTACGCTTTGTGAGATTTGTCCGGAAATCATTCGGCCATTTAATATTGACGAGAAAATAGCCAAGTGGATCAGAGAGTCGCTGATGAATTGCTAGTTCAATCCCTGGGCCGAGTAGTGGGGACTTAGACTCGGTAACAACAGAGCAAACAATAACTGATCAGTACTGAATAAGAACTAATCAATATATCGCTAGACATCGACAGAACAATTAATCACCGTAAATTAAATAAAGATTTTAGTCGTTCGAAATTCTCTTAAGATTCATCTGATGGACAAAAACCTCATGACGGTCAAATGGTACAACGAACGAAGCATTAAAAACAAAGATGAAGACAATATTCCGATTATAATTAAGGTAAATAATTATAAGTCCTCATTAGAGAAATTGAGACATAAATTAATGAGAAACTAGCCGACCTATGGAAATGCGCCGGAGTCCACTTCACCCACTTATCTTCGCGCCCTGTCCACTTTTAAAACAGTTTAAGAAGCCCCAATTTGGGATGAGTATGTGGTTCTACAGAAGGATGCTACGGATATCGTGGACTGAGCATACAAGCAACGACGAGGTGTTAGAAAGAATGGCAACAAAAAGGAAATTGATGCTGAGACAACTGAAGTTCCTGGGACATGCAATGAGGAAGGAGAGCTTGGAGAGCCTGATACTGACTGGACAGATAGAAGGAAGGAGAGACAGAGGAAGGCAGCGGATAACATATTTGCAGGTCCTGATCAGGTGGATGACGGAACGGGGGTTGCCAGGAGCAACAGGAGCAAACATACTAAGAGCCACAAGGGATAAGGAGACGTGGAGAGCCATGATCGCCTACAAGTTTCTGATGAAGGACCGAGGACGGTCTGAAATATAAAAATACAATAAAAATAAACAAATACTGTTTAAAAAAGTACGTTTTTAAATTCAAAACTTTTTATTAATATTCTTTCCTATACATATTAAGACAGTATACGTGGATGATCATCACTATATATATATATATATATATATATTAAAAAAAGAAAAGCTTTAAAGCTAATCCATGGTCCTGGAGATCAGACTCAGCCTAAAGTATATTTGTGTGAAGTTTGGTGAGAATCGGATAAAAATTGTGGATTTGTATAAAGGACATACAGACAGATATAACAAGACACACACACAAACATCTTGCCTTTTATATATATATATTATCGATTTTCTGCAGTATTGTAAGAACTGCAACCTTGAAACTTCTGAATATCGTTTCTTATGTCTTTGAGTGTATCAAATTTGATACCAGTCCTTCTATAACCCGATTTTTTCAATTATCGATTTTCGATATTTATCGAGGGTACCTCGACACAAAACCTAAGAACACTCACAGACGCTTATAGTACAACTGTGTAAATTTTCAAGAAAATCGGTTCAACCGTTTCGGAGTCTATAGGTAACGGACACACACATACAAAGTTCCATTTATAACTAAGTTTAGGTAGATTAAATCACATCACTTTGCATTCTTCATATCTAATGTACATTTTCTGTTTAGTTTTCAGATTTGAAGTGTTCCCTGGAAGTAAAATCAAAAATGGGCTTAAAACCATCAAAGAAGAAACTCTCCAAAGAAGACATGCAATTCCTCAAAAAACACACCCATTTTACCGAGAGACAAATCAAAATATGGTATCAAGGATTTATGGTAAGTGACGCTTTTCTTTTTTTCTTTTTTTTTTTTTTTCCTTTCACGCCTCAAAATCATACAAAACATGCTTATTCACTCTAAAATTAAATATCTCATCGTTTTTCTTTTACACTTACCTTTATTTAATTTGATCTAAAATGTTTAAGCAACGTCGAGCCTGGTCAGTATATAGATATGTAACCGCTTGAGAATAGCAGGTGCTATAAGTTTGGGTGTGCGGCTTGTTTAATGGATAAAAGCTCAGAATTTAACATCGGTGACCCGAGTTCCAATTCAAGTCGCGGGTGTTATATTCACTAACGCTCCTTAGTCCACTACACCCATTTATCTTGGAATAATATGAGTCTACGTCTTCTCCTCCCAGCTAAGTTTTAATTAGTAGGACTATCAGTAAATCATTAGTATCCCCAAAAAATGTCACCGACTAAAAATATTTTCTAGCTTTAAATAACTTGCAAAAGGTTGATAACCCGTAAAAAAGTCAATCGATCGACTTTCAATTTGAATTTCAGGAGCTACGTATAAAAATAGCTTCAAATGTGTTTTAAACACGTATGTAGGGCTCTATAAAGTCATCAGTCCCATGAACGAACGTGCTCATTGGTTTGCTGCACAACTGAACAGTAATCCATTTTCCTCTACATGTCAGTGTGGCTTGTGCAGGTAAAAAAAATCGGTACCCGTACCTCTCCAAATAGCAGTTGATATCCTCTAAATTGAAGACTTGCCTTGGAACATTGATTCCAATGGTAGACATTGATTCCATCGGAAGAACGTTTAATCCTGGCCATTAACACCAGTCTTGGAAGCCCTCCACCCAGTGATACCATGTTCTCACCACATTAGCTACATATATAGCTATAAAGCCCAATCTGTACCGTTGTGCTAGGTGACTGCAGACACCAAGAATGTTCACCGACCACTTGACAGGTTTGTTGTTAATCCTGCTGAGCATCTAACCACCCTCCTCAACAGAAATGCCTCGTGGAGGAAGTGATTCATTTGATGATTACGCGACTATGTTGCTGGCTTTACTGGGTTACATGGTAACAGTAATAATCGCAGAGTGCTATAAAATTGTGTCCTGCAAAAGAGATCGGCGAAAAATCTATGAAGCTAAACATTAAATCAATTCCCTCTTTTCTCGCCCAAACGCACATGTTGTTTTACATTCACTGATCTTTGAGACCGCTATAACTGCCGTAAATATTCATCCCTTGTTTCCTGTTTAGGATGCGGTCTCCGGTTTTCTCCTTTCCAATCTTTTCACTCTTTTCTTTTTTCCTTTTTTTTTAATTGGAGTAGATAGACTAAACTATCGCCCGATTCACACTCCACCCACGTCTATTGAACAGGTTAAGAGGCTCATCCCTTGTTCCCTGTTTAGGATGTGGTTTCCGGCTTTCTCTTTTCCAATCGTTTCACTATTACGTAGCCCCCTGCACATCAGTAGCATTACCGCCTTGCTCGGGGTGATACGATTAAAAAAATGTATATATATATATATATATATATATATATATATATATGAGAGAGAAAGTGCTGAACGGGTATTTTTGAATTTCAACTAAAATTTTTCATAAGGGTTCTTGTAAGTTAATAAATGTTATTGCACTATTATTAGATCTTCTTTTCCTATGTGCCTTGTCCTTTCAGAACGTAGGTGATCATGGCCTTCCACGTCTCCTTATTCCTGGTGGCTCTTAGCACACTTTCTCCTGTAACACCAAGCAACCCCCGTTCTGTCATCCACCTGCTCAGGCCCTTCAAATATGCTATCCGCTGCCTTCCTCTGTCTCATTTTCCTTCCATTAGGCCAGTCAGTATCAGGTTCTCCAAGCCCTCCTTTCTTATTGCATGTCCCAGGAACTCTAGTTGACTCTTCCTGATGCTCAATATTAATTTCCTTTTCGTTTCTATCCTTTCCAAAACCTCATCATTGCTCACATGCTCGGTCCACGATATCCGCAGCATCCTTCTGTAGAACCACATTTCAGTTGCTTCAAGTTTTTCGTTTATCTTTATTGTCCAGCATTCACTGTCATATTGAATAACTGACACCACATAGCAATCCAGTACTTTTTTCTTTGTTTTCTTGGCATGTAAGGTATCTACCCAGAGAAGTGATAGTATGGACAATATAGGTAATTAATTTATGACCTTGGAACACAATCTTGTAGAGGGCATTGGAATTCATGCTCTATATTAATCATTGCTAGATTATATTTCTTATCTCCAGCAAAAAGGAAACCTTTAAAAATACTGGAAAAAGTAAATTAAAAAATAATACATTTTTCCTTATCGAAAAACACACACACACATATATATATATATATATATATGAGAGAGAGAGAGAGAAAGAAAGGAATCAGAGAACCAGAATTCCAGTCGAATTTATTACATTGTAAGTACGTGCCTTAGGAAAAGATTGAATTCATCCTCCCACCACCAACAGTCAGTTAAAGTGCCATACGTGATACACGCTTGGGCGATCATGTCTCGAAAGAGACATGACTGACTGGGCAGAACATTATCCCGCAGTAGGTTGCCATTGCTTTCTGCGGTAGACTGGTTGCCGACCAAGGCTATAGAACCCAATCTGTCCTGTTATTTAACCCATAACTGGAAGGAAGAGACGGATTAATACCTTTCCTAAGGGTATTTGCGCGTAAGTGAATACAATGGATTCAACTGGAATTCGAACTCGGCTCCCCGGTTTCTCGTTCCGAGCCGATATCCACTGTACCACAACGCACATCAGTTATGTGTAAATATCAAGATTGACTGGGTTCTATAGCTATTTGGGACAACCTATCCAGAATAAGGAGAACTGTGAATCCCAAACCTGCGGAGGGTCGTTTGGCGATCTTATGGTATACTGTGCTTGGTTCTGCGCAATCCCATCACCAATATAATCAATGATATATACGGGTAGTCTGGATGTTGGTCCTAAAAACTGAAGGCGACATACGGGAGAGTCGACAATACTGATGTCAACAACCACAGGAGAGTCGTGTGTGTGTACACATACATACATACATACATACATACACTCTCTATTATAATAAAGATCTTATATATATATATATATATATATATATATATATGGTTAAATGAAAAGAAGACAAGAGAAAAACTGTATTTAACTCGTGTACGCGTTTCGTCCTGTGATAGCAAAAAGACGAAATGAGCTTTATTTCAAATTACGTATCTATAAACAAACTGTGTTGGCAACTATAAAAAGTGCTCGGAAATCATTTAAAGAGATTAACAAAATATTTAGTTTTAGAACTCCTTCATGTGTTGTGCAATGTCACGAGATGTTAAAATGAAGGGAACCGTTTTTCTTGGACTTTTTATTTTGTATGTTAGTCTGTTTCAGTATCAGTTTCATAAGCAAAGTTTATATTCATAAATAAAGCAAAAACATCCTTCATTTTGCAAATTCTTGACATTGCACTATAAAGCTCATTTCGTCTTTTTGCCTTGTTAAAGTCCATCACAGGACGAAACGCGTAGGCGAATTAAATAGTGTTCTTCTTGTCTTCTTTTTATTTAAATCATTCTGTCCTTAATCTCAGATCATAACTAAGTATATTTTTACACACACACACATATATATATATATATATATATATATATATATATATATATACAATAATTATGTCGTTCAGTAGTGAAGAAAAAGAAATATATATATGATCTGGCAACGTCTTAGACCTCTCGACCACGAATAGCCTCCAGTCTAAACGAGGTTTTAATCAAGCCTATATAACACAATTTTCGATTCATCGCAAACAACCATATCTGCTCTGAAATGTATCGTAATGTAAACATGTTACGGAAATTAACGAATTTTAACGAAACTTGGTTATAAACAAACCGACAATTTGAAATGAATTGTTTGAACATTATTTTTTATCGATACTCGTATTTAAGTAGATATTCTGTTTTTTAATTAAACAGTATTATATATTTATATCTACCGGCCTGATTATTTACAATAAATCCTGCCGAATGGCATATATATATATATATATATATATATCCCTGTCACGCTGAGGGGGAGATATTTTTTCTTATATCTTAATGTAAGATACTCAACAGTAGGTACACGAATATTTATGTTGCCGTCATTTTCGATGATACATTATTATAAATATTTTGCCATCATTTTTTTTACGGCAGGGGTACATTCGTATATACAAATATTGCCTGGTGGGTCTTAGTAGTAAATGTCTGAACTCTGGTGGAACCAAGCATTTTAGTTCAACCGGACATCGTAGCTGTAACTTATAACAAAAATAGGATTTATTTAACACATCAAACTTTTTACTTATTGTAACAGTTGTGAATTATAGTGACACAGTAAATTCTGGCGGGAGAGCAAAGTAAATCAATAAGAACTTTTATCGTCGAGTGAATTTGAATGCGAGAGACGTAGATCACATTGTAGCCATTCTCAACACTATGATTTATTATCGCTGCCCTCTCTCTTCTTCCGAAACGCTCGATGCTAACAAACTGAATATTTCCGGCGACAAGAAGAAAAAATATATGTATATAAGGAAAGACTAAAGTTTGTAATTAGCTTTGAGATATTTTTGTCAATAAATCTGTACTTTGTGGATTTAAACAAGGAAGAGATTAAGTGGAAGTGGAGAGGATTTAATGAAAAGATGTTTTTACATAAGTGTCATAAGATTGTCATCATCAGTCCCATGATCGGGTGTGGTCAAATGGTCGCTGAGCACTTAAGCAGTTTCCTCTTGGGTTGAAAGCCGGAGGGGTATTCATTCATACGTAGCCCGTCCCTAACCAGATCAAACTACGGTTGATCTCCATTCTAATGACTCACATTAGTTGTTGATTCCATCGCAAAACCTCTTCGTCCTGGTCGCTAATTTCACTCTAGGAAGCCCTTCGAAATCACCCTACTGGCACAGCTACAGAGCTCATTATACTCTACTGTGCTAGGTAGCCATTGACGTTATTAAGTATATAATTTCAATTTGTTTTACGAAATTGAAAAATCAAAACAAATGTATTATTGTAGCCGGAAATTAACGCGTTTCTTATAGAATGGGGTTATTATATAAATGAAACTAAATGTGGTGATTATTTTAAAAACGCACACACACACTAAAATATACTAATTTTCTTTTATCTAATATCACGTTTCTTTTTTATTAAAATAATAAAAGAATGGTTAGCCGAATTGTTACAGCGTTAACATGACACTGAGGCTCAAATTTTATTATGGAGGAGATTTCATATGTCTGGATAGTTTATCTTAGCGGGTAGAATTATTGGAAATTACCTAAAACCATATCTACATGGAATTTGGGTGAAACTAAATCTTCTGTGAAATTGGGTATACAAAAATGTACGGGAGCCTTGTCAGCTTATGCCTAAAGTTTGGACGAATATTTGGCTTGATCTAACTGTTGCTAACAAATAGTGTATAAAGATAGTGTTAAAAGGGTAAGATCATTTCATGCTAATATGGTGGACCCTAGTGCTCTATCCTTGGACTTACGCTATTTCTGATCTTTCGAAACGACCTTTCTGTGTCATCCTTTCCCAACTAGGTACTTATGCAAATGACAATTATTTAATACTGTCTTAGTAACAAACCCGATAGATCTGACAAAGTAAACCTGGCAACTTCTCTTGAAAAGGACGTCCAATCAGTGGTCAACTGGGGCAATGACTTGTAAATGTGAACGCCTCCCCCATAAAAAAAACTGCTCGCATATAGTCACTTCAGAAAGCTTTTTTCTATCTTCTATCAGCATGGTTGATGTTAAACTCAAGGAAACATTGTATAGTAACTATCTTTCTACAAATAGTTTCAAGGCAACTGTTCTGATGAGCTTTTTCCCTGGTGCTTCGACTTCATGAATTTAAGCGAGCTACTAGATAGGCTACAGGATGTGTGTTGTGGTGCAGTGAATAACAGCTCGGAACGAGAAATCTGAAAACCTAGGTCGAATTCGTTGCATTTACTTTCGCGCAAATACTCTTGGGAAAGGTATTAATCCGTCTCTTCTCTCTCCAGCTATGGGTAAAATAGCAGAACAGACTGAGTTCTGTAGCCTTGGTTAGCAACCAGTTAACCATAGAAACAAAATGGCAACCTACTACGGGAACATCTTATGCCCAGTCAGTAATGTCTCTTTCGAGACATGATCGCATAAGTGTGTATTACGTATGGCCCTCAAACGACTGACTAGATTGGCAACTAGGTCTCGCTGTTTAAACTAGCTAGATGCAATCATCACTTTTACTCGAACAGTTTCTTTTCTCACATTTTCCACCTGTATGACTTCCATTTTATTGCTTTCCTGCTACGGACAATCTTCAAAAATTTAAACGCAACGTCAATCACCGTCTTCCTAAACCATGTTACTTTGTCTTTTTTTTCTCGTTTCTCTTAACTAAAGCCTTCTCATTCTTTTTCCCTCTGTGTAATCCTTTGGCGTCTTAGTGGCTTTATTGTCTTGCTTGGCGTGAACTGATTAAAAAATTCATTGCCGCGAATTTGAGCGTTTTGGAGTTGTCATGCTGCTTAACCTGCTATCTTCCATAATCTGTAAGATGCGTTCAGAATAGTTGCCGTATAAACCACCAGTTGTCTTTGTGGATGTTTAAAAAGCGCAAATGTGCCTGAGCAGGCATCTGCAACAGGAATTAGTTTGCCATAAACGAACAGTAATTATTATATGTATTTAGAAAAACAGGCTTACATAAAGAATGTTTTTCGAATGCAAGCTCATTTCAATTTACATGCTTAAATAGAAACAAGAAAGGTACTCAGATTTTTTGCCGAATAGCAATGTGTCTAACATCAAGAACAATAAAGAAGTTATCTTTATTATATCTTCATGTCCTGGGATATTAGATATATTTTTGTTACTGTGTGTATTTGTCTGCTTATTCACATGCAAGAACAAGTTTACGCCTTTTTTTGTTTCGGTTGCGGCAAAGGAAACTTCGTGCACTGATGTCGTTGAATGTAACGTAAGCCAAATAAACAGCTGAAAGGCCCTTTAAAACTGAAAATACATTCCTAACAATATCTGGACCGTATAATTGATTTCAATATACGAAGCTCGTTTCGGTGCATTAGAATCAAGCTAAAATTTCATCAGTCGTTCTGTTCATGAAACTCTTGGGCGTAAAACACAATTGACATGCAGGTCTATTTCACTCAAGAGAAATCTTTGATTAAAAAAAAAAGTAAGCATTTGAAGATAAATGGAAAAAAAAAGATACTTTGTTAATAGAATGGAAGAGATTGAAAAAAGAAAGGATAAAGAAGAAATTTGGAGAGAAGAGAAATGAGTGAATAATAAACAAGTGTTGAATTAAATAAAGGAATGAAAGGAAGGAAAATAAATGTTCTCTTTCAACTTAATTCAACAGGTTTTTTCACTGATTGTCTGAGACAGTTGGATGCGATAAGATGCGATAAAAGCGAACGAAATATCTCCGAATCTGAACAGAAAGGACAGGTCTTGACAAGCAATTGACGCTCGCATGGGGAAAATATCTAATAATCAAAAAGCAGTGCGTTTTCAATGATTTCCTGGTGTAGAAGTATTGAATATTGTCTAAAAAGCAAGTCTGATCTCTACCAAACAAAAAATACTCAAACTATTACAATGGCCTCTGATACAAGAGACCACTTTGATGTTTTTAATGATTATTTTTTATCTATCTGAAAACAAAAGTTTCGTCTTTCCCACTTCGAAAAAGACACTTATTGGTATTAATGACAATTGTTCTTGTCTGCAACGTAAGAGAATATTGTGTTTTTTTTATCTCTGGATATAATAATGTTTGCTCCAAATAACTGAGAGATATGAATAACTTTGGCATCAGGACAATAGAAATCTATTCCTGTGCAGTCTTTTTATTTGTCTATACTTCTGAAATACTGAAATAAGATAGTATTTACATTATTTACACTGTTCGGACTGTTGTTCTCATCTTTATTGCCATATTCACGACGTTTTGGCCGTTGTTTGCTCCGACCTTCATCATGTGCTAAGAGTTTAGTACCGAGCCCTTTAATTCGATCATTAGGGTATATAATTTTTATTCCATGTGCGATGACGACGCTTCCACATGCCCTTTAACTCAACTCTCTAAGTTATTTGTTCATTTCTGCCTTAGCCAGGTACTGAACTCACACCTCTTTCGGTCGAGTCACTGGAACTTGCGGACACATGGCCCGGTGCACATAGGCGTTGGTTAGTTCCACTATGGATAGTGGTTGAGACTGAAGAATCGAGTAACCGAGTTCGAATTTAATTTAAATTCGTTACATTCGCTTACGTGCAGATAATTTGTGAAATGTATGAATCCATCTCTTCTTCCTTCTCACCCAAACAAGGATTGAGTAAACAGCCAGACAGACTTGGAAGGACAACTCTCAATTCTAAACCTTAGTGGTCGAGTGGTCGGCGACTAGACCAATTCCCCTACCAGGGGGTCTGGTCCCAAGAAAACAGAACCAAGAGCTATTCTTTGGTCGATAAACTCTTCAAAGTCAATGACCATTCATCATCGTGGTGAATACGACCACACTCTTGGGGATATGATCAACCATAGAGGGATTCTTTCAATAGGAGTGAGAAGGTCCTACATTTAGATTTGGTTGTAATATATGCCCTAAAACATTAAGACAGCGACAAGATATAGTGTAACAGGAATAGGGAGACGTGGAAAGCCATGATCGCCTACGTCTTGAAGGGACAAGGCACATAAAAGAAGAAAATCTAGTCAAGATGAAAAGGGGGTGGAAACAAAAACAAACTGAAGAGGTAAACAAAAGTGACTCGCTTAGCTAGGGAAGGGGTCTAACAGGAAACTGACCCGTTGTGTCAAAAGGCGGTTAAAAAAGAAAATCAAGACTGGCTCAATTCACACAAACTGAGCTCTTCGTTTTGACACATCGTTTGATGAAATTTGCTGATAATAAACCTTTTCTGTCACATCTAATCTTTCTCTTGAGTCGATGACGAAAGAATCCAACCATATCCTGATCCGAATAACGTTCGTACCATAAGATTCCTTCTATCCCCGTCATCCACTCCACCCTCCTTGCTAGAGCTAGCAGCGTCAGAACCACTATCTGTCTTATCCCAGAACACGGGGTGAAACACATTATCGCACGCGTATGCGAGATCAATGGACCCAGGATGTTAGGAATTGACACGAGCCGTCAACTCGCTGACATGATCCCAGAACGGGCGCACCTGAGGACAGTGATAAAATACATGCGCAGCCGTTTCTTCCAAACCAAGGCCACACCGATGACAGTCGGACATATATGCCCAGCCCACGACATTGAGAGACAGCACGTTCCGGTTCAATCACCAGGTAAGCAAAAATTTAGGTTATTTTTCGCCGGGGCCAGGGACCAGAAAGAGTACAATTCGGTCGCCGTCAAACTGAGACGTTCACAGAGTGGGTTCGACTCGCCCTTCTTCACTAGTTCACGGTACAAGATCCTCCTAGGCCGTGAAAGGTCACTGGACCGCGGAGTAATACGCAAGGCCTTTCAACACTCTTGGAAGAATTCGGACTGTTTACGGGGCTTACGATGGCGTTCAGCCACAGAACCTGGAGGAGTGGTGGTAAGACTAGTGAAGGCAGTCATAATACTCCTCGTCCAGAGCGAATCTCAGCGTAGGAAACCAACCTCAACGCATATGGATGACACTCCAAGTGTGGCATTCCCAGTTCAACCCCCCCTTTGACATGGATGTTGAACACAGATTTCTCTGCAGACTTCCTGCTTGCGTCTCCTCCCCAAGAGGAAGAACAGAAAGCACGCAATCGCCTTCCTACATTTTCTGCAGAGAGAGAGAGATAGAGAGAGAGAGTACTGACAACCGATAAAAGATGAGCGGAAGACGTACAGGGAGCACTGCTCAGTCATATCCTTTAAGAACGACCATTTTCGGAGCCAAGTCCAGACAGCCGTCCGACAGTCAAACTGTGAAGGGCCCCTTCCAAGCACCTAACAGTCAACCGAAAGACTTGTTGCGGTTAATCTTGGACCCTGTGATCTTCTCGTACCGTTTAAGCGCCTACTGCACCATCTCAATTACGCGCGGACACGACACGATAATAGATACGTCATTAGCGTAGGCAGAAATCTTAGCTCTAAACCCACTAGGGATATCGATTCAACATTAGTTTCTTTTTTTTGTTTCTATTTTCTCCAAAACTTCGTAGTTCCTCACATGCTTTGTCTATGGCATCCTCAGCATCCTTCTGCACAACCACTTTTCTGTTATTTTAAGTCCCCTTTTCATCTTTGAGAAGATCGTCCAGCACTCAAGTTCATACAGAAGGATGGGTATCAGGTAGCATTTTAGTACTCTTTTCCTTATTTTATCGAATTTTTTATATTTTTAGTACTTATTTCGCTTTTGAAATACTTCCTTCGATATTTCAATACACCTTCGGATCTCAGTGTCGCTCTTTCCGCCGCTGTTAAAACTTTGCCCAGATATTTAAATTTCCGATCTTGTTTGATTTTGCTATTTCCGATTTGCAATTCGCACGTTAGGTTCATCCTTTAGCTAGAAACCAATGAGAGTCCAAATTAGACGAATGTGAGTTGGCCGATTGTGTCACTTCAAGATTATTTGCGGTAAGGGAAATGACATTTGATCAACAATATCCATGATTTAACTTTCTGTCTTGTTTTATTTTTTAATCTTGAATTTTAAATTCTTTTTTCTATTTGCAGAAAGACTGTCCGAAAGGTCTTCTAACTAAATCAAAACTGATGGAAGTCTATTCGGACCTCTTCCGACAAGGGAACCCCGAAGCGTTTTGTGATCATGTGTTTCGTACATTTGATCACGACAACAGTGGCCATATTGATTTCAAAGAATTTATGTTGGCCATTAGTGTGACTTCGGCGAAAGATCCCAAGGAAAAGCTAACCTGGGCCTTCACGATGTACGATAAGAATAAAGATGGAACGATTGAGAAGAGTGAAATGGTGGATATAATAACGGTGAGCTTTTACTATTCATTCTTACACTCTCTTCAACAAATTAGCAAGTAACACTGGTCAACAGGATTTTTGATGCCAAAAAAATGAAATGTTTTTGTTTTTGTTTTTTATTTAGCTAATTTGATAGTGCTAATTCCGTTTTGGCACTACTGAAATTGCTCGTTTTTGGTTTAAAAAAAAAAAAAGATCAATTTACGATCTTGGCTGATCACAACATTTAATTTATCAACTAAATGTTGCGATCTGCTAAGAAACACATCATTTGTTTTTCAACCGAGCAATTTATGTCAGCCAACTTAAATATAAGCTATTTTTACAAGAGAGTGTTTTTAGTCAAAAATTTTAAAACAAGAGTACGAAATTTTTCCAATTTATCGCCAAAATGCAAGTTTATTGATAAACCTTATCAGTAATACATGTTCTTAGTAATGTGCTAATAAGCGTATTAAGGTTCATTTTTTACATAGCCATCTAGATAAATGCGGGGATGTGAGTGACGATCAAGAACAACGATTCTTAAATAACATTGAACATGACAGACAATCAAGAAAGAGATAAATTTTACCATAGTTCTTATGTTCATTAAAGTTTTATTTCTACTGTTTGCTTATTAAATGATTTGATGAAAATACTTGTTAGTCTTAGTATATTCAATCGTGTTATTTTTAAACACTTAGGTTCTGATTGTTATTGAAAAATAGTATTTCTCAATAAGCAATCCAATATTTGTTGGTTTAAATCAACTATTTTTATATTAAAAAAAGTATTTTTGATTCAAAAGTTTTAAAATAAAATATTTTTTTAATCAGTTCAGACAGAACTGCAAATAAAGTCCCGAATCTTTCTAATTTATCATCAAATTAACTGATAAACTATCAGTAATACGCTAATGTGATTATTAAGGTTCATTTTTGCATGGTCATCAGGAGAAATGTCCGGATAATTGTGGGGATATGAGTGACAATCAAGGAGAACGATTCAGGATATCAAAAGAATGGAAGAACGCTGCCAGGGACTATGGGTCAAATGAATGATGGCTGACTACTTAAGGGATTTAAATAACACTGAAAATGGCAGACAATGAAAAGAAAATATTTACCATAATTTTTTATGTTCAGGAAAGTTTTATTTGCTGTTAGTTTACGAGAGTCATTGAATAAATAAGGTGAATTTTTCGGTATAAGGACTTCTAATACAGATAGAAGCTTACTTTTTTTTTTCACAGTAGTCTCCCAGCAGTGTCACACACTTTTCCCATTTGTGCACAAGCTTCATTATTCCCCCAGCGTAAAAAATCTTTGGACTAATGTCTCAGCCAATCGCTCACAGCACTTTTGACTTCATCGTCACTTTCAAACTTCGTTCCCCTCGTGAACGCTTTCAAGGAACCAAACAGATGAAAGTCTGAAGGGGAAAGGTCTGGGCTGTAAGAGGGATGAGGGAGCAGTACCCAGCCCAGCTAGTTGATGGTCTGCACCGTTTGAGCTGCTGTGTGGGGCCTTGCAGCTGATCTTCGAGTAGGCAAGGTCATCATGGACAATTTTGTGTGTTGCCTCAAAGTCCTTGCAATGTCATCCATTGTCACCCTTCTGTCAGACTGAATGAGGTCATTGATTCGATCACCTCAGGAGACCTCACTTCCGTAGGCCTCTCAGGCCTGTCTTCATCCTCAACATTGGTCCGTCATTCTTTAAACAATTTAGCCCGTTTGTACACATTATTTGGCTGAAACATGTAACACCATACATAGTTGATATTCTTTTATGAATTCCAACTGGTTTGCACCCTTCAGCAACCAAAAACTTGATAACTGACCTCTGTTCAATCTTAGAGCATGCTTCTTGATCGACCGTCTTTGTTAATCTCTAAAACTCTCAAACTTTTTTTTTCAATCTGCAAAAAAAATTAAATCCCTTTGAAAAAGAAGTAAAGGAAAAGATTTTTTAAAGTAAGTTTCTATCTGTATTAGAAGTCCTTATACCGAAAAGTTACCTTATTTATTGAATGACCCTCGTATTAACTGATTTGACAAAAGTACTTGTTGGTCTTGGTATATTCAATCAAGTTATTTTTCAGGACTTAGGGTCTGATTGTTATTGAAAAAATAGTATTTCTCAATAATCAGACCAATATTTGTTGGTTTAAATAGAAATTGAGAGATTTCTATGATTTTACTTTGCCAAATATTGCCATCGGTTAATATCGTATATGCAGAAAACAAATGAAAAAATGCTAACCAAGAATAGGTGAGGTCATTTTCAGATTCAGCCCTCAAATTAGTTTTTAAAAAAAATGTTTGATGTCTTGACAAAATTTCGAAAATTTTCTGTTAACTGGTGTAATTGACTTAAATATTTAAAAATAAATTAACTCCCTAGACTAACAGTGCAAAATGCCAAACAAGATAATGTTAGCAATTATATCATTATTGGCAACTCTAGGAACGCACATCTGACATATAAATTCTTATCGAGCAAGCATAGTAATGATACAGGAGCAGTTATAGCCTGTCTTTAATCACTTTGTTACTTCACTCACTGTATGAAGTAATGGCGATAGAAGTGACAAAAACCTTGCTCTCAACCGGCCTTCTTGTTCTGCTGTCACACTTAGGTGGTTATTTTTCGATTATTGTATTCTCGGTACATTGACAAGATCTACAAATACAAACCCTCATTGCTTTATATATATATATATATATATATATATAGTTGTTTTTTTTTAGCAACAAAAATATAGTAGATATAATAGTTAATTAATAATGCTGATCTTAATTTTATAAAATTTTAATACCAATTCCCACCAAGATTAATTTTAAGTCTTCCCACATATTCTCCAAAGTAAAAGTTGCTTTACTCTGATTGGTCCACATTGTACATACAATAATGCCTCCCTGATGAAAGAGGTCTTGCTTGTTCTTAACCTTTTAAAGACATTCATTTCGATATAACAACATCACTTGAAAAGACACAAAAAGTGTCGAAACAAAATAGCTACTTTTGTAGTGATATTATAACATATCAATGTTATAATTTATTAATAAATATTATTATTATTATTATTATTATTAGCTCTACTTTGTATTGAGCACTTTTTTAAAAATAGTGTTTCTTTGGATGGGGAATATTATTCCACCCATACTTGGATATATATATATATATATATATATATATATATAATTATTAAATAGTTATCGGTTAAAGTTAGATTAGACCAGTAAACAGCTGTATTAAAAGAGTTCAATACGCATTTAAAGAAAAGATTTAACATGCAGAGTTTTTAAATATTAAAATTAGAAAGATCAACCGATTGCGCTACCATGGTTCCAACCTTTCGGTATCACCAGCCGTTGTAGAATAACTGATTCCTTACGCTTTATTTTGAACCTACAACAGAAACTTTAAAACTTACTCTACCCCTTTTTTAGACTTCTTCTTGTTCGACAGTGGGTTAAAAATCTTTACTTTTAATGGATTGGTGCATGATTCTTTTCGTTAAAGAGGAATTTCCAAGGTGGTATCAAAATATTCTCTCTGAACTCCGATTATACTATTGAACAGAAATGTAAACATATCTATTAGTACCCAGCCTACTAAATCAGTCTGCTAATATGTTCCACATGACAACTATTCATATTCAAGCATTACGCGAGGTTTTGTAACGTTATGTTGCAACGACTCTGCAGTCATTACAATGAATGACAAACTCAAGCACTGTGCTTGCCTCAAATTCTGCGTAAAACTCAGCAACTCTGTTGCCAACATTCAAAATCATTAATCAACCTTCTGCAGAAAATGCCTTCAGTTGAACACCCTTTTTGAGTGGCACTCCCATTTCAACATGTTCAAATACCTGATATCTACCCGACCAATAAAAAGAAACAGCACAGAACTCAAAATATCGAAATATTTTCCACGTGTCATCTCATTTCCCACAAATAAAATTCTAATGAAGCTATAATAAATTCAACGAAACATGTCAAATTTATAGACTCTTTCCTATTCCTTCTTTATTTAATCAATCTTTCTTATATAGAGATTGATCACTAAACGTAATATGTATCTACTTATTACTGTTATTGGGAAAATGCTTTACATTATAATTATTCTTTGTCGATATTTCTGAGATGAGGCATTATTCGGACTATTGTCCTCATCTTTGTTGCTATTTTCACCACGTTTCGGCCGTTGTACGCTCCGGTCTTCTTCAGGTGCTAGGAATTTTAAACTGAACCCTTTATTACAATCACTGGGGTATATGAACTTCATTCCTTTGCTTAGAGCCCCTTCTGGTTATCTCCCTCTAACCCTGTAACAAGTAACTTACAGGGTTAGAGGGAGATAACTTATTACTACCAGTAGAGACTCTAAGTAAAGGAACAGAGTTCATATACCCCAGTGATTGTAATAAAGAGTTCGGTTCGAAATTCCTAGCACCTGAAGAAGGGCGGAGCGTACAACGGTCGAAATGTCGTAAAAATGGCGACAAAGATGGAGACAATAATCCGAATAATGTAAATACTGTTATAATTATTGTTATTCATATTTTCCCTTCCTTTTTTTCTTTTGTGCAGGCAATTTATGAGATGCTCGGCTGTTCGGATTCGCAGGAACCTCCCGAAGAGCGCACAGAAAAGATCTTTAAAAAAATGGACGTTAACAATGATGGTGTGTTGTCCAGGGAAGAATTCATTAGTGGTTGTCTTGACGACGATGACCTGCGCCAAATGTTGACAGTAGACGCCATCTGTGCCCCATGACGGAATAGAGGCTAACAAAAACTCATGTCTTAAAAATACAAAAATTACAAATCGTTTTAAAGAAAAGACAAACCTCCTTGGCACCTATTATTATTTTCTTACTAGTTTCTTTCTTTCTGTTTTTCTTCCTAAATTTTGTCTCTGTTCAATGTTTTTTTCTCTTACCTTTTTTTTTTATTCCTCTTATCACCTTACAACAAAAAACCTTTTTTTAAGTATACTATAAAAAAAATACCTGGAAAAGAAAATTATCATGATCAATAATATTATTATTATTATTCTCATTATTATTATCATTATTATTATTATTATCATATGCTCTGATCGAAGAACAAAGGTTCTTCCGTTTAAGGGAAAAGGAACAAATATTTTGACAACTTTTTTTAACTCCTTCGATATAACGGATTAATTTCTGCTGGTGTAACAAAATGGCGAAGACAGGTGAGAAATTGTTTCCATTCATTCTGCGCTTTTCTCTTTCGTTTTTTATTTTTGTTTTTTTTTTATAACGAACAAAGTCAGGATAACAATGGAAGCAAATAAAAAAAGGCCTTCTTCGTCTCATTTTGTACAGCAATTTCTTCCTCATTTTGGTGAACTGATCAATTTTTCAAAATTTAATAATGATAATGTTTAATGAGTAATAGAAAATTAAAATTATTCTGATATTTGAAAGAAAACAGACGATCATCGTAACAATAAATTCTATCCCAAAAGATATAGGTTAAGGTTTAAGAGTCAAAGGCAATTAAAATAAGATAGCAAATAAACTCATTAAAATATATTTTTTAAAATCGCCTCGTAATTTTAAGCTCTTTGACAGAGACAACATTTTTGACTGATGAAATTTGAAAAAATAACTAAAAAAATAATTGTTTTATATTAAAAAAAAAAAAAGTAAGACTGCTGAACAGGAGCTTCAAAACATTTCGGGATATTTAGACTCTAAGTTGAATAAACAAAGAAACATAATAATGACATTATTAGCTTCTTGGAATTTAGGTTATTTATAGATTTGTTTACTGAGATATTTACAGTGGAACAAGAGAAAAATTAGACATAAAAGAAAAATGTTGCCGTTTTTAATCTCAACAAGAAATTATACTTAAGGAACGATCTTTCTTGTAAACGAATAAATTGAACTTGTTTTGATGTTAAAATAATTATTGAAAAATTCCAAAAATTTGTTTTAATTTATAAGAATTACTTTTTTGATTCAAATTCTAAAGAACTTTTTAATTGAAATGTAATTTTGTTTTCAATCCAGTGTTAATCAAACTGTTTGCATAAGTTTTAATATTCCTATTTACTGTTTAGATTTTAATGTTGAAGGAAAAAACAACTTGAAAAAAATATATCGTAAATATTGAAGCAAGGGACTTGATTTTTTTCTTTTTACTTATTTTGTTTTGTTTCAATTGAAGCTTCCTTCAGGAATCCATAAAACCAAGGGAGGGTAACTCCTTTAAGCTTAACGAATAATAAATTGATATCACAGCGTCTTTTTTGTTTATTTTCTACTAAAACTCTTGTTTTTTTTGTTTTTGTTTTTTTGTTGTTTTTTTTTTCTTATTTCTTTTCTTTGGCTTATTTGATTATTTTTAGTCACTTTGTTTACTTTCTTCATTCCTTTTTATCTTTTTGTTTTATTTCCAAATTTCAAACTTCGAATAGATTCATGTGATCGATTTGGATTTTCATCGATCTTGGATGTTATTGCATTATATTTTCAAAGGGCCCATTTCAGTATTCGACACTGGAGGTTTTGTTCTGCATTGGGATACCTTTTTCTATATCACTACCTCTTTCCATATGCGCAAAATGTTGAAAATGTTTGTCGATAACAATACACACACGTGTATGTATGTATATATATATATATGTGTGTGTGTGTGTGTATAATACGGAAATTAACGAAATGGTTATAAACAAACCGACAATTTGAAATGATTTGTTTGAACAGTATTTTTGATAAATACTCGTATTTAAGTAGATATTCTGTTTATAGTCAAACAGTATTATATATTTATTTCTACCGGCCTGATTATTTATGATAAAGGAGTCGCAGGTTCGAATCCTGCCGAATGACACATTTTAGTAACAAACATTTATCGTAAATAATTAGGCCGGTAGAAATAAATATATAATACTGTTTGATTATAAACAGAATATCTACTTAAATACGAGTATCGATCAAAAATAATGTTCAAACAAATCATTTCGTATATATATATATATATATATATATATATGCGTGCCTCTCGATAAGTGTTTCTCAATTTTTTTTTTTTTTCTTTTAAGGACGCTCTTGTAGAATAACTAAAACCCTAAAACTGACTTTAAATTTTAAGAAAAAAATTAGTCTTAGACCGGTCTTTATCTGTTTTATATTAAATAACTTAGATTGTCACAATCGCTTACCCAAGCAAGCTATACAATATTCCTTCACCAAAATTTTACAATCTGTGTAACATTCTTACTACAAACACTATAACACCACTTCTTTTTAAAGATTAAAGAAATTAGCATCCAGTTTAAAATATCCAATTGCATAGAATTGACTTATACAGGGAAAAATACTTGTTAACAATAATAATTTTTTAATATAGAAATATTTCTTAAATGACTATTGTTTGCATACCTGGCTACCTTTCCGGGTGTATTATTTCGCCTCGGCGACCCGGTTGAGAAACGCTGCTCGAGACCTGCACATAGACCGACCTTCAGTGGGTGAAACTGCACATGATTGTGCAATACCCACGATTGAGTAGAAGAATTTATTTTTAACCACATCTTCTCATTTATTTAAGGGAGAAAGTATTTTCTCATATTAATTTCCATTTTCTACGAAACTTCATTCGGCAATGAATATAACGTGCGCCATCTTCGTTCACGGAAACTTAACTCGTAGGAATTTGGCACAAGAAAGTTGTTCAGTAAAACCTGAAACTCATCAGATGAATATGAATTCCTGGGTTTATATTGATACGTGTTGACATTATCTCTCTCTCTCTTTCATTCATATATATATATAATAAATTATTGTAGACACAAAATTTTATAATGCCAAAAAACAAAGTCAATTTCATACTTACAGGCATTTATAGATGATAGAATAACAATAGATGGAATAAGAAATACGAAAACGACCGACCGGTTTCAATCCCATTTTTCTTCAGGGTCTACAGGAATTTTTTTAATTTAATTTTTCAACAAATAAAATTGAAAAATTGAATTAAAAGTCCAAGTAGACCCTGAAGAAGAATGGGATTGAAACTGGTCGGTCGTTTTTGTATTTCTAATTGTTTTATTCATTTATTTATAATTGTCTCTTCATATATATATATATATATATATATATATATATATGAAGAGACAAATTCGTCTCTTCAATTAGAATAGATATCGGTATTATTTTCAAACTTTTGAAAGAATAATCAACGAAGCTTTGCGCAATACACACGCACACAGATATACACACAGTCGTATCCTTGCATACATTAACATATATATTAATCATTTCAACCCAAGCAAGGCAATAAAGCCACTAAGACGCAATATGTTACTGATAGATAACAATAAAAGAAATGGAATTGAGAAGACATGTTAATTTATGTAGGAATATGGGTACATATCACCTAACAAGCTGGTCATTGTAATAAAACAACATTATATATAAATGTTTTTCAGTGGTTTACTGGTAGAGAGTATGTTGGGTTTTTTTTGTCATAAAGTGTTCGATATCAAGAGAAGCAAAAAGCCCTGAGGAATGAAGACATCATAATAATGACTTAAAAACTTCGAACTTGGCATAACTCTGCTCAGTTAAGTGAAAAACTCCTTTTATATATATATATATATATATATATATATATATATGCACACACACACACATACAGTTTGTTCCTCACCGTTAGCGATGAAGAATAAAAAATTATTTATTAGTAGCATAAATCTTAGCTTCATTATACGTCGAGCGCTGTTTTTATTAAAGTCAAAATTTAATGAACGCTACTGAGATATATATATATATATATATATATATATACGCCTGTTCTTATCTCTTCACTTCGTATGCTTCTTTAAATGTTGATTATGAAAATAGAGCGAAGTCATTTTAGTTTTTTTCTATTCCTTTTAAATATTATCGATTCTTGTGGCAATATCGACTTTAAACCGACGAGTTGGCTGGTTAATGTTTCGATTATAACCAGAAGCGAAATTCAAACTTTTTTTTTTGTTTTTTTTTGTTTTTTTTATCTTTCCAGAAAGAAATTAGTGGTGAGCTTAGATAGATTCAGAATATTTTACCGAAACAAATTAGTAAAGACCTGAATCTGAAAAATTCTAGATTTTGCTTTAACCCAATAAGTTAAATTTTCCGCGTCACTGTGGAAACTAGAGCGTTTTATTATTTTTATTTAATTTTCATTACTGCTTTTTTGAGTTCAGCTAAAAAACAATTTAGCGTTAGTTTTCTTTTCATATGTAATAACCTCCAATATTTGCTAAAACCAAATCGATACACAAAATTGTGAAATGACGCACACTTTTATCATCGACTTCAAAGGTATTGATTTTAATATTAAAATCATATTTAGTATGTTATTTTTTTATTTATAAAATAGTTGATATTATTATTTTATCATTTTAAAAAAAAGATTATCCATCAGCAATTTTTTCCCGTTTCATTTTTTTTTTCGTTCCAGGAGGTCGTACGACATAAACAGGTCTGTTTTTTTATACCTACATACACACATTTTATATATATATATATATATATATATATATATATATATATATATATAATCACAAATATATTTGTTTGTCAAGATGTTTACATTTTGACGTTCTAATTTGGTGGTGAGTTGTCGTTTCAAGATGTTTGTAATGTTTTTCCACTCTGTTAGCAACTAATTTGTATGGTTCACTTTTGCTGGACTCGACTATACAAACCAACACCTTTGTGAATAAGAGAATACAGGACGTCCTCTACTTACGAACAAATTCAGCCATAGCCAATTGGTTCGTTCTTTCATCTGTCCGAAATTGTAAATTCAATTTTAATTTAACTCTACTGTAATCCAGTTTCTTTTCTGGCTTTTGTAAGGTCGCCAGTAACGAAAGAATAAATATTCTTAGTCCAAAATTCGGAAAATGAAAAATGTCTATACAGATATTTAAAATGTTTTATGAAAAATATATATGCAGGACGCGGCAAGAAATATCTCTCACGCAATAGTAAGATGAAGACAATTTGCCACTGATCTTTTACTATCATGTGGGAAGTATGTTTGCTGCACCCGGTATATTTAAGATTTAAACTCGGATTTTCGTAACCTGAATATTCCGCTCGCGAACATTCGTTAGAGAAATGAATAAGAAAAATCAATAGTTCGTAAGTTGAGGACATTCTATTTGTATTTTTCCTCAATGTTGATTCCTGGTTCTCTGACGTAATATTTTTATCAAAATATTACGCCAATGTTATGCTCGTAATCTTGTCACTCAATGTTAAAAACCCGACACTTTTATATCCAATACAAGTTATGTTCATCGTACTTTAAGGCCATATTATTATGGCTACTACTGTTACTTCAATGAGAAATTATTTGGGGAAACAGACACCATATACGTTTCTACCAAGACTCATTCGCCCTCATTTTTGATGGAAATGATTTTCCCCGTTTATAGCCTTTCTGAAAGAAACTTGCCCATCCAAAAAAAATTAGATTTACGAAGTCAAAAAACAAAAAAAAAACTTATTTTTTCTCTAACTTAGATCAATGTAGAATTCTGCTGCTCTATTTTACTGAAAATAATTATTAACTATTACCCCCTGTCCCATAAAAGTTGTCAGATTTATTCTATAAAGTATATATGCAAATGTAACTAAAATTATGGGACATCCGTTGTATCGTTTATTTGTTTTTTCTACTTTGAGGATTTTCATTATAATCAACACATTTTCTTGATAAAAGAACTTCGAGATCTGTAATATTTTTTTTAAGATTCTTGCTCTCCTAAAAAAGTGTTGAACAAATTTACATTTACAATCATTTTTCTTCTTTCTTGTCTTGGAGCACAGTGCCTTTCAGGACGATCCTTGCAAAACCATTTATCTAGGTGCCATCAATACATTTCTTCAACTTTTGGTTAGACCTTTTCAAAGGAAGATAGATTTACTTCTGATGTCGCGTCTTCGGAATCGATATTCCTTAAAACAAGCTGAAACCAATTTGAGGAAATTAAATTTCAAAGATTTCCTTCCGCTCATCAAAATTATTTTCAGATAATTTCTTTAAAAATATTTAATTTTATTAATCCACTTTTTTTTTTTAGTTTGTTTATATTTTAATTCTACAAATTTGTAATATTTAGGTAAAATTGCATGAAATTAACATAAGAGAAATTTAGCCTTTAAATGAAGCAGTTGTTTCCGAATAATTCTAAAAATAGATTTGGAATTACAACTATAAGTGGGTTAAGGTTTGTCGTTTTACTCAATACATGTAGACACGGCGATGCTGTAACTTAATATAGAAGAACTTAAGGAAGCCTAACAGGTAAGTTGCCAAAAATCTTTATTCTGATTTCGACAATTTAGTAGAAAATGAAAGCATAATTTAATATTATTATTTATGTCCTCTACCGCCTGTAGCTTATTTTTGTCTTAATTCTACATATTTAAGAATCAATGAAGAATATAGATTTCTTAAAATGGGTTACAATTTAGACGGATACGCTATGCACAAATGTGTGTAAGACCATTCCTCAGCGAATATGTCACCAAATAAAAAAAAATTGTATCTAATTTCAAAATTTGAGATGCGATTAAAATAGACTAACCTTTTTTACATCTAATCAAAGTGATAATCAATGTATGGAATTACTTTTAGAGTATATAAGAAAGAGGTGATCAGATAAAGGGTGCAAAGGAAGACACTCTTGATTTGTTTGATTTTTAAAAAAATATATCTTTTATGGCTAAATAAAACACAGACTCTTTCACTATACAATTTCTCCTTAAAATGAAGATATTATTTTAAAAGCAAAAGAAATGACTCCGGGTATGATTAAAGTTTTACAGAGAGTAGTAAAGTATATAAACAGTGTAAAACGTAGAATGTCTCGGAAAAAATGTTTGTCCAAAATAAATTGTAATAAATAAAAATAAATGAAGAATAAAAACTGGACGCAAAACTTAAACTGTTAACGAATTCGAAAAAAAAGTAGAAATATTACACCAATGTTTATTTTTTATTAGAAAAAATGTTTTGCGTGAGGAGCTAAAATTATAAAAGTCAAACTAAAGAAAAAGAATCAGGCCAGATGACTTGATTTTTCTGCCGACTGAGGTGCAAAAAAGAAACTTTATCAAGTCACATTTATTTGAACTTTCGCACTTTTCAACAATGTCTGCCGTTTTCATATTTATAGCCAACATTCACTTCTGTACGAAAGTACTAAATTCTTTTGTAACCTTTAACTCAGAATAGAAAGCAATTTTTCTTTGAGTTCCTTTCTACAAAGCCTCCGCCATTCTTTTATTGGTGGTCTCTTAAAACTCAATAGATGATATTATTTTCCCGACTAAGATATTATGTAACACGTGGCCATTGGGGGAGGGGCATACGTGTACATACGGAGGAACGTCAAAAATTAGTTATGTTGTCGACAATATATATATATATATATAGGGTGCCCATAAAGTTCGTGTGCACTTAAAAATTAATAACTTTATTTGTGATAGAAATTATTGCACACAAACCTTATGGACACTGTATTATTTATTATATATAGTATATCCCGTTCTGTTGCCAGTATTGGGTGTGACAAGTATCCTCCATTCAGGTCAGACTCGTCTCTAAAATCTTACATGACGATTCATGTTTTTGACGGATCTGCACCTACCTTTCTTGCCTCTATTTCGAGGAAGGTCTCTATGTATCTATCTATCGGAGACACCTCGAAGTGGCATAACGGTTAGCAAGCTTGTCTCGTTAGAATAATTATAGTTGAATATCGAGTTCGATTCTCCTCGGGTGCCCCATATTTTCGACATTGTGCCACATTTAAGCTGTGCTTAAAAAAATCACCTCTATCGGTATTGCAACCGAGCAACTCGCGACGTCTCATGGCGAACTTGCCTTGCAAATAGTATAAACCAACTTCGTCTACGAAATAAACAACATTGCTCGAAATTCTGTAACCCCTTTTCACTAGTTATTATATTAACTATTTAAAGTATGGAATAGTTTGATCAAATTTCAATTGCAATATTATTACAACTGCTGAATATCTTCAGCCAAACTTTATTAAATTTAGATTTTCAATTATATCTTAATTCGTTAATTTTTTCTGTAATTTAATTTTTCACTAAATTTTATTTTTAGATTAAATCGATTTAATTGAAATACTTGAATGAATTCTAAAACGGTTAAATTTAAATGGCGATGCCTGAAATATGCATGGGTCTATACACTTGCGTCAAGATTTTAGCAAGTTTCACTGAGCATTCGGTTGTGCATTTTCACTCGTCACTACGTGGTCTTCTACTATAGCCTTGTGCCACACTAGATTAAATGGCTATAATAGTCGAGAGTTGTGGGTACAGGCCGGGTATTATATGTAATGATAGATTATTCAATTGATATTATAAGGGGATTTTGAAAGAAACGGTTAGAAGTCTATGCGTTAATGTTTACGGTCTTTAGCCAGTACGTTGGTGTAGTTCCACCAGCTTTTTGTCCGGTTAGAAGCCACGGTATACTACATACTACCAGCTAATTTTGGGCCATGCTCTCTGTCTGTGGATTGTTGGTGTCCATATAACGGCTTTACTTTTAGATCTTATGAGAATATCTGATGCATAGGTATTGTAATTAAAACAGAAAGTGGATTCGGCATGCAGGGTTCAGATTCTGGCCGAGTCGTTGGCTTTGCACTAATCTCCTTGGAAATATCAGGAATTAATTTTCTTCTTCATATGAGCAAAAAATTGGTTTCTATTGCTTTTGGTGGCAACCAATCGAGGAGGAGAAAACTTAATTGAAAACGGTTCAGCGTACACGCGCTGTGAAGCGGAGAACGCCATTCCTTGCATCGAAACTTGTTTAGACTCTCCACGTTTCCGCTGGGATTTAGAGGAGGGTACTTATGGATGTGTGCAGCTCCTTGTTCATTTTAAAATCCACTCGTGCACAAGCTGTTTCTTCTTGTAACTATCACCATCTCTTAGGATGGGTAGCGATGTTTGTGGGAAGTCTTAAGATATTCTCCAACCAACGCAGGCGCTCTCTGCAAATGATACTTGAACTGAAAGAATATCACTTATGCACTTGTCCTCTTCAGATGACATGTAATTTGCTACCGAGGATTTACATAGTCATCTAGTATCCAAGGCATCCAATTTATTCTCATAGATGAATTTCTAGTGTTAGTTTTTGCAGATATAAATATTCATGTTCTAATTATAAAAAAAGACTCAAAATTTTTTTGCTATTTTTCCCCACTTACATTGTAGCGTAGTAGGGGACTGGTCAATGTTTCTTTGATTCGGCTTTGTGTTTTACTTAACCGAACTCCGTACAGCTTACAAGTTTTATCCAGAATTATCATCATCAGAATTATTATCAGAAGGTTTTCACCATTATCAGAAGGTTGGTTGCCCGCAGGTTGAAATATGTGGAATAGCGTAAGAAAAATAAAATCTACATTTTGCATTTTAAATAAAAATTTATAAAAGGGAAAGACTAACATAAGTTGTGGGAGTTAATGTGCAATTAGAAACATTTTAAAAGGTTAAGCGTAGAGTTCATGTTCAATGATAAAGTTGAGTTTAGGGTACCAATATTCGTAGAAAAGGTTCAGTTAAGGGTACCAATATTCGTAGAAAAGGTTCAGTTTAGGGTACCAATATTCGTAGAAAAGGTTCAGTTAAGGGTATCAAGAATTGTAGAAAATGTTCATAGTAGTAATTGTTGAAAAGGATGAAAGAGAACAAGGTGCGACCTGACCTTATCTTCGGGTCAAGTTGAAGTTACATTGTAGATGTGGCTCCCGTCTATGATTCTGATTGACGCTGACCGGGGCCTTTTATAGTATTCAGATTTTCGCACTTACTCGAAGTCCTCAAGTTTTGTAAGTCACTCCCATTGGTCAAAAATCATTTTAACACCGACTTGCGAATTCTGGGTTCGATTTTTTTTTTAAGCAGATGGTCAATACTTTTTCTATTTGGGAAAACCAGGATTTCATACGTCATTGGGAAATTTTTGTAAAAGTGAAAAAGGTTGATTTGAATTCATTTCTTATCCGCTATAACATCAGGTACATCAGCGTAGAGTAATCGTCACTGATCGCCCTTAGCGATATTAAATAACAAGTGTTGGCATGTCGTTAAATCAATTAACTTAATCAAATCTCTATTTTCATTAGCAGGTTAATAACTTGTTTCTATTACGATTTGACAGTTTATCAAGGATCAGAGAATCTGCAACTGCCCATAAAATTCTCGATCTTTTTGGTGTGTGATTAAATTCATCAACAGGTTTAGAACTTACTGCAATATATATATATATATATATATATATATTACTTTGATTATCAATTACTTGAGTTGGGTTCAAAACCGTAAAACAACTTTACTGTTTAGAATTCATAACAGTGATGTAACGGTTAGGAAGCTTATCTCGCTAGAAGCTATAACAACTGAGTAGTAAGTTCTATCCTCAATGGGTGCTCTATACTGTCAGCCTTGTGCCACATCTAAGCGGTGCTTCGAAAATCAGCAGTCAGTATTCCTGTACTTTCAAATATTTTTCAATTATTTAAAAAGACGGCAATTAAATATGATAAATTAAATCGTCTGGTCATCATTCTATTTCTGAAATGGAGAAAGCTAGACTAAAATATGATGCTATCAATTATATTATGAGTCGTAATTGCTTTAGAAATTGTTGTGAGCTTTTGGATTCTTATAGAAAAGTTCAGTTCCTCAATGTGAAGAAAACTTAAAATAATAAAAAAAAAAGTTATTGGCAATAAATACTCAATTAGTAATGATATTTATTTTTTGTAAAAATACAAAATAAATGTAGTACAAGACCAAAGGGGAATGAGAAAGGCTGGTCTTCATTTGTTGTATCTTAAACATAGCTAACCACAATCGCTGACCCAAACATACCACAATATTCCTTATACCAAAACAACATTATTACTTACCATTCTAACTACAGTCACCATAACACTTCAAAATTTCCATGAAGTCCTAACTGGTTTCCATTTGTTCAATTCGTCTTTGAGAATGGGGAATAAAATAACTTTTAAAAATTAGACCCAATGACTATTTACAATTTTTATAATTTTATGTACAATAACCTAAACAATTGTGTTATTCGAAGAAAACAAACACACACTATCCTTAAATATCGCAGAAAACATTAACTAGAGGAAATCAATCAATCAATCAGTCAGTTGAGTGCCATACGTGATACACGCTTGGACGATCATGTCTCGAAAGAGACATGACTGACTGGGCAGATGATTATCCCGCAGTAGGTTACCATTGCTTTCTGCGGTAGACTGGTTGCCAGCCAAGGATATAGAACCAAATCTGTCCTATTATTTAACCCATAACTGGAAGGGATTAATACCTTTCCCAAGAGTATTTGCGCGTAAGTGAATGCAATGAATTCAACTGGAATTCGAACTCGGCTTCCCGATTTCTCGTTCCGAGCCGATATCCAATGCACCATCAATACCGGGCTTAAATAATTCAATCATTTGACCAAGTACGCACTCGTCGAGGCAACAACAATACAAAAAGCACACTCGAAAAACAAAAGATGTCTCGCATCTACCAGAGAACCAACTATCTCTGTCCCTCCCCTAATGAAGGAGAGGAGGAGGCAGTGGAATCAAACTAAAGTAAGTGTGGGTAGAAGTAAAAAAAAGGCCAATGAGCATCGATCCCCTAGCTGTTAACTTGATGAAAAAAAAAAAAAATAAGGATAAGACAAACCTAAACTATTTTTATTTTGGGCGGGGTTATCAATGTGCATTTCAGAGTTCCTAATATTTTGATGTCTAACCAGCATCAAAATGCCATTCTAAATCAGCTTCTTTTGACATATACTCATTTAGTAATCTGGCGAACAAAAAAAAACACGAAATAAAATAGAATCAAGGAAATACGGCACTTGATTTTAAAAATACCACATTATAACAAGCACCAAAAATCTTTAACTATAAACTTGAGATTATATACAAAATTATCATTTAACATGCATTCTCAAAATGACAAATCCTTGTATTTAAAAAAAAAAACGAATATTAATATATTGTTTAAAATAAATGGAATATTTCAGTTCTTAATAGAAAACAGTTATTTAACTTAAGCCAACCGCAGTAGCTTGGAACTATGTGAAAATCACGAACAACGGCCTGTAAGTTTAATAATCTATCCACTGCTCTACGTTAGGCAAAATAGACAATGAAATAATATGTTGTTAATAGGAAGATATTTACGACTAAATTCATAAAGATCAGTCATAAGTTTAAAACATATAGTTATAAATAATTGACCTATTTTCAATTTGAGTTCTTTTAACAAGAAACTAATCTGGTAACTTACAAAACTAGAAAACTGTTCGGAGAACCAATAAATATGCTCGGACGGTCCAAAGTTTATTCATTGCATCTCTTTCAATATTTGATGAGCCTAGTTGTTTAAACAATTTCTGAAATTAAATATTCAAATCATTATTCAGTAGAAACAATTTGTTTTTACATGTTACACTCTTATGTTCTGTTTAGTTAATTGGTTACTTTGTACGTTTAAAAAAATGGGTGTTTAAACTGCTTATTTTCGAGGTAAGTTATTCTACTTGGAAGATTGTCAACAGTTGGACTAGTGCTGAACTCGGCTATGTATAAAAATAATAAACATCAATCCGGTTTTTACTGATTATGAACACGAAAAGAGTTTTTTTTTCATTGTCGACAGTAAAGAATCATTTGAACTTTGTCATCAAAATTAATTCTTAAATTCAATTTTTGAATATAAATCTGAATTCAATCGAAAATCTATTGGCTAATCTTTCTGTAAATAATTTTATCCACTTTCGCAAGCTGAAACTCAAAAACATAAAAAAATGGTATTAGTTACAAATTTGAACCCATAATATTTCTTTCATGTCATGTTTTGTTCATTTGTTTTATCGAATGTTTCCCTTTCTATCCACTCGTTTTTACAAAACTCTTATCCACAATATGGTTGTCGTCTGCTTTAAATACTTGAACGGAATTCAGAGAGACGATTACATGTATCAAACTACATTTCCCTTCGATAAATCTGTGTTTGTTCATGTTATTCTCAAATTCTCGTCTTTGCGAATTTCACGGTGACATGTCATCGCTGATTTCGACTAGAATTGTAGCCCTTATTTGGCAGCGCTTTTCTTAGACAAATATTCACACTAATTTCCAAGTTAAATAAACATCCAAGATTTTTTAACAATTCACAATAATATTATCGTCTTCAAACTTGGTACCTCCACTCATTTTTATATCGAAAATTTTAAATTGAATTTTTATAAATAAAAATGTATTCTTGAAACTTCTATTTTAGTTTTAATTTAAAGTTAATTGATTAAATTTACTGTTTCCAGTAAGCAAAATACTTTGGGTGTATTTGAAACAGAAATTGTATTGATTGGACTAAAAAAAATTTAATTTTTTTTTTTTTTTTTTTGCAATTTTTCGGCTATTTTTGAGCGATCGACAAATTTGTAAACAAAATTTAATTCTCGGTTTTAAAAATCTTGCAAAAATAAAATATACATCTGTGACACATGATTTTTGGAAAATTAGCAAATGTAATGTTAAATTAATCTGATTTACACAAGTATTAAATTTATAGCATGATATTTATAATAAAACTATTTCTTAAACAGAGTTGAACTTTCTAACCTTTTTCTACTGTATTTAAAAAATGTTGACAGGTTGACATGCAAGATAAGATAAGCGTATGGTGATCATGAGTGACATAATTGTACAAATTTTGTTCGTGTACAAAGAAATTCAGAAACACATGACTTTTTAATTTACACATAGAAATTACCATACAAAAAAAAATCAAATACACAGAAATTATTTTTAAAATAGGAAAGCACGACGATTTGTATTAAACTTTTTAATTTTCGATTAATAAACATAATCTTCGCTTAATAAGTTTTTAAACTAACCCCAACAAATCTTTGAAGTATTTTAAAAATATTTTTGAAACTTTATAAATTATTACAATTAAAAAAAAATAATGAAAACATTATTTTTAATTCATTACTAATCGAAACAGATGTTTTTCCTATGTCCTTAATGTATATTATATATTCAATTAAAAGCTTATCAAATTAAATAATATCATAGTTTTATTTCATTTTCCATTTTATTATTGGGAGCAGATTTTTGGAAATAAAGGCAAAATTTTTCAAAAAAGGATGATTTACATTTCCTAATACGTCCTGCGTTTAACTAATAAAACCATTTATCGCAACAAAATTTAATTTTTAAAATTTCATGAATTTCAGTGGAGGGGATAACAGATGTAAAAATTATTTTTAGTAAGATTTTCTAAAAATAATAATTTCCAAAATAATTTAATTTGTGAATAAGTCCTGAAAGTTTCATTGAAATCCGACAATTATTTGATTATTGCATGAATTTTTAAATTAATGTGTTTGTCACTGGAAAAAAAACTGAGTTATGTAATATTAGGTTTTCCATTGTAAACTCTCGTAACGATTTGGTTACCCGCTAACTAAAATCAAAAGAAGATTTTTTACCAAAATTTCGAACGTGTTAGAAAAGATTTTTTTTTTTTAATAATTAAAACATACTTTGATCTTTCGTCTTCATAATAATATAAATATTTTAATAAAAAAGTTCGTTTTTATTAAGTTTGGGGCCTTTTTTATTCATACTATGCATTTTTTCAGCGATTTAGTGGAGGTACCTACTTCAAACCAGCCAAAACGCAATACTTACACTCTCTCTCTCTCTCTCTCTCTCTCTCAACCTTAAATTTTCTTCAACTCCAAGGTTTGTCAGTTACTGTCGGCCTCTATTTCGTGTCACACACAGTTCTTTTCACGCCTACCTACCACATGTACATATTTTGAGGCAGCCATTGACATCCTGTAGGGCACGGATCTGCACTTGGTGGCCAGGTGACATGTCAGGCTAACCCGTCAGTACATCTGGCTTCTTTGACGTCAGGCTGAGTGTACAATATTTTCTGGCAGGATCTGGGATTAAACAAACACACGAAATCTCTTTTTATATATCTTTTTGCCGAGTTGTCTTTATTTACAGTATTTTCCTATAAAGCATTTATTTCAGAATCCTGTCTAAATTTCTCATTTGAAGCATTTTCATTATTATTAATTTTTGTTTAGTCTCATTCCCTCATCCGTTTTCTTCTCTTCATAAAAATAATCTGTTTCGATGGAGAAGAGCAGGTGTAGGGGTGAAGGAAGAACTGATCGAAAATGGATACTACAAAACTTGTTAAGACTGTCGTAAATTATTACATCTAATATTACTAGAGTAAATCTAAAAACAAGATGTCAGCGAAATAGCGTTTTTTTTATTTTTTGTTTTTGTTTTTTTTTTAATCGTTTCACCCCAAGCAAGACATTCCACTGCCACTATTGCGCTTGGGGATACATAGGGGAAGGTAAATAGAGTGGTTAGATATAGGAAATGTCAGAAGTGGGGGGGGGGGGGGGTGATAGATAGTTTGGAGGATGGGAAAAGTGTTTGAAAGAATGGAAGCGAGTTAGTGTGTTAGGAGGTGTCGATTGACCTTACATTTAAACTCCTGGAGATTGTAGCCGTCGGGGAAGCAGTCATGTGGAAGAGAATTCCACAGTCAGGAAGTATGAGAAAAGAAACTGTTGGAGTAGAAGAGTGGGATCTAGTTGCTAATTTGGAAGAAATAAGGTATATAGAGAAGTCATAGCCATTAGTGACGGTGCTTTTATTTAAAAAAATAACCTTACAAGGATAAATAAAACTTAGGCTATAATCGAGTCAAATTCGTATTGAATAAGTCATCTTGATTAAAAGTTTTACTCCCAAACTGAAGATTTTAAAAGGAAATCCTCGTTAAAAATATTCAGTTATTTATAAAATTTTGAAATTCTTTTTTTATTTTGAAAAATGTTTAGTGAACTTGATAAATATAAACAGAATTTTACCAGTGTAACCCTGATATAAGAGAGTTGTCAGGACTGGATAAAAGTTATCTTATATCCGGTTTTCTCTTATATCTGGGTCTGGTCTATTTTATATACATTACCACTGGCTCTAATTTGGGACCAGTGAAAATATATCTTATATCCGAATTTCTCTTATATTCGGGTTATACTGTAATAAATTAGGCAGGGAAATAGACTTATCACCAGAGTGGGCTTGCCTTTAAGTCGGTTGAGGCGCAACTAAGTGTTTTATTATAATATGAATTCTAGCGGTAAGTTTTTGGGGTAACAGTCACTGCCTTCCAAAGTGAAAAAAAAGTTATAAGCAAAAAAGAACATTTTTTTTCTCTTAGTGATTTTATGATAAAACATTTTTTTTTTTTTTACCACTATGGTCGATGTAAACTGAAATCATATCAAACACCAGACATGTTTCACCGAGTGTAGTCATAAAATTTGCCGTTTCTCTCAAGAAAATTCCAAAACTGAAAAACTACACAATATAATAAATAAATTATGATCATTTATTTTGCTCTTATTGCAAACAGGAAAAAAAAACAACAAAATCGCAATAATTTCAAAAAGTTATTCTTTTTTGGCCTTCCTCTCTGCAAAATCTTTACTCAGAACATCAAAATTTTATTTCATGGAATTAGATTAAAAAAAAAAAAGATGTCTACACTAATTTTTATGTAAATGACGCTCTGAAAAACTTGCCGCCCATGCAGACCGTTTCTCTTCTAGATTTTCCTATGTTTGAAAGGCAAATTACCGAAAAGCTTTCCGGAAACAAAGTTCCGAGTAAATTTCAAAGAATAACGAAGAACAATTAAATTTACTCGACAAACAAATTAACGCTCGTAATTAGTTTAGCATTAAAGCAAAAAAACTGAAAAAAAAAATCAAATAGTTTCGACGTTTTTGCTTAAAACTAGATTTTATTCGTGTAGAGATTTACCAAGAACACTAATAGTCGTGAAAACTATTAGATGTTAATAGAGAACATATTGTTTTAAATGGAAACAATACAATTCGCAAGCGGTCGACATTCCAATTAAGTTGATCGGCAGTTTAAAAAATTAAGGCGAATTTGATGAACATTGCTTTTGTTTTTTATCATCGTTTTATTTCTGCTAAGATTATAGCTAGTATGATTTCTTTATTAGAAATAGGTAAAAATAAAGCAGATTGATTTTTGAATAAGTATTTCTCAATGAAAATTGGTTGTTTCATACTTTTTTTCGGTAAATGTTCGTTTTAATTCTCTTCGCTTTTCCCCCCTTCAAATTTATCCAAAATAGCATTATTTCTGTGCAAATGTATCTGCTGAACTCAAATCAACAATTAATTATTGAAGAAATTTACCTTTTTTGCTTTGAAAGTCCATAAAAAACGAACTATATCTCGGACTTTTTCTCTCCCGTAACTCTCACGAAGTCATGTAATTAACTGCAGAATGACGTTCTACGTAGGTAGAAATTTTGTTTTGAATTTTGGTCGATTTTCTTTATTTACTGATACTTCCGGCAATGTTCTTCCGCTAATGAAAGTAATAAGCGTAGAAATACAATAGCGCATTGCTTTCATTCCCGGAAGTACCTCGCCGGAAGTATCAGTAAACGAAGAAAAATTCTGCGAAAATTTGTTTACATGCGCAGTATGTCATTCTACAGTTAATTACATGACTTCGTGAGAGAAGAAGTGCAAGATATAGTTCGTTTTTATTATGGACATTTAGATAAAAAAAAAAAAAAGGTAAGTTTCTTCACTAACTAACACTTGATTTGAGTTCAGCATATACATTTGCACAGAGATAATGCTATTTTGGATAAATGTGAAGGGGGAAAAGCGAAGGGAATTAAAACGAACATTTACCCTTTTTCTCTTTATTAAAAAATAACAAAATAGTAAGATGCTAATTTTTAATATAAAATAAAACTGGCTTTTATCTTTGCGCATTCAAAATCTTTCATATTTACTTTCGAATGCAAAAACAAAAAAATATTTTCGAAAATATAATTGGCGAAATAGAGAACAGAGAAATATTTAGCCAAATGATATTATTTTACTCTGACTCAAATTCCCAGTTCAGAGGCTCCAAGTATAGAATAAAATCTCTGCATTGGCAAAATGGACGACAAAAGGAATTTAATTACCATAAAGTTAAGGTAGGAGGTTATTTTTATTATTTCATTAATGTTTTTGTAATCTTTGTGTGAAACGAACTCTTTTTATTCGTTATTGCAGATTACTGCGGAAACATTTATCTTAACTCAAAAATTTATCGAAATAAATCTCTCCTCGTTAGGTAAAGATCAAGTAATACATTTTTATTCCTATTGTCTATTTAGATATAATGAGGTTAGAAATATATTAAGGAGAATGACAGTTAATGAATCGCAAAATGGGCTCAATGAGCTGAGTTCAATTTGGGTTTTCGTGTCACCTTCTGGGGTTTTCCATGTCCATAATCGTCTTAGGTGTTCTTGAAACCAGGTGTTGGTTATTACCTTATTCGCTGTGCACCATGGAACCCGTTTTCTCCTCAGTCATTGCAGTTTCCTTGTCCGATGTTGTCACCTGTTACACCTTCCTTTTCCTTGCCTACTTTGGCATTCAGGTCTCCCATGATAATTCTAGTTTCTTGTGTTTTACACTGAGTCTTGTCGTTGTCCAGTATGGAGTAGAAAGATTCCATTTCCTTCTCGGATCTCTGCGTTGTCGGTGCATGCACTATTATTACAGTTATGATGAAAAGCTTTCCTTTCAGTCTGAACACGAGAAATTTTCGGATAACTGGAAGTACCCCGGAACGCATTTCTTCATGTTTTGGTTTTAGGATGTGGTTTCCGGCTTTCTCTTTTCCGATATTTTCACTTTTCTTTTTCTTATTTCTTATTTTTTATTTTTTTCAATTGGAGTAGATAGACTAAACTATCGCCCGGTTCACACTCCACCCACGTCTATTGTACAGGTGTAGAGGCTCATCCCTTGTTCCCTGTTTAGGATGTGGTTTCCGGCTTTCTCTTTTCCAAATCTTTTCACTCTTGCGTAGCTCCCTGCACATCAGTGGCATTACCGCCTTGCTCGGGGTGATATGATTAAAAAAAAAAGCATTAAGCTAACTTATTTTCGGATAACTGGAAGTACCCCAGAACGCTTCTACAGTCGGTACTTGGATAAGTTTTGCAATGAACGACTGCATTCCTGAGTCTTCTGTTTATGGTAATATAGTCGATTTGGTTTTTTGTATCACCTCCAGGGCTTCACCTTGTTCATAATCGTCTAAGGTGTTCTTGAAACCAGATGTTGGTTATTACCTGGTCATTCACTGTGTACCATTCGACCCATTCTTTCTCCTCGGTCATTGCGGTTTGCTAGTCCGAACTTGCCAATTGTTACGCCTTCCCTACATTAGATTCCAAGTCTCCCATGATTATTCTGTCTTGAGTTTTACACTAATCCTTGGCATTGTCCAATATAGAGTAGAAAGGTAAGACAGCTGAAGTTCCTGGGACATGTAATGAGGAAGGAAGGTTTCGAGAATATGATACTAACAGGTCAGATGCAAGGAAAGAGAGACAAGGAAAAACATACTTGATAGACTTGAGCAAATAGATACCAGAGAGAGGTTTGGGTGGGATAACTATATTTATTTTTGTATCGCTACAAAAAATATGGCACAAGGCCGAATACGGGGATGGGAGAAGGCTGGTCTTCATCTAGTCTTAACGCTAAACTTAGCTAGTCGCAATCACTGACCCAAACATACCACAGTACTCCTTTCACCAAAACAACGCTTTCTTACTTACCTTTCTAAAAAGCCCAATATGTACAATGTTTGTCTGTGGGGGGAAGGGGAATAACAATATAAAAAAAAACAATGAATATATGCAAGACAAAAACAAACTATGTACAAGAAACTAAACAAAACTGTGTTAGTAACGAACTCCCCACACATTCTATCATGTGATAGATATATCCGTTAACTGGACGAAATCGATGCAGGACTATAAATAATCTAAACCATTTATTCCTCCTGCACACATCCAAACACAAAAACAAATACGAAACTCACACCCGAAATACGAAAAGCGTCCTGCACCCACCTGGTCACCTAAACAAGGGAAGGGAGGGGGAGTTAAACTAAAAAGAAAAATGGGGACAGAAATAAAAGGCGCCGATGAGCAACCAAATCCTAGCTAAGAATAAACTATAAAAGACAACTCAAGACAAAAACCAAGCCTAAACTAGTCTACATCAGGGCAGGGGTGCTAAAGTTCAAAATGGAAGGAACAAAATCCTCATGCCTAACCGGCATCGATATGCCACTCTGTCAGCTCCTCTCACTCGGTACAATCGCGCAAGATGTAAGGTTTGGGTTGGATAACAGAAGAAGGCGTACTAAGAGCCACTAGCTATAGGGAGATGCGAAAGGTCATGATCGCCTACGTTCTGAAGGGACACGGCACATAGAAGAGCTGAGTTGAGCTCAGTTACAACTGTTTAGATTCATATTGTATAAACAGCTTTGAGAAAGACTCAGAACCACTGCTCCTTTACCCAGAATTCGCTCAAAGTGTTGTATCTGCTCCTCGCTGCTCCATTGTGTTTGTTTTCTACTTTGGGCAATTATTGTTGTTGTTTGTTTGTTTTTTTGTTTTTTATTTCAATGATGTCCACCTTGTACAAGGCCCATGGTTTGTGAGAAAAAAGCTTTGCACTAAAGCTGGGTGGATACCAACGCCAGGGTATAGTCGTGGAGACAGGTTACGTTTTGTCCTTGCTCTCTATGTATGCCTACACCACATTAATAAAAAAAACTACCTCGTTTTACATACCACCACCGTGATAAAATACAAGATTTATACCCTGCTACCAGTCCCAACTATTGACAAATAGCAAAATAGGCGAACTTCTTCAGCAATTGTGGCAGTTCAATTAGATGTTTGCGTTGATTAAAATAAAACAATATGGCAGTTTTCTTAGCTGTCTCCGTTTGCTGAGCTAGCAAGGAGGCCATCCAGTGAACTGGTTTATCTCCATACGCAAGCGTTAGAAGGGAGAGCCTGAAGTAGATAGACCGTTTTTATCCTTGACCTTCGCAAACAAGAAACAACAATTACGAATATATTTCTAAATAGACTTCATTCAAAGACAACGTTAAATAAATCAAGTTTGATTTGTGAAAATAACCAGTTTTCATATCGCTTACATTGAATACTTTAGTAGAGTCCCCGTGAGTATATCGATTTTCTAAATTTAGCTTAGGTGTGGCACAAGGCTGGAAATATGAAACACTCAGTTAAGATCAAACATACAACTCAGTTCTAATTAGTTTTCTCGAGACAAGCTTGCTAAACATTACACCAAGCCGGAGTGCCGGTATCCCTGTGAGTATGTGTTAGATTGAATTGCGATGGAGGGGTTCTTAAATTATAATAAATGAATGGATCGTGAATCTGATTAGTAAGGTTTAGGATATGTGCGCTGTGCTGCAGTGGATATCGTCTAGGAATGAGAAATCGGAGAGCTGAGTTCGAATTCCAGTTGAATTCGTTGCATTTCCTTACACGAAAACCTTTTTAGAGGTATTAATCAGTCTCTTCTCCCTCCAGCTATGGATTCAATAGGAGGACAGATTGAGTTCTATAGCCTTGGTTCGCAACGAGTCTACCGCAGAAAGTAACGGCAACCTAGTGCAGAAAAATCTTCTTCCCAGTCAGTAATGTCTCTTTCGAGACATGATCGCCCAAGCGTTTATCACGTATGGCACTGAACTGACTGAGTGAAGTTTAGCCTCGCCCCACTACCCTTTCGGTTATGTGACAAAGATTAATGAAAATCATTAATTAAAACAGTTATCTTGAAATTAGAATTTGGCAGTTTAAATTGTTAAATTTTTAGTTGCATTAAAAATAAGTTACTGCATTTACCTCAAATATGGTTCGCATTCTTTAAACTAAAACATTATTTATTTTTGCACTATGTTTATTTATAATGTCATAATCACAAATGTAAGAGGATTTGGGTGAATTTACCTGTGGTAGTCAAATTTTCATTTTTTTTTTTTAAAGTCACCAAACTTAAAAATAAAAAAAAAATGTTGAAGTTTAATTTTAAAAGAAATAATTGTATTTGGGAAGATTCTTGATTGACGTGAGTGAGACTTTTTTGGAAAAGCACCAGACGTAATTTTTTAGAAAAGCACCAGACGTAATTAAATAAAAGAATTTTTTTTTTTTTTGGAAAAGCATCAGACGTAATTAAAAGCACCAGACGTAATTAAATGTTTGCCAAGATCATCTGAAAGGCACTGTCTGCAAATTTCTCGGATTATTAGTAAGAATTAAATCTTAATCTAACCTCTGAACCAGTACCGCAAAATCCTCTAAGACATTTCAGGATTTTATTTCCAAATTAAAAAAAAATAAATAGAAATAAAAGCCAATACGAAAAAAAAATCAGCATAAACCATTTCTGATCCATCCTTCCAAGTATATATTGAACGATTTGTAAGTTTGTCATGTTTTTTAGAGTACCAAATATACACAAGTACTTTTCCGTGCAAAATATAAGATATATGCACTTGTCAGTTTTGCTTAACTAATTTTAAATCAAAAACAAAGTTCATATATATGTATATATCTACATATAAACTTATAAATATCTATTTATCTGTAGATATGTATTTATATGCTTGTACACATCTTATTAAAAAAAAGTTAAATTTTATTTAGGGAGAACTTCAAAATTGACTACTTGCCTTCTAAGGCCAATGAAATTTCACATCCAAGAAAACGAGATATTAAAATTGAAACTGTAAAAACTACATAAACGCTACCAATTCTCATACCCATCCCTCGAGAGTGTATGTGCGTGGATTTTTTTTTTTTTTTTTTTTTTTTTTGCCTTACTGCAAAAAAAGATACGGATGTTCAGAAAAGCAACTTTGATAATTGAGGCGTTTCTTCTCGTCCTTTTTTTCTTCCTTCCCTTTTTATCTTCTGAGTAACTTGTCAATAAAAATCGGTCTTCAAAACGAAATATTATATAATACCGTGTGAGTCCAACCGACAAGATTTGCCATTCCTTTTTCCCTATTTAAAAAGAAAATGAAATTATGTGATAGAATGTATGAAAACTTTTTCTCTATATTTTCTCAGTCGTTCTAGATCTTTTATAATTACTGCTTTCTCTTTTTTGTATTGCCTATTCACGAATATTTTTCTTAATTGCACATATAGATATGAACTTAAAACGGACAACACACGGTGAAGTGACAACGTATTTGGGATTTTTCCTTTTAAATGTAACTGGAACCACGTTGCCTTTATTCCAGACAACACTATTTACCTATTCTTTATTAATATTTCAAAGTTTTATTTTTAGTAAACACCACCAGACAAGAGCGTGTGTAGATTTTTTTGAAAGGCAATGACTTGGAGTGTTTGGACAAGGTGCTATTATTGGAGTTTGCGTTAATATTGGTGTTTTAGTAAATTTGGTGTTATACACGTTTGGTATATTTTCCCGTCTTTATCTTAACAGGAACCACAACGTAAATTTTTGTCTTAGCTTTTCGAACCGAAATGATTTTATGCACAAATGGAAGAACCAAACGTAAAAACTGAAGTCACAAACTGGATATTTCGTTTTAAGAATATGGTTTTGATTATCCAAAGTGCGATTGACAAGATTTCTGCCATTTGTAGAAAATTGCGACGGAACAGACACCACCATAACGTTGATATTATTGAAGGAACCTGGATATAATTTCTCAGTACCTTTATATATACGGAACGTGAGTTCAGCATAGAGAACCTCAAAAATGTCCAACTGTAACTTTCTTACTAAGTATTTGTTAATGGACACTTCAGTTCATGACGTTCATTTTATATTGGGCATTGAAAGACAGTTCTGTGTTTGTTTGTTTGTTGTTTTTGGTTGTTGTTTTTTTTTTTTGGTTTTTTGTCTTTTTTTTTTTTTTTTGGTTGATTCTTTCTTTTTTTTTTTTGTATTATTTCTCAAACCAAACTGAAATGTTCTACCTAAGTTGCCGACTTTTTTTTAGTGTATATCAACAAAGAAATTTCATATTAGGCGCCGATTTTTTTCCAGATGTAACGTCGTAAATTATGGTACCACTTTTGCTTTTAGTTATTTTTTTGTGATTTCCAGAAGACACTGAGATACTTTTTTTGTCTGTCTGTTTGTTGGGGATTTTATTATTTATAAATAATCCTTTTCTTTTTTTTTTTACCTGAACAGAAGAATTTTATTATACAAAAGAAAAAAAGAAAACAAGAAAAAGTAACCTTACTGTGGAATTTATTTTGTATTTTTACACTTGAAGTTATAAATTTGATTTCTTCTAAATCTGGGGCCCATTTTGTAAAGTGCTTTTCGTCAGTTGGTGCGAGTTGATAGAGAAATTGGAGGAAGTGATGTTTATAAATCAGTGTCAAAATGCTTAGAGAAGCAAAAAATCTTGGTTTATTACACACACTCAGTTGTATTTATTGCAGCTTTCTTTCACTGAGATATTCTAAAAAGAAATTATAGATATAATTCTTTAGTAGGATAGAAAAATAACCTTTTTATCTTTTGATGATATTTATTCTTACATATATTAAATGTTTCTTTTCACCATCAAACAGCGCCATTTAGCGAAATTATATGATCGCCGCTTCTAAAGGTTTCACTCAATATTAATCAAATGACAGAAACTATGTTAAAATGCTGTCAATGGTTTTAATTAAATTTTATTATAGTTCTGACCATTGTAAAGAACTAGCTGATGAAAATGAAAAATAAACAACATTTTGTTGGAAACTTTGTAAACAGAACAAACATCAATACGAAAATCTCACAATTATAAAGAGATAGGAAAAAAAATTCTCTTATGAATACGAATGACGTTGATTGTTTAGTCCGCCTTCAAGAGAAAACTTTCGTTTCTGATTTCTTCCAAAGTTGTCATGAATAAAACATTTATCGTTAAAAATTACGGACGAGAAAAAAAATTTTTCAAAATACTTTTTAAAAAGCAATAAAATAAGAATTAATGAAAGGGAATTACTTTAAAATGAAAAACAATGTCTGCTTGAAATTTTGACCTATGTATTCACACAGAAAAAAAAGAAACTTTCGCTAAAATATCTGTATACTTGAGCAATATATAATTTCATTCTAAAATAAAGAGCGCTCCGAAAGAAACATTTCGGATTCTAAACATAAGTATTTTCCCAAGATTTGAAACCTTATGACTAAAGCGACTTTACAGTTAGAATAAAAGAGTTAATTTCCTCCTCTATCTGTTCATAAAATAGTTCAACTATATCGCAGAACCGAAACGATTGTTTGTTAGCCTCAAATTTGAATCTTTCTCCCATTTATGTAACACTACAAACAATACAATCTTCACCATTTCTCAATTTTATCCATAGAATGAGTTGACAAAAACATTATGGAAATAGATAGTTTAAGAATTAAATTTGTCTATTCGAAAACTGATGCTTCAAAACTCTTTGTGATTCACTTTAAGCTGATGTTTTCAAAGAAAACCCGAAAGATAAATAATTAAGCGAAGCAAAAAGTTTGTTTTTTAATGAATTATTACATAATTACTCTTCCCAGAATCAGCAAAACAAAAAAAAATGCGGAAATGGATCCAATATATGTTAAAAATATTCAAATGCTTATTTGATTTCATTATGGCAATGTTTTTTTCTATTTATTCTAAGTATTTTAAGTATTTTAAGTATTCTAAGTATTCTAAGTATTCTAAGTATTGGTATAGAAGGTATCTAAAGAGAGTGACAAAAAAGGACTAGAAATAAACTGCAAGAAAACCGAATGCATAGTCATCAGCAAAAAGCGCAGCCCAAAATTCCAATTACAGGTGAGGGACTCTAAAATCAAGCAGGTACAGAAATTTAAATGCCTAGGAAGTGTTCTAACAGAAGACGGAAAGTGTGACACTGGGATCCGAAGGCGAATTGACATGGCGAAAGAAGCATTCCAGAAGTTGAGTAAAGTATTAAGAAACAGGACAATTTCACTAGAAACAAAGAAGAGAGTACTGGATTGCTATGTGATGTCATTTCTTCAATATGGCAGTGAATGTTGGACAATATCTTCGAAGATGAAGAAAAAACTTGAAGTAGCTGAAATGTGGCTCTATAGAAGGATGCTGCGGATATCATGGACCGAGCATGTGAGCAATGACGAGGTTTTGGAAATGATGGAGACGAAAAGGAAATTAATACTGAGAATCAAGAAGAGACAACTAAAATTCCTGGGACATGCAATGAGGAAGGAGGGCTTGGAGAACCTAATACTAACAGGCCAGATAGAGGGAAAAAGAGACAGGGGAAAGCAGCGGATAACATATTTGAAGGACCTGGTCAGGTGGATGACGGAGCGAGGGTTGCGTGGTGTAACAGGAGAAAGCGTGCTAAGAGCCACCAGGGATAGGAAGATGTGGAAAGCCATGATCGTCTACGTCCTGAAAGGACAGGGCACATAAAAAAGAATATATATGCCAACTGTATATAAGAAATCATAATGTGGTTATAAATTGGGGGATCAATTCAATATTATAATCAATATATAAACTGATCCCTCATTTTCTGGCCATGCTAGTTTCTATACATTTATATTCTAGATTTATGGGCTTAAGCTAGTGAATTGCAGTGCGGGATATGGATGGTGTAACGGGAAAAAGCGTGCTAAGAGTCACCAGGGATAGGTAAACGTGGAAAGCCATGATCACCTACGTCTTGAAAGGACAGGGCACATAAAAGAAGAAGAAGAATTGGTATATCAAACGTAAGATAAGTAAAGTTTTGCAAATTTTTCTAAGGCTGTTTGAACATTCACATCGAAAGTATAGAATTGCAACTTGCTCAGATTCAAATTCAAATACAAATTCAATTCAATTCAATTTCAAATTCAAATTTGATTCAGATTCAAAAACTGCTTTTATTCGCCTAACAAGTATCATTTGAGACGTACCTCAAAATGATCAATCATTTACGGAAGAAAAGTTATACATTTGATTTTAAGCTCGATATGAGATAATGTTTCTGAAATTTCATAATTTTATTTGATCTTGTAGATTTATGTTCAAGTTTTAAGAAATGTATTTTCTTTGTTTTTGTGCTGTTGTAATACTAATTTATAAATATTCTCTTCTGCATAAATCCTGAACAACATCACCTTGTGTGGGGAAAATATTTCATTCGAGGGATAATGAGTGATTGACAGCAAAAATATTGGTTGAGTAAAAGTATCATAAGTTTGTTCTTGAACAGGACAAAAGATTTATCTTCTATAAATAATAAACATAGAAATATTTCTGCGCCACTAGGATAAAAATTGATAAAGACAACAAGTTAAATGAACACTAAAATTAGAACTAATTAAAGCTTTTAGGATATGTTTGTATTAAAACTGCTGAAATTAAGTCAGACTTATGTAGAGTAATAAATATAATTAAATATCCACTTACCATGTTACCACTTGAATTACACATTACTTCTATTCATTGGGGAACAAGATTGGGATTTCTACACTCAAGTTCTCTAACAAGTGAATGTAATCTCCTCAAAACTCACAGGGACAGGATAAGTGAACATTTAATTATATTACTATTAATGCTCTCTCTGTACCGAGCAAAATAATAACAAAACTATTTGAATTATAAACATTATCTTCTAAAAATATCCTGAACGATTTGATTTTTTTTTTTTGTAACACAATATTTGATATATATGATAAAAACATAGTTTTAAGGTACGCTATATTTGTGGGTTAAAGTGCTCAATATCAGGAATTGAGCATATGTAAACATAAAAGTAGACACTGAGGTCAACACCCAGCGGCGAAGATCTGTTAAGCAGTATTTCATGCCTGAAGGTTGTGTTTAAGCATGAAACAGACCGCCGCGACTGGATCTGACCTTAGTGTTCACGTCTATTACATTGAGCTCATTCTATTATTTTCCTCTTATTTTTGTACGTCTTAGGTCATTTTATATGCCAGTAATTATATATATATATATATATATATATATATGTATATATATATATATATATATATATATATAATGAACGGAAACATCAATTTAAAAGTCAGTAAGAAATCTAGAAATGAGCCACCACCTAAATATATTTGCTGGTTTAATCTTAGTTGTTAGCCTCTTACCCTGAAGGACCTTTGTGTGAAACCGCGGTAGGTGGTGGCTCATTTCTAGATTTCTTGTATTGTATTCTCGCTCTGCTTTCGTACTTTCGTATCGAGCACTTTACCGTTAAGGTTTCGTCTTGGGTTTTTTTTCTTTCCAACGGACACTAGACGTATTGTTCTTGTGCGCTGTTTGTTTCTGTTTTTTTTTTCTTCCCCATTATTTAAACCCACGAGGTAGTTCTCGCCGGGTTACAAGACGGTTTAAATTACTGTTAAGTTAGCATTATTTTCGGATGTTTAGTCTGTTATTATTAGTGTTGCCTTACTCTGATTAAGTTCATTATATATATATATATATTCTTCATTTGTAAAAGAGTTATTACGCAACCTAGGTTTCCACCATGTGGTGTCTTCAGGCGATTTGAAGACACTACATGGTAGAAAACTAAGTTGCATAATAACTCGTTTACAAATGAAGAATATTCAAAAGTTCTATACTGTGATTGTATTGAAAACTTTTTAATACAACTGTGTACTAGTCTAATTTTATTATGATCAAAAACTAAGTAATTAATATATATATAATGGATTGTTGTATTCAGTGTAATCACATGTTTATTGTAAGCCATTTAAAACGATTGGAAATAATAATAGAATACAAATTTAGTATTTTTTTTTTTTTTTTTTTGTGGAGTTGTGTGTGAGTTCAAAATCTTCGACACCAATTTGTTGTGGATTCCGAATGATGAATCACCAAAATAATGAACAACAAAAACAGATATGGAGATAGAAAAGTAGGTTATATTGAACGTAATATACAAACTGGAACGCGGGTTAGTCAATTCAGGAATACTATTAGGAGAGTATATACATACAAATCTTGAAGTTAAATAGTATGTCAGAGTAACTTATTCGGCTGCAGCTACAACTGAGATTTCAGATGTCCCAACTGCTGTTCTCTATATGGCAGGATTATATGTAGACTCAGTTGTGTTTATTATTATTATTATATACAAAAAGGGGAGATCCCACAGCAATTATAATGATTTAAGTAAAGCAAAGTATATCGAAGTTTATAGTTAATAAAATATATTCTGTACTAAATAAGTAATGCTTATGAATCAATTCACTATTTTAAATATTGTCAATCTGCTATATATCGATCCTTGTATTTTCTCATACACTTGGTTTTGGAATTATAATATGTATTGATAAACACCACCGAATCTTTCACTCTACAGCTCGCATCTCAGCAATAAAAATGCTTTGTTGTAATTACAAATAAGTTGCTTGTATTTTGCCTGGGACGTTATTTTAGCCCAAGCCATCTTTGTCACAGTACAGGAGTCAATTTCATTCAACCACTTAAGCTAGCAGTTCTTTCCGGAATATTGCATTATGGGAAGGACGGCATCACAGTGTTTTGGTCGTTTGTTTTTGTATCTATGTGTCTACTTATCTTAAAAGGCTATCATATTTTTTTTTTGCTTTTTATGGCAATTTTTAATTACTTAAATACATCCATGTCATGATAATATCTGAAAATTTTATAAAATATTTTTTGAATCTGCAGACATATGTATGCATATACCCAAATACACACTAATGTAAATACATATGACGATGTTATATATATATATATATATATATATATATATATATAATGTATGTATTGCTTTAAAAATCACAAACGGAAACGTCTCTCAAGGGATCCCTTTCGCCAACAACACATTAGGAGAGAACCGTTGGTAGTGATCAAAGAAAACGAAAATATATTCACGTGAGGAATAAAAAGGCGGGAACAGAGGCGTATAAACAATTATCGAGGGAAAATAACTAAATATATGCAATTGGATAAAATATGTACAAAAATATGTACAAAAATAAATGAAAAAGGGGGAGGGGTGGGGGTTAAAAAATATATCCCCGAACAAGTTCAACGACTTAACGAACTGTTTCTGTTGACAGAGAGAGAGAGAGGGGGGGTTTACGCGAAAGAATCAAGACCGACTTCAGATCCTTAAATGGTTAATGGAGTTGGCCCTGCGTAACACCCTGAACCAATCACCTTTATAGGTCTTGGCACAAGCTGGATTATCCAACGAGTGCTGGCCGATGGCCGATTCCACGGAAGAGGGCGAAGGCGACTTATTTTACCTAGTCTAATCTGTGAAGGGATGTGTTGGTTGATACGGGTCTGCAAATGTAAGTTGGTTCTCACCTGATGTGGTGTTGGCGAAAGGGATCCCTTGAGAGATGTTTCCGTTTGTGATTTTTAAAGCAATTTACAAGTTTTGTACCGTCAAACAGTTATATATATATTTTCTAAACATATACTGTTAAATATAAGAGACAATGAATGTCTATTATGTTTAATCATGAGCCATTCTAAACTTCGTATTTTGGCTTTAATTTCAGTTGAAAATAAAGACAAAAATTCTCCAACATCTGGATAATTTTTTATTAATTTGGTTCTAAGCTTTCGGCCCACATGAGCCATCTTCAGAGAGGTTATTAAGACGGTAATACAATAACATCCACCATCACCGACGATTTTATTTTGTGTTGACATAAAACTCCGCTAGAACCGCATTGCAAATTTGCGAATTGCGTTTGTTATTTTTGGCAACTATTGCCGTTGCCTAGCGGAGTTTTGTGTCAACACAAAATAAAATCGTCGGTGATATGGTAGATGTTATTGTATTACCGTCTTAATAACCTCTCTGAAGATGGCTCATGTGAGTCGAAAGCTTAGAACCAAATTAATAAAAAATTATCCAAATGTTGGAGAATTTTTGTCTTTATTTTCAACTGAAATTAAAGTCAAAATACGACGTTTAGAATGACTCATGATTAAACATAATAGACATTCATTGTCTCTTATATTTAACAGTATATGTTTAGAAAACTATTTGCTGCCTCGATACACTATATATATATATAAGACTTTGCACGAAATGTGCAAATTAAATAAAATTAACAAAAACTGCTTGATATGTATGAAAAATCTGTTTAAATATTTAGTTACTTGTTTTTTTTACCATTCTTCGAGTTCAGATTTCATTCGATAGATATCTTTAGGCGACAAGTCTTTCCGTGTGAAGATTTGTATCGCATGAACATAAAACTGGAAATCATGATACGGTAAGGAACAAGGAATTAATTAAATTATATATGCACACGCATTCGTTTATACATACACTCACGAAAGCATATACACTGTACATAGAAGTTTATATGCATTTATGCATGTATATATATAAATTTCCGTATAAATGCTTTTAATGGATCTTTTTAACTGACATTATTTCTTGTCAATATTGTTAATAAATTCGTTGTTTAAGAAAATAAAAACATAGCGACAGCTGAAAATAGCGTTTATTGCCATAAGAAATGTCTCTCTCTCTCTCTCTCTCTCTCTCTATATATATATATATATATATATATATATATATATATATATATATATATAAGCATGTAGTGTAGATATAGAAGAATCCAAATGAGTATCCTGAACATACAGTGATAGGATAACTCTCTAAGAGAGCTCTAAATATATATGTATATAAATACATATAGAGCAAATATAAGAAAAAATTTAGGCAGACACATTACTTCATGGTAAATCGGAATTATGGCCTATTTCAGGCGAACCATCATCAGCTTCCGTCTTTATTGTACAGAAGATTTTACACGATTACCATGAAATAACGTGTCTGCTAAAATTCTTCTTGTATATATTATTATTACTTACACACATACAAATACACCACAAGGCAAGAGAAAAGAATCAATCTAACAGTAATAAATACAGCATGAATCATTTTTAAACTTAGTATAAAAATGAGAGAATCTGCAGTCAGTTGCTGATACCTCCTGACGAGTTGGCCGAACGATTACAATTACAAAAAATATATTTCGTCTACGAAACTCTGGAGTCAGGGTGTTGAATATAACAGTAATCAGCTAAGTGACAATTTTTATATTTGTAATATTCTTATATGAGTATTTGTATATACAACATACAAAAATGTACACATATATATTTGTGTTATTACATGATCTTGATAAAAGTGTACCCATAAGTATATACGTCATTAAATAGTATACATGTATTACATTTACATGTGCTTAAAGCCACACACACAATTACTTTATATATATTCACTAAAATACGTATATAGCAACGCACATGTAGATTTCGGTTCAAGCATATGAACTTTGCAGAAATTGGGCATAAAACAACACATAAAAATATATGGACACTAATACATACACATACGTTCGCACGTATATCTAAAGACATATGTATATACGCACATCAGAATATATATATATATATATATATATATATATATAATAGTTGTTTGTATCTACTTAGTCCTACATACACAATATGAAGAAATGGTGGGTGATTTCAGTCATCTTTTATGTAAAAATAAGAATATATGTGCGCATCTCTCTCTCTCTCTCTCTCTCACACACACACTCACTTATATATATTTAAATAAAACATCGAAAATTACATATGTCTTATGAACATTTCAGCGAGGAAAAACCTCCCTTCTTCAGCAACAAAATTCATTTCTTATGCCTAATAAACGAATTTTGAAATAACCATACGACATATAATTTTCGGAGATTTATTTTAAAATATATATATATATATATATATTTGGCTTTGTAAATAGATAATACTATTTATATTGAGCCCCCTAACAGGATTATTTTTAATATTAATGAGATTAATGTTACAGGATCTGTTTTGTGATTTTACCTACATGCCATTTTCGTTTTTGATTTACATATATAGATATACATAAATACTGTACTTCAATGTATGCGATTGAAATCACAAGTATATATATTTTAATTTTATTTTACTTTAAACTTTTTAAAATTCTTTATGCCATAAATATATTTCAAGTTTGGTTTCTGAGTTAATGCCTATTTTTAAAGTTTGGAGATCTAAATATATCAAATACGGTATGGAATCAGATCTTCAATTAAAACATACATACACACACACACAAGGGTACTATATATATATATATGTGTGTGTGTGTGTGTATGTGTGACTTCGTCTCAAAAAAACTATCACCTAAAATCATTAATTTAGATCTCATTTCTTGTGTGAAAGTCTAATGAATGCTAAATAAAAATTTAAAACAAAAAGGATAAATGAAGAAATGAATTTATACCCCAAACTTATTTCTCTTCAACGAAGCTTCGAAAGAGATGCAAACTCATCATCATTTTCTCTGCGTTTTTCTTCGGAAAGGTGTTTAATTGTATGCAGATTTCTGCCAGTGACAACAAAAATATTTCTAAGGCTATTGAAGCTGGTATAAAGTGAAGCAAAGTGATTTCTCTTGGATTCGAGTTGAAAAATTATTCATTACAGATTCACACAGCAAAGGATATCCGGAAAGATGAATTTTGAGTGAAGCGAAGTTATATACCGCTTATCTTTTCAAATGGCACAACTGCTTCACATATTGGAATTTCTGCTATGACTTATTTGTTCATGTAATGCGCTTTTTTTTTTACAAAAAGAAGTCATGTCTATTACAATGTTGCATAAAACGCAAATGATTGTTTGTGTTATATTAATATTGAATATAAAATATTTGAAGCATTTTTGTTTTTTCATTGTGCTGATGGAAATAAAAAAATTATTTATGACTTATTTTGCAAAAGCAAAATATTTGGGAAACGAAAAATTATTTAAACGAAAACAAAACTTGTTTCATTCTCTTCACTTATTGTTAAATATGAAAATGTAAAAAAATATGAAAATCAGGAAATTCACATGTTTGTTTTTTTTTTGTTTTTGTTTTTTTTTTTGTTTTTTTTTTCTAAGAAATTCTAAATTGATTCAAAATGTTACCATAATTAAGTGTTTTCTGCACTGGTTTAATAACCAATTTAACAAATCTGAGATAAGTACTGAAATTTATAACACAGTGAGCCCGTTGATATATATTTGGAAAAATGATATATGGATACATACATACATATTTGAAGGTCTCTCTGAAGAATTGGAAAATGTTGTTTTTAACTACTTTCTAAAAAGAGCAAATTGAACGTATTTATGATTGGTTTTGTTTTTGTTTTTTTGTTTTTTTTTTTTGTTTTTGTTTTTTGTTTTTATCGATCAGGTTCAAACAGTGATTTAAAAAAATTGAGGATCAGCTTTAAAATTTAAATTTTATTTTAAAAAAAAGACTTTAAAAGAAAATTCAACTCATTTAAAATTATACCATATATTATTCTGATCCTGAGAATATAAAATCCTCCTGGCTATTAAGATCTTAGTGACCATCTGATCAGTTTTATTCATCTTTACTATCTTTTAATGATTCAATTTGTCTATATATGATCGCAAAGTTTACAGTAATATTAATATATCCTACTTAAACTGATATGAGATTTATTTATCTATATTTACATACGCATATATATATGTATGTCTATATTCATACTTATAAACATTTTTCTATATATGCATACACGCACGCACATCACTCTTTTATAAACTCATGTCAACAGATTTAATGCTTTTTTGCTTAAAAAATGAAAATAGTATCTTTAAAATACCTTGGATCATAAATGTATATATATATATATATATATATATATATATTTAATTATGTACCTATACGCATTATAAATTATATACTACATTTTTTTTTTTTTTTTTTAAAGGCATCTGAATTTAAAAACGTTTTGGTAAATGTTTGTAAGTTTTTTTTTTTATGTAAACTGCTAAATTCTGGGAAACTTTTTTAAAAATTGTCAACAATATTTCCAAAACTTTCAAGATTTTTTTTAAACTTCTTCGTTAAATTTTTTTTTTTTTTTGTTTCTGGATTTATGAAAGCCTTTTTACTTTCAAAAGTATTTTCTTTTAATCTTTGTCATCTGTTTATAGGAGATTCTTTATCTGCTAAGGTAAATTTATGCTTTTTTATTTGAAAAATGAAATATCCACATATATATGATAACTTTAAAAATATCTATCTATATAAGAAAGAAAAGTGTGAGTGATTGAGTAAGACAATGAAACTTTATTGTGTGAATATTATTTCCTTCACAATTTTATTTATATATATATATATATATATATATATATATATATATATATATAAGCAATTCCCCACTCAGTTTCATCTAATCCAGAATATTTTATTTTGTCACATCCACAACCTCTTTGGCCGGACCTGGAACATAAATATGTTTTCTTCATTTAACGATATTCGGAATTCATGAATTCTGAATTCTTTCTTATTGACATTCTCTGTTGGACTGGAGACATTTTCTTTTGTTTGTTTCTACACTAATATTAGTTTGGCATGAGACCTCAAGTATAGAGTATCTTGTAAATTTCTAACTCGCTACCAGTTAGAAATGACTACCCACACTGGCTTGCTAACCATAATCTCACCCCTGAATCACTCCGTCAGCTTGGAGTTGAATGAATGAGGAAAATATTTTTCTTGTGACACACATTTAATTGGTCCTAGAACTATCCGTTTAATTTCTTCCTTATTCATTAATAACCATTCCTTATTAATGCAAAATAATTGCTATTTTTTATGATAATGAATTCTCTGAAGTAAGACAGAAATGGCAGGTTGTCATAATATGCCTACTTTTTTTAACTTAGTATAAATATAACGAAAGTGAGAAAATATGGAGTCTATTGCTGAAACCTCCTGACGAGTGGACCGAAAATATAATTTGTCTATGGAGTCTCTATATAAAAATAACATTAAGTCAAAGGTTACGTTTCTTTTTCATCATCCTATAATTATTATTACATATATCTATCATACCAGTAATACCTGTTTGCTTTTTGGGTGAAGGACTAAGTCAAAATAATTCTTCTAAATAAAATAAATACTTCAATATTTGGATTTCGATAAAACTACTTTTTTCTCATTTTTAATTGTTCCACTATTTTGTAAGTCTTTTAGATCATTTTCAGTGCTCTAATAATTAAGGATACTACTGTTACTTTGTCCGAGGACTAAAAGTTGTCAAATATCAATGTCCTGATATTCCTCCCGCATTTCAATGTTTTCTTTACATTAACTCTTTTGTCTGCGGAAATGGTAATGACCACTAGGACATTTTTTAATCATGTCAGCCCAAGGACGGCGATAAAGCTACTGAGACGTAAGGAAGTTACTAAAAGGAACAGAAACTGATAAAACGTTACTGAAGAGAAATAGCGATAAAATAACATGATTCGTGGAGACAGAAGATGACGAGTGAATTTACATTTAAACTTTAAAATTGACAGGAAAGCAAAAGGTCAGACGTGAGTTCTCAATCGAGTTCGAGAGAAGAAACTATTAGCATGGAACTTACGGTTGCACTTGGAAAATTCAGCATTAAAATGATGAAACCTACCTATCAAACTAGTACTGCACTTATATTCATAAAGTTGAGATACCAATGATGTGTGCCCATCAGAACAATTACCATGAAAGTATTTATAGAAAAGGCACAGGGAAGCTAGGTTACAACGGTGGGAAAGTGATTGAAGATGTCAAGTTAGGATCGATAACATTTCAGATTCTTTGGATTTTTTCCAAGAGTCTTTAGCTGTTGTGGCTGTTAGAGCCAGAAAGAAAGGCACGAAAAGAAAAAGGTATGTTGAACAAGTGTATTGGAGTAACAGAACATATATACAAAATAAGAGTGTTATTAATCAGTAGATAGAAGTGTCTGTCCGAACTGTCAAGTTGCATTGCGTCTCTACTGCCTCGTCCCAGGAAGTCTCACAGGTTAGTATTTATGAAGGAGGAAGAGTTCATTCCAATGTAGATAGGGCACCATAACACGAGCTGAATTTATCTCTTGGATTAATTTTCCAAGAATCTCTAGCTGAACCTGTCTCTTGGATGGGGTCATATGACTCATTTGAATTTCAAAATTTCAATGAATCCTAGGTTTTCTTTTCTCTGGAAGTGTTCTTGGTTTATGTTTATAGAATTTGTGAGGACCATGAATCATAGTCCCAATTCAACTTTAGCTTCATTCTTTGATCAGATTTGCTATTTTCTTTATTTCGACTGTAATTGGTTCTCATACACAGGCGCTATTCCACGTTTTTCTGTTTCCCTAGTACTCAGTGCTACTATTATTATTGATTTTAACTGCAATGTAATATCAATCAATTCTTCGTGGTAGTAAATGCTAGATAGTTTCCTCGCAAAGGAATAAAAGATTTGAAGCAACAGAGATATGGTTCTATAGAATGATCCTGGGAATACCATTAACAAAGCATGTAAGCAACGAAACAGTTTTAACGAAAATGAAAAGAACACTTATACTTAGAATCAGAAAGAGACAGTTGAAATATTTTGGACGCATAATGAGAAAAGACAACTTAGAGAATCTGACACTCACAAGATATGCTGAAGACAAGAGTGACGGAGGAAACAACGAGTAACTTACTTAATATTTGTAAACTAATGTCAGAACAGGGTGTATAGCAAAAAGAAATGTTAATAAAAGCATAAAAATATAGGATATTGTGAAGTGCCATGATCGTCAATATACTGAAGGGACACGGCAAATGGAAATGAAGTGTTGTGTTTTTTTGGTATGTTGTCAGATTCAATAATGCTGTCGAATGAATAGTTTCGACTCTTCCTTAAAATCCAGTTCTTCCAATCTTTTTCAAGATTTTAGGACTTTTGATAACAAAATAATGGACAAAATTATTACTTTTATGTTCCATAATTTTTATTTCTCCAGGGTATTTCTCTAGATATTTGTTTATTTTTTAACTGTGGCCTGCTGGGAAAAGTAACATTCTCTTTGCTTTAGTCTTTTCGTTTCACCAGTTCAGACCTTTACAGCCACGACCCACAATACCATGTACACAGAAGTGAACCATCCACCTTCCTTTCATATTCCATTTATAAAAAGAAAGTTCCATTTGGACAGCTTCTTCCCAAGAGTGGCTGCTTTGAAAAAAGGGAGTACCGGAAGAATGCTTTCTTAATCGCTAAAATCTTAACCTCCTCAAAATTAAACTCATGATCTCCAATTCTTACGTCCCATTAATCAACTCTTGAATTAATCTTAGGCCATGTATTGGATGAACACTAACATAAAAATGTCTCAATGATATTTCTTTAACGTCCTTTCTTTTTTTTGTTATCAATGCGAGTAGAAATTTAGAACATTTATTTTCTCTGCAATCCTACAGAAATCTAAAAATCTTATATCCGATGTAAAATTAATACACATAAAAGCTAAAATTTCATAAAGTAATTGAAAATCCGGGGCAGTAATGACTTAATTGTACTTAGCAATATCGATATTTTTGCAGTTAGCAATATCGATATTTTTGTTTTAACGAGCCTCCATAGTATTTTCTAATTTCTGATCATTTTTTTACAAGACATTTTTCTCTGTTTTCCTACAATCTTCAAAAGTGTCAATGCAATATCAATCGACATCTTCTGCTTTCCGGAGCCCTCTGCCTCACTATGATCTCTTCATTCTCTTTCACTCCCTGAAAGCTCCTGCGTCCAGATGGAATTATCCCTTTGCTAGGGGTGAAATTATTTAAAAAAATGTGTCACCCATGTCTCTGATGTTTTCTGCAATAGAAATTTCGAGATGGTCATTCGTTTAGTAAAGTTCAGACAGAATATTACCCTAGATTCTCAACAGAGCAGGGACTTTTACATATTTAGGCCGTGTGCAAATTTTCGGGTTGAAACTTTCCCAGAAATAATGTCCAGGAATTTCAAAACGCATTGCCCCTCCTCTGCATGCACAGGCGTAATTTACACTGTTTGCGAAAAACAGGATGTAAAATGAAACACGTGTATCCATTAAAATATAATGTTTAAGTAATAACAATGTCACGTTTCGTGCGATCATTGCTCCTTCGATACCCAAATGTATACACACATATAGACATAACTTATTAATATATACACATGTTTGCTTTTTATTGATCCTATTAGTGGCGGTCTCATCTCCTTAAGTAAGGCAGTGATTAACAGTATATTACTAATGTAGTGAGTTACCTTCCTTGTTGGCCTTGTGCTTTACGAAACAAGGTTTAGTAAATAACCAACTAGACCTTTCTGATGTATGACGCTTCTGAGTGGAGTAATAGTTCGCGAGCTAGTTTGGTTGATTATTACTACTGAGTGGTGGGTTCGAACTGCAATAGCTTCCTTGCGCTTTGTCTTTTTGCCAAAATAAGCTAAGTGTAAGGAGTGGTGACATTTTCTGTTTTTATTTGTTTGTTTTTGTTTTGTTTTTCTTCTTTAATCGTCTCTTCAAATAAAGCTACTACTCCTTCTCTCTTTGCTACTCACCAGCGAATTATCTCTTTCCCCCTCCCGACCTTTGCTTGTGGGGCATGAAGGCTTTTTATTTTTCTATATTTTAATTCATTAGAAAACTTACTTATAGTTATAAAAAATTTAATCTTATGTCCGATGGGGTATATTTTGACATTTGTTAGAAATTTAACAAAAAAAAACACTTCTTTAACGTTTTGCTTTTTTGACGATTTATATATATATATATATATATATTCAAATGACATTTTTTATTTATTTTTCCCTTTTTTATGTTTATCATTCATTCATTTTACCTCATTGTTCTTTTGGAAACTTTCCAAAATTGCCCTCTTCTGTTTAATATCCGTTTCTTTCCCCACCCCTTTTTGTCTTATCCTCTCTTTTCTTCTACCCACTATTCTTCTTACTCGCTATCTTTCTCTTCCCGCCTCTTCTCTTTCTACAATCAACAATAATACTATGATTACTGTTTTTTCTCGTTTCCAATCATCATCACCATCATAATCATCTTCGTTATTGTTTAACTTCTTTCCAACTGCACACCTCTTTTTTACGTTTTGATTTACGAGTACAACATCTCTTACCCAAAAACCTTGAAATCAAACACTTTTTCAGGATCCGGATTTTTTTTAATTATGGCGATGCAGTACAGGTAGCATATTTAGGACATACAACTCAATTGTTAAAATATTGGAATCTGTTGCTCTTTTTAACATTTTCAATTTTCAAAGTGAAAAAATAAACAATATATTTGCAAAGAGCAAAGAAAAGTTTGACTAGTAGGCACACAGATGTCACAACTTCAATGAGTGAGTTAAGCCAAGGTTTTTCCGAAATAATCCTTTCTTTTTTTCTCTATAAATCTCTGCAAAGAGGCAATGGAAGTAGATTTCTAGACGTGAGTTGCTTTGGGTCATGACTGTCGTCATCGAAAGTGAATTTTTTGTGTGCAAACAATCTTCAGAGGAAAATGCGCGGTTGTCTTCAGTATTTCGAATAAGTAATCGTGTCCTGGGTTTAATTTGTTTCTTTTTTTTTTCTTTCTTTCATTCTCATTCTTCAATTTTTTTTCTTTCTTTCACTCTTGAACGATCTGTATAAATGATTCTTTTCACTCAGTTAATTTTTTATCTACTATTTATTTTACTCTTTGTTAATATCTCTTCAATTTCAAAATACGAACTCAAAAAATTCATCTTAATTCAAGATTAACGTTTCATATAGATTTTATGATTTTAAAATCACTCTTGCCATGTTCTGATGTTTCGAAATAAACCTAACAAATGTATATTTCATGGTAACGGGACAAAAAAAAACCAGTCTCTTATCCCAAAAGTGGACAAAATCATAATCTCGTAAATAAGTCTCATGTTACAAAAGGAAATAAATTTAATATTGAAAATTCAAAGAACTTTAAATGGCAAATTCAGACAATGATAATAATAGCCAATATATACGCTCCAATGTCAAGTTTATACGATAAACCCAATATATTTACAAATTTAAGCTCTATTTATGTATATATACTAATAGCTATGAATGATTACTCGAAACGAGTTCCAGCGCCAACATCCCACAGGAACTTCTCTTCACTTCTTCGAGGAAATTATGTCATCTTAATATGATAACAGGCGAATAGCCTTTACATCTAACTTTATTGATTAATCATATATGAGACTGGGATTTTTTCTACTCGGATTTTGTTCACTAATTTTTATCATGGATTCGTATTCCGTACTTATAATGCCAGAGCGACTTCATCTCAAAAGCCCCCAACTCAACATTATGAATGCTTTTTCTGCATAAAATCCCAGTTAAAAAAAATGTAAACAGAAACTGAATGGGCGTGATTAGCTCGTTTTAGTAACCAACAGTTAATTACGTCTTCAGAAAAGCAAAACATTTTTGACATTTAGAAAGTGGCAACAACTCTCCATCACTTTTGCAGCACTGCTTTTTTAGTATAAATTTTCAAGGGTGGGGGTTCTTTGTATTCATTTCAAGATTGCGAGTATCAAAGAGTAATCCCTGATCTAATATTTTGCGAAAGATAGACAGTTCCATTGATCGGTTCTTCATATATTTGCAAGACATGATATCGACAGGATCTTTTAATCAACTACAAAATAACCCGATTTTTAAATAATAATTCTTACCTCTTCGGAGACTTTTTCATTAAAATAGGTTTCCATTCAGAATTTTCAAAATAACATAAAACTTCTAAAGTAATCAAAAAATTTACTAGCGTATGAAACTAAAAGTCGAGTTACATTTTTTTCACAGGGAAGAAGTGCCGATGAAGTGCAGAGAGCGGATTCATGCTTCTTTTGTTCGGCCTTGTGTCAGACTTAACAAAACTCCCTACATCTTACAAGTTTTATGTTGAGTTATAATCATCAGAATTATTATAAGAAGGTTTTCATCAGAAGTTTGGTTGTCAGTTGGAATGTGTGGATTAGTGTAGAAGAGTGGAATAATAAAATATACACTTTGAATGTAAAATAGAAATTTATTAAAAGAAGGAATAACGAAAGTTGTAGAAATTAATGTTCAATTATAAACCTTAGTTAGGAATTATGAGTAGAGTTCGTGTTCCATGATAAAGTTGTTTGTAGCAGTAATAGTTGAGATAGAGGAGGAAAAAAGAGAGAGAGGGGGGACAATGTCCGGGTCACTTGAAGTTGAGAGTTACATCTTTGATGTGTGTCAGCAAACCGCCTCCTCTGAAAATGACCGCTGTGACCGGTTAGAGACCATCCTTAAATATTGAATAGTCACGTGGGGTGGATCAGAAACGATTTTTTCTTTATCTATGGAAAAACCATTTCTCTGACGTATTTTGAATTTTGAGATTTGATAACCAATCAGGATCCAGAGTTCCGCTACAGGTCCGTGAAAGGAATTTGATATTTATTTATTTTTGGTTTACCTCCGGAACTTCTGCGTGGAGCCCAGATGCGCAAAGACCAGTTTTGGCCATTTGCTTTCTGGATCTCTGAGGGCAAACATCTGGTCCCTCGCTGGCTCGGTATCACCACAAAGATTTTTACTCTGAGTAAAATCTAAATAATAATATACCATCATGAGACTTTATAAACAAAATAGCATGCGTGGACACTGTTTATAATAGAAAACATAATCCCAAGAAATCATGATAATTAGGTCTACAAAAGAATTAACTTATTACGTACTCTCACAAATTTCACCGGAAATTTTACGATCACTGTCTCTTTTTATTTCTGCAAGAAAATTGATCTTTTACACCCTTTTTCCTTGAGCCACGCTTATTTTTAATATTTCTAAAAAAAAATGATTCGTTGATTACAAAAAAAGGACAAATGAGGAACAAACGATTTTCCCCAAAGAAAAAAAGTCAATTGTTTGTGTTTACTTGAGCAACTTAAGAAAAAAGCTTTATGCTCAAAATCAACTAGTTTTGTGTTGTTGCCAGTTAATTCATTGCAAGGAAGAAAGAACTTTAAAACAAATGATCCTAAAACCTTAAAACTTTTTGCTTCAAAAATTAAAAAAAAAACAGCTAATCAGATTGACTGAAGACAAAAGTGCTGAATAGTGATAAGCTCAATCCTCTAATCCAATATATATATATATATATATATATATATATATATATATAACGTTTGATTGGTTGAGTGATTGAATTGTGGGACCTGTGCAGGGGCCCCACTGGTAAATCCTGAAAAGACCGGAAATAGTCCATCCTAACTGCTGAAATATTTACTGGATTTTTAACTATTTTTGTTTTCCACTGGTAGTGACAGATTTTTATTGGCGTGTGTTCGATAACATTTTTATCAATTCTATTTTTAACAGTGCAAAAAATAACTGTAAAAGCAAATCTCGCAGTACAATCCCTACCCTCAAAATATATTTAAATTGGCATGTAGATATAGCTCATATAATACATTATATATATATATATATATATATATATATATATATATATATAATGTGTGTGCGTGTGTTAATATATCTGGTTATTAATTGCCGTTTTAATTGTCACCGTTTTGAAGTAAGATTTACGACCACTTCTTTTTATACTCATATCAAATTTCAATTTTCACTGTGCCCAGGAGGAGGAGGCTTATTCATTATCATAAAATTTATGGAACTTGTAATTACTCTCGCTTCGTGAATTTGACTCTAATTTGTAAAGATATATATATATATAAAACTATCGTCGAGAAATCGAGCTTTTGCGGGGGGGGGGGGGGGCTTTTTTATTTTTTTTTTATTTTTGTTTTTTTAATTCAAGGTACAAAGGTAAAGAATAATAAAGTTGAAATTTAAAATAAATACATTTTAAGCTACTTAAGTGTTCAATAAAATAATGAAAGGAATGTTTTCTATCATCCAGTAAGCCCCAGGCGCCCCCGGCTGTGAGTAACACACACACACACTCATGCGTACACCCAACTGTATAAATATTTATGGATTTGTAATAAATATGTAGTAGGAACCCTCTGCTGTTAGGACATCACACAGTGGCCTCACTGCAACGACGTCTTGCTTACTAAAAGACAGATTACAATGACCCAGTATAAGTTCTTAGTGCTAAAATGTTCAAATTAACGGTTTTTGGTGAAGTATAATAAAGTTTATCTAGCGAGAAGTGACATTTTATACACATTGTTTTTCATATTTAATCCAGACTCTTGATAATTACTTTTAAGGAGAAAATATATAAAATGATTTAATATTTTCTTCACGTATAAATAGCAAAAAGAAAAGTTATCCTAAAATAGTTGAGTTATATTCAAAGACAGTTGTATATTATTTGAATATGAAAGATTATTAAATGGATTGTAAACAAAATGGCGTTTTCTTTTTGTTTGTTTTTTGTTTCTTTGGGGTTTTTTTTTGTGTTTTTGTTCTTTTCGTGGCTCGTTAAAACAAAAAAAAAATGACGTACTTTTCGAAAATGAGTGTTAAGTGTAACCAAATATACCTTTTCAGTGATATTAAAATTCGATATCAATTTTAAATATTAATGAATAATTCTTTGTTCTGCTTTTGTGCGTATTTCTCGAACCGGTCTTTGAATAGAATGTGATCGACTCGAAACATCAGAAAAAATGTTCCGTTCTTATTATGAACTTGACTCATGAAGATGTTACCGGAATATTCGAGTGTAAAATTTAAACCGAAATTCTTGCTTCGTGCAGGTATCAACGCCAAGCTCTACAAAAAGATTCTAAAGACATTAAAGAATATCGACGCATTAAAACCGTACAGCGACACAAAATGATCAGTCCCCGAAAGCTGAACTTCCTAAACATGATATCAGTGGCCCCGTCATTAAGCTACACTCAACTTGACGAAATAAACATTGATGGCTATTTCCCCGCAACATTTTTGTGTCGGGTGGGTACCGAATCATCTCAATTGCGTCTCTGTCCGCGAGGATAGGGTTGCTTCTGAAAAAAATTACACTGATAGACGCCCGGTCCCGGAGAATAGTGTCCTGCGGCCACGCCACTCCATTGCACCAGAGGGGTGGACCAGGTGCTCGTCACCGGGGCCAGTTCAACTGGAGGTTGAGGGGACTGAGGAATTTTTGTCCTTGTGCCCGTCCGTACGCGGTCGGGTCCCACCTAAAAAGACCATGTGTCACATCCCGCTCCTGTGGGGGAGTAGGGTAAATACCATATTTACTAAATATTATTTTTCACAATGCTGAATAAAGCCAAAAAAATGAAACTGCCGATAGTTCAATGCAGACAGGTACCTGCATTTTAAAGAGTGGTGCAACAATCTCTTATTAAACCTAATTCCTCACGTTTGTTCTTGTACCAAGTTCAACTGGCCTTACTATATATATATATATATATATATATATATATATATATATATATATATATAGTCTAATTTGGAGGGTCAGCTAAGTACGCTACCTTGGTTTCAACCTTTCGGTATCTTCAAGCGTTTTATATTAACTGATCATCAAACGCTTTTTCGGGTGCATAACGGAACTTCCAGAACGCATAACCGAAAGTTTAAATGAGGGAGGAGTTGATAAAGAAGTGTAAATATTTTCATATATATATCCGACAAATTTTATTACTTCAAGCGTTATTTTTATTGGATACTCATATTTGAGGAGACGCTCAGTTTATTTATTAATTTGTTTATTCATTTACTTTAGTCTACCGGCCTGTATGTTCGAAAGATTTTACTTTTTTATGAAAAATTGCCAGAAAGCTTAATTTTTGTTCTTTTAAAAAGATTTCTGAAACGTTAAGGCAGTTAGATGGAAATAAGTAAATTTACTGTTTATATAATAAACGGAGCATTTGCTCAAATATGGGTATTCACTAAAAACAACGTTTAAAGGGATAAACACATATATGAACGATAAAAAAGAAACAAATCAGGAAGCTGATTTCTGATGTAACTTAAATAAAAACGAAATATGGTATATTTATAAACATTTACTATGTAGAAATTCTGTCAGATTCTAATCCATATTTGATCTCTCTCTCTCTCTCTCTCTATATATATATATATATATATATATATATATATATAATATACTCCGAGTGTACACATACACACACGGTTAAGACGTTGGCTTGAAGAACGGATATTAAAATTCAAAGTTCTACAGTTACCAGCTAGAGTTGCTTCCCTTGAGATTTCCACATCATTTTTTTTGTTTACAAACTAATAACAAAATAAAATAATTTTGAAAATAATGAACTCAATTCGAACTTTACATAAGGGAAAATTGAAATCTTCCTACATTCCACTTCAAAATCCTTTCTATGAAAAAAAAATGAGTGCAGCTATGTTTATAGCGCCAATCGCATGGAAATATGGTCTCCTGCCGTAGTGAACCAATAACCCTCTTAAGGTTAAATTAATGAAATATATAATCTGTGTAAATATACATGCATGTATATACGTTTCTTTATTAACGTACACTTCTCTCTTACACATATATCACTTTTGATGAAGAAATTCCATTGCCTCTTGGAAATATTCGACAGACTATATGAACCTTAATCTATTTATCTACTGATATCCAAACGCAAACGTATATATGCCCGTGGGCGGTTGGTATGTTATATAAAACGTTTTATGCTTACTTTTGGCTTCGTATCGAAGGTACTTGCGTATATACATAACTATATATAATTTGTGAATTTATATGTGTGTATTTCTGTGTGTGTGTATGTATATATATATATATATATATATATATATATATATATATTCTACATGTATAACTATATATCTCGTGTGAATATAATATATACGTTATAACTCTCCATTTTATGCATGATGGACTCAACCGTCTTATAACAATTACAGTTAAACGGAGTGTCTATCATACATAAATAAGGAGTTGATTTTCAATCAACTCTATATATATATATATACATATATATATATATTACTTGGTATTAATGACTTGTATCGATAGTTAAAGTGAAATCTATATATGTATATATTTTCTGCCTATACTGTTGTCGACATTAACAAAGAACATTTTTACAAAATCAATTTTCTCACAGATTTTTTTTTTGCTTTATATTATGAGTATCGTTGTCGTTTTCCTTTATCAAGTTTGTTAATATTATAGTCATTATTTCGCAATTTAAAACAAATATTGTTATTGTTGCTATTTTTTCTTGTATTTTCAGCCGATGTCTTCTTCTGCCTTCTTGGTGTGATCTAAAATTCTGAAATGTGTTATTATTATTGTAAAATGGAATACGTGAAAACCATTTGGATGTTGATATTTTTATTTTCTTGTTGACGTTTCACTCTCAACGAGCATTATCAAAGCAACTTTTTCATTTGTTTTGATAATGCTCGTTGAGAGCGAAACGTCAACAAGAAAATAAAAACTTAAACATCCAACTGATTTTCACGTATTACATCTTACGTATTTCGTTCTGATATTTTATATCAATAGTTTATTTATATCAACTTCTGTTCTTGTTTTTTTTCTCTTGTTCCGTTCGATGTTTTCTTCATTCTTCCACAGACGTGTTATTTCGCCGGTCGCTTTATTTCTAATCTATTGCTCAGGTTCATTGGATTGTGCATAGCGAAAGGCAGAAACATGAGACGTCCACCTGTTTTTACGCATAATAATAACTGTGTCTCTTCGCGGGAGAGCACAAAGAATCGCTAGCGATACGGCTATATATGAATTACTATTCGTAAATCTAGATCCATCAATAAGAAAACGATAAATTTCACATCTGAGGAAGAACAAAGAACATATCAACCGGAAGGTAAAGATCACAACAAAGAGAGTCCGAATAATCATGTATTAATCATGAAAAAGTAACTCAATTCAAGAAAAGCCAAAGAACGCATCAGCAGAAATCTCATGATAAAAAATGGTTGACGGTATTAGCCTGAACAAGTTGTGGAATAATAATAATAATTATTATTATTATTATTATTCAGATTCGGTTCAAAATTCCGGACAATATTTATATTGTGTCATGCATAAATTGTGTTTCTTATTTTCGTGCACAATCTCAAGCCTCCGGATTCTGAGAAAAATATACTACAAAACAGGAAAAAAAAAGACGTTTTACTCTTATTGATATTGAAGTTTTCCTCCTTAAAATATTGAAGGAAACGAATGAAAAGAATTTAAAATAAATCATTTTTGTTTTCTCTCTCAGATCACTGTCTTTTCCTCCAGTTTTTTTCTCTCTTTGTACTTACCCTTGCATATCAATCAATTCACCTCTTATCAAAATCAAAAACACTTTATTATCCATAACAAATTTTTTAATTGTCAGATCCCATATTATAACAACTAAATCCTCACTCTTTTCATCTCCGGATTATTGAATTTTTACTTTCTTCTAAGGACAATAGCCTGTAATATAGCGCCACTTCAAGCCACCATTATCTATTGAAAATTAAATTTGCACTTAAATTGGAAAAAGCATTTGGATCATTTGTAAAAGAAATACAGTTGTGTTCCTTGCCAATGAATTGTTCTTAAAAGCAGTAACTCTAAATTAAAAGTTGTACGGATTTAATATATATATATATATATACATCTCATTGCTATTGGTTAGATATCAAGGTAAATTTTATATTTTCTATATCTGAATAAATATTTACGACTAAGTTCAATATGACTGCCGTCTGATATTCTTTTCCTCCGGAAACACTGGCAAGATTCTATTATCAAATTTCAATATAATATTCAAGAAACGACAGTCCTATAAACTATATTTAAAGTTTTAACTTTAAATATTGTTTACAGAACTGTCGTTACTAAATGATAATATACTAATAAATAGAAGTTACTTTAATGTATTAGATTCTATTTTTTTTCCCCGCTGCAAATGTCGGAGAATAGTTTCACACCTTTTGTCGCGGTTCGGTTAGAATCCTGTCCGGGTTGAGGTTTTCCGATATTCGGTTACTAACATCGACAGCAATAATGAGGTGGATAGCATCAATTCAAAATCGTGTATACTAAAAAGAAAATATCGACGACAGAATGTTCTTGGCGCCCAAACCATCTTCAAGTCTCAAAAGATTTTTACGTATAGATTATTCATTAACGGAAAAAAAAAACTACAAGGAATAAACGTAAAATAATTGTTCCTTCTCTTCTGAACTCCGTCAAATAAGCGTCGGCTATCGACGGTATGTGGTTTTCCGGAACTTCCTTCGAATCTTCTCTGGAAATTACGAGGTACTCTCATCCCCACTCAATCGTTTATATAACTTCCGGTAGTCTTGTGTGCGTATAGCCTATATTCAGCTGGATTCACTTCCTGCTTATGCCGGTGAACCCACTAATTCTGCATTTAGTGACTATGAGAACACACTCTAGATCAACACTCTGAAGCTTTTTTGACGATCTGATGTGACACCGAATATAAAGCTTACTTGAGTATCTCTTTAGGTGAACCCGGTAGATAATGATGTCAAGTAAAAGTTAATTCCTTTTTGATCAAAGGTTCTTGACTGAAATTAAATTTGATCCTGGTCTCTGTTATTTACTAGCGTGAGTCACATATGATTAATATATAAAGACAATATGATTAGTTATAATTCAGTTTTGTAAGATTAATATATAATAGTGACAATATGATTAAGAATAATTCAGTCATAAATGATCAATGTATGATTTCGAAATCATGTGTGAGAGAGAGAATATTCTTGACCTTTTAACTACAAGAATGTTTCATATTCATATTTTCTAATAAACAATATTTAATTAAAACAAAGGCTTTTCTTCGATTAACTTTTGCAGGAAATCATTCGTCATGATTCGTAATGGGCCCTGTATAATTACATTTGAAATCTCACGTGTAGGGTACATATATGCCCACAAGCTCACGTGTTTGGGCGTGTGGACTCTATTTGCATCAACGCATATTTTAAAACCACCATATCGAGACCTGGAATGCTCAGTTCAAAATTAGTTCAAATTAGATTTAATTGTTTTTTCTCAGTGTTAAAAGAAAATTTTATTGTCACAAAACAATTATATATATTGTATTCTCTAGGGACAGGCATGTTTTGATAAACGCAGTTGCCATGAACAAGTACATTCGTCTTTAAAAAAGACACACACACACAAATATATATATATATATATATAACGAAAGTGTTCAATAAAACATAGAGCCTACAAAAGGTAAGACAAATCAAATGAAGAATGAAAAATAAAAACTGAGGCAACCCCTAAAAAGGTAGAAACTGTAGATTTGTTTTTTAATACTAATATGAAACCCGGATGATACTTCTATCAGTGCCTCCCACTCCCTAAAAAAAGTACTATTGCTCCATATTTAAGACGTAAACCATGAGCTACAAAAGATTAAACTAGACCTGGTGTTCCTTCATTAGTTTTTTAGGGGGAAACTTCAGTTGCCTTGGTTTTATTTTTTATTCTTCATCTGTCTTAGGTGTTTGTTTGTTTGTTTATTTATATATATATATATATATATATATATATATATATATTGTGTGTGTGTTATAGTAGTAGTAAGTAGAATATACGAAAAATTGTTTTAATCATTACTGTTTTACTTGAATTAACTGTTTACTTTTACAATGACAAAGACCCTATAAAATGTAAGCTTTATTTTAAATATAACTTTAATGAAAGTCGATATTTTGTATTTTCTCATATTAACATCTACCGCTATATAATTTAAATCCATATCTATATATATATATATATATATATATATATATATATATATATATATATATACCAAATATGCATCAACACACCATTAAATTGTTATCAAATCAAAATGTATAAGTTTTTTTTGTTTTTGTTTTTTTTAACTAGCGGCAATTATTCGAATTTATAGCTTGTATTGTATTAGAATAACATTTGTGAATGCAACAGAAACGGATTCATTGAAACAGCTGTTTGATTATTTTTCAAACGTTATTGTAACATTGTAAATAGCCGCATTACATAACTTTTCATTGATTATTTTTTATGAGTCATGATGATTTTTTCCCGTAACAGGAAAACAGTTGTTTTAGGAGAACGCACCTGATTTCCTGCTACGTGACAGTCATGTGACACTTAATTGAATCCTCATTGGTTAATAAATAAAAATAAACCGAAAAGATTTGTAAATCAATGAAACTTGTCGTTTTTGGAGAACACGACAACTGTTTGGTCTACATTTCTTTCGTGTCAGTTGTAGTGATGATGGCAATGTGTTATTAAATTGACTTGGTTATTTTAAGAGAACGTGACCAAGCTAATATAACACGTTGTCGAAATAAACCATTTTATTGAAAACATTTTTTTTTTTTTTTTTTGCGTTTTAGGTTTTTTTTTTTTGTTCAATCTAATGAAACGAACGCACCAGATTCTTAGTTTATTTCGAAAAGAATATGATTAAAATTATAGATAGTACATATACTGCTTAAATTTTGACGTATACATAAATTTACACACATCCAAATATACATCTAAAGCTATTCATATATATAGCGGTGAGAGTCAATAATCAAATCACATCAAAAAATTCATTTTATTATATTATTTATATATATAGTATTTACATCAAAATTACACCACATAGATTTTTTTTTCTTTACTGTCGTAAATAGGAGTAAATTTTTCTATAAATACATTTATCTAAAATAATTGAAGATATATTTTTAAAACATGGCGCAAAAGGTATTCAATACCCAATAAAAAGCAAAATCAAACCAAATACTCTGTGGAAATGCCTTTTAGTCGTGACGACAGCTTCGTGTTGCTCCCTATAAGAAGCTATTCGCTGTTAGCTCCGAACTTGATTTTGATGATAACTAGAATTCCTCTTCATGGTAGGTTTTTCTCGGTTCATTTAAATTACTAAACTGACGGACATGAATGTTTTCTGTCCGAGTCGGATCTCGGGGAATGAGGGGTGGGGTGTAAAAATGTATGCAAGTAAGTCTTCCAAGCTCCAGCGACTGAGTTTCATTAGTTTTTTTTCTTTTGAGGAGGACTTGACTGCTACCTCGCATTTACCAGTTTTGACTTCTACCTGAGTAAATCCTACGCGACTAAGCCTCGTTTGGTTATCTACTAAGTATAGTTTAGTCAATACAAGAACATTGTACAATAGCAAACGTGAGTATTATTATTATTATTATTATTATTACTATTTTTATTATTATTCAAATAGAAGTAAAAACGTTCAATATTTATCGAAGGTCAACTCAGAGATTCGTAATTATTTTAATCCCTCATCGTGACTCGCGACAAGATTTGTATCAATAGTTAGCATTTTTATTTTATTCTATAATGTGTGTCTGTGTGTGAAAAGTAAAATGTCAAATTGTGGCCGAAAGGCGTTCAAGGAAAATAGGACTGATTTGTAATCCTGAAACTGGCCCTTAGAAAACATGATAGAACCTTAATCTTAAATTATCTTCATTCTGAGCTTACAGGCAACATCTGTGGTAGGTTCTTTTTATCCATAGCGGGATTTTCTAGTCATTGAAGATCTCATGTCGGTAAACAATTCCAAGAAGACGACGTTGATAGTCATCTACAACGACTTGCAGGAAATGTCAGTCGTTGTGACAAAGTATGTGGGTTAGCAGCAGGTCAAAAGAATTACATAAGAATGCATAAGGACGAAGTAAACTCTATACAAAAATCTTTCGTCCGCCATATTTGCATGAAACCCTGCGGAACTTTTGAGCCATTTACGCACTCAAAATTGAACAGACGTACATTTGACTAAAATGCGGCATTCATTAGAGGGGTCAATTCATTAGAGGGGTCAATACTGCATGGTTACTGTATTTTTACGCTTCAAAGCGATCCGCAAACCAAGTTTGATCCTAATGGCAACACTGTCTATATCTATAAATGCTCTGTCTTTTTTGCATTCAGCACTCTCTTCCCCTATAAAAATTGCCAATTTTAACTAATATACATATACATAACCTCTTCTTCTTTTTTTTTCTTAAATTTAATATCGCAATATGAATATAAGTATTTATATGAAATTAATTTCGAGCATCAATTGTTAACACATCGCTCACGCAACTCGTATACAAAATAACATGGTCTGGTAAAATTGGTTCAGAAAATATTTTTATTTACAATGTTATTATCAATTTCCTTCGTGGTTAATGAAACCTTTTATTAAAAGTTCACAGTAACTAGACCCAGATCGCCCTTTTCGGGTTTTTTTTAATCGTTTCACCCAAAGCAAAGCGGTACCGCCACTGATGCGCAGGGGGCTACATAAGAGTGTAAAAGTTTAGACAGGAGGCGAGTGAAGAGAAAGTTACAGGGGGTGTCAGAGAAAGGGCAAGACAAGGATGGGAACACAGGTGTAAAGACAGTTGCGAAGGTAGGGAGAAAGAAAAGAACAAGATATACGGGGTGGTGTAGAAAGGACTGGAATCAAGTGGATAAGACATGGGTATTGCATTGAAATTCCTGGAGGTTGTAGCCTTCAGGAAAGCAAGTATATGGAAGGGAATTCCAAAGGTGGGAAGTGCGGGGAAAAAAGCTCCTGGGGTAGAATTGTCGGCTGCGTCTGGTTGATCTAACTGTGGGTGGAACCATGTTAGGTGGGACCTTGTTGCCAGTCTGGTTGCTTTATTTTCTAATTTATTTATATATTCGCCTGGTTGCCAGCATAGAGAAGTGTAGATGCCGAGTTGTGTCCATAATTTCAGTTGTATTTCTGAATTTGTTTAATAAGTAAATTCTTGCTTATCTCTCAGAGTCGAATACTTACATAAATAAATCCTTCAATACAAATAGCTATTTTTTCTATTTCATTAAACGATAAATCTATCAGATTTATCCCGTTTGACAACCGAGGATTTTTTAAGCTAATCTACTTATTATTCTAGAAATATTTTTAAGAACCAACATTTTCTGCTCAAACTACCTGCCTATTAACAATATCGACTTTCGATCACCCTTCCCTTCTATCTGTATTTGTTTCTCTTTCACTCTCTCCCACCCTCTCTTTTTATCCCTGTTTCTTTTAAACTCTCCTCCTCTTTCTCTCTCTCTCTCTCTCCATTTTGTCTCCCTCTCTTCACCTTTCTTTGTGTCATCGTCTACACCCCCTCTCTTTGTTACTTTTTCTTCTCTTCTCTCTGTCTCTCTCCCGTCGCGGTTCCATCCTTCTCTTTACTTACTAGTTTCTCTCTATCCATCTCTTCTATGCCTTTCTGTCTCATACGACCCGTCTATATATATATATATATATATATATATATATATGGTACGAAAACGCAAAATGGTGTAATCACTTGGAAAATGGAATTAGCGAAGCGAGTTCAAATTCTAGCTGTGACAATTGGTTCTACTTCCGTGGCAATTCTTTCAAGAAATCATGAATCTAAATTTACTTCTCTTTTATCCGATAACCTGTAATCTCAAAGTGCTCTTGTTATTGGCATGGTTCCGTGTTAGACAAGAAAATCTGAAAGGTTATTACATGTTTTGTTATTTTCCACAGAAAATACCAGTATTTCTGTTACCTCCAATGTCCGTCATTACAAACGTAAGCCAAGGAACCTCATCTTTCTTGCATTCGAGACATTTATTTCTCAAGCTACGTTCCTCTTCACGAGAATCACGTCTTCTCACGTTTCCCTGTTTTCTCTACTTCTCTTTCTAAACATATTTTTTCGGCAGTTTAGCCTCTGTTCTGTTTTTTATCTATCTTTTATAAATCAGTCTGTCTGTTAATAACACTGGCTTTTGTTTTAGATTTTGTTTTTATTTATTTATCTTACTTTTTTTTTTTTTTTTAGTTTGAATCGAATGTCCCTCCAGAATTACTTGCTTTTGTTTTTACACTCTCATCTTGAAACAAAAAAAAAAATTCTTGCTCTTTCTCTTCTGGTTCAAAACGTCGTTTATCATTCTTTGATTTTGAATTTTTGTTTTCTTTACATGTTCTGTCAAAATATTTCATGAGATAATTATTGTCGCCCATCACTCTGAATAAAGAGCTATTGCACGAGATACTGACTTTGACTCTGTTTCTATTTGCAAACGTTAATGTATTGTATTTTCTTTTCTTTTCTTTGTATTTCAGTTTTAAGTTATGATCTGTTTGTAGTCAAAACGCTAAAGAAACAACCTCAAGTCATGGTCATAAAAGTGATTGGTTTTTACATGACTGGGGGGACGGTATATATCTTATTTCAGGCCAAATTCGAAATCCTGTCCCCTTAGAGTTAAAATCATATCAATGAAATATCAATCAATGAAATATCAATCAATGAAATATCAATCAAACTGAATGTGGAGCAATCGCAATGAAACCTGAAAGTTTTGCTGAAAAGATCTCAGCCCGACCAAGAATGAAGAATAAAATATTGTCTGTTCCGATCTTTGGAAATTTATCGAACCGAGAAACTTTTAATATACCCTCATATATAATTTTTTTTTTAATCATATAACCCCGAGCAAGGCGGTAACGCCACTAAAGCGCAGGGGGCTACGTAAGAGTGAAAAATTGGAAAAGAGAAAGCCGGAAACCACATCCTAAACAGGGAACAAAGGATGAGCCTCTTCACCTGTTCAATAGACGTGGGTGGAGTGTCAACCGGTCGATAGTTTAGTCTATCTACTCCAATTGAAAAAAAAAAAAAGGAGTAAAAAGATTGGAAAAGAGCCGGAAACTACATCCTAAACAGGGAACAAGGGATGCAGTGTATTAATATGTGTGTGTGTGTGCACAATGAGTGCTGGTAGTAATAAAAATAGTTTTACATGTAAAAAGAAAACAGAGATAAAACTTTTATTTTAGAAGAATTATATATATATTCCTCACTGCTCAATGCTACTTAAATTTTAATGCACATGGCAATCGTCAGGCGCAAAAGAGATTTGTGTATGACGATTGTTATGTGCATAAAACTTTAAGTAGCACCGAGAATTGGGGGACAGAAATGTTAATCCAATTTGCTTGAGAGACATTTACTATTTTATTGGGAATACATTCCCTTAACCGCAAAATTATTTTTCCGTAGAGCTTAATTTGTTAATTTAAAAAAAAAAATTTATCTTATTTTGATTTTCTTTTATTTTTATTTCAAATATAGCAGTTAATTCCCATCGCTTCTCTCTCTCTCTCTCTCTCTCTCTCTCTCTTTCTTTCTTTCTTTCTCTCTCTCTCTTTCTCTCTCTCTCTTTCTCAGACAATGACCAAGGTTGCATTTCAGCAAATATCGCTTGGCCATGTATTTCTGGAAAATATTCTTACTAAGGTAAGCCTTTCTAAGTATAGAACTAAGTATCAAGAGATGGAACATTAACAATAACAAATCAAATTAAAAGTCCGGTTATCTTTCCTAAATTAAGTCCATTGTTCAAAAGACGTCATTGTAAAAATGGATTTATTTTAAGAAATAATATATTTTTAAAATACATAACTTTATGATGTAAACTTACTTTAATTTGCTTAATGGTGTGTGTATGTATGTATATATATATATAAGATATATAAGATAATTTTCATATAATTGAGACTTAGAAATAAATTCTACTTTTGAAGTGAATGACGACTTTTAAGAAAAATGATTCCGAAAAAAAAATCCCATTTTACAAGTGCCCTAAATAATGGATGTAATTCCCTTAAATTTATATTAGACACAAGATAAGAGAACACTTAATTTTATTACGCACAAGCTATAAGTAATCAGAAAAACACACACACACACACACACACACACATATATATATATATATATATAGACTTAAGAAATTTATGCAAGTTCTTTTCTATGACGATAAAATTATCTAATATACATAAACAAATTTATGTAACGTATTTCAAAATAGATATGTTATTTATTAATAATTTCATTTTGCCCATGAAGTATTTAGTTATTTTTTATTCATTTATTTACTGATGTAAATGTGAGAGAGAAATTTATATATAAACCTGTAATTGTATATTCCTCATTAACTTTTTACTGTACTTGAGTTATCTTCCTTGTACTGGCAATGTGAACGAACTGTTATATGTTTAAAAAGTGTTTTAACAAGACCGGCTCCGTGGATAATCAAAGTGCAAAAATCAATTTATTTATTTAAAAAAAAAACAAAAAAATTATCAAACTCTTGAAATAATACCACGAGGTGTAACAAAATATCGGTAACAAAATATAAATGCCGCCATGTTTATTCCTAAATTAACAGATTCGAATAAACATATCTTATTCACATTTTTTGCAGGGTATTCGTCATTTCGAATTGCATTATGGAAAGCCTATTGTGGAACTGAGACAGTTTACAGCCAACGTTTCATTAAACTCTTTAGACAAATTAACTAAAGATATTTTGGCATGTATTCCACTGTCTTTTAACACATACCTTTGAGTTAAATTCAATTACTTCCATACGTTTCAGTTGTTAGTTTAGCACAAAATTAAATTTCACACTTCTTAGATACCTATGTTCAGTTTATGGCTTCAAATGGTTGACAATTTCAATTCCTCAATTTGAACTGAAAGTATAAGTTCAGAAAGCGTAATCACTTAATGCAATTTCTCTTTTCCTGCAATAAACTTCCAATTTCATGTAATATTTCGTATTTATTCTAAACAGGGAATGTTATTTAAAATCGGAATTTTACTGTGGAAAGTTAGAAAATATTTTGTTTTACAAGATTTTACAGCTTAAATAATTCACAACCGACCAAATTTTTGTAAGTAAATTTTGGCAAGAAATGTCACCATTATTTTCACTTAAATGTTTTTTCACTGTTTCAGACACGAACTTTTAAATTAGACCAAAATTTTAGAACTCTTTGCTTTTGTTCTGTAAATATTTTTCCACGTGTTTTATCCCAATTGGAGATCAGCGAGCTGTGGTATATAACCGCTACAAAGTCTGCCTCCAAACCTAAAAGTCAACGAACCTAGTGATGAGAAAGTCAAGAAAGCTAAAGAAAATAAAATAAAAAATCTCCATTTGACATGAAGCTGAACTTTTGAATGTAACATAATTGCTCTTCGAATTATAGAAGTTCTTCTGTTTTATGAAGGTAGTATCTATGCTGATGACATAAATGCTTACTCTTGTCAAATTATCAGATGATCTCAAACACGACTTACCATCTGTTGATAACTTGAGCAAGAAATGACTCCAAAACAAAACTGCTGTTTACCTTCTATCAGCATGGTTGATGCTTATCTCCAGAAAAATGACTCTTTGCACCTTCTAGAACTTTCCGCAGTTGAAAGATTATATTGAATCATTTTCTCGGTTTGATGCTAGGAAAGTTGGTTCACTGTGCCGTGCTAGACGATTTATCCTGCCTGAAACTATCTAACGCATTTATAAGTCTACCATTTGTCCATGCATTGAATATTGTTATCATATGTAGTTTGTGATTCAGGTATGTATTTAGAGACTCTTGATAAAATCCAAAGAAGAATCTGCAATATTATTGGCCTTGACCTGGCATATTGGCCTCGATTCTTTTCCCACCGCTGTAACATAGCTTATCTTCCGTTTACTTGCTTCCCTGATAGCCACAATCTCCCAAACTTTAAATGCAACATCAATTGGCATCTTCTATCTTCTTGAATCCCATTTATGCCTTATCCTTTCTTCAATATCCCCTGTACCCAAATTTTTCTCACTATAACCCCCTGCGCAGTTGTGGCGGACCTGCCTTGATTGGTGGGGAAATTATTAAATAAATAATTCTAAAAATGTGCCTTTTCCATAAATATTTCTATGGCGATTGTTCTTTGGTACCTAGACTTAATAACTTTAAGCGACAACGTCTCGTCATTTTACAGTTAAAATGTCTAGATGTAACTGTAAGCTCTATAATAAGTTTCTTCTCTCGTCTTTCTTGCATATGGAACATTTTTCTAGATTCTTGCTGTCCAGTGAACTTTTATCTTCAAAATTTAAATGCAATGTCAATCGATACCTTCTCTCTTCTTAATTCCTATTCTTTTGTTGGTTCTCCTTAATGGTTTCTCTTTCTCTTATACATCTTAGTAGCTTTATTGCCTTGCTTGATCTACATGTGTACAAGCATAAATGTGAAAGAATGTAACTAGATCCTTTAAATACACAATATCACATCCAAAATGAATCTACTAAGAGAAAACGAGGTTCCTATTTTCTACCCAAAAATACATAAGAGTGTCTATGCTGATGACATAGGTATTCATAATTGGGATAAGAATTGTAGACAAACAAATAAATAAATGATGAGGGAGGGGTCAAATGCTCGCAGGCTGTCCATCTGTTTTTCTTTCTTCTTTGGTGGCCTCAAGGAAATGTATTTCGTGTCTCTCTTTCTCGGCCGTTACACTGGGCAGTTGAAACGGACACCAACTAAGCCGCTCCTACTTCCTCTTCGTCAGTCTTACTGTCAATCTGCACGTCCAACTTTAACACACACGCAGTCCGCCGAAAAAAAAACTGACTCCCTTAGCGCTGCTGGCACCGCTTTTTATGCCATTCCAAGTCGGCCAAAATTTGCATGTGTGCAAATATCTTCTCATGTTGAACGTGATAGGCGCGCATAAATTGTGTCTTCAAAGGCGGCCATATTTTGCTATTATCTTGCAGGCAAAATACGTTCGCGCTCGTTTCGAATTCCGAGGTTAGTCATGTTTTCCGTTACAAGAATAATCTTGAACAAAAAAAACATTCTATAGCAAGGGTTCAAAAAAGTAGGACTTGAAATTTTCTAAATCCTAAACAATGATCTGGAATTTGAATAAGACCAATGGCGGCGTATACTCTGATCCATCATAAAAATGAAGCAGTTGAAATTCCTAATAACTAAACTGCCTCATTGTATGAATCAGTTGCAACAAAGTCAGTATAGGAAAAAAATTGAACCTAGAACAGAATCTACAGCAGGTAGTTTTGCACAATACCGCCAGATTTTACAAAACCAAAACATTAACCCCAAACTAGAATCATGTTCTTAAATATGGTTATCATGCGTGGTAGATTGTCGCTAAAGAGTCACAAACCTATTTACCAAATAACAGAAACCACATCACATCAAGACTTTCAACAGCAGCAATAACTAAAATGGATAGCACATGTAACTCGAAGATAAAATGATAGCATAATAAAGATGCTGACCTTTTCACATTATTTTTAGCAAAAGGTTAGGAATGATATTCCATAAAAAAAAGAAATAGCGATTAATGAACTTGAGAAATCTATTTTTCCTGAAAAAGATTTTGAGAGAAAGATTTTGAAATTTCTAACATACAACAAAACTGTTTGGTCAATGAATGTTGAATGTTTCGACATAAGGAAACGGCTAATTGAACCATTGCTATTACTGAAATAGATATGCATAACCACTTCGAACAGAGTATGAAATGGTCACGTGTTACCGCCTGGTGAAGAGGTTGAAATAGCCGTGTCTAACCACTTGAAACAGTGGCCGAAATGGGCATTACCGGCTGTACACGGGAGGTTGAAGTAGTCATGAATGATCGTCTAGACCGGAAGCTGAAATAATAATGTACGACTTCCTGGACCAGAGTCTGAAATAGCTAAGTGTTGTATCGTGGGATGAAGAGATACACAGAGAAATCTAGATAAACTACTTTATTACCAGAGTGGTACAACCAAGATGTATATACAATATTTACAGTCTCTTGCAGTAGTAGGCGTTACTTCCTGAAGTCCGTGATAATGACAACTCCCGTGCTAAGCGGACATTGTCTTTTATACATCCGGGCGACCGGATGTCACATGAGACGAGCCGCGACACAACACTAATTTCTTCGGTTTGGAACAGATCAAGTGAAACGCTAGGATTTCAAAAGCTGAAAGACTTACTTCCTCTTTTCTATATTTTTAATCCCATGTCCTTGTGTCATAATTAAGCTTAATATTAATTACCTAGCGTGTGTTCTGTCAATCTGGGGTTGTATTTTGCTTTAGACATTTCCTATGAATTTGTCGATGGGCCACGCTGAATCACATTTATTTTGGGATTCTCGCAGAGAAATGGAACTTTTTAGCAATGTCCTTCACTTCTCTAATTAGCATATGACGGATTGCACTGGATTTCCAGCAACAACAAACAATCCTTGGTCTGGATTGCCTTTTACAAGGCTAAAAGACTCCAATTTCACTTATCATTTACCCATAACTAAGAATGGGTCATGCCTACCCTAAGTTTATTGGTTAGAAGTGAATGCAAATTGCCACCACTGAAGAATGAACTCTGTTTACCAATTCTAGGCCCTGTGTCGTTTGACGACTCGCAGCTCTCCATTAGAACCCTCCTCGTCCTTACTGCCATTAAACTACTCCCCTGTTAGGCATCCCCTCCGGTAAAGAACCAAGCTAAAGCCTCATCCTGCTTGATTGTGCTGATGTGGTTTCTAAAGCAAGTGTTTGTTTTTGTTTTTTTGTTTTTTTTTTTTTGGTGTGTAGTTGTCAGTCTTACACTCAAATGATTTTGAATTCATTTTGTGCTTCAGTACAGGTTCAGAAGTAACTCTGGATTGCGAATGGATATGCCCCATCAAAACCAATTGCATCCGGATCTTCCCCCGTTAACAGAAAAATAATTTGGCATGTTCAGATACGGGCCTCTTGTCTAGATCTGGGTTTCTGTCTCCTGCCCATACAAGCAACGAGAAAACTAGCAGTTAATAGTGGGCAGTTGGCAAGGCTCAGTAAAGTGGGTCAATGGAGTATTTTGTCCCTAAAGTTACTGTAATTTCTAAGGTAATGTAATTTTGTTACCTACCGTTTCCTTTTCTCCGTCTATTACACCCGTAGCGATTAAAGAGCTATCGGTCAGGTGACTCCTCCAACCTCAATACATTTTTGCTGTATTTTGCAACACAGTTTTCTTTCTTCTGGACTGTTCGCCAACCAAGGCTAGAGAGTCCAGTTTGTTATGCTATTTCACCTGTAGTATTAAATATTATTTACAAAGTTAACTTAATTTACAGCTTGTGTCCAAAACAAGTTTTTGTAAGGAAAATGAAAATAATGAAAACCAACGAATTCTCTTTGCAAGATTGACTTAAAGAATGGATAAGTTTTATTATATTTAAACTGGAAAATGAATGGCAATCAGCTTTTTACACGATTAGCGTAATTATATTTTGTATATTGTGAATAAAACCAAAGGAATTTGATTTTAATTCAACACTCATAAACTTTCGGGCCTCTTGAAAGCAAATTTTTCGAAGCACTTAAAACGTTTTTACGGACTGCGATCCGATCAAAAATGCTGATGGCTTTAACGTTTCACAATGTTTTTAAAACGAGAACATTTCGTTGGAAACATAAAAAAGAGTACTTGACTATTATGTAACATTGGTTCTCCCATAGGGCAGCGAATGCTGGATAATTCCCTCGCATATGAAGAGACTTGATGCAAAAGAAATATAGTTCTACTGAAGGATACTGAGCATACCATGGACTAAACGTGTGAGTAACATTTAAGATATGGAATTGATATTTTTATAGCAGAAACAGAAAGGAAACTATAATAACTCCTATAGGAGGTAGTGAAGAATAGCGAGAAGAAAGGACTAAACATTAATTGCAAAAAGACAGAAGGCATGGTAGTCGGCAAAAGAAACAACCCAAGACGCAAATTACAAAATCATGGTAACAAAATCAAACAAGATAGTTAATTAACAGAGAGAGGAAAGTGCGACACTGATATCCGAAAGTGCATTGGGATAACGAAAGAAGCCTTCCAAAAGCTAAGCAAAGTATTGAGAAATAGAAAAATTTCGTTAAAAAAAAAAGAAAATATTGACGAACTCTAGGTAATGTCAGGTCTCCTGTATGGCAGTGAATGCGGAGTAGTCTCCTCACAAATGAAGAAGAGACTTGAAGCAACGGATATATGGTTTTACAGAAGGCTGTCGGGAATATCAGGGACCGAATATGTGAGCAACGACGAAATTCTATAGAAAATGGAGACAAAAGGACACTAGGTTTGACAACAACACGTAACAATTCGGTCTTTACACATTTACTTTATCCGCCGTTGCTTTCATAGATGAATTTGTTCTTGGCATTTGTTTTAGAGTAGCAAACAGCTGCCTCTTCGACATTTTGAAATTGGTTCGTTTCAAGCGAACTTTCAAGAGGAAAGAGTTGCGAGAAATTTGAGAATATGGTAATTGTCATAACTGGAGAATGTTTCTTCTTGGCCAAAGACAGCCATTGTCACCGATTACACCTCTGTGAGGTGTTAAGGCGACCACACTCTACACATTTTCATCCCAAGTACTGCTATGAGCAACAAAAGTGACCGAGACCGTTATAAAATAGGTTGTATACGCGACAGAGTTCAATCAGTGTCGAGCGCCTTCCCTTTGAGTAAACAGTCCCAACACTTTTGATCAGATTTTGTATGCATATAATCAGAAAAAGACAGCTGACATTTCTAGAGCACGTAACGAGGAAAAAGGGCTTAGACAATTTGACACTCACTGGGCATATTGAATGCAAGAGGCAAAGAGGAAAGCAGCGCATAACCAACCTAGCAAGCTTGGAGTAAATAGTTGGCAGAGCAGGAATTAGGATGACACTTGATATTCCCAAGCAGTCACCCATCTAGTTACTAACCAAGCTCGATATTGCTTAACTTCGGTGATCGTACGGGAACCAGTGTTTCAACAAGATGTGGTCGTTACCTCATCAGATTAAGACTTTCATATATGTATCATGCATGATGCCAAACCTGTTCAGAAATATCTAAACTGTCAGCCATATACAACCGCTTTCTCAAACCAATGGTTAACAATGGCTTTGAGAGAGTAAAACCTGTGGGTTTTAGCAAAGCCCACACTTTTTCGAACATAGTGGACTGGCTCTACAGAATTATAAACAAAGAATTATGACAAATAATAAAAACGACATCAAATGAAGAATTTCAAGAGCAGTAACAACTAAAATGGATAATATATGCAACTTGTGAAAATAATGACATGATTATGATGTTGATGTCCACATCACTTTAGATAAAAAGTTAGGAAGGACCCTCTCCATCAATACTGAAAAGTATGATAACAGCTGCCTATTTTCCTGAAAAATTGTTTCCTTATAAGTTTGGCTTTTTTAGATTTGGTTTGTTTTACGGTATATCAGCCCATTGGGTCATTTACACTACCGGCCATAATTATAGACCATCCAAGTGTTTTAAAAAATGATGTATTTCATACTATATTTTAGTATTTATTGCCAAGTGAATAATTGTAATGAAAATAGAATGGTTCTTTTGTTAATACTGCACAAAACATTTGCATCAAATGAATTTATAAATATTTAATAATTACCTATATTGCAGTTTCATCAATGAAAGAATGAAGAAAATTTAGGGTTCATCTTTGCTTCCTTTCCTGGTAGCATTTTGCAAAGTGTGTGTGTATATATATATATATATATATATATATATATATATATATATATATATATATATATAAAAATCGGACTTACACTTGTTCGATTATTTTTCTAAATAAAATCTTGTATTCAAACAGTCAAAAATATTTTAAATAGTAAGAGTGATGTTAGTTATAATTATATTTTGTATTTTGAAATTATAATTTTTAAATCAGTTTAATTTCTCTGGAATATATAAAGTGAATCAGTTTTGGGGAAAAGTTTTTTTTTAAGTCTGTTGTTTGGTAGTATTTTAAGCGGATTGAATTATAATTACTGCAGTTTGTCAGCATGTGTTTTATGGTGAATTGCTCTTAGCATGCCACACATACCGGAGGATCTTCCGTTTTTACGATATACGAATGGTTTATGTCCAATATGGAACCTGAATATAATCTCCTTTTTTAGTTTGATTCTTCGATTTCCTTTCCCCTGTAGTTGAACAGTTTGTTTGGACAGGAATTCCATAGATTCTGTCACTTCTCCCTAATATATTTATTGAATGTAGGTTTCTAGGCTGTATATGGGATGTGCGTTGTGGTGCAGTGGATATCGGCTTGGGTCGAGAAATGGGAGAGCCTAGTTCGAATGCCAGTTTAATTCAATGCGCAAATAACCTCGGGAAAGGTATTAAATCCGTCTCTTCCCTCCAACTATGGTTTAAATAGTAGAAAAAACTGGGTTCTATAGCCTTGGTTGAGAAATGTGGTTTTACAGAATGGTGCTGAAAATACCATGGACTGAGCACGTGACTAAAGATGAGATATTGGAGAGGATGGAAACGAGGAGAAAACTCATACTTAACATAAGGAAGAGATAGATGAGGTTTCTGAGACATATAATGAGGAAATGAGACCTGGATAATTTAATACTCACAAGACGTTTCGGGGTAAGAGAGACAGAGGAAAGCAGCACGAGACCTACTTGATAGGCCTGAGCAAATGAACGGCAAAAAGATGTTTGGGAGAGATACCAAGAGGAAAAATTTCGAGAGCGACAAGAGACAGAGCCAAGTGGAAGTCCATGATTGCCTACGTCTCGAAGGGACACGGTACGTGAAGAAGAAAACGCCTTGGTTGGCAACCAGTCTACTGCAAAAAGTAATGGTAACCTACTGCAGGGAAAGCTTCTGCCCGACAGGTTAGTTCCTGTGACTTCACCCAAAAAGTTGTGAGTTCAATACCAGGCTAGAGCAGTGATGAACAAGTAACTTGCAGTGTTAACTCGTGACTTCCAATCGAGACATTACTACTACTACGCAAGGAATGAGGATGATATACCCCAGTGATTATAATAAAGGGTTCAGTTCTAGCATCTGAACAAGGCCGGAGCGTACAACGGCCGAAACGTCATACAAATGGCAACAGAGATGATGACAATAGTCCGAATAATGTAAATACTATAAATACTACCTCATCTCAGAAATGTAGACAAATTCTAAATATTCTGTACAATTTTTTTTTATTTGTTTCAGGAGATAATAATGGTTCTAGCGATACAAATATTATTAATTAACCCATAGCTGAGGGACGAAGTGATGAATTCTTAACTTTTATAATGTTATTTGCGCTTAAGTCAATATAACGAACCCAAATGGAAATGAAAGTCGACTCTTTGATTAACAATTTCGAGTCATTGTCTACTACACCACCGCACATCCAAGCTTACATCACCTGGTATTGTCAAGTGGTCACCCACCAGGATCGACGTTGTTTAACTTCGGTGATAATAGGGGAACCTATGTTTCTACTTGATCTGTACCCTAAGCCTAATTAGGAAGGGTTTATTTTACAATCACTTCTCCCCCAACCATGATAAAACCCTACTGGGTTAGAAGTTACAATAACAAGAAAATACTTTTGTCAAATACGGACATAACGGTAAGTCAGCAATTAATACATTTGAACAATGACGAGATCTCAGCGTACATTCATGCTTTTCCTAAGAGCATCTTTGTAACGGGAATACACGTGACCTTAGCTAAAATTCGAAACATTATTCAACCTCGAATCTTCTAATATCATTTGCTTTATTTAAAATCTACACCGCTGATTCCCAATGTATGATCACATCTCCTCTGGGTGTTGCAAAGATGTTACTGGGGGGTATGGGGTGGTTTTAAAGAATATAATCAAAAAGAAAATTCACAAGTGATGAAAAGTAAAAATAGTGTAATTTGGGAACATAAAACAGTATTGAAACTCTGGCACAGGAAAATAATTTCAAATCATAAAGCCTCATTTAATATACCAGAAATAGTGAATTATAGTTTTTCATTTGCACGCTGAGACTGTTAGAGCCTGGTAAAATCGCACTATTGTTTCTTACTCATTAGTTGACTGATATATTATACGCGCTTGATACTTTTGCATAATACATGCCTTTTATTTTTCTCCATCAGCAGAAGAAATAAATATTTATCTAAACTTATTTATAAATGAAACTTTGTCTGTGTGTCTCTTACCTATACATTCCGAAAGAGCTGAACCGATTTTCTTGAAAATTTACACAGTTGTACTATAAGCATCTGCGAGTGTTCTTAGCTAGGTTTTGTGTCGAGGTACCCCCCGATAAATATCGAAAATCGATAATCGAAAAAATCGGGTTATAGAAGGAGTGGTCCGATTTTAATCAAATTTGATACACTCATAAACAAAGACATAAGAAACGATATTCAGAAGTTTCAAGGTTGCAGTTCTTACACTAGTGCAGAAAATCGATAATATATATATATATATATATATATATATATATATATAAAAGGCAAGATGTTTGTGTGTGTGTCTGTTTATCTGTCTTTATGTCCTTTATACAAATCCACAAGTTTTATCCGATTCTCACCAAAATTCACACAAATATTCTTTAGGTTGAGTCAGAGCTCCTGGACCATGGATTAGTTTTAAAGCTTTCATTACATCCGAGCAACGTCGGGCTATACTGCTAGTTGATTCTTAAAGTAAAGTTTATTTGATAAAACTGACTTTAAAAAATAAACAAGGAAATTCTGTTTCAGCTCTGAGAGTCACCAGTAAAGTTCAGGGTTCCGGACAAAAGAAATTCGTGAAATAAAGACCTTCACTTTTGTATATTACACTATTGCTCCCTTAATATAAGGCCTCAAGAGCCACTCAAGGTAGGGGGGTTACTGAATGAGGTTGTTATATGAAGTATCGATCAGGGCTGAGAGGTTAAGATTATAGTGGAAAAGCAGTCTTCTCCAAAGCAGTTGCTCAAATAAGACTTACTACTTACCAATAGAATATTAAAGGAATAATGATGACTCCACCCTTTGTGTGTGGCATGGCAGGTCTAATCTGTAAAGCTGGTTGAACTAAGGAATGTAACTTCTTTTTTTTTCCGCATGAGAACAGTGATCTTCTCAAATAGCTAGTGTGTATTTTATAATCTATCACCGCACCTCAAGAAACTCTTACGTCAATTGTTTCATCTTTTAAAATATGGACATTGAATTATCAAAATAAAAGTTTTCCCTATCTGAATTTGAAGTATCGACAGCTCAACAGGAATAAAACTTAACACCGTCAGTATTATTTGGCGTTTGGCCAGACACATTTGAAAATCCTCGAGTTAGGGGAAAAAGAAATTATCAAGGAAGATACTAACAGGTTTTATTCCTAACACTTTAAATTATTCTAAACTGCTAGCCAATTGACTAAACAGATTTTAAAATCTTGTCTCTCATCATTTTTAATAAGTGATTTCGTTTGCATGCAATGAGGAATTACTTAGGACACGGCGCGGCGGTGCTCTGGGAATGACCTAAACTGTTATGACTTTTCGTTCGTTCATACAAGCGCAATTTCATAGATGGTGACCTTAGACAACCTTGCTCATCTAATGATCTTGTTGATACGGACATTGAATTGAACTGGAAATTGGAAGCACTATTGCTCGGAAATTTGAAATGAGCATTAGTTGAACTACAATATTGAGATGAATTAAAGTCATTTCTGAAATTAGACGTTATTATTATCGTATACGTTTTCATTCAGACGCCGGCTGCTAGGGTTTATTATCGGTCGGCACAATCTTAATGAGATATGTAGATGACACCGCGCTGATGCCAGACACAAGACTCTCTTCTTCTTCTTCATGTACCGTGTTCCTTCAGGATCTAGGCGATCATGGACTTTCACTTGGCTCTGTCTCTTGACGCTTTCAATATTTCTCCTCTTGGTATCTCTCCCCAAACTCTGCTCCGCTATCCATTTGCTCAGGCCTATTAAGTAAATCTCGCGCTACTTTTCTTTTATCCGTCCGGTGAGTATTAAATTCTCCAGGCCTCCCTTCCTCATTACGTGTCCCAGGAATATCAATCTCTTCCTGGTGTTAAGCATGAGTTTTCTTCTCGTTTGTATCTTTTCAAACACTTCATCGTTGCTCACGTGCTCAGTTCATGGTATTCTCAGCATCCTTCTGTAAAACCACATTTCTGCTGCCTCAAACCTCTGCTTCATCCTTGACGAGATCGTCCAACATTCACTTCCATAAAGAAGGACAGATATCACATGGCAATCTAGCACGCTTTTCTTTGTTTCCAATGAGATTTTCCTGTCTCTCAGTACTCAGGTTAGCATTTGAAATGCTTCCTTGGATCTCTATGTCGAACTTTCCATCCTCTGTCAGAACATTTCCCAGGTATTTAAATTTCTTTATTTGTTTTATTTTAGTTTTTCCAACCTGTAGTTGGCATTTTGGGGTCTTCTTTTACCTGATGATCATACATTCAGTTTTCTTGAAGTTTATGCTTAGACCTTTCTTCTCGCTTTCTGTTGCTACCTTCAGTAGGATATCCTGCATTTTCCTTTCCGTGTCTGCTATCAGCACCGTGCCATCCGATCGACCCTCTAGAGAACGAAAACAAAGAAATGACTCGAAAGACAAGTGACGAGTTAGAGATATTAAAAGCAAATAATTTACATTGTTCAGACTTTTGTCTTCATCGTTATTGTTACATTAACAAAGTTTCGGCTGTTGTACGCTCCAGTCTTCTTCAGGTGATATTTGTCTGAATTTCAAACTGAACCCTGTATAGTAAATCTATATGTAGGTGTTTCTAAACGTTAGTTAGATGACGTTTATGTAAGAAACGCCAACATACAGATTTGAATATTTAGCGTTCGGTTGGAAATTCAAACAAATATCACCTGAAGACGGTCGGAGTATACAACGGCTGAAACGTCTTTAGTATGGCAATAAACATGAGGACAACAGTCCGAACAATGTCGTCGTCTTGCGGCCTTGGCCGAGATGGAACTCACTACACCCCTCCAGTATTCCTTGTGCATTTGGAACCCTGGCGCAGTTTACAGTGAAATTCATAATCTTGTCAAATAGCTGATTTCTCTTTCCAAGCCGATATCCACTGCACCACAACGCACATCCGTCACTGAACGCTTACAGCTCTTGGTATTCCCAAGTGGTCACCCATCTAAATACTGACCAGACTCAACGTTGCTTAACTTCGAACCGGTGTATTCAACGTGATATGCCGAACAATGTAAATATTGTAAGTATTTCTGGTGATAGTGAAACAAAGAGAGTTCAATTTTACATTTGTTTTCTTTCTTAAACTGATGTTCGTAGATTGAAAAGTTGAGATTGAATAGACAATAAAAAACGGGATTTTGTTTCCTATTTAATAAAATGTCTGCAATCTACTAGAAGTGGGTAAACACTTCTAGTTTATTGTTTGCAAGCGTGTGTATGTTTTAGCGTAACATATAACATATACATATAACATCAAAACACATGTCCCCGTACAATCACTGAAGTTTAGCAACATCGGGCCTGGTCAGTACCCACTGACCGCTTAGGAATACCAGATAATGTAAGCTTGGATGTGCAGGCGGAGTAATGGTCAATGGCTCAAAATTGTTAATCGGAGAGCCGAGTTCCAATTTCAGTCAGGTTCGTTATATTCACTTACGCACAAATACCCGAGTGAAAGGTATAAATCCACCATTTCTTCCCCAGCTATGGGTTAATTAATAGGACCTGTATCACTAAAATCATTACTATCTGCAAAAACAAAATAAAAATTCGTACGAGATATTGATATTTTGGCCTTAAATAACCAATTGAGGTTGATTTACCGCTAAATCAAAATAACCAGCCAATTCAAATAACTGTTGTCTTAATTCTTGGTCTGTTTTTTTTTTTTTCAAGACAAAACTTACAGATGTGGAAGTGTTAATGCTTAAGTAAAAAAATAAAATAAAATGCAAAATTTTATCTATAACCCTCAATTTTTTTCCTCTACCACAAGATATATTAATTTTGTCTAATAAAAAACGAAAGGTGAAATACTGAGATCCGAAGGCAAATTGGCATGGCCAAGTATGAATTCCAGAAGCTGAGCAGAGTGTTGAGAGATAAATTTCGCTAGAAACAAAGAACTAGATTGCTATATGATGTCTGTTCTTCAATATGGCAGTAAATGCTTGACGATCTCCTCAAAGATGAAGAAACTTGAACCAACCAAAATGTGGTTCTACAGAAGGATACTGAAGATATCATGGACCAAACAAGTGGGCAACGAAGTTTTAGAAAGGATGAAAACAAAAAGCAAACTAATACTTAATATCAGGAAAAGGCAGCTGAAGAAAGAGGGGCTTGGAGAATCTGAAACTCACAGGACAGATAGTGAAAGACAGGGGAACGCAACACGTAACATACTTGACTGACTTCAGCAAATGGATGGCAAAGCGAAATTTTTGTTAGGGTAACAGGAGAAAGCGTGCTAAGGGTAGGGAGATTTGAAAGGCCATGATCGCCTACATCGTGAAGGGACATGGCACGTAGAAGTTTTAACAGTCATACCTGATTCTGCTGCGCGCTCTGTTCATCGGAATCCGGAATTTCGTTGGAAACAACAAAAAAGTTCTGTACTGTTTTGTGATATGTCCTACTATATGACAGCGAATGTTGGACAATTTTATCAAAGATGAAGGAAAAACTCGAAGCAACAGAAATATGGCTCTACAGAAGGATGCTGAGGATATCATGGACTGAGCATGTGAGCCACAACATTTTAGAGAGGATGCAAACGAAATGGAAACTTATACTTAACTTCAGGAAGAGACAGCTGAAGTTTTTCAGACACCTAATGAGGAAGGGGGGCTTGGAAAATCTAATACCCACTGGGCAGATAAATTGAAAGAAAGACAAACAAATGAAGAGTAGAGCAGAGTTTGGGAGAAATAACAGGACAACATCTATTAAGAACAACAAGGGACAGGAAGAGGTGAAAGGCCATGATCGTCTACGTCCTGAAAGGACACGACACATAAAAAAAGATGAATAGTCATACCAACTAACAAAAACACAAGACTAAATCTGTTATACTCAACATCATTGTCTTTTCAACTTCGGATTACTATTGGCTAGTGAGTGCTTAGTTTGTTTTCTCTGAATGCAGATTCCACATTTTCGAGAATATGAGAGACACTTCTTCTTTCCTCTCAGGTGGGTGCTTATATATCTTCCTGTCATCCGCTTTTGACTATGTGTGCACGTCCTCTAAAGTAATAGCCGTGGCAGCTGTCATATTCAACACCGTATTCGTGTCGGTGTGTGGCTTTAGTGTTTTCTCCGATCATAGATTCCACATCCTCGAGAAAATATGAGATACTTTTCTCAGATTGGTATTTATATAACTACCTGTCATCCACTTTGTCCCACGTGTGCATATTCTAGACACACGTGGCTCAACCACCTGTTCACATTTCAGGGGCCTCCACTGACATCTATTGAAAACCCAGATCTGCAGCTGGTGATCAGGGGTTATCTTTAAAACGAACCAGGGGTTATCTTTAAAACGAATCTTTTACACTCAGTTTCAGGCACTGAGTGTAAAATCTATTTTGGCATAATCGAACGCAGGTCACATACCACAAATTTATTAACGTGAAAACGCTTGAAGAGAAATCGAATAATGCTTGGATGTTGATTGTCAGTGTTAGCAACTTAAAAAAAAACGGTGCTTAAGTAGGCTGTTATAACCCAGTTTTAAAATGCAAATTGATTCTTGATTATATTTTTTCTCTGTCAACTGAATTTATTTTGTCAGGAATTATGTAATAATTAGAATGCATAAATGTTGACAAATCCTATTTTTTTAAACCAAAACCGATATTAGTAGTGGCAGATGAATACTCAAATCATTTTGACATGCGATGTTCTTGACAGCAAAATTATTGAACAAAAAACAATCAGTCGAAAAGACTATTTTACTGTTTTTTGAACTACAATACCTGAGAGTAATAGAATCTTACACGTCATAAATTAGAAAGGTCAAGTGTTGATGAAAAACGTGTTAGGCTGATGAAGACGCAATCAGCAGGAATGACAAAGAACGAAATCCAAAATGGCGGCGTTTCATCGCAAGGAAAAAATATCTAAAAAAAATATATTCATCCTGTATTCTATCAAGCAAACAAAAGTCTCCTATTTTTTGCGCTTTTTTACTTTAAAAATATTTCAAATAATTACCGCTAAAAGAATTTTAAGCGAAGTGACGCCAAACTTTTTTCTATCTGACTGCAAATAAATCAGTTTAGGAATGACAACAGATGACGTTCTCGATAATGTGATAAAATGTTAATATGCATCGGTACTGAATGTCGATAATCTGAACTAATACCAATGGGTTAGTGATTTTTACGTTTCTTAATATTGAACGACGATCTTCAGTAAATATTTTCAGTCGGTTACAGAAATACTGCCTACCATTATGCCGTGTCTCAATGTCAACGCGTCGGATTTGTTCAGTTCTTTATTCGAAACGTTAGAACGCGAATCTTCACATTTTCTTCCATCTTACCTTATTCTCAACCTTTTACAAGTACAGAAGGTGCCTGAGTTACGACAGTCCCGACTTACAACGATTCATGGTTACGACGCAATCTCCATTAATCTTAATGGCTCCCAAGGGTAGTCTAACCCCTTTTGATGGCGGTGTTTCGAAATTAGGAAAAGCCACATAATTTAAACTTGACTCTTGGCAAAATCCAAAGAAGGATCTGCAAGGTAGTCGATCCTGACCAGGGATCTCGACCTCAGTCACTTTCTCACTCTCGTGGCCTGGTTTCTCTGTCTTCTCTACAAATATTTTCATCAGCTTCTTTTCTCGCACTTCACTTCTGTAGAATTCTCTTCCACATACTTGCTTTCCTGACAGTTACAATCGCCAGGAATTTAAATGTAAAGTTAATAGTCATCTCTTGTCTCACTAACTTACATCCTCTCTCTCATTCTTTTCTACATCCAGCCCACTCTCATCAGTACTCTCTTCCCTCTCCTACACTCTTCCTGACACCCCTGCAACCTCTCACTCCTCATAACATTCCTCCTCATCCACCCCACTCTCATCAGTAATCTCTTCCCTCAGCTACTCTCTTCCTGACACCCCTGCAACCTCTCACTCCTCATAACATTCCTCCTCATCCACCCCACTCTCATCAGTAATCTCTTCCCTCTCCTATTATCTCCTGACATCCCCTGCAACCTCTCACTCTTCATAACATTCCGCCTATGTAACCCCTGCACAACAGTGGCAGTAAATGCCTTGCTTGAAGCGACATGATTATTAAAAAAATGTCAACTGCTCTGGAAAGCTTTTGCCGCGACTACAAGCGTTTACTCTTGAAATAGCTAAATGCAACCTTCACATCTACTCTTACAGTTACTTCGCTCGCACTTCGCGCCTGTAGAAGTTCTTTCCGTTTACTTGTTTCCGTAATAACTACAATTTTCAAAACTTTATATGCAGCGTCAATCGCTATCTTCTGTTTCCTTAAATCCTCTTCATCTTTTTTTCTTTCATCAATCATTCCTATTCTCAGTCCTCTCTTTCACTTTCACTCCCTGTAAACCTCTGTGCATTAGAGGCATTGCTGCTTTGCTCGGGGTGAAATGATTAAAAAAAGTCATTATTAAATGCTCTGAAAAGGAAGAAACAATGACATCACTGGAAATAAATATACAAGCTTCTTAAAACAATTTCATTTTTTGTATTTCAGCTTGTATGCCGGCGAGGCATACGCTTATGCAAATGAATACGGGCCTCACTCTCAGTCTTGTCGCGCACGCGCACTGTCATTTTTGTGTCCGCCGCCATGATGTTTGCCTCGTCAAACGTTCACTGATACATTTGTTACATATTTTCATTTCATTCTATACATTATATTTATGTTCTATAGGTGTTCTTTTAGTTCTAACTATGTTAACATAGAAATATGTTATTGTTTCCTAAGTGATTACTTTATTATTGCATCAGCAAAGGTGAGAGACGTAAGTGCTTATGCGTGGAAAATCGTAGTTACGTTCCAACTTAGGCGGTAAATCGAGTTACGATGCATCGTAGGAACGGAACTCTCTCGTAGGTAAAGGGCTCACGATATATAGACTATTTTCTCTTTCTCTCTCTCTCTCTCTCTCTCTCTATCTATCTATTTCTCTCTCACTCACTCACACACATCTGTTGTTTTACGTCTAACCTCAAATATTTTTAGTAGCAGAAGTATTCTAGTTACTTCTATCAGCAAGCATATTTGAAAATAACGAAGCATTGTGATAAAAATGACTTTTAAAAATAATGTTTAATTTTCTTTTCATAAAACTAAAGATATTTTATGACCTCATCAGCTACAAAAAATTGCCTGACATTATTGTGTTACTTCTGTTTCTACATATGAAATACGAGTGTATCCCTGCCATCAAAAATAACGGCAAAATATTTATCGCCTCCCCCCCCACCGCCGCTGACCGTGACAGGAGAGAATCTCTCTCTCTCTCTCTCTCTCTCTCTCTCTCTCCCTCCCTCTCTCTCTCTCTCTCTCTCTCTCTCTCATATATATATATATAAATACAAAATGGACTTTATTATAATAGAGAGGATATACGTGTGTGTGTTCTTCACTACATGACGACATAATTATTGCAAAAAAAATAAGTCACTGTTAAAGAGCAAACACACAGAAAGAGCTTTTATAACTGGTAGTAAAGTTTAATAAATTGTAGTAAAGAGAATGAACTGCACCGACGCTGCCTCGCTGTTGTCTCTTTCGCCATGACAAAAGAGAAATATATATACAAAGGTCATAGAATAATTTTATTGTTAAAAATGAATGAAGAATTAAATTTTTAAAAATTGAAAATTTAATCATAAAAATTCTTATTAGTCAAATTATCAATGATTGGTAAATGAACTTGACGCGCACTTTTTATCAAAACTCCAGAATTGGTATCCGATTCTGGAATTCCTTGAGTTTTACAATTTTATTATGAACAATATATTCCTCCTTTAAGACGTGGACGATCATAGCTCTCCATAACTTCGTATCTGTTGTAATTCTTAGTAACGATTGTCTTTTTAACATCCAACCCACCAAGCGTTCTGCCATCCATTCAAACAATTCGATAAAGTGATCCATTTTAAGTGACTTCCGGAGCCACACTATCACTCCCGGCTATAACAACTTTTGGAACATAATATACGTTTAAACATTTTAGAGAAATTACGTATTTCAGAAGCACGCTTCATGAGGCCTAAGCGACCTCTTCTTTTTCTGAGCAGCTGCGCAAATAACTCCCCACCCCCTTCAATTTCCTCTTGTATATTAGATTTTCTGATCAACTTGCTTGTTGCCAATCAGGGCAGTATACCCGGAAGCATACATCCTGGTAACGTATTAACAAACAGCCACTCAGCGCCATTAACACCAGGAAATCCTATTACATTCAAATCATTTGCATGAAATTGTTTCTGTGTCGTGGATAATATGACCCCAACATACAGCATAAGCCGTTTATTTTACACTCTTGCTCAGGAGTTATACTTAACAGTCTACCTAAAACTTTCGCTGAATTAATCATTTACAATATCTAAACTTAATTTGAAGTTCATGAGGGGCTTGGTTCATAACTGTAATTTCATTTGTTCAAAAAAGGGGGTTCACCAAAGGTGTTATATCGAATGGTTCACTTTATCGACATTTTTGAATGGCTGGCATAACGCTTATTGGGTTGAATGTTAAAAAGACATGCGTTACTAAGAGTTACAACGGATACGAAGTTGTGGAGAGCTATGATCGTCCACGTCCTAAAGGAGGAATATATTGTTCATGATAAAACTCAAGAAATTCCAGAATCGGACACCAATTCTTAGTTCTGGAGTTTTGATAAAAAGTGCACATCAAGTTTTAAACATATCTTCATTTTCCAATCATTGATAATTTGACTAATATGAATTTTTATGATTAAATTTTCAATTTCTAAAGATTTAATTAAAAAAAATATTATTTTTTCCATATGAATCTAGTCTTAAATTAGGAACTAGTACGAGTTACGGTAATATGCATACAAAAATAACAACAAAAGATACACTCATCAATGGGATGAATGATATCCAAGGGCAGATCACTGATATTAGAGACAGAAAAGTTCTTCAGAGGTGGAATGAATTGATCGGAAAAATCATCCCCGAGGAAAGAGAACAGTCTGCAATATAAAAAACATTGAAGGACCAGAAATATTAAAATCTGAATTGAAAACAATGCTGGCCAAATTGAACAGAAACAAAACAGCAGGACCAGGCGTAAGTGTAATAGCGATTCGTGTAGCCTTAGTTGATTTCGCCATTGATAAGGATAAAGACATGATAAATGAAATATATAACGGTGATTTTTTTTTTAATCGTATCACCCCGAGCAAGGCGGTAACGCCACTGATGTGCAGGGGGCTACGTAAGAGTGAAAAGATTGGAAAGGAGAAAGCCGGAAACCACATCCTAAACAGGGAACAAGGAATGAGCCTCTTAACCTGTTCAATAGACGTGGGTGGAGTGTGAACCGGGCGATAGATAGATCTATCTACTCCAATTGAAAAAAAAATCAAAGTGAGAAGATTGGAAAAGAGAAAGCCGGAAACCACATCCTATACTGGAAAACCTAAGAAGATCCATTTTCATAATAATACATAAGAAACCAGATGTAAATGAATCTCAACTCTGTCGGACAATCAGCTTAATGAGCTACGTAACAAAGTCAGTCACTTAAGTACCATACGTGATACCCGCTTGGGTGATCATGTCTCGCACTAGGTTGCCATTACTTTCTGCGGTAGACTGGTTGCCAGCCAAGGCTATAGAACCCAATCTGCCCTATTATTTAATCCATAACTGGAGGGAAGAAACGGATTAATACCTTTTCCAGGGGTATTTGCGCGAAAGTGAATGCAAGGAATTCAACAAGAATTCGAACTCTGCTCCCCGATTCTCGTTCTGAGTATCCACTGCACCACAACGCACATCCCAAACAAAACGTATTAGAATTCTAATGAATAAAGACACTGGAACAAGAAATATAATATTTACGCTCAAAATTATATTAGAAAAAGCAATAGAAATGCAGAAGGGTGTATGCCTTTATTTTATAGATTATGTAAAAGTATTTGATAAAATAAATCACAAAGAGATGTTAGAACTGCTAGCTAACCTTGACATATTTGGGAAAGACATTAGAAAAATTGTAAAGTATGTAAGACAAAGATGTATATTCTCACATATAGGTACCTCCAATATTTTGGCATAAAATTTCGATACCTAAAATGAAAAAAACATTCTTGAAGATTTCATTTTAGATTTACTTAAAAGCTTAATGAGTAAGTATATTATTTCCATTAAGTAAAACATTTTGGTGTATTTCAGATAAAAATTATATAAATTGGAAGGTTACATTTACTTTAGATTTCTTAAAATTTTCTTAAAAGCCGCCATTTTCTTAAGTTTAAGAAATTTGTAAATAAACAAAAATTCATCGATTTTAAAAATATTTCAAAAAATTTCTAACACTTTATTTTAGTAAAAGTAGAAAATTGAAAGATAAATTAATATGATTTTGGAGAAATGTTACTTACTTATAGAATAAAAAAGTAATATACAACAAATTATTAACGATTGGTCGTGTTCATCCGATCGAACGTTTGACGAACTGTTGAATGACGAACCTATGACAGCTGCTACGAATGACCATAAAATGACAATTTTCATAAATCTAAGTGAAGGGACAAAACTTCTAAATTACGTAACCTTTTCGTAATAATGGCAATTTCAGTCTACCATACATGAAAATAAAGATACAAAATAAAAAATTAATTCAAAAATGGATAGCGTAACTACGTTTATTAATATTTGTAATTTTGGATTCATAATTTAATTACTATATCACATCCAATAAATATCCCAATACAGAATTTTACACTATTTTAGACTATTATAAATTATTATAATTAAAATGTAAAAAAAAAACGAAAAAATTATTGCAAAAATTTATTATCAGAAAAAGGTATTTCCACAGACAATAATGTCCTTAATATTACTTATTTACAAAAACAATTAAAAGCTTTTCTAATCAAGTAATGTCATAGTTTTATTGGATTCATTATTTTTCAATTCAGAGCAGATTTTCAGTTAAATGGTACAAATTTGAAAACAAAAGTAGGTGATTTACAATCTCCAATGACTCCTACGTTTAACAAAGAAAATACTTTCAACAAATAAGAAGGTTCTGTGCTAAATTCCATGAAATTAAGTGGGGGAGAGGGTAACATATTTAAAAAATGTTTTACCAAAATTTTCTAAAATAAAACATGTCAAAAATAATTTCATTCATTTGTGAATAAGTCCTGAAAATTTCATTAAAATTGGATAATTATTTGATTTTTACAAGAATTCCCAAATAAATGTGTTTTCAACGGAAAAAAAGCGCAAAAAAAAGTCAATGTTAAAAGTTGTAGAAGGCGATGATGTAAACAAAACAATATTTTAGCCAAAATTTTGAACGTGTTGGAAAGGATTTAAAAAATTCAAAAAATAATTAAAAAATACTTTAGCCTTTCATCTTAACAATAACATCAACGGTTTGACAATAAAACTTTATTTTCATTAAGTTTGTGGTCTTTTTCATTACGCTATGCAGTTTTTCCCGCGAAATAGTGAAGGTACCTAAATAAAATGAGGCGATTCTGAGAGAATTAGATACCTTGCCAGGATTCATTGCTGACGGTCACAGTTTCAACATCTAATATGCAGATGACACAGTGTTAATAACTGACTCAGAAAGGAAATTACATGAAATCCTACAGAATATAGAGAAGGAAAGCGAGAGTAAAAGACTAAGCAGCCATTTTGCCAAAAACAAAATGCATGGTTGTCAGAAAAAAAAGAAAATCCCAACATGCAATTTACAAATTTGAAATACTAAAATGAAGCAAGAACAAAAACTCAAATATATGGGAAGTTTTTTTAACAGAGAACATAAATCCGAAGGTGCATTAGGATAGGGTAAAATGCCTTCCAAATGTTAAGTAAAGTATTAAGAAACAAGAAAATTTTTAAAATCGGTCCTCCTATATGGCAGTGAATACTGGACAATCTTATTGCAGATGGAAAAGTTACTTGATGCAATAGAAATATGGTTCTACAGAAGGATACTGAGAATACTATGGATTGAACATGTGAACAATGACGATGTTTTAGAGAAATGGGGTCAAAAGAAACTTATACTTGACATCAAAAAATAGATAAGTGAAATTTCTAGAGCACATAAGGAAAGTTGGCTTGGAAATTTGGACACTCATAGGACAGATTGAAGGCAAGAATAACATAAGAAAACAGCATGTAACCTATGTAATTAGCCTGTGTCAGTGGTTGACAGAACAGAGTTTAGGAGAGATAGTAAGAAGACAAAATTTAATAACAGCTACAAATTATAGAATATTGTGGAAATTCTTAAACGCGAAAGTCCTGAAGAAGCGTGGCATATCAAAGAAGAATTAGTTACGGTATTTTTTATAATGTCACTTCAAGTAAGGCGATAAAGCCACTAAGGCCTAAGGAGAATGGAAGAAAAATGAGAAAACCTACTTGAGAATAGAGGACAATACCAGAATAGGATTGAAAGAGAAGAGAGATGAAAGCTGGCGTTGCAATTAAATTCTTTTATACTCATATCGCCCCAAGCAAGGCAGTTTACTGCCACTGGTGCGCACAGGAAGAAATTTATGAGAAAGAGTGACAGTTTATAGGGGATGTCAGGAAGTGGGTAAGAGAAAGATGAGAATGCTGATGAGTGGAGTGAACGGACAAAGGAGCATGAGGGAGAGGATGCAAGTTAGGAGATGACTATTGACTTTACATTTAAATTCTTAGAGATTATAGCTGACGGGGAAGCAAGTAAACGGAAGGGAATTCCACAGTTGGGAAGTGCGAGAAAAGAAGCTGTTAGAGTAGAATTTGTTTACATTTTATTGGTTTCACAGTAAAAGGGCGAGACCTAGTTGCTAATCTTGTGGCTAGCGAAAATTCATACATGGGGGGCACTAGAGAGCTAAGTTCATCGTAGTAGAAGCCGTGAAAGTATTTGTAGAAGAGACACAGGGAAACCACATTCCGCCGGTGAAAAAGTGACTGTATCTAAGCTGCAAGTCGGGACCAATCACACTACAGATTCTCCGTAGGATTTTGTCAAGGACACCTAGGTGGATACCAGGGGCACCCGACTATATATGGCAGCAGTATTCAGTGCACGGGCGGGTGGTAGATTAATATATAGTCAGGATGGTTTCAGACAGGAAAAATTTCCTGACACTACAGTGAACCGACCTTCTTAGCAACGGATTTAGCATTGGATTCGATATAGTCATTCCACTTGAGGTCTGTTGTGAGAGTTAACCTGAGGAGGCGCAGTGTTTTGCTTTCAGGGAGACTAGCCTGATCTATGCTAATAGGAGTATGAGCGATTGGCTGTTATGGTTAATAGATAGCAGCTTCGTTTTGGAAGCATTAAAATTCACGAGCCATTTCTTACCCCAGTCCACCACGGATTGGAGGTCCTTTAAATGTATGAAGATTATAATTATCGGGAAACCGAAAGTAGAAAGAGATTTCCACGTGCTAGATGTAAGGGAAAAGATACTATTAGAATAGAACTAACGGTTACATCTAATAATTTCACCAAAAAATGAGACCTAGCTGCCAATCAAGTAAAATCTATTATTAGTTACAGTATTTGACGAAGCCGTTTTTTAAATTTATAAAGCCTCTCTTCGTATTATCAGTTTATAGTTTAAACATAGACTATTAAATCAATTTACAAATTTAAACCCAACTGATGCGACATAAATAAATCTAAAAACCTTTTGTAGTTATATTATCAAGAACATGTTCTTTTTTAACGAATGCTTACAACAAAGGCATGAATCGACCTCCCTGTTATCTTTGACATCGCTGCAAAATTACTTATTAACACTGTTCGGACCGTTCTCATTGCCATATTTACGATGTGATCGAAATAAAGTGTTCGGTTCGAAATTCCTAGCACCTGGAGAAGGACGGACTTTACAACGGCCGAAACGTCATAAACATGGTAGTAAAGAAAAGTACAACAGTCCGAACATTGTAAAATAGTGTAAATACTACTTTATTTCAGAAGTTTACTTAACTTAAGAAATGAATAAGCATTTATCCAAAACGCAACACTTTTACTCATCTGGCGATTAACCACAAAATGCTGTTACCTGTATTGTCAACCTTGATAAAGACCAATAAAAAAAATATTTATTCATATTTATATTTTATAACATGGCTTCTCTCTGTCTTTTCTACATATATTTTATGTCAGCTGCTATTACGATCTTTTTTCCCCTGGTGCCCCGACCACATGAATTTAAGTGTGCTACTAGACTGGCATCTAGGTCCCACCCTTTTACCGTTAAATGTAACCGTCACTTCTACTCCAACAGATTCTTTTCTCGCACTTCTCGCCTGTGCAACTTCCGTCCGTTTACTTACTTTCCTGGTAGCTACAATCTCCACAAATTTAAATGCAACATCAATTGCCATCTTCTGTCTTCTTGAATCCCGTTCATCTTTTATCTTTTTTTCTCTTTCAATTAATTAGTTTGTGATTAGTCTTGTCTCTCTAAAATGCGCGTTGTGGTGCAGTGGATATCGGATCAGAACGAGAAATCGGAGAGCAAATACCATTGACAAAGGTATTAATTCGTCTCTGTCCTCAAGTTATGGGTTAAATAAAAGGACAGATTGGGTTCTATAGCCTTGGCTGGCAACCAGTCTACTGCAGGAAGTAATGGCAAACTACTGCGGGATAATTATCTGTCCAGTCATACATGTTTCTTTCGAGACATGATCACCTAAGCATGTATCACGTATGGCAATGAGCTGACTGACTGACTTGTCTCTCTGTAAATCTCGGTGCACTAGTGGCAGTCCTGCTTTGTTTGGGGTAAAATGGTTAAAAAATAACAACTGTGTGAGACTTGATTAACAGTTTTCTTTAATAGCTTGGCATTTTAAATGCTACTACTCACATTGACAGAAGCAATTCATATTTAACAAAGAATAGATTAATTTCCTTGCCATTGAAATAATAATCAGATTATTCATTGTAAAAAGCCTTCCGATTACAATAGTGCTGTGAACGAATTGTCATGATAGCGCCGTTTGAAAAGTGACTTTCCTCATTCGCAAGAGTTTTCTAGTTTCTTTCTCCAAGTTATACAAGTTTTATTCATTGATGAGGACACGCAAATATTTACATCACGTCTGCAAAGTTAAAGGCTTTTTCCTACAGGTATTTCACTTGAGCACGTTCCTTTAGATACCCAATATCCGCTGTAAGACCCAAAGAATAACGTATCCTCTGGCTTCCATCGATTTCCCGCGATCCAAGTACCAATCAAATCAATAGTCTGTCGAGTCATATACTAAACTTAGTTGAGTTTGGCACAAGGTTACACTAGATACCGCGATACAAGTTTGCTTATGCGCTACGGTAGGCGCCTAAAATTTAAATTTGTATTGAGATATTGTTATTGGTTACTTTAACGACATTTCAAGCCCCATTGTTGAATATAAGCTTTTTTAATCATTTCAACCGCAAGTAAGACGATAAAGCCACTAAGATGTAAAGGATTAAAGAGGGTAAGAGGCAATATGGATGAAGGAAAACGCTACTGGGGAGAATGGACAATAAAGAAACAAGATTTAAAGAAACAGAATCTGGCGATTGGCGTTTTATTTAAATTTTTGCAAAAATCACAATAAATTAACAGGCAAAATGGCATTGCTCCGATTTGCTCGGGGGTCATAAAGATAGGCTATCAATTTTTGGCATGCCCTCAACAGGTGTTTACTCGTGCAACCAGACTGGCAACTGGGTCCCACCCATTCACAGTCAGGTTAGCCAAATGCAGACGACAATTCTACTCCTGCAGCTTCTTCTCTCGCACTTCCCGCCTGTGGAACTCGCTCCCATATTCTTGCTTTCCTGACGGCTACAACTTCCAGAAATTTAAATGCAAAGTCAATACTCATCTAGTAACCACTGGACTCTAGCTCTCTCCCCACCCCCGTATAACCTTCCCTTTCTCTCCACCTATGTATCTGTCATCGGACCTGCATTCTCAGCTTTCTATTGCTCCTTTCTAACTAGTTTGTACTACTCACTCTTTTCTAATTAATCTCTCTTAGTTATGTAGCCCCCCGCACATCAGTGGCATTTCTGCCTTGCTCGGGGTGAAATGATTAAAAAAAAATGCAGTTAGAAAAAATACTGTTAGGTACGTATTATGGATAATCAACTTGTCACAAAGCTACTGTCTGACTGTTATCGTTTCATTTAACGAGCTATCGACCCTTCTTGGATTATCTAATATAAAATACAAATCCTACTAAAGAAAAAAAACAGTGAATAAATACACTACCAGCCATAATTATTAGGCAACCCCAGTTTTTTTTTTTTTAAGAAATCATGTATTTTATACTATTTTTAGTATTTATTGCCAAATGAAAATAGAATGGTTCTTTTGTTATTATTACTTTGCAAAATTTTACAAGGCAAGGAAGCAAAGATGAACTCGTCCGAATCACCCTAAATTTTCTTCATTCTTTCATTAACGAAACTGCAATATAGGTAATTGTTAAATATTTATAAATTTATTTGATGCACATGTTATTGTAGAATATTAACAAAAGAACCATTCTATTTTTATTTACAGTTATTCACTTGGCAATAAATACTAAAAAATAGTGTGAAAGACATCATTTTTTAAACACTGGGGTGGCTTAATAATTATGGCCGGTAGTGTAGATAGGTAAAAACAGATCTTTTTTTTATATGAGAACCAAAAAGATAGGCCCGATTGATATCCAATTTTATAAGTATCTACCCGGATACTTTGAGCAATGCATCTCTGCCGACAGAGCAAACTATTGTTGTTCAGTACGCAGTGTGGATATCATGAACTACAGTAAAAATGGCTTTTTTTAGCAATTCCGCCTCTGTTCTAAAATATTGACTGAACATGAATTAGTCTGGTATAAGGCTACAAGAGTGTTCACTTCATCCGAACCAACCACGTCAACGACCCTTCTTTAGCTTAATCTAATGTGACACAAGGTAGCCTTAATGGTGCTTGATAACGAGCATTTTAAGGTAGTTGACCAATTGCTAAGAATAGCATAGATGTGGCACTAGACTGAAAGTATGGAGCACTCACTATGGATCGAACTCATTAGAGTCATAATTGATCGAGGTAGACAAGCTCGTTAACCATACACCACGTCGATATGCCAACAGGCTATAGGTTAACTTAGCCTGACACAAAACCACAAGCGTTCGATATTTAGTAAGGATTGCACTCAAAACACAGTATTAATGTTTTTTTTATTATTTTATTTTTAGATTTGCTCAATAACCAACATTTCACATTGAAGCGCCATAACGAACGTCAATCAGTCGCCCACATCAACACCTTTCAACAAGGAAAGATTGACCTTCTTCAGGCAATTCTTAAGCTACTTTTATTTTACTTAACTGGTTATAGTTTCGGTAATATAATTAACATGGTCAAACACTTCAAAAAATTTAAATTTGGCTCCAGAGTGAAATATTTACGCTTGTTGTATTTTGCATGCTCAAGAGTAAGAAATCCTAAGAATTTATTCTTTGCTGTTAAAAAGAAAAAAAGAAATTTTCTTTAAAAGTATTGTTTACCATGAAGTCATATAAAATTAAGTTAAAGAAATGATTAAACTGCAAAGTAGAATTTTGTTAAATGTTTTTTTTTCAAAACAAATCAGCTTATTCAAATTTCATTGATTAGTTTGTGAAATTAAACGAAACAGTTTGTAAATCTCGACAAAAATGTTAGTGATAAGTTCAACAATGCTAATTACTGTGAGAATTTCAACAGGCGTCAATGTATTGCAAGGATATTCTAGTCATACAAGCAATAAATAAAACCAAAAAGCGCTTAGACCCAACGTTACAACTTATATTAAAGTGGTCGACACGCTCTTTTTCACCATCAACTGTCATCGAGGTAAGGCGTGTATTCTTGCACGTCTACATAAAACCAAAACATTCACAAGCATTAAAAGATACGAACAATAACATTTCTTTTCGTTTCATTCAGTTGTGGTTGACTACTGTTTGTATTCATATATTCTGTCGGATTTCTTCACTTAAAAATATGTGCTTTCTTGCACACCCGCATATACCCAAGAGTCAGTCAGTTAAGTGCCATACGTCCCATAGTTTGGGTGATCATGTCTCATAAGAGACATGACTGACTGGGCAGAAAATTATTCCGCAGTAGGTTGCCATTACTTTCTGCAGTAGACTAGTTGCCTATCAAAGCTATAGCACCCAATCTGCCCTGCTATTTAACCTATAGCTGGAGTGAGAAGAAACGGATTAAAATTTTTCCCATGGGTATTTGCGCGTAAGTGAATGCAACGATCAATTAGAATTCGATTTCTCGTTCTGAGCCGATATCCACTGCGTCACAACGCCCGTCCAAGAGTAAAGAGTACAAAAATAAGTTTTATTAATTTGCATTCTTTTCTCATTTTATTTTATTTTTTTGTATGTGGCTTTCCTCTGCCTGTTTTACAAATATTTTCACGGCTTCTGTTCCGACAAGCTTAGCTCCCTGATGCCTTTTCTACACGAATGTATTCAAGCTACTAGACTAAGAATTAGGTCCCACCCTTTTACAGTCAAAACAGTTAAATGTAGCCGTCACTTCTACTCCCTTAGATTCTTTTCTTTCACTCACTTCCCGTGGAATTCCCTTCCATATACTTGTTTCCCTGATAGCTACAATCTCCAAGAGTTTAAGTGCAACATCCATTACCATCTCTTATCTCCCTGACTCTCATCTTTCTCATAACCTTTCTTTCGAACCCCCCCCCCGTGTCTTGCTCTTCTTCCTTTTCTCTCTACTCACACGTAACTCTCTTCACACCAGTATTCTCACCCTTCTCTTATCCATTCTTCAATACTCCCTGTAACTCGTTCCTCTTTCTCTTCGCTCTCCTCTTATGAAACTCCTTGCCCACCAGCGGTAGTACTGCCTTGTTAGGGGCGAAACGATTATAAAAGAACAAAAATTCACTTCAAGCAAGGCGATAATGCCACTAAGACTGAAGGGTTTACTGGTAGTAGAAGAAAATTAAACTTTAGTGAGCAGCAAAGGACAATAAAAAAAAATTTTCGAAAGACAGAAGATAGTGACTGACGATGCATTTAAGATTTTGAAAGTTGTAAGTGCCAGTGAAGTAAAATATCGGAAAAGAGTTCCACAGTTAAGAATTGCGAGGAAAGAAACTATTCGAATAGAACTTACGGTTGCATTTAACTATTGAAATAATAAAACGAAGAAAGTATTATTCTTTTGTCCTGTTTCCAAAACTAACGGCAACAAAAAAAAAAGGATATAATTTGCGAGTATAACCAAAGACATTCCTAGTTTCATAGAGTAATAATGGAGTATGAAGTTGCAAGTCTATAAAAGAGTTCACGTTTTCATCACCGGACATTATTAGTGATCCCTCATTAAGTACCACTCCCATTGCACTTAAGTGCATGGCCAGGATTAATTCCTAGTGCCCAAGGTGCCACCCACCAAAAAAGAAATTTGAGCAATTAGTAGCCATGCCCAAATATCAATCGTGTCATTGTGTCAAACTTACACAAAATTGGGTAGGCAAATCCCAACTGGTAGATAATATTGCTATATACTGCCGCTGGATCTGGACAAACGCTTGTGTAGAGCAGGAGAACAGTCGAAGAGAGTTCGCGCACACGAAGGGGTCGTCGGGAGTCATTAACCAGCGGGAGTTTGATTATTATTTCAATGGCAAGGAAATTAATCTGAGTTCTGTCTTTAACCAAAACTGCTAGACTTTATATAGTCTTAAAATTCCAACGCAATTTTGTTTTTTCGGGTTGTCGCTTTGTTGACTTATATACGGCTGGATATATCTGTCAATCCTACCCGGCAGTCAATTGCTTTTCAAACCGGCTGTCGCTTTTTTTGCTGCACTTTGACATATACATTCCGATTGTAGACGATGTCAATGACACATTGTCCTTTGTTAATCTCACCCGCTTCCGGGTGCACCTGTCAATTAGCTCCGCTCTTCAGGGTAATATAATACAATATCTTGCAAGCTAATTTCAAACTTTTTCGTCAAACCCTGAAAATCTATACAAGTTTTTCATTGAAAATTTTTATCAGAAATAATTAAATTAGACAAATATTTTGACACAATTAAATCACAAGGTGAAATGAAAACAAATCAACACAAGCAACCTGAAGTTTTGAACCGATAATTAAATTTTAATCTGTCATACATAATCCAACATTATGTAATAGCCATCATTTCTCCGTTCTGTCGTTAGATGGATAAATGTGTTTGCACCTATGGTAGGAGTTATGTATTTCGTTCAAGAAAACTGCTAAAATTATGGAAAAGTTTATTTCCAGAACCACAATCATTATTATCAGGTGTTATTGTCCCAAAAACGACAAAAGACAGGCACAGGGAAGTTTTTTTCTTTTGATAACGAAAGAAATTAAGAGAAAGGGTCGCAATCCTATCAGAAAAGTGGAGAAGTGTGCGCTGTATATCTGATTAATGACCACTGATGTCCACAGAGCTATAGACCTATTCAGATCAGGTCACATTCGGACTTTTTCTGTCTTTTGCCTATTGGTGAGACAAAGCTGATCTTTCAGATTCCATGGTACACTGAACTTCTACGAGAATTGAATCCACGTACATTTGACGAATCTTGATTTATTGGAAAAAGGGTCTCCATCGAATTCAGCCGGTATAAAATTAAACCATTTCAGAAACACTGAACATCTACCATTTAGCAAAGCTATCTGATTGAACAAAATCACATTCCTTTGTACACTATTGTTGCACTTGGATAATAATGTTTTTCGCGACAGAAAAGAGACATTGGTAACTCCTTCCAGTACAGATGTATTTTTAGCTCTTCTGAATTGAAATTCTCAAAACGTTAGTGCAGAACGATGTAACATATTCCAGAAACACGACATTGAAATAAGGTTTTTGCAGGCTTCAGAATTATATGCCATCCAAGTACATGATTTCCTGTCACGTATAAATCAACAAATGGTAGTAACATGCGGCATTAATAAACATTAAACCTATTCTGAACAAATGATAGAGGACGGTCAGAAATTTGAAAGGCAGGTAGAAAAAAGGCCTGATTGGAAAGCGTACAGAAGAAAAAAGAAGAACGAGAAAAAAAGAAAGTGTAAGAGAGGTGCTGGTCATTATTATACCGTTGACTTATATATATATATATATATATATATATATATTACACACATAATTAAACGGTTATAAATTCAGAATTTATTTCAGCAATATAAAGAAAATTCCTTACAATAACAATGTTCGCACCGTTGATAAATAAATATGTAAATTTCACACAGAATATTTTGAAAAATAAAACGTTTATAGCAGAGGGTTTTTTGTGCATGAATCCCCTTCCTCCTTTTTGTATGTATCGAAATTTTGTTTTATGTATGTGTGATTTAATGTTTTACTCTGTATTGTATTGTGTAACTGATTTGATGTATCTATTGTCCTTTTTTTTTCTGGTTTAAAAATACCTCTGCTATAAACGGTCTTTGTTTTTTTGTTTTTTTTTTCAAAATATTTTGCGCGAAATTTACATTTATTTATTCATCAATGGTCTGAACGAGGCAACGTTAAGGATTTTTCTTTACATTACTGAAATAAATTCTGAATTTATAACGGTTTAATTGTGTGTTGAGTTTTCTTCTCGATATATTTTCTCTGGATATTATCCGTTGTTACTCTCTATTGCTATGTAATTGATACTTTATATTAATTAGATAAAATCGTTTGGATCATTCTCTCCTATATATATATATATATATATATATATATATACACATTGGGTGCGATGGGTAAGCTGTCGCCATTTTATATTTATAATTTCGCACATGCGCGTTGTTTGTTTTTTATTTTGTTGACTGCACAGTATAGTAGGGTCAATTAATCTCCGTCTGTGAGGAGAAAAAAAAACACCACGAAGCAATCCACACGGCCAGAAATTTGGAAACTGCATGCTGTACTGCTTGGCATTCGCACCGAAAACACCAATACGTGTATATCATGGTGTTTGGCTGCCAATCTGAAGACAATGCAGAGGATTCGGAAAATATTGGATGAGTCTAATGGTGATTACGAATCGACAGCAGCTCGGAAAACTTCCTCTGATCATTCCGAACAGAACTCCCGAATTTGTTGGCGAGCGGCTCAGACTAAACGCGTAAACCTACATCAGGTGCTTTGAGGAGGTACTGCTGAGTCAAGAGGGTATCTTCTAGAGATCTTAACTCAGGCAACAGGACTATGCACCGTGTTACACAAGCAGGAGAAAATATTCAGAATCAGGCGAGAGATGGTACAAGAGCTGTGAAGTTTCGAAACAAGAAACGCGATATTTATGCTCAGAATATCAGAAAGAGCAAGACAAATGCAAAAGGGTGTATACCTATGTGTTATCAATATACAGAGGATGATTTGTGGCAGGGTGAATCCTAGTTGTAAAGGTCTGAACTGGTAGAACTAAAAAATGTAGCACATCTCAACATTTGCCATGGAAATAGCGATAGAGTAGAGAGTGGCTTAGCTGTGAACGTCTGAACCTGTGAAAACAGCATTAAAGTAGAGAGTGGATTAGCTTTAAGGTCTGAACTAATAGAACTAACGAATAAAACTCTTCTGAACATTAGCCATTAGCGATAGAGCAGTAAGAAGATTAGCTGTGAAGGTCTGAAACGTTGCATCTCAGGAATGTAACGCGTCTGAACATTTGCCATGGAAATAGCGGTATCGTACTGAGAGGATTAGCTATGAAGGTCTGAACTGGTGGATCACAGGAATGTTGCTCATCTGAACGTTTGCTATGGAAATTGCGATAGAGTAGAGAGAGGCTTAACTGGAAATATCGGTAGAGTAGCAAGAAAATTAGCTATAAAATACTAAAGTTTAGCAACAACGTAGCGTAGCTAGTCAGAACATTCGCCATGGATTTAGCGATAGAGGAGGGAGAGGACTAGCTTTAATGTTATGAACTGGTGGAACTAAGAAATGAAGTTAGTCTGAGCATTTGCCATGGATTTAGCGATAGAGTAGGGAGAGGATTAGCTGTAAAGTTATGAACTGGTGGAACTAAGAAATGTAGCATTTGCTTTAGATAAATGACAGCAACAAGGTTAGCTTTAAGGTCTGAATTGGTGGAACTATGAAATGTATCTCGTCTGAACTTTTGCCATTGAAATGGCGATAAAAAAGCGGAAGTCTTAGCTGTAAATGTCTGAACTGTTGAATCTCAAGAATGTAGTTTGTCTGAACATTTACCATGGAAATAGCGATAGAGTAGCAACAGGGTTAGCTGTAAAGTTATGAATTGGTGGAACTAAAGAATGTAGTTCACAGAAATTCCTTTCTTGGCTCCGACATAGTCAGTCAGTTATGTGCCATATGTGAAACACGCTTGGGCAATCCTGTCTCGAAAGAGAGATGACTGACTGGGCAGAAGATTATCCCGCAGCAGGTTGCCATTGCTTTCTGCGGTAGACTGGTTGCCGACCAAGGCTATAGAACCCAATCTGTTCTGTTATTTAACCCATAACTGGAAGGAATAGACGGATTAATACCTTTCCCAAGGGTATTTGCGCGTAAGTGAATACAATGGATTCAACTGGAATTCGAACTCGGCTCCCCGATTTCTCGTTCCGAATCGATATCCAATGCACCACAACGCACATCCCTCCTACATAGAACCCACCATTTTTACAGCATCTTTATTGACGGATCGTATAGATGAGTTCCACTTAATGTCTGGGGTGAACTTGATTTATTTAATGTTATTTTTGTTACATAATAGTATTTAGAATTTTTATTAGACCAAGCCGACCATGATTAATTTTTGCAGAGTAATTCTTTCATCTAAATTGTAATTTTCTGATCAAAAACAATTAAAATTAAGGAAATAATAAGATATATATAAATGTTTGACAATGTTTCAATTAATAGCAAAGCAGGATGATTTATTAAGCATAACCAATGCCGTATGTATGAAGCACCAAGAGAGAATCGGTCAAAATACTCAATTGTATTCTATCTAGCAATAACATAGGTACCACCACTCATTTTCGATAGCTAACTTTTAAATTGAATTTTTAAAAATAAAATATGTTCTTGAAACTTTTTTTTTTAGCTTTAATTGAAAGCTGAATGATTAAATTTACTACTTCCCTTTTACAAAATACTCTGGTGTATTTCATACAGAAATTATATTAATTGAAAAAATTATTTGATTTTTGCAAGAATTTCCAAATTTATGTGTTTTTCACCAGAAAAAAAAACGGATTTACGTAATATTACATTTTCTATGGTACACTCTCGCAATGATTTGGTTACTCGCTAACTCAAATAAAAACAAGATTTTTTTCCAAACATTCAAACATGTTAAAAAGGATTTTTTTTTAAATTTTTAAATTAAAAAATTCTTTGATCTTTCCTTTAATAATAACGAACATTTTTATGAAAAAAGTTCGTTTATTAAGTTTGGGGCCTTTTTTCTTTATACTACGCTAGGTACCTCAACTCAATTGCCGAAAAAACAACATAGCATGATGTTAAAAGGGCTGAAACTTAATAAAAACAAAGTTTTATCATCAAAATGTTTATGCTGTTATTAAGAGGAAAGATCAAATTTTGTTGTCATTATGTTTTAAAATTTTAAATCCTTTTAATCCACGTTCGAAATTTCAATTAAAATTTCTTTTTTTTTTCCATCAGTAATTCACGCCATGTTTACATAATGTGACTGTTAAGCTAAACGTAATATAACGCAAGTCGTCTTTTTTTTTTCTTTTTTTTTTTTTTTGTTGGTGTTGAAGGACATATTAATTTGAAAATTCTTGCAAAAATCAACTAATTGTCTGATTTTAATGAAACTTTTAGAACTTATTCACAAATGAATGAAATATTTATGCAATTATTTTTAGTAAACCCTGGAAAATATATCTTTTTTACATCTGTTACCCCCACACACACACTTCAATTAATTGCATAAAACTATAAATACATTATCTATATTAATTCTTTATTTATTAGTTAAATAATTTCATTGGGAAATGTGAATCATGTACTTTTTTAATTACCGGACCATTTTTCCGAAAATATGCTCCGAATAGTAAGATCAAAAATGCATTAAAACTACGCTATTTTAAATGAAGATAAAGTTTTAATTGATTTTATAAATAATGTAATTTTAGGATATCATATTCTGAAGAAGAAAAAATTTTCAATGAATAATGAATTTTTATAAGATTTGTTTTCATATTTTCTTTGCTAATTAAAGTTTTAAACATCTTTTTAAATTTCTTTCAGTTACTCAGTGTCTTCCGTTATTAATTCATTCAAAATAGACTTTATTTACAAATTGAAAATCCATAAGCTTAATACAAATCATTTAGAATTAAGATTTTTAAAATAACTTCTATATGTTTTTATTATGTTAAACTGCATATTTTCTGTATCTAAATTATTCGGACTATTGTCCTTATCTTTAAGGACACATGGCGAGGTGGATATAGACGTTGGTTAGTTCCTGACTTGACTCTTAGAGTTGTTAGTTCAATACCTGACTACAGCAGTGGTGAAGTAACTTACAGGGTTAGAGGGAGATAACTCATGACTTCCAATCGAGACTTCCCGCAAGGAATAGAGTTCATATACCCCAGTGATTGTAATAAAGGGTTCGGTTCGAAATTCCTAGCATCTGAAAAAGGCCGGAGCGTACAACGGCTGAAACGTCATACAAATGGCAACAAAGATGAGGACAATAGTCCGAATAATGTAAATACTGTAAATACTACCTCATCTCAGAAATATAGACAAATGCATATTTTCTTTTAATATGAAAACATATAAGGTACTTATCATTAAAAAGACACATGTTTTAAGGGTTACTCCCCTTATGAAATGTTAAACTGGATTATGTCAACTTTTGTCGCCATACTTTCAGACTGATAGATGCTGTCATCGCCTACTTGATAAGTCAATGAGTCAGACCTTTGAGATTAAAAAATACTTTTATTCTAAATTTCATGCCATAAACAAGTAATATTAGTTTCAAATCAGATTAATTTAACCTTAAATTTGATAATTTTCCAAAAATAACGAGTGAGGAATCTATATTTTATTTTTGCGAGATTTTTAAAACCGAGAATTAAATTTTGTTTACAAATGTGTCGATCGCTCAAATGAAAATGACCCACAAAAAAAAATCTCAAAATTTTAGATTCCGATGAATATGATTTCTGTTTGAAATACACCCGAGTATTTTGCTTGGTGGAAATAGTCAACTTAATCACTTAGCTTTCAATTCGGCTAAATTTAAAGTTTAAAGAAAAAGTTATTATTTTTTTAAATTCAATTTAAAATTTAGTTATCAAAAATGGAGTGGAGGTACCTATATGCTGTCATTTTTTTTTTCGCGATTTAGTGGAGGTACCTACAATAGAAGCTGTCTAACCATTTACACTGTAGAAATCCTTCTACACAGTCTTTTTGTGGAATGCCAAAATTTGGTGTGTCTGTATTCGCTACAATAACATAAGATATTATTGAGGACTGCTCGTAATTCGTCGGTTTAGAATAATCACATGATTTTTATCGAAAGATTAACATCCAACAGAAAGACAACGTAGTTTCAACAAATAAATATGGATTTAATATAACAAGAGTACAAGCAGTCGATTATAGACTAGAAAATAATGTCTTTTTGTTTTGGTTAATAAAGTTCTGAAATAAAATATAAATTGTATTCGTGTACATAGATTGGGAACCATGAAAAGTTGTTATATGTGTGAAAAAGTCAACAGATATTAGCGTAATTCACAATAAAATGGATACAAGAGATAGTTAAAATTTGTTTTCTGGTAAATAGCCACCAGGGATAGGCAGACGTGGAAAGCCATGAACGTTTACGTCCTGAAAGGACAACGTACATAAAAGAAGTCTGAAACGGTCGTTTTGAAGTTCGTCAGCGTTGTCGCTTTTAGCATGGAAGAGTGAATGAGGTTGTGAAGATCATAAATGAGAGTGACGTGGACCTTAGTGACGGCTGTGCGTATCTGCTCTTTGGGTCGGATTTCGTGTGTTCTATACGCGTTTTTGTAAGAAAATCGGTACCAGAATTAAATTATTTATTTCTAATTATCCCTCATAAGTCAAGTAGTACTATGTTTGGGGTGTGCGTTGTGGTGCAGTGGATATCGGCTCGAAACGAGAAATCGGTATGCCGAGTTCAAATTCCAGTTGAATTCCTTGCATTCACTTACGCGCAAATACCCTTGGGAAAGGTATTAATCCGTCTCTTTCCTCCAGTTATGGGTTAAATAATAGGACAGATTGTGTTCTGTAGCCTTGGTCGGCAACCAGTCTACCGCAGAAAGCAATGGCAACCTACTGCGGGATAATCTTTTACCCAGTCAGTGATGTCTCTTCCGAGACAGGATCGCCCAAGCGTGTATCACGTATGGCACTTAACTGACTGAGTACTATGTTTTCACGATATTGTGGCGATATCTACCTAAATCATGATGACTAATAAAACCTTTCTGATTTGTATTCTATGGTTTTATTAGTGTTTTACGATGTAAGCACTTTATTTGTTCATAAATATTGTATTTGATATTTTAGTGAGCACGACAACACCACGTCGATCTGCTAAAATAGCGGATAATATTACTAACATGAATGATGAAAGCAATGTCGTTTAAATTATCTTTGGAAGTAATAAATATCCAATTGCACCGATTTCACGATGTGTGGGGCTGTTTTTGTTTTACGAAGTACAAATGATTATTATTTTATTTATTTTGCATGTTTGAATGGAATTCTTATTTAGTAAAAATGGCGGACAATTTTTTTAAAAAATCCTAGACCGGAGTATTTTGACAAATTAATATACTGTGAAGCCTTTAAACTATATCAATAAAAAAAACGCAAAAAATATGCTTTATCCTCTGCGTGTTTCAGACGATATCTCAATTAAATGAGACCACAAATTTCTGTTTTGAAGCCCATGTATCCTTTAAAGTAAGGGACATTTGTAGAGCAAAAAAAAACACTTTTTAACAGAAGACAATGTCACCCTATTTCTTTCATTCAAACCGTATAAGAATTTTTAAAAAATACTGTCTGGATTAAGTTTTGATTCTTCTTATACTAAACGGAAACATTGTAATATTTTGACCGTTTATTTTTAGTATCAAATATTGGTGAAATAAAAAAATCATTTCGAATTTGTAATAAGTGTAATCCCCCTGCTTATTAGTTTTAGAAAAACCTTAAGTTCTCGCTTTTATTCCAAACCTGTGGAGATTTCCAAGAAAAAAATAAATACAATTCTAAAAAAATGATCATCTTGCATCGCGAAATTTCATAGTGCAAAATAACAACAACGACAATGGTAGTTGTAATTCTAATTTACTTTATTCTCGTACCAACGAGATACAAATACAAAAATTTAACACCGGAAGAGGTAACCTATCCAGTGGCTGACTGTGGAAGTGTAGGGGCCTCGCTGATGCTTATCAAATTGATCTTGTACCAAACACAACAGAAGTCCCCCTATTTCAAATATCAGAAAGTTGGATGTTGGAAGATGGAAGGATAAAATATTTCGTTTGTACATTAAAGTAATTTTTTATTGACAGAATAGCAAAATTGTGATAAGAAAGCTAAAACGTTCATAGAGAAAAATGCATGTAGTTATTTGTTAAAAGAGAAATGTAAGTATTTAAATGTCCCACAAAATTTAAGAATTCATAATTGATAGTAGCAAAATGCGTGTATGTAAAAAGACTAAAAAGGTTGCTAATAGAAGTGTTATTTTCCTTTTTATGGCCGGAGAAAAAGTGAAGAGGAAAGTCAGGCAATAAAGAAGATTGTACTTATCGGAGTCCGTTGAAGTATTTTGTTGTTGTTGTTTTCTTTGACAGTGTAGGGGTGAAGACGAAGAAAGGAAAATTGGAAGGAGAGAAAAACGAATGTGTGACGCGCCCTTACGTCTGGGTCGGCAAATTAAATTTTCTTTAGATTCGCTCCCATGTCGGGCTGATTTGACCGGTTAAGTGATGTGGTTGAAGTAGTGAAATTTATCACGTGACTGGATCGAAACCACATGTCTATTTTCTAGGTATTAAGAAGAATTGACCGGGGTCATAGATCAATTTGCTATTTCCTATCCAATCAGAATCTAGAATCTTAACCTTCACACTGATTTGTGAAATTTGCCTTGGTCTGGGTTTTTCCAAAATGTTTTTAGTCGTTTTGATCCAATTTTGCATGTGTGCAAATTTACTTTTTTCGTTTGAGTTAATTGTTAGATGCTATAGGGTTAGTCCCTCCATTATCTAATGAGACCTTCCATTTCTACTCGACACATATAAATTATTAAACTTCTTACGAATTATATATTCGTTTAATTCTAAAATTTCCTTCGATTCATAACAATTGAAAATAATACTTTAGTCGAGTAACGTGCCATCTTTTCTCGTTATCTTAAAAATAATAAAAAAGATAAGGTAAGAACATTCGGAGATGATTTTTTAAGACTAAACTTCTACTGAAGAAAAGTAAGCCCTTGTAGCTGTTGTACAGACATTTAAAATCGAATATGAACAGGAATTAGAGCAATTAGAATGTAAAACACTTTGTAATGCTGGGCCAAAATGAAACTGTTACTTAAACACCAAAAGGATAAGGATATATTGCTAAAGCGTTTCGTTCTTATTGCTCCCACTTGAGTACAGAAAAAAAAAAACAGGCGATCCATGTATTAGGTCGGGGCAAAAGTTTTTGCCGATTTAAAATTGCATCTTGAAAATGAAAAACTGCTTTTGAAAATCTTTATTGATGACAATAACGACCTTTGCTCTGTATAACCATCTGTCAACAAGCTTATAAATGCCTCGCTTGTAAAGTTCTTTAGGTTTTGATGTGAAATATGAATCTAACTCGTGTTCAATCTCCTCTCGTGATGTTAACCTAAGGCCATCTAAACGGTTTTGTAATTTTCGAAATAAGTAATAATCCGAGGGAGGTGGGTCAGGAGAATATGCAGGATGGGGCAAAATTTCCCAATCAAATTCTCCTAGGAGATCTTTGGTCAGTAGTACTGTGTCAGGGCGAGCATTATCTTGATGGAAGATGACTCCCGTTCTGTTGACTAAAGAAGGTCGTTTTCGGGTCAAAGCAGTTTTACAAACGACGGAATTGATTACACTAGAGACTAACAGTAATGGTTTGACTGTTGTCTAAAGGTTCGTAATGAATGATCCCCTCAATAACCCACCATACGCTCAACATGATCTTTTTGGGATTGAGTCCTACTCTCGGTTGTTGAATTGGTCTTTCTCTTCGATTGATCCACGATCGCTGACGTTTAACGTTATGGTAGAGAATCCACTTCTCATCACCTGTGACAAGTCTACCCAAAAATGGTGTCTGAAGGTGTCGTGAAACTCATAGAGTAGAGCCTGCCGAATGTGTTCTTTAGATAGAAAGAACATGGGTGAGAATATTGCAGAAAAATATGAATGATGCTTTAATAATCTGAAAGAAACAGTTATAAATTAGTTATGGTGATATCTTTAAGTAATAAAAATAATAAAATAATAAAAATATGCATAAAATAAATTACAATGATTTAAAATGCCCGTTTTACAAACCGGCAAAAACATTTGCACCAACCTGAATAGAAAAGAATAATAGAGGACTTTAGAAGTATGCTGTCTAAGACTTAGAACTCACTACAGCATCCAAAATATGATATTAATTTTCGTTGAATATACCGGCACGTGATACTTTGTTTTCTACGAAATCACCGTGAGACAACATTTGAACAACGTCCATCCGATTCATTAGATGCAACTGTAGGCTCTCTTATTTATTTTTAAAGAAAAAAAGAACTTTTTCAACATTTCTATTATGGATGACCAATGTAAAGGAGCAGTTTATTTATTTATATTTACGAAACTTAACTTGGTTTGGTAAAATATCAAACCGATGAAATTGTATCGAATTAGCAACACTGTGTTGATCAAATGTTTTCATTCAGAGGTGTTTTTGAAATCGGGATTAGAAATAGTGGTATATGTAAGGGAAATAACTCTTGAATTTTGATTCAAGGGAAATAACTTCTACAATTTAACCAGATAAAAATCTTCGATTTTTTCATACAAAAATTATTTTTCCAATACATGTTCTTCTCTTTTTATGTGCCATGTCCCTTCAGGACGTAGGCGATCATGGCTTTTCACGTCTCCCTACCCCTGGTAGCTCTTGGCACGCTTTCTCCTGTTACCTACCTAAACGCCGCTCTGCCTTTCACCTGCTCATGCCCTTCAAATGTTATCCGCTGCTTTCCCCTGTCTCCCTTTCCCTCTATCTGACCTGTGCGTATCAAATTCTCCAAGCCTTCTTTCCTCATTACATGTCCCAAGAACTTCAGCTGTCTCTTCCTGATGCTTAGTATTAATTTACTTTTTGTTTCCATCCTTTCTAAAACCTCATCATTGCTCAAATGCTCGGTCCAAGACATTCGCAGCATCCTTCTGTAGAACCATATTTCAGTTGCTTCAAGTTTTTCCTTCATCTTTGATGAAAGAAAAACCTGAAGCATTCACTGCCATATTGAAGGACAGACATCACATAGCAATCCAGAAATCTCTGCTTTGTTTCTAGCCAAATTTTCCTGTCTCTTAATACTCTTCTCAGTTTCTGGAATGCGTCCTTGGTCATTCCAATTCACCTTCCCGATCTCAGTATCGCCCTTTCAGTCTTCCGTTAGAACACTTCACAAGTGATTAAATTTTAGTACCTGCTTGATTTTAGGATCCCCCACCTGTATTTGACATTTTAGGCTCCTCCGTTTGCTGATGACCATACATTCGGTTTTCTTGTAATTTATTTATAGTCCTCTCTTTCGACTTTCTTCATCTACTATTTTAGGAGGTCATGTAGTTTTCTTTCCGTCTCAGCTATCAGCACTGTATCATCTGCGTATCTTATGTTGTTCAGATTGTGACCACCAATGACGAACCGTGGCATAACTTCTAGGGTCCTCAGAAGAGTGTCACTGTTCAAGTTGAATAGATCCGGTGAAAAGACACATCCTTGTGTTCTATCTTTGCATATCTTCTGAATTCGTTTCCTGTCCGTATGCAGGCGATTTGCTGCCCGTAGAGTTTCTTGATAACTCTAAAGTCTTTGCCAAATATGTCGAGGTTGTTGAGCATTTCTCTCAATTCTTTGTGGCGTATTTTGTCGAACGCCTTGGCATAGTCTACAAAACACAGGTAAACTTCCTTTTTCATTTGTATCACACTTTCTGATAGCATCCTAAGCATAAATATGGCATTCCTTGTCCTAGTGTCCTTGACGAAACGGCACTGTTCTTGTCCTATCTTTGGCCTCATTCTGCTTCGCGCTCTATTCATCAGGATTCGGGCAATGAGTTTCGTTTTGTGGCTCATCAAACTGATTGTTCGGTGGAGTTCGCATTCAATTGCACCTGGCTTCTTAGGCAGAGCTATGAAAATCGATCTGCTTAGGTCATCTGGTATTACACTACTGTTGTAGATTTCATTTATTATTTTCGTAATTTTCTCTATGCCAAAATCTCCTGAGGCTGTCAACATCTCTATTACAATGTCAGCTGCTTTTCTCGTATTCAGTTTGGCCATTGTAGTTGTCTCTTCGGATTTTAGTATTTCCGGTCCATCAGCACCTTTGTTTACTATCGGTTGCTCTCCCTTGTCGTGAAAAAGATCTTTTATATATTCTTCCCATCGTTGGAGTATTTACTCTTTCTCCCATATGATCGTTCCATCCTTGGATTTTATACATCCTGTTAAGGAATATGTTCTTTGCCCTGTCCGTTCCCTTATTTCTTTATGCAGTTCTCCTAGAGTGTTGAAATCATCACAGTATTTAGTATTGCTAAAGTTATCGCTACATTTTTAACGACATCTACAAAACCAACGTTTCGTTCAATTTCACACACCAGTCAGTGAGATGTGAATAAGCTGGTTTTTTTAAATACTTTGACAATCAACTATACTTCTTTTTTTTTTTTTTTTAGGATAAACTTGAAGTAGTTGAGATGTGGTTCTACAGAAGGATGTTGCGGATATCATAGCCCGAGCATGTGCGCAATGATGAGGTGTTGGAAAGGATGGAAACGAAAAGGAAATTAATATTGAGCATCAAGAAGAGACAACTGAAGTTCATGGGACATGCAATGAGGAAGGAGGGCTTGGAGAACCTGATAGTAACAGGCCAGATAGAGGGAAAAAGAGACAGAGGAAAGCAGCAGATAACACATTTCAAGGGCAGATAACAGAACGGGGGTTGACACTACATACGAAATGTCACAAGCCTCTCGCTGAGCAGTCGCTATTTCCATGGAAAGTGTTACATTAGTTCCACTAGTTCTAACCTTCACGGCTAACACCCAGCATACTGCGTAATTTATAGCGAGCCACCCTCATTCGCTTCGTATTTAAGTCAAGAAGCTTTTTCCCACGAACCGTTGCTTTGTGGAACCGACTCCTAAGAGGATGCTTCAGTCTTAATCTGTTCAAGTCTAGGGTTAACAGATATCATCCTCTACATAGATTTGCCTCTTATTCTGTAATCCCATATTTCGAGGGGCTTTTTAGGTCTTGTTCAGGAGGAACATCATTGTGAAAAAAACATTTCTCTAATGTGAAGCGCCTATATCATCTTATTCGGTCAGTTAAGTGCCATACGTGATACACTCTTGGGCGATCATGTCTCGGAAGAGATATGACTGACTGGGCAGAAGATTATCCCGCAGTAGGTTGCCATTACTTTCTGCGGTAGACTGGTTGCCAGCCAAGGCTATAGAAACCAATCTGTCCTGTTAATTAACCCATAATTGGAGGGAAGAGACAGATTAATACCTTTCCCCAGGGTATTTACGCGGAAGTGAATGCAATGAATTTAACTGGAATTCGAACTCGGCTCCCCGATTTCTCGTTCCGAACCTATTACATTGCTTTTAAACCCAATGTTCAAGGATAGTTTTTTTTTTTTTCCTTTACTTACAATCTACACTGGTTTCTAACGATCGTAGAATTGCATTAAAAAAGCAACGTAAATTTGATTTTCCACTCTGTAATATTCATTTTATCCTCCCTTCTCCATTAGTAAGTGAGCTTCTTGATTTTGTCTAAAGACTGAATACAGTGACCGCTCTTACTTTTTGGGAAATGGATAGGAGGTCTTACTAACATCTGTTATTTTTTTATTCGAATGTTTTGTTATATTTTAGTTTGTTTTGGACATTTCATCCCCTTCCCCTTTTCATTTTCTGATTTTTGTATTATTGTATATAGGATCAATTTTTATCTCACAGGATTTGTTTCCCTTTTTTAGGTTCCCCTGTGAATATGTCGTATTATGGTATATGGAGAATTGAAAGGTGATAGATGAATCCCTGTGGTGAACGAACAAATTGTAATGAGTAATTGAATTGTAAATCTAATTAGCTAGGTATCGGATAGAAAATGAAGACCCGCCTCAAGCCACTCCCCCTTCGGCCTTGTGCCACATTTATTGCTAAAATTACTATAATAAATACATTTTAGCTTTGTTTTTTTGGGCTCGTCTCCTCCTCTCCCTTCCCGTTTTTTTTTACTATTTATTAGGACAATTGTACATAAAGAAATCGGTAAATTTTTGTTTTAGGTCCCGAAAGCTTTTTCCCCTACAAATTTATTCAAAATGGCATTATTTCTGTGCAAATGTATATGCTAAACTCAAATCAGCAATTAGTTATTGAAGAAATTTACCTTTATTGATCTTAAAGACCAGAAAAAAATCGAACTCCATCTCGCACTTTTTGTCTCCCGTAACTCTCACGAAGTCATGTAATTAAATACAAAATTACTTTCGGCGTAGGCAACAAATTTCGGCCTTCGGAACCTAAAATGAAAATTTACCAAGAAATCTTTGTCATGTTCTTTTTTTTTTTAGGTTCCTTGTAATATATGCGCCCTTGAATGATAATGGATGAGTTCTTGTGGTGAATGGGAAAATTGTTATAGACGAATGAGGACAAGTCTAGGACACTTCATTATTTATCCGCCTTTTTTAACAATAAATAATCAACTTATTTTCGCACTGATTACGTTAACCCCACGTGTTGTGTCGAAAAAGTGAGTCGATAACAAGAGGAACGTTCTTTCCGAACAAATGCAAAAAAATATCTGGACAAAACCACTTCTCTTCGCCCCCTTGATTAATTCTTGAATGACTACAAAATCCCAGCTTTGCATTCGACATTGTCACATTTTGTACAACGTGGACGTACGAATAAATACTTACTCGGTGAGTTAATGCTTTAATTCTACCATATTGCTATTTATTTTCTTTTGCCAGTTAACTTTCATTTCCGCCATGTTGAATTATTGAGAGCACCTACTAAGAATATGCGAACATATTTTTATAGATTTTTTTTTTAAATTACAATATATGAATCGTTATTGTTACAACCCCCTCCACTTTGACAAATTGTAAATATGGATTATTGAAAACTTGTTTAGTGTGTTGTCTTTTCTTCTGTGGTTGTAACTTGGATAATTTCTTAACATTTATTTTATGGTGAAAAGACGAATGAAAAATAAGTGGTCTCTAAATGCGATTAAGTAAACTAATGACGAACAGAAAACCAACACAAACAAAATTTTCTTACATAACTTTCCTTTTTAATGTAATTTACTAAGCGCAGCTTTGATGTGGCACAAGGCCGAAAGTATGGGGCACCCAGTGAGGATCGAACTCACTACTTAATTGCAATAGATCTAGCGAGACAAGCTTGCTAACCATAACACCACCTCGAGGTGCCCAACTTTCCTTTTTAAAAGAAAAAATCTTTCAGCGTCTGACTTTTATAACTAAACTTTTTCTCAGTTTTTAAAGTCCAGATTTTTTTTTTAACCCAGAAGTTAAAAATGGCGTTAGAAATTTCTTTTTTTTACTATTTTGCTTTCAATCCGTTTAAATCTAGTCAGACTTTTAAGATTTACAGGGATGAGCAATATTATCCACTTGTTAACCAACTGAATAATGTTTCAAACTGTAGTTACAAAGCGGTTTTCACTCTTCTCACTAATATATTATTCCTAGTCCTTCCTATAAATAACTAAAAGTTGGAAATTCTTTATAATGTTCATGCTTACTAAGCTTATCTTTGTGTAGCTAAAATACGGGGCGCCTCGTCTGAATCGAACCCTCGTATCTCTTCTGCCAATTCACCTCAAATAATGTAAAGTTACGTATCGCAAATATTGATTCACCCCGAAAAATTCTAAACTTAAAATAACTTGTTTGGCTTTCCTCGCCACAACTACCATCAGAATGAAAAGTTAGCAAAAACCAGGGAGTTATTCACATTTCATGTGTGCGGACGATACTCAAGATAATCACAATTTAATTTCAATTTAATTTTTTTTTTTTTTTTCAATTAAAAAAAAAAAAAAAAATCTGCTCTTGGCGTGTTTATCGGGGTGCGTGTGAACGCTAGCTCCACCCGAGTCGCCCAACTCTAAAGCGATCGTAAAGGTTATCTCGCTCGGGATGCAATCGAAGGGTCTCCCTCGCTCTGGGGGAATTTCGTGTGAATTTTTAAGAAATATAAATTCTTATTCTGGCGAATTAACAGAAAAGATCAAAACATTCTGTCGTATCAGTGACGCTAACTTTTTAACCGTTGCCCTCACTTTGCTAGACTCCGTTGCTCATGGGTATGCACCCAGCATCATAGGCTTCCGCTGGGACGACCGACTTAAAAACTCTGACAGGGAAAAGTTGTTTTCCCCTCACTGCCGATGGAAGCTGCTGAGTGGCGAAAAACAATTCCTCTTCAACATTATACAATTCTTGCTATTTCATCACAGTAAAAATGGTAGTTTCTGTAGCTGCACTATTAAAAACAAATTAAATTCACGGGACTATAGAAGGATTTTCATAATTGAACCCGCACTTTGACTGAAACTTAGCTAAATAGTCTGTTTTTGTCACTTTCTCGGCCTCAATTTATGAAAATGCCATTGAGCTGTCTCATTTGTTTAAAATTGTAATTGTCATTCTCAAAATAAATCAACCTCATTTTTCGTCTTTTCTGCTTTTTTCACGCCGAAACATTAGATCAGAAAATCTCTCACCTGCGAAAAAAAAAATCTACATGTCCCATTCCAGGAAATAAACTCAAGAAAAGTAGCGGATTTTAAAGTAGATAATCTCTACTCATTCATCAAAAAAAAAAACAGTACAATGTTAAAAGGGCTTAAACTTAATAAAAACAGTTGTATCGTCAATTTTTATCTTTCTTCTTAATAACAACAAAGTATTTTTAATGCTTTCTAACATGTTCGAAAAAAATGTTTTTCGTCAGTAACTGAACATTTTTAGGAGGGCAAACGAAATATTACGCAACTCACTTTTTTTGCCGGTGAAAGACACATTAATTTGGAAATTCTCCCAAAAATCAAATAATGGTCGGATTTTGAAATTTTTTAGAACTTATTCATAAATGACTGAAATCATTTTTGAAATCATTACTTTTATAAAATTTTGGTAATTTTTTTTTTCTACATGTTAACCACCACCTCCCCCTGACAAGCACACACACCTCGAATTAATTTCCTGAAGTTTCTAGAAATTAATTACCAGTTCGAAACTTTTTTCTTTAGTTAAATGCAGAATTCCTTAGAGAATGTTAATCTCTTTTTATTTTTTATTTATTTTTATTTTTTATTTATTTTTATTTTTTATTTATTTTTATTTTTTTTTATTTTTTTTTTTTTGTAAAAGTAGCTTCTTTTTCTGAAAATCTGCTGCGAATTGTGAAAATAAACTATTCTATTTTGAGCCATAGAATTTTAAAAATAAATTCAAACATTTTTGTGCGTGCTGATAACCCGTATTTTATTTTACGTTATTAAAAGCTCACGTTTCAACAGTTTCGACCGATATCAATTTTTTTTCGTCATGGTACAATTCTTTCATTTAGCTTCTGTGTTTCCTATTTACGTTTCAACATTCAACGGGCTTTACAAATCATACTTTTTTTTTTTTTAAGTAAGTTTTATATTTTTAATTCCTAGTTTCCTCAGTTTATTAAAAGTAATTGGAAAATTCACAATTTGTGGAGATACCTCATAAAGAATAATATTAAAAATTAATAAATACTTAAGATTAGATAAATAATTGAGTTAACTGTGTTGTTATATAATTACATTCTGTTATTAAATTGTAAAAATAATTTTAAAGAAAGTTTGATATCTTTTAAAGGTAAACAAAATTTCTATAAAATATTAGATAATTGCTGAAAATATTAGGTTGAATTTTTAATTTTACTAAATAGTTAAAAAAAAATGAAACGTACGATTAAGCTGCGTACATTTGTCAACTTTTGCCACCATACTTTGCTTCCGTCTGTCACCTGTCATTCGTTATCTCAGATAGCACTGATAGGACTACTGTAGATACTTCCACTCTATTTTCGATACCTCAATTTAAATTTAATTCTTAAAAATAAGTTTTCTTGAAGCTTTTTTGGCTTTAATTAAAGCTAAATTGAAAGCTTCAAGAAAGCTTTTTTATTAAAATTCATTTAATGAGTGGAGGAACCTAAAAGTCATTTGGAACTGCCCTTTTTGCTGATGACCATGCATTCGGTTTTCTTGTAGTTTCCTTTCTGTGTCTGCTATCCACACTGTATCATCTGCGTACCTTATGTTGTTTAGATTGTGGCCTCCGATGTCGAATCCTGGCAGGGTCCTCAGAAAACTACGTAGATTGTTGATGCAAAATAGCGTCTCTGGATGTTGACATCTCTTAATTCAGTTGAAGCTATTTTGTCTCTTCTGCTTGAAATCATCCTGCACATATATAAATCTACCATCCGCCCGTTCATCGTATACTGCTGCTATATATGGTCGAGTTCTCCTACTATCCTCTTTGGGGTCCTTGACAAAATCCAACGGAGAATCTGCAATGTGATCGATCCCGATTTGGCAGCTCAGATACAGTCACATTCTCATCGACGCAATGTGGCTTCCTTGTGTCTCTTCTACAAATACTTTCACGGCTTCTGCTCCGATGAACTTTACCTTTCTGGTGCCCCCTATGCATGAATTTACTCGAACCACAAGATTAGCAACGAAGTCCCACCCTTTTATTGTGAAACCAATGAAATGTAACTGCAATTTCTACTTTAACAGCTTCTTTTCTCGCACTTCCCGTCAGCGGAATTCCCTTCCGTTTACTTGCTTCCCCGACTGCTACAATCTCTATGAATTTAAATGTAATGTCAATAGTCATCCTCTCTCTCTCTCTCTCTTATGCTTCTTTCTCCGTCCACTCCACTCTCATCAGTATTCTCATTTTTCTCTTAACTACTTCCTGACACCCCTATAACCTGTCACTCTTTCTCATAACTTTCCTCCTATGTAAGCCCCTGCACAACAGTGGCAGTAAAATGCCTTGCTTGGGGCGATACGATTATAAAAAAAAATGTATGTAACTGTTCGAATTTTTCTTTACTGATTTGTTAGTGCTTCACATTGACTATAAAATGGTGTGTTTCTGAAAAAAAGTACTACTGGTGGAATTTCAACTATTAAACTTAAAATATTGTGAAAACGCATTAGTTTAACTTGATTATCGTACTTTTGATTTCATACGAAGGCTTTTTTCCCCGAGTTTATTATTTTGTATGAGATTTTTCTGTCTGTAATCAATTTAGATTTTAAACAGCACTTCAAACTACTGGATAACTTTACGACTTAAATTAAGAAAACAATTTTATTAAACATATTTGGCAATCATTCTTTAGAAAATGAAAACCATTTCAAATTAGTTCATTGTATCGATGGTGACACTGTAAGACTTCTTACAAGCTGCTGGTTTGTCAGAACCCTGAAAAAAGAAAAAAGAAAATTACAAACTTTTAATAAGAAATGAATACGTATAAACTACGACTTTAAATATGCGCTATTTGATTTTCAATCTGCATTAAAATGCTAAAGTCTCTTTACATTATAATCTAAAGGAGATTCGCTGCAGCTTGAACAAAAATTGTTTCGTAATTTTAACATTTCGTCCAGATTCCTCTAAAATATATTCGTTTAAATTGTTGGCACTTTTGAATAAAACAAATCTGTATAGCCTGTGAAGCAACTGCAATAAAACGAGCAATGAAATAAAGTTTCCTTAATGCTAAAAACAACAGAAGCGGGTATATCATTACCATACCGAGTTTCATCAAACTCGATTAAGCGGCGCTGGTTTCTATAAAAGACAAACTTTTGTCTGCTAGATTCTTTTTTTTTCCCTTACTCCAATAGAATTACGTTTCAGTCTGGAAAGTTAGTTCCTCGGTCCACTGACTACTGGAAGCTCTTTTCACTTTCCAAATCCTGTTGCTTACACGTATCTTCCAACACCCTCCACCTGTGAAATAAGTCAAGGTTTTTCTTTAGTTGTTCCAACTCGGTGCAAGGCTGCCGGGGGCGTGGCAATTGTAATCGTGCGTATACTAACTGGCCCTGTCTTCTGTACGAATAAAAATAAAGCTGACATCGCGTACGCATTTGCTCTGTTTACATTGTGTGGATTGTTGTCCTCATCTTTGTTATATTCACCACGTTTCAGCCGTTGTACACTCCGGCCTGCTTCTAGACTTTTAGATTACTTAACTAACGCTTTTATTTACTAGGCCATGTGTATCAAAGGTTTTTGATCCAAAGAGTTAAGAGTTCAGTAAGAGGTGAACAAAAATTCAGTTACTAGAAGAGAATTAACTGAAGCTGAGATATCCAGAAAAGGTATGGCATTAGGAACTAAAACAATCTATTTCTGTGGACTAAAAGGGTTCAGTTCGAAAATAGAATGTTTATCACCTGAAGACGGCCGGAGAGTACGTCCGAAATGTCATGAATATGATAAAAATAAAGACAAGTCAGACCAATGTAAATAGTTACAATACCTCATTTCAAAAATATACAAATCTCATAACCATATTTTATTTTTTCAACTACAGAATACTATCTTTGCTTTCGTTGTTCCAACTCTGCTCAAATATGACGTGTGTGGTCGAATAGTTGGTCTTAATTTATCTAAGTCGCGTATAAATTTCGTCTAGTTATTACAATGAAGGATTGTAGTTTTTTCATCACTAAAACCATTTTGTTTGTTTTCTTTTATATTGGGTTGTCCAGAAATTGCGAGTCGATTATTGGTCGTTCATGTTTTAACACGTCAAATTTAGATTCGAGCACTTCAATCTATATCTTGAGAAAGAAAGTTAAAAATGAATTTGTCAGTATTGCATCCCTATGAAAATACATAAGATACATTTTAGACACTTGGTGTTTTGTTTAGTTTTTTTTTTTTGGAGGGGGGGGGGGGGAATCGGTTCCCAAAAATGTCTCGCAAGTAAGAAAAAAGATGTGTTGTGTGTTCAAGTAGTTTACGTTTGTCGAATCCTTTCAGGACGTAGGCGATCATGGATTTCCGCTTTCTTCTATTCCTTGTCGCTCTTGATATTTTTCCTCTTGGTCAGTCAGTCAGTTAAGTGCCATACGTGATACACGCTTGGGCGATCATGTCTCTTTCGAGACATGACTAACTGGGCAGAAGATTTATCACGCAATAGGTTGCCATTGCTTTCTTCGGTAAAGTGGTTGCGAGCAAAGGCTATAAACCCAATCTATCCTATTATTTGACTCATAGCTAGAGGCAGAAGAGATGCATTATATTATAGAGTTGTAATTAGTGGGGGATCAATTTATTACTTCATAACAATATAAAACTGATCCCCCACTTTATACCCAGTAGAAACCATAATCATGTTTTCAACTATTATATTCAGTAGGTCAGTTAAGTGCCATACGTGATACACGCTTGGGCGATCATGTCTCGGAAGAGACATGACTGACTGGGCAGAAGATTATCCCGCAGTAGTTTGCCATTGCTTTCTGCGGTAGATTGGTTGCCGACCAAAGCTACAGAACCCAATCTGTCCTATTATTTAACCCATAACTGGAAGGAAGAGACGGATTAATACCTTTCCCAAGGGTATTTGCGCGCAAGTGAATGCAAGGAATTCGACTGGAATTCGAACTCGGCTTCCCGATTTCTCGTTCCGAGCCGATATCCACTGCACCACGACACACATCCTCTTGGTATCTTTTTCAAACCTTGCTCCGCTATCAACCCGCTCAAGTACACGCTGCTTTAATCTACGAAGCGAGTGTCAGTCGCGGATTAAAGCGGTGATTCTAGAAATTGGTAACATTGTAATTGTGGGCCGGGAAGTGTATACTTGTGATGACAAAGATGCAGACAGTAGTCTGCTATTGACTTATTTTATTAAAATATTTACCTTGTAAGTTCTGCACACTAAACCAACAAGATCGGCTTGTGCTTGGTTGTTCAATTTTTCAGTGTGCACCTGCAAAAACAAATTTTAAAATTTAATAAATAAAATTTTTATTGAAAATATGTGAACGCTTTCAGGATGAGATACTATTTGAAAGTGACAATACTTCATCTAACCTGTCAACATCTCCTTCGCAAACTTACGAAGTATACGTACTAACTTTTACAACGTAGAATAATTTCTCTAAATAAACTCAGCTGGCATCTTAACCCTCTGTGAAACTAACCTTGACTCTTCTATCCCTTCTTACGTTCCTGGTTACCATCCTCTCTTCTGGAAGGAGTTCAATGTCCATATGCATGGGCTTGGTGTCTGTCAGTGAACATCTCCCTCTAGCTACGGTGACCTCTTTTGAATCCCTAGATCATCCTTACATGTGTTTCTGTCTCTCACTTCTAAGCTTGGTTAGCTATCTTTTCTTTCATCTCCCAACAGTTCTGTACTTGACAGCATCTCCAATAATATCGATAAGGCCATTTTTTCTCATCCATCTGCCCATATATTTGTGTTTGGTGACTTTAACGCCCACCATGCCAAGGGACTGGAAAACTGTAACTGATATTGCTGGTGTCCATACCATGAATTTTTCAATCACCAAGTCCCCTACGCAAGTGGTGGACTTCCCCACGCGTTTCTCGAATAACCCTAATAGTGACTCACTGCTAGACCTCTGTTTCTCTTCCCTCCCTGACTCTTGCAACGTCAAGCAGCTCTGCCATCTTGGGAACTCTAACGATGCGGTTAACATCTCCTTCCACTCCTACTCCACCCAAGAAACTCAGACTAGCAGAATATTATACTGCTATCAAAGAATAAACTGGGACTCCTTCCGCGATTTCCTGTGTGACATCCCTTGGAACAATGTTTTTAGTCTTCCCATTGAAGACTGAGCATCCGAGGTTTTCTCTTGGGTTAAGGCTGGCGTCGATGCTTTGATCCCAGCCAGGAAGTTGCGAATTAAATCCTATTCGTCCCCCTGGTTTTCACCTGCTTGCTCGGCCGCCATTGCCCACCGGAATCACTTCTTCCGGCTTTATAGGAGCCACGCGTCGGACCATAACAGGCGCCTTTTGCCTCTGCTCATAATGAGTGCAAAAAGATATTCAATGAAGCTAAGATGTTGTTTACTGCCAGAATGGAGCAGCGCATAGTATCCCGTAAGTTCGGCTCCAAAGACTACTGGCAGCTCTGTAAAAGTTTTTTAAATAACAGTAAACCCTCAATACCCACTTTTGAATTTGAGGTCCTCACCTCTTCAGCGGACAAGGCTGAATGCTTTGCTCGCAGATTTCCCACTAATTCGACACTGGATTCGTCTGGAGTATCTGCACTCGATTTCCTACTTAGAACTAAGGCCAAACTGAATGACGTCCACATTACTCCCACGCTGGTCTCTAACATAATCTCAAAGCTTGACCCTCATAAAGTGAGCGGAGGTGACGAAATTCCAATCATAGTTTTGAAGAAATATACCCCCTGAACTCTCCTTTGATCTCTCCAAACTCTATAACTACTGTCTATCTACTTCCTGCTTTCCTGCCTGTTGGAAGTCTTCCTTTGTAGTTCCTATATTGAAGAATACTGGAGGACCCACAGAGCCCGCTAATTACCGCCCTATCAGCCTCCTACCAATTTTTGGCAGTGTTCGAAGCTATTATCAAGGCCGAGGTAGTCCAGCATCTCATAGCACACCTACTTTTTTCTGACAAACAGTATGGTTTCCGCTTCACCATGTTTACTGCTGATATGCTAACATGCATCACTGAGTATATATACCATACTCTCGACAAAGATGGCGAAGCTCAAACTGTTGCCCTGGATATTTCCAAAGCGTTTGACAGTGTCTGGCATGCTGGCCTTCTACGCAAGCTGCGGAGCTATGGTATAACTGGACAATTGTTTGACCTAATCCAGTTATACCTTTCAAATCGCACAATGAAGGTAGTATTGAACGGACATGCCTCCCGATACTATCATACGAACGCAGGTGTCCCTCAAGGCTCTATTCTAGGTCCTATGCTTTTCCAGATCTTCATTAACGATCTCACCGATGTAATCAGTTCCCAAGTCGGCATCTACGCTGACGACACTACGGTTTACTCTCGCCTCGATCAAAAATCTGTTGAGGCTGAGAAAGCAGACCTTGCTGCTGAGCTTGAGAAGGACCTCCAATCCCTGGTGGACTGGGGTAAGAAATGGCTCGTAAATTTTAATGCTTCCAAAAAGAAGCTGCTATCTGTTAACTATCATAGACAATCGATCCTACCCCCCTTAGCATAGAACAGGCTGCCTCCCTGATAGCAAAACACTGCGCCTCCTTGGCTTAACTTTCTCAGCAGACCTCAAGTGGAATGACTATATTGCATCCATAACTAAATCTGCCCAAATCTATTTTCCACCCGTGTATTGAATACGGCTGCCTCATCTGGTCGAGTGCCCCTGCTATTCCCCTCGGGGTTCTTGACAAAATCCAACGAAGAATCTGTAATGTGAATGATCCCGACTTTGTAGCTCGGCTGCAGTCTCTTTTTCCCCGGCGTGATGTGGCTTTCCTGTGTCTTTTCTACAAGTATTTTCACGGCTTCTGCTCCAATGAACTTAGCTCACTGGTGCCCACTACGTATGAATATACTAGAGCTACTAGACCAGCAACTAAGTCCAACCCTTTTACAGTGAAACCGATAAAATGTAACCGCAATTTCTACTCTAACAGCTTCTTTCTTCGCACTTCCCGCCTGTGGAATTCCCTTCCATATACTTGCTTCCCCGACAGCTACAATCGCCAAGAATTTAAATGTAAAATCAAGTTAACTCTTATTTCATTGATTCGCATCCTTTCTTTCAAGTTCTTTTCTCCATCGGTTTTCTCGTTTCCAATCTTTTCACTCTTTTATTTTTTTTTCCAATTGGAGTAGATAGACTAAACTATCGCCCGGTTCACACTCCACCCACATCTATTGAACAGGTGAAGAGGCTCATCCCTTGTTTTCTGTTTAGGATGCGGTTCCCGGTTTTCTCTTTTCCAATCTTTTTACCCTTACGTAGCCCCCTGCGCATCAGTGGCGTTATCGCCTTGCTTGGGGTGATATGATTTAAAAAAAAAAAAACTCTATCCCCATCACACCAGCATTCTCATTCTTCTATTACTCTCTTCCTGACACACTCTATAACCTACCCCTCTTTTTCATCACTTTTCCTCTGTCACCCCCTATGCAACAGTGGTAGTAAAATTGCCTTACTTGGGGGGGGGGGGGGATTAAAAAAAGATTATCAGATAGTATTCTTACTAATAGCAGTGGTATAGGAAAACAGTAATGAGAATAATATTAATTCCTGTAAATAACAGATGAGATACAAGGTCTAAAATGTGGATAGCTAGTCTTCAGTGATGTATCTTATCACTGAACTAAAGATTCAATAATTTTCCTTTCACGAAAAATATACTTTTTTTTCTCTCTCTCTCTCTCACTGTAAACTCTAAGATTTTTTTTTTCTGAAGGCCAAACTAGTCCCATATGCACAATTATGGTGTCTAGAAATGCTTGATAAAACGCAGAAAATGTTTACCGATAAATATTTACTATGAAAGTTCTCTCTCTCATATAGCAACGTGAACTGATAAATATACGTATAAGGGTGAACATATGTATAGATACCTCCACGAATTCGCTTAAAAAAACAGCGTCCTATGAAGACAAAAAAGCCCCAAACTAAATAAAAACAGTTTTATCGGCAAAATGTTTGTTGTTATTATCAACAGGATAAATCAAAGTATTTTTTATTCTTTCTAACACGTTCGAAATTTTTTGCATAAAATCTTGTTTTTTCTGTCGTCCGTGAGTGACGCAATTTTAACAAGGGTTTATTACGGCAAGCATGATATTACGTAAGTCACTATTTTGCCAGTAAGAAACACATAAATTTGGAAAATCTTGCAAAAATCAAATAATGCTCGGATTTTCCTGAAAATTTCAGGGCTTACTGATCACCCGTATTTTCTTTTTACAGGTGGCCGTATGTGATATATATTGTTGAATGGTCACGTGTTTCAAAGGTTGCGCTCTTTACATTGGCGAAAAAAACTATATAAACATTTTCGGCAGAGTGTAATTTTTTCATCTCGCTTTCATGTTTCCTGTGCCCTAAGTTTTAACATTCAAAAGGCTTTGCAAATCATCCCTTCAAAATTTCTAAAGCAAGATTTTTTTTTATATTTTAATTACTAGTTTCCTAATTTTGTTAAAAAATAAAAAGTAACTGTGAAATTCACAATTAGTGGAGGTACCGAATAAATAATATGAAAAATAGTAAAAATAAAAATTAATAAATGCCATAACATTTCATAGATTGGGTTACTTCTGTCATGTTATATCATTTTATTCTGTTATTAAATAGTAAAATTATTTTAACAGTTTTTTTATTATTTTTATTTTTCATAAAACATCTTCCAACGTAAAGCTATAAAGCTAAAATCTAATTCTATAACATGTTAAGCTACATAAAATTGTCAAATTCGTCTTCCATACTTAGCGATTTTGACGGCTTCCGTCAATCGCCTCTGATAACAATGCTACCGTAATTAAGAAACACTTTTATAGTATATTTCAGTCAGTAAGCAATCAGTCAGTTAAGTGCCATACGTCAAACACGCTTGGGCGATCATGTCTCTTTCGAGACATGATTGACTGGACAGAAGATTATCTCGCAGTAGTTTGCCATTGCTTTCTGCGGTAGACTGGTTGCCGACCAAGGCTCTAGAACCCAATCTGTCCTGCTATTTAACCCATAACTGGAAGGAAGAGACGAATTAATACCTTTCTCAACGGTATTTGCGCGTAAGTGAATACAATGGATTCAACTGGAATTCGAACACGGCTCCCCGGTTTCTCGTTCCGAGCCGATATCCACTGTACCACAACGCACATCCGATTGTAAGTCTAAAGTTGCTAATTTGAATAAAATATCATGTCAGCGAGTTATATTATTTTTCAGGATTTTTTAAAACTGAGAATTGGCTTCACAAAATGTGTCAATCAATCGGAAATGGCCGAATTACTTCTTTTTTTTTTTCTTTTTTTTTTAAGGTCTGAAAATTTTCAGATTCTAATCAAATTTCGGTTTGAAATACACCAGAGTACTCTGCCTACTGGAATTAGTAAATTTAATCTCTTGGTTTTCAATTAAAGCTAAAATCAAAGCTTCAAGAAAACTATTTTTAAAAGTTTAATTTAAATTTACGTATCGAAAATGAGTGGAAGTACCTACATTAGTATATTATTATTATTCAGTTGTTGAAATGTGCACCTGACGATTGTATAACGCATGAAACTCCAGGGTCGTGCTATCGACGTATATTTATTAATATATGATGAGTGACCTCGGAAACTAGTAACCAGATATTGCGAACAATTTTGCGAGTCAAACCAATTTTTTAATGAAATCCGAAAAAGATGTCTAAAGTTGTTGATATTTACAAAATTTAACTCAAGGCTATAAATGGGGGTAATTCACTGGGAATCCGAACTCTTTACAGTGGCAATGTTTATTGAGACCAGAATCCTGACCACTATATAACAGCAAAATCTTCACGAGTTAGCACGTAATGTTCCAAATAGAAAAAAACATCTTGTTAAATATTTCGCAAATATTCTAGAGAAATTATATCAGGTTTTAAAATACTTACTTTGTTAGGACTTTGTCATATTGTACTCTACGGTGTTCTTTAGGTGATATGTTGGAATTTTGAACCACACCCTTTTAGTCCACGGGGACAGATTGTTCTATTTCCACGTCTTTTCTGGGTATATGTTTCAATTAATTCTTGCTTTCCTAACGGCTACAACCTCCAGAAATTTAAATGCAAAGTCAATACTCATCTACTAACCACTGGACTCTAGCTCTCTCCCCACCCCTGTATAACCTTCCCTTTCTCTCCACCTATGTATCTGTCATCGCACCTGCTTTCTATTGTTCCTTTCTAACTAGTTTGTACTACTCACTCTTTTCTCATTAATCTTTTTACATTTATGTAGCCCCCTGCACATCAGTGGCGTTTCCGCCTTGCTCGGGGTGAAATGATTAAAAAAAAAAAAATCCCCTTAGTGGGTCAAGTCTCCAAGGCTTTTTTTCTTTTCTTTTTTTTCCCCACACAAGTATTGAACACTTTGAGTCAAGTCACTTTTAGATTACTTCAAACAACGCATTTATCGACTCGGCTATGTGTCCGAACAATGAAAACAGTTCATCTCAGAAATATAGACACATAATTGAAAATCAATTATTTTCAAATTTAATGTGATGCCTTGAAAACAACAAATTTTGGCCAACATGTAATCTTTTTTGTTTCTCTCTTTTATCCTCATAAAAAATATTTTAACAACTCTAATATGAATAGCTTTTCTTTGTATCTTAATCATTTCACCCAAGCAAGTTCCATGCTAATAGGAGGTAGGAGCTATTGCGCAGTGGGTTACATTGGGGAAAGTGATGAGAAAGAGTGACAGATTATGAGGTATCAGGAAGTCGGTAAGAGAAGGATGAATGTGGTCATAAAGTGAGGGATCAGTTTATATATTGATTGTAATGTAGAATTGATCACCAACTTTATATCCATATTATAATAGTATAGAATTTTTTTAAAATCATTTCACCCCAAGCAAGGCATTCCACTGCCACTATTACGCAGGGGGTTACATTGGGAAAAGTGCTGAGAAAGAGTGGTTAGTTATAGGAAATGTTGGAAGGGGTGGTAGACGAATGACGATACCGAGGATGGGGTAGATGTGTAGTCTTTGAGGGAATGGGTGCGAGTTTGTGTGATAGATGTCTATTGACCTTACATTTAAATTCCTGGAGATTGTAGCCGTCGGGGAAGCAAGTATATGGAAGGGAATTCCACAGGTGGGAAGTGCGAGAAAAGAAGCTGTTATAGTAGAAATTGCAGTTACATTTTATCGGTTTCATAGTAAAAAGGTGGGACCTAGTTGCTAATCTGGTATCTCTTGCAAATTCATACCTAGGGGGCACCAGTGAACTAAGTTCATCGGAGCAGAAGCCGTGAAAGTATTTATAGAAGAGGCACAGGGAAGCCACATCACGCAGGTGAGAAAGTGACTGCAGCCGGACTGCCAAGTCGAGATCGATCACATTACAGATTCTCCCTTGTATTTTGTCAAGGACCCGAGGAGAATAGCAGGGGCACCCGACCAGATGTGGCAGCAGTATTCAATACACGGGCGGATGGTAAATTTATAGATGTGCAGGATGTACTCAGGAGGGAAAAACTTCCGGGCCCTGCACAGAGAACCGACTTTCATAGCAGCGGATTTAGCAATGGATTCGATATAATCATTCCACTTGAGGTCCGCTGAGAGTGAGAGGCCAAGGAGGCGTACGTTTTATTCTCAGGGAGGTAGGCCTGTTCCATGCTAATAGGAGGTAGGAGCGATTGTCTATGATGGTTAATTGAAGGCAGCTTCGTTTTGGAAGCATTAAAATTTACGAGTCATTTCTTCCCCCAGTCCACCACGGATTGGAAGTCCTTCTCAAGCTCAGCAGCGAGGTTCGCTTTATCGCCCACACTGGATTTTTGATCGAGGCGAGAGTAAACTGTAGTGTCATCGGCGTACATGCCTACTTGGGATCTTATAGCATCGGGGAGATCGTTAATGTAGATAAAAAAGAGCGTATGACCTAGGATAGAGCCTTGAGGGACACCTGCGTTCGTATGGTAGTTTTGGGAGGCATGTCTGTTTAATACTACCTTCAATGTGTGATTAGAGAGGAATAACTGGATTAGGTCAAACAAATGTCCAGTTATACCATAGCTCCGCAGTTTGCGTAGAAGGCCAGCATGTCAGCCTCGGTCGAACACTTTGGAAATATCGAAGGCAACGGTTCGAGCTTCGCCATTCTTGTCGAGAGCTTGTTACATATACTCATTGATGGTCGTTAGCATATCAGCAGTAGACCTGGTGAAGCGGAAACCATACTGTTTGTCCGAGAGTAGGCTGTGAGATGCTGGATCACCTCGGCGTTGATAATGGCTTCGAACACTTTCCCAAAGATCGGTAGGAGGCTGATAGGGTGGCAATTAGCGGAGTCCGAGGGTTCTCCAGTATTCTTAAATATAGGAACTACAGAGGAAGACTTTCAACAGGCAGGAAGCAGATAGACACGAGTTGTAGAGTTTAGAGAGGACAGAGGAGAGTTCAGTGGCACATTTCTTCAAGACTATGATTGGGATTCCATCCCCTCCGCTCGCTTTGTGGGGATCAAGTTTAGAGATTGTTAGAGACCAGCGAGGGGGTAATGTGGACGTCATTCTGTTGAGCCTCAGTTCTAGGTATGAAGTCGGGTGTAGGTACTCCAGACGAATCCAGTCTCGAATTGGAGAATCTGCGAGCAAAGCATTCAGCCTTGTCCGCTGAAGAAGTGAGGACCTCAAATTCATTGATTAGGTGGGGTATTGAGGTTTTACTCTTGTTAAGCACGCTTTTACAGAGTCGCAGTAGTCTTTGGCACCGAACTTACAGGATGATATGCGTTGCTTCATTCTGACGGCAAACAACATTTTAGCTTCGTTAAGTATCTTTCTACACTTATTACGAGCTGAAGCGAAAATGCGCCTGTTATGGTCCGACACATGGCTTTGATAGAGCCGGAAGAAATGATTCCGGTGGGCAATGGCGGCCGAGCAAGCGGGCAAGAACCAGGGAGACGAATGGGATTTAAGCTGAAATTTCCTGGCTGAGATGAAAGCATCGATGCCAGCCTTCACCCAAGAGGAGGCCTTGAATGCACAGTCTTCGGCGGGAAGACTAAAAACGTTGTTCCAAGGGACGTCACACAGGAAGTTACGGAACGAATCCCAGTTTGCTCTTTGGTAGCAGTAGGATATTCTGCTGGTCTGGGTTTCTTGGGTAGAGTGGGAGTGGAATGAGATGTTGACGGAAACTATGGTGTGGTCAGTTTCCGAGAGGGTAGAGCTGCTTGGTAGTGCAAGAATCTAGGATGGAAGTGAAGCAGAGGTCTAGTAGTGAGTCCCTTTCCTTAAGGTTATTGGAGAAACGCGTGGGGAAATCCACTACTTGCTTAAGAGATTGGGTGGTTAACAAGTTCATGGTGTGGACACCAGCAAGGTCGGTGATAGTTTTCCAGTCACTTGATATGGTGGGCGTTAAACACAAATATATGGGCAGATGGATGAGAAAATGGCCTTGTCGATATTGTTAGAGATGCTATCAAGTACCGAACAGGAGGAGGAGGAGCTGTAGAGAAAAATGAGATAGCTAACCGTGCTTAGAAGTGAGAGACGAAATCACATGGAAAAATGATCCAGGGATTCAAGAGATTTCACCCTAGCTAGAAGTAGGTATTCGTTGACATAAACACCAAGCCCATGCATATGGACATTGGAGTTCTTCCAGAAGAGGGGAAAGTAACCAGGAACGTAAAACTCAGAAGAAGGGATAGAAGGTTCAAGGTTAGTTTCACATAGAGCTAGGATATCAGGTGAGTTAGTTTGAAGGAATGATTCTACGCTGTAAAAGTTAGTGCGGATACCTCGTATGTTTGCGAAGGAGACGCAGACAGGTTTGGACGTTTTCTGACTAGCTGGTTTAGTTTTGCTATTTTGTTTGCTTGTTTTCATAGTGATTTACTTAGAGGGGTCTAGAGTAGAATCAGTCGGTCGCTGTTTGAAGCATGTGAAGAATGGAGACTGGCGCAGCCTGCAGCATAATGTGGCCTCGGAGTTGCCCACAGGAGGTTCATGCAGGGACGCCCGTCCATGCGCGATATAGCACTACAGGAACCCCAATATTATTCAACTGTTGATCAGAGCAGCCTCTCAAGACGCTACGCAAGAGTTCGGGTTCCTAATTACCAGTCGGAAGCATCAACCAGGAAACTGGCAAAACGGTACCCTCGGAATGAAGAGACGTTACCACCATACTCAGTAACTGCAAAGAGCTTCCAGCTTAACAAACAGACCGAGAAGAGAAATGGACCGGGAACCCCTTCCTAAACAAGAAACAAGGCGATCACCTCTACTCCTGTTCAAAAGAAGTGATTGGAGTGTGAAACCGGGCAATAATAGGGACTATCTGCTCCGATTTTAAAAAAAGAAAAAAAAAAAAGAAAAAACTGATCTAACATACCATGCAGAGAACACAAGCTGAAAGTTGAGTGAAAATTTCGGAAGACAATAATTCCAAAAAACAATTCAACTCTTTTTTTTTTTTTTTTTTTCATATTCTGTAGGTGAGTCAACTGCCTGCTAAGTAGCTAGAACGGGGTGAGAGATAGAGGGAAAGGGAGTGGGAGAGATGGAAAGAGAGACTGCAGAGCATGCGTCCGATGGCCAGGTTGTGGGCGGTGGGTAAAATGACCGAGAGTCAAACACAAGCTACCCTTAAATTCTTGAATAGAACGACATTGCTAAGAAAATAAATAAATGAATAAAACCTCAAACCGTTTATATCAAAAGGATCCTTGAAAGCCAAAATAATTTACAGAACCTTGTCTTAATGTACCGTAAAAGTAAGTAGCAAAATACTTAAATTAATAACAATAAGGAAAAAAAAAGCAAAAGCAAACACCGATCTAACTTACCATGCAGAGAACACAAGCTGAAAGTTGAGTGAATATTTCGGAAGACAATAATGCCAAAGTACAATTCAACTTTTTTTTTTTTTTCAGATTCTTTAGGCGAGTCAACTAAGTTTTAGCTTAGTGTTTTAAATATTTTAAATTGAATAGCAAATAAAATCCTCTTTCAGTTTCTTGAAAAAAAAAAAAGAATATTTATTTTCGATCAGTACTTGTGTTACGCACAAATACCCTTGGGGGAAAGGTAATCCGTCTCTTCCTTCCAGTTATGGGTTAAATAACAGGACAGGTTGGATTCTTTATCCTTGGTCGGCAACCAGTCTACCGCAGAAAGTAATGGCAACCTACTGCGGGATAATCTTCTGCCCAGTCAGTCATGTCTCTTTCGAGACATGATCGCCCTAAGCGTGTATCATGTATGGCACTTAACTGACTGACTTGTGTTAATACTTGTGTTAATACTTGTGTTAATACTTAGAATCTTTATGGACAAGCAACAACATAATACGTCAAGTTTTATTTACACACGTTACACTTTCTATGTCGTCATCTTCAAGCTTCGATTTCATCAACCATTGGGATCAAGATAGTCATACTTTTCAGCAAAAATACTACTCAAGGCTTTTATTTATTTATATATATATATATATAAGTATATATTTATTCCCGCTTATGTGTTCATGCATTGAAATATGATTATGTCTATCCTGACCCCATTCATATGAGGCCAGTGATTTTTATGAATCTGCCGTGACTGTATCCAATATGTAGCAATTTAGTCTGCATAAAAGTTAACAGACAAATTGACATCTCGATAAAGACTAAATTTTGAAATTTATGTATGTATATATACATGGGTGTATTACTCTGTATATGTTTTTTCTTACTAATGTTTGTGAATATTTTTCCATATGTGAATGTTTGTAGGTTTATTCATGTATGCGTTCTTTTTCTCTCCCCCGTCTAATATATTAATAACTTTCTAAATCTACGAAATTGTTAAAATATATATATATATATATATATATATATATATATAATTTTTTTTTTTTTTTTTTTTTTTTTAGCAACAAAAATATAGTAGATATAATAGTTAATTAATAATGCTGATCTTAATTTTATAAAATTTTAATACCAATGCCCACCAAGATTAATTTCAAGTCTTCCCACATATTCTCCAAAGTAAAAGTTGCTTTACTCTGATTGGTCCACATTGTACATACAATAATGCCTCCCTGATGAAAGAGGTCTTGCTTGTTCTTAACCTTTTAAAGCCATTCATTTTTAAATAACCACATCACTTGATAAGACACAAAAAGTGTCGAAACAAAATAGCTACTTTTGTAGTGATATTATAACATATCAATGTTATAATTTATTAATAAATATTATTATTATTATTAGCTCTACTTTGTATTGAGCACTTTTTTAAAAATAGTGTTTCTTTGGATGGGGAATATTATTCCACCCATACTTGGTTATATATATATATATATATATATATATATATATATATTACAATGTAGGTAATTATGGAATTTGAAGACTTATCACGGTTGATACTAACGGCGGTTTGCTGTATTTGTGAAATCTAATATTTACTTTGTATATTTCTGAATGGATAAGAAAGTCTAATAGTTTTCTCCTTATTTCAGGTTTGTATTTGCCCGAGGATACAATCCTAGTAAAAGGTTACATTCTTCTCAGAAGGCCACCTTTTTGTCTATTGATATTATTTCTCAGTTTCTAAACTAAATAAATTTACCTTCAGCTTTCTACTGGTTTAGTTTCGGGTGGGAGAGTATTTTCGAAAGTTAATAAATAACCGCTTTCATTAAATCAATGGCATTAGTATCGGGCCTCATGAGTTTCTATTACTCATCTACCGACTGTTAATTTAAAGGATGTACTGATACTGGCAGTCTAACAGTTAACATCGGCCCCGCGGGGGGGGGGAGGGGGGGATTCGGTGGTCAGAGTTCGAATTCTTTCCGAAACTGTTTATTTTGTACGAATATCATTGATAAATATTTTTTCCTCGTTTAATGGATAAATCCTTTATATATTGTAGAGTGCGACATCTGAAATTTTGGGCGGGAATTTTAACCCCTTCAGAAAAAAAAATCTTGTGCAACCGCTTAAATTTTACGTTAAAAAAAGGTAGATACGGTAACAGTTTATTTTTGTTTTCTTTATTTAAAAATAGCTATATCCGGATTTTATTAAATCTAAAGAAATTAACCACTGATCAACATAGTTTCAACGCACAGTGTCTCTTCAGGATATCGGCGACCATAGCTCTCTAAAATTTCCTTAGTTTATTTATTTATTTCTAACTATTCATTAGAAGCAATCATGAAAGAACTTAACCAACTTGTAGCCTTGGTTAGCAGCCAGTCTAGGACACCTGAATTAAAAACAAGAAGTGTGGTTCGCTGCTTCCTTATAACGAGTGGGAATAAAAAATCGGAGTGCCGAGTTCAAATTCCAGTCGAGTCCGTTACGCGCAAAAATACTCTCGGGAAAGGCATGAATCGCTTATCTCCCTAGCTACGGGTTAAATAAAACATCTAGAAAAGAATTTTGAACGCAATATTCAGTAGCAAAAATTCTCACTCCAAAATATTTTTTTCACTTTAAATAACCCACAAATATTTAAGCCGTGATAAAGTAGATCCGCTATCGAAAAAAATAAAGTGAGGCTTTCTCTTTTCCAATCTTCTCAGTCTTTTCTTTTTTAATTGGAGTAGACAGACTAAACTATCGTCCGGTTCCCACTCCACCCACGTCTATTGAACAGGTGAAAAGGCTCATCCCTTGTTCCCTGTTTAGGATGCGGTTTCCGGTTTTCTCTTTTCCAAATCTTTTCACTCTTACGTAGCCCCCTGTACATCAGTGGCGTTACCGCCTTGCTCGGGGTGATACGATTAAAAAAAAATGCGGTATTTGTAATCTGACCCGTAATTTTTTATTTTTTATTTTTTTTAAAATCATATCACCCCGAGCAAGGCGGTAACGCCACTGATGTGCAGGGGGCTACGTAAGAGTGAAAAGATTTGGAAAAGAGACTTGGTAAATAGAATCGTAGTGATTTTATAAAAAATTGACCCCTAAATCTTAAAAGGTTTGCTCAATAACGCAACATGCTATTCGCCAGGGCTACCCTGGGTTCAAATTCAAGATTTTTTTTTTAAAACTTACCCCATTTACAACAATCCAAGGTACATATGTCTTTGGAGGTTTCAAACTGTTGGTTTTATTCGCCATTATTTTTTCTAGCGCAATTCCTCGCTCAGATACAGCGCACTCAATAATTGGTTTCATGTCCAATTTCATGCTTTTTGAAAATGAAAAATAAACGACACCTCGTTGAGGTCCTGCATATAAATTCAGTTTGCAATTCCTATTAAAGTTTACAATAACAATCTTTTAAAGTTAAATTTTAATTGCGTTAGTAAATAACTCATTTTCAATTAAAAATCAATTAAACCTAGTTTTCAATTAAAAATCAATTAAACCTAGTTTTCAATTAAAAATCAATTAAACCTAGTTTTCAATTAAAAATCAATTAAACCTAGTTTTCAATTAAAAATCAATTAAACCTAGTTTTCAATTAAAAATCAATTAAACCTAGTTTTCAATTAAAAATCAATTAAACCTAGTTTTCAATTAAAAATCAATTAAACCTAGTTTTCAATTAAAAATCAATTAAACCTAGTTTTCAATTAAAAATCAATTAAACCTAGTTTTCAATTAAAAATCAATTAAACCTAGTTTTCAATTAAAAATCAATTAAACCTAGTTTTCAATTAAAAATCAATTAAACCTAGTTTTCAATTAAAAATCAATTAAACCTAGTTTTCAATTAAAAATCAATTAAACCTAGTTTTCAATTAAAAATCATTTTCAATTAAAATCCAATTAAACCTAGTTTTCAATTAAAAATCATTTTCAATTAAAATCCAATTAAACCTAGTTTTCTTTTGACCGATTCTAAAGACTCTAATCCGTACTTGATACAATTTGCATCTTCTCAACTACCTTATAAAAGGTAATAGAATAGTTCTAGTTTCTTAAATTTTAAATATTTCATACGCACCACTTAGGCAAATCGCCTGGACCACATTGATATGTCTAATAATAAAACTCGTCACAATATTTATTCGTGTAAAATTACACAAATTGTGGCACAAGGCCTAAAAAGGGAAGGGGTAGAGGGTGAGCTTCAGTTAACTATCCTATACGTAGCTAAACACTATCACGACTCATTCACTCATTACAATTTACCCAATCACCAAAAGAACCCATCCATCACCTCCCAATCCTTCATACACCACAATACCACATATTTACGAGGGACTCCTAAAAAGGGGGAAAACCCATGACAATAAAAATGTATTTATATACAATATGATAAAACTCATCACATTCGTGTTTTGTAGTGGTTATCGGTTTAAAACGAAGAATCGGTGAGACTAGTTCAAGTTGTGGGCTAGTCTTTTGCGTTCACTTTCCTGTAAATCCTCTCTATCCCCCCCCATCTACAAATTCTGAGTAAAATAGCAGAACAGATTGAATTTTCAACCAGTCTCGGAAGGAAAATGATGAACTCCAAACTGGAAAAGGCGACGGGAAAACGGCTCGATTATCTTTCACTAGCAGTATAGCCCGGCGTTTCTCGGGTGTAATGAAAGCTTTAAAACTAATCCATGTTCCTGGAGCTCAGACTCAGCCTAAAGAATATTTGAAATAATAAAATAATTCCGACAATTTACCAATCGCACCTAATAAATATATATCTATATATATATATATATATATATATATATACTAGCAGTATAGCCCGGCGTTGCTCGGGTGTAATGAAAGCTTTAAAACTAATCCATGGTACTGGAGCTCAGACTCTTTGGACGTTGGCACGAAAGACTAAAAAGCAATAGTTTTTTTCCAGTTAAAGCGAAACCGTAGACTGAAAGAAAAATGAATGGATGTAAGTCAACTTTTGATTTCCTGGTATCGATATCAAATAAGTGTTTTTCGTCGTAAACTGAACTTTGAAGGCTAAATAAGTCCTCTGAGTAAATGGTATCATGGCTGAGATTAAGAACTACAATTATACCTACTTAGAGCCAAACCCGAAGCAAAAACTAAAATAAAAGGGTTGAAAAACTGATTTTGATCAGACCCGGTAAAATATCGGGGTATCGATTTCCAATATTGGAGTCAAATAATTCATCCAAGTATAGAACTGCAACCTTGAAACTTATGAATATCGTTTATGTTTATGAGTGTATCAAATTTGATTAAAATCGGACCACTCTTTCTATATCCCGATTTTTTCGATTATCAATTTTCGATTTTTATCGGGGGTACCTCGACACAAAATCTAGCTAAGAACACTCGCAGACGCTTACAACTGAGTAAATTTTCAAGAAAATCGGTTCAACCGTTTCGGAGTCTATAGGTAACGGGGACACACACACACACACAAAGTTCCGTTTATAAATAAGTTTAAATTTAGATTAGATTTCGGTGAAAGTTCTTACCGCCTTGTAAGCAAAGTAAGGATACGGCATGGTATAAATTTCTTTCGTGACACAGTAGATGAAAGGGAACACTTCTGTCGGCGGGAGGAGGCTGACTGCGCAAGTCTAGAAAAATCAAAATAGAAATAAAGAGTTTAGAGATTGAGCAGTTGTAATACGATTTCTTTAATTCAACATTTGTATAGTTACTAGTTCAAGTCTATATTTTAACATTCAGTGGTGTAGGGATACAAAAGGGGCTTAGCCTTCTTTGGTTGAGATAAGTCATGTGGCTCACATGACAGCCGCTTAATTACGACACTTCATACAGTGATGAAAGTGGCAGTCAAATTCGGTTCGCTTAGTGCAACTGAACCATAAAATTGTTTTAGTTCAGCCTATCCATTAGCAGTGGCTAAATTTGCACCCCCAGCAGCTTACATGACCATGGTGCAGTTTTTCTTTGGGAATACATCTTTCCCAGATATAGAAAGAAATCCTAGTTCGCAATCCTCAATTTAAGAAAACCCAAGACTCACTGTTTCTTGTTCGTGGACGTAGATAACTATATCCCGTTTGTATCTGGAGTTTTAAAAATGGCTTCTTCTGTCACAGGAATATCTCTATATCACATATAAAACCCTTTGTTTCTCCTCCTTACACTTTGGTTTGTTGTGTTGATATAATATATTTTCCGCGTGAGAAGCGCACGTATGTATATGTGTGTACACACACACACACACCATGAATATATCTTTCTACCATAATTGTCTCCCATTACAGTGGCTTTTCTCTACTCAGTCTCTCAAGAATGAATGTTTGAATGTCTCTAGATTAATTCAGTTATCCTCGAGTTCTGGTTAGAATCTCTTGTGTGACACGATAACTAGACATATATGTATTTTATTATAATAGATTAAAATAGAAAATAGATTAGAATAGAAAATAGTTTAAAAACATATTTAACAAAAGTGAAAAAGAGGAAAAAAATAAATAAATAAACGCTTTTTCTTTTATGAGGAAAATTGTCCTCCGGTAAATATTTAACTCAGTGATAAAGTTCAGCAGGTAGGTTTTCGATGACCCGGTCAAAGGCTGTCCTTTACTGTATCTTGACCACACATTAAGCCTTTTTCCGGCGGAAGCCTTATTAAGATATAAAAAAAAGATAACTGAAATTTCAGACTTACAGTCGCCGGTGTTTGTCACCGGTGGTCTAAAGCATTTCCGGATTTCCGGTCAATTTTGGATAAATTCGGGTAATTTTTCCGAGTCAGTCAGTTAAGAGAGTGAAGGGGAGTCCGCCGGGTGCGAGCTTGAAGTAAGGATCTCCGTTCGTCTTGTTTCGTTCACTTCGGATTTGTTGATCTCCATTAATTAGTTAGAGCTGTGTGTCACATTCGCCTGCCCCAACCGAAAAGGCTAACTCTAAACGAATAAAGCATCCTTTCAACTCATCCAAGTTGTGGAAGTTCGTTCCTTATAGTCAATCTTGTACCCCCAGCTGTCCGGCCGACATTTTCTACAAATTTCCGGCAACATCACAGCGTGGAGAATGGCCGCCGGAGAAAATTGTTCGGACGGTCAGTGGGGTGTTACACTTGCGACTACCTCATAAGTTGGTTATATTAAAAGTAGAACGCCTCCTGTGTGGACTTGCAGTGGGAGGATTCGTTTAATATTTTTGCGCCCACAACAGAAATAACAAAAATAACATGCAACAATTTGTTAAATTCACATGTGAACAACGATGTAGTTTTATGGAAAAATTTAGAATAAGGAAAAATACTTAATATTTTCGGGACACATAAGGTAAACCTTATATGTTGAGGGAAATCTGACACTCATAGGACATATTCAGGGACAAAGAGAAATATAGAGTAACCTGCCTAACGAGCTTGTGTAAATGAATGACAACAGGAAGTGGGGAGGATATTAAAAAGACAAACGCTTCTAAATGCTGTGAAATGTAGAAAGTTGTGACGAAAAGAGTAAGTCCGTCACCTTCTCGGGTTCAAATCGGGCAGTGTTTTGTTTTGTTTTATTTTTATTTTTTTTATTTTTTATTTTTTTTCAAGCTGGAGCTGAGGCTAAATTTGCTCCCCTCCCAGGTCACATGCTACAGCTTAAAAGCCTACTGTGCTTTTTTTTTCTATGGTAATGTATATTCCAGAAATATAAAAAAATATCACCGGCTCGAAGTCCTGAATTTGTAAAAACCCAGGATTTGCCGTTTACTATTTACGTAAAAACCTAGGATTTGTCGTTTATTATTTGTGAAATGTCCTTGATAGCTACATAGCAGATGAATCCGACAGCTCCAGATCTCGTTGAGAATTATAACACGTAAGACAGTGTTTAACATGCATATAATAATGCCCATAATAGGGGAAATGTAAACGGGGAAAATAAACTTTTATTCCATAGCAGGCATTTTATCTAGTGATATTCCCGACGTGGTAATATTATCACCCATCATTCGGTGGCTTACCCGACAATATATCACAAACCTTTTTACATAAACTTTTTAATTTTCAAATACACCGGTATTGTTTTGGGAGAAAAATCCATCCGGGACTTCATTATTTGAACAACCTCTTTTATTAAATATGAAGGCAATTTTCTCATTGCCTTTAATTTAAGCTGAGAGTATTATAGGACACAGGGTTCGATTTTAATATAAAATAAGAGGTGGGTGGGCAAAGAATTTTTCTCAAAAAATAAAAAATAAAAATAGTAAAATTAATAATTATACTAGTATTAATAGTAGTCCCTGTAGAGGACGAAGCGTCCATTACTAATTTATATTTTCGAATCGACTCTGCGTAACTTGCGACATGAAATAGAGCAGGAAATAAGGAAACACCAAAAGGCGAAAGTAACCAGAACAACAATATATTAACAAAGGTTACATAGTTGAAAGCATGCAAATCAAATAAGGAAAGAAAAGTTCTTTCCCTTTGTCTGGAGAGAAACGTAAATGTTCGATAGAAGGTTAAATTGAATCAAGTTCAGTTTGAATAAAGTTAATGTACATACTGTTAATGTCTGTTTCCAATTGGAGTTTTTTTTTTTTTTTTAGCGTTGTGTGTGCATGCTGGTGAGAAATAAAAAATTGCGCCACTAATTGCTACCCGCAGTTAGTGCGCGTGTGTATGTGTGAGTTAGGTAATAAACATGTCTGCTCTTGCCCGGGACGGAACCCTAACTGCCGTAACACGTGACGCTCCCCGCTTATATCGGCATACCGATTGCGCGGGAAACTAGGGTTATCACGTGAACGCTGAATGACCAGGTGTGTGTGGGTGTGAATTTATCAAACCCTACAGTCCTGGCCTTTCCTTTTTTTCATTTTTTATTGTTCATCTCGCGTAGCCATAAGGGCGTGTCTTTTTGGTTCTGGGACGACCAGTAGTTTGCAAATGTCGAAGGTTTATTGCAATTTTAAAAAAATAATTCGTAGATTTTTCAAATACCTCGAATTTATGTAGACCTAACACATTTAATTTAGACATAAACATGCCAAAATATAGAACGCAATTTGAAGATTTTATTTTATTTTAAGACACGTCTCTAAATATTCGTTGATGGTCTGAAGTTACGGATTAATAACTGAAAAGATTCGTCTTGTAGAAACACAAATACAGCAAACTGGGAATTCTCCAGTCTACAAAAATAGATATTTAATACCTTACCTCAACAAGATTGGCTTCACACTCTACGGGTCCATGTTGGCATTTAAAACTCGTTACTCCTCCAACGGTTTTTATCTTTAGAAAATAAAAATAATTTTTCAGTACCTCATTTCGAATATGGGCCTTTATCTCCATGGTAAATTTTCGTTTTAAGTCCCGTCGCTTTTCCCCTTCAAATTTTTTATCCAAAATATCTCTGTACAAATGTATATGCTGAACTCAAAGCAAGTGTTAGTGAAGAAACGTACCTTTTTTTTTTATCTAAATGTCCATTAAAAAAAACAAAAAAAACGAACTATATCTTGCACTTTTTCTCTCCCGTAACTCTCACGAAGTCATGTAATTAACTGCAGAATGACGGACTGCGCATTTGAACGAATTTTGGCAGATTTTTTGTCGATTTTTCTTCATTTACTGATACTTCCGGCGATGTACTTTCGGAAATTAAAGTAATACGCTATTGTATTTTTACGCTTGTTACTCTCATAACAGGAAGTACATCGCCGGAATGTTTCAGTAAAGGAAGAAAATCGGCCAAAATTCGACAAAAAATTCTGCCTACGTAGAACGTCATTCTGTAGTTAATTACATGTCTTCGTGAGAGTTACGGGAGAGAAAAAGTGCGAGATATAGTTCGTTTTTTTTAATGGACTTTCACAGCAAAAAAGGTAAATTTTTTTCAATAACTAATTGTTGATTTGAGTTCAGCATATACATTTGCACAGAAATGATGCTATTTGGGATAAATTTGAAGGTGGGGAAAGCCGTCGGCACCTAAAACAAAAATTTACCATCTCCATCTAATCACAAGAGGGAGAGCAACGCATAATCTACTTAACGAGCAGAAATGGTTGACAGAACAAGAAGTCGATATGGCAAAAAGAGGCCTACAAAGGACAGGAAATTATCGGTTCATGATCGTCCACCTCCCGAATAACACAGCACAAGATTCAAACTTTAATGGCTCTCTTTTGATTTAAATATTAGCCACGATAGCGGCCATTTTCAATCGTTAGTGCTTAAATATTGTGTCCAACGCGTTACACGATATCGCAGCATTCCGAAGGCGTTATAGAGGTTCGATGTAATTTTATAAAACTTTTATAATCGACTGTATTGTCTTTTTTTCTGTCTCGCTCAACGTTTGATTTTTAACTCGTATCGCTTTGATCAAACTTTATTTAACAATGATGTCTTTCTCATGTTAAGTCCATTTTTCTGTACAGTTGCACTTATCTTTAGCGAATGCTCCGGTTTAGGTAGGCATTTTTTAAACAGTAACTTTGTCTTTCAGCCAATACATTCGCGTCTTAAACACTTACCTTCCAACAAGTTTCGAACGTACGTACCTCTTATAGGATGAAAAACACCGTGATATCGGGTGTGCTTTAACCTACTCAGCCACGGATATTTTCACAACCAAGCAAGATTCAATTACGTTATTTAAGAAAAAAACATATTTGCTAAGGTTACTTTATTTTATTTATAATCCAACTTAGTGGATACACATGCTTGAAACGTATGGACTTCTACTAAAATGTGTATCCTCTTAATTTTTTTATTGCTTTAAAGTTATATTAATGCGTGCTCACTTCATTAAATTTAGCCACAAACCACCTCAATGTACGTAGGGATGCAATATTGTTTTGTTTTTTTTGTTTTTGTTTTTTTTTTATTTTGTTTTTTTTTGTTTTTTTTTGTTTTGTTTTTTTTTGTTTTTTTTTTTACCCTGTGCTGAGGCTAAGTCTGACCTTCTCGGTCACGTGGTTTTGCTTACAAGCCAATGGAAATATCTTCAGATATTTTTCTATATCTCCGGCTTTCAGTCCTCAATTTTGGAAATCTCGTGTGTGTGTGTGTGTGTGTGTGTGTGTATATATATATATATATATATATATATATATATATATATATATCAGAGAAATGTCTAAATCTAAGCCATCCTGTTCCCTTTCATAAACCAAATATTAAATCTCCATGGTTACATAATTCTCAATTTTGATTGAACAATTTTGACACACCTAAATGCATTTACTCCAACTACCACTTCCTAATTTTCTAAATAATCATGAATTCATCTTATATTTTTTAAAAATAAATCCTTTTCACCATTTTTTAACATATCACCTGAAGAGGAATAGTTTTGTTCTGAAACATGAAATTTTTGTGTAGTGACATTATGATTTTATAAACCATTGTAATAACAAAATTACAATATATATATATATATATATATATATCCGAGTGAATAAGGAACGAAGAAAAATTTTACGGCGTCCAAAACATAATTTTAAAACAGTGCTCGATATATAATATATAGAACTGTGAATATTTATTATAAATTATATTTTAGAACATATACATTTTTTCATCTTTGGGATTCGCCATGGATGAAATTGAACACATATATCAGGGATTTCGTTAAAGATTTATTAGGAAAAATGAAAACATTTATATCGGAAACACCATAAACGTATTTAAAAAGCGCTTTTCCAATCACCTCTTATCCTTCAATAACAAAGAAAAACAAAACATGATGTCTCTTTTCAAATACTTTTGGAAGTTAAAAAAACGAAAATAATACACCTAAAGTTAAATGGAAAATCCCCAAACAAGCAAGAACAGCTAAATCAATAAAGGAACCATTTTTCCTTTGTCTTCAAGAAAAAATTGAAATCATTGAATATATGAATAGCAACAAACTTTTAAACTAGGGACATGAAACCACAGTAAACTGCAAACACATTAAAGAACTAACCTTACAATCATGCTAAAAATACTACAAAAATCAAAGCTAGGACCCTTTAGAGACGATAAACTTTCATAGTACTAACAACACTCTTACATTAGATTTTAACTCTAACACACCACAAACTGTGATCTAATTTTTAATTTAAAATTTTATAGAAAAAATCAATTTCCTAAATTCAAAATTAAGGTTAAATATACAAAATATTCTATAGTTGTACAAATTAAACAGTAAAGATAGGTCCAATCCCACCCCTCCCCATCCTTTACACATTCCTACTTTTCTCTTCTAATAAACTCAAATAATAAAGTCTAGTCATGAGGCCATAAAACACACCGCATCTTCTAATGTTAAATATGTCTACAAAATTCACGACACTTTCATTAATCAACTATATTCTCTACTCACCCCACTTTATTCGAAATTCTAACAGACAATTTACAAGACTTATTCCCTTATCACTAACCCCCATCAACATTCCACACACAACTCGCCAAAGAAAAGAAACTTTCCATTCCTTTCTACACCACCTGGTAAGACATTGTAATTTCAATGTCGAAACAAAATGTACAATTTGTAGTGGATATAAAAAATTTGTACACGTTCTAAAATATAATTTATAATATATGTATGTATATATATATATATATATATATATATATATATATATAGAGAGAGAGAGAGAGAGAGAACTTTGTATTCATTTTTTAGTTAGTCTCTTTCACCAAATCGATGTTCTGTTTGGCTTCGTAGTCGATTTTACTTTCAGACTGAGTTTCATATTAAATGGTACAAAGTTGTCTAATTCATATCTGGCCTGAAGTCATTGTAGTGCAAAGGCAGTAATTGATGATCGCCGAGGAAATTCAATTTGAACAAATAAAAACGCATGTGTTTTGTAGATTATAATCCTCGGTCTTAATCCTAAATTATGGGTCTTCAGTTTGATGATTAAATTGTTTTCAGCTTTTCTAAACCTGTTTTGAGAATTACATGAAGAGACTAGAATGATGCATGTAACATTGTCTATCAGCAAATTAAGTGCCATACGTGATACACGCTTTGAGCGATCATATCTCGAAAGAGACATGACTGACTGGGCAGAAGATTATCCCGCAGTAGGTTGTCATTGCTTTCTGCGGTAGACTGGTTGCCAGCCAAGGCTACAGAACCCCATCTGTTTTATTATTTAACCTATAACTGGAGGGAAGAGACGGATTAATACGTTTTCCAAGCATGTATCCCGTATAGCACTTAACAGACTGAATAAACAATTGTTCGAAAATAAATGAAATTTTTACACATACACGCTAATAGAATATAAACAAATTTTAAATGTCGATATTAAACGGTACAACAGATCTCATAATGTAACTTATACTAGTGAACAATCTGTCTAATCATGCAGCGTTAAGTGTTAGTGTTTTAGTGTGGCATGATGCTCATATGAGAGAATTTTTGCGCATGTAGGACGTGACGCATTGATTTCCATTTACAGCCGTGATCAAATGAACATTCATACACTAAAAGATTAAGTTCTAGACGGCCACGTAGTACAAGGGACTCGCTAAAATAAACGCGTTGTACAATATGCTCCTGTTACATTGACAGTCCACGGCATAGCTCAGTGTTAATAAGGCTCGTGGAGTGTCAGTGTCAGACGCAAGACTGCATACATGCGTTCATTTCGCTAGTTTTTTTTTTTTTTTCTTTTTTGTTTTGGTTTTTATTTTGGTTTTTTGGTTTTTTTTTGGTTTTTATTTTGGTGGTTGGTTTTTTTTGGTTTTATTTTGGTGTTGGTTTTTTGGTTTTATTTTGGTGTTGGTTTTTTGGTTTTATTTTGGTGTTGGTTTTTTGGTTTTATTTTGGTGTTGGTTTTTTGGTTTTATTTTGGTGTTGGTTTTTTGGTTTTATTTTGGTGTTGGTTTTTTGGTTTTATTTTGGTGTTGGTTTTTTGGTTTTATTTTGGTGTTGGTTTTTTGGTTTTATTTTGGTGTTGGTTTTTTGGTTTTATTTTGGTGTTGTTTTGTTGGTTTTATTTTGGTGTTGTTTTGTTGGTTTTATTTTGGTGTTGTTTTTTTGGTTTTATTTTGGTGTTGTTTTGTTGGTTTTATTTTGGTGTTGGTTTTTTGGTTTTATTTTGGTGTTGGTTTTTTGGTTTTATTTTGGTGTTGGTTTTTTGGTTTTATTTTGGTGTTGGTTTTTTGGTTTTATTTTGGTGTTGGTTTTTTGGTTTTATTTTGGTGTTGGTTTTTTGGTTTTATTTTGGTGTTGGTTTTTTGGTTTTATTTTGGTGTTGTTTTGTTGGGTTTTTTTGGTTTTATTTTGGTGTTGTTTTGTTGGGTTTTTTTTGGTTTTATTTTGGTGTTGTTTTGTTGGTTTTTTTTGGTTTTATTTTGGTGTTGTTTTGTTGGTTTTTTTGGTTTTATTTTGGTGGTGTTTTTGTTTTTTGTTTTTATTTTGGTGGTGTTTTTGTTTTTATTTTGGTGGTGTTTTTGTTTTTTGTTTTTATTTTTGGTGTTGTTTTTTTTTTTTTTATTTTGGTGTTTTCGGTTTTTTTGTTTTTATTTTGGTGTTTTTTTAACCCCAAAAAGCATCTGTCCCAGTGGTGTTGCAACAATCACTCGATGGAATGGTGCTCTGTAATGCTCAGATAATGAGAACAGATCCTACTTTTTTAATTTTTTGTATGTGACTTTAACCTGAAGAGTTCTATCTTTTAATGTGCATCCGCTCATGACACACAGGCTCAACTCATTGCATCATTGCCTGTGGTACGCTAAATAACAATTCTTGCTTGCTTTTGTGAATGTTTAACAGCGTCATTCGCTCTCAGAATATTCTTCAATCTGTTCCGTTTCCACTTCTTCAGCAAAAATGAGATGTGCTGTTCGATTATATTATTCGACAATTTTCTTAACTGATACGGTCATCAGATCTGACTATCATTGAACATGCATGAAACGACGCCTGTCTCGTTCAGCTCTCACCTTCAATTCTGTTACAATACAGATCCTGTCTTAACACAATGCATGTCTTCGTCTTCATTCCCTTTTACTTTGGAACATGTGCACATATCGATCGCTTCACTTAGCTGCATTTTTCGGAATGAAGTTCCCTCGCGCCTCACTAAATCTTATGTGATGAAAAGTACATTTAAAAAAGTTAAAGGGATAAAACCGCTGATTCGAAGTCAGAACATTGATAACTCTCTTATTCAATTTGCGGACCCTAGTTACTCTATTCTTAATACTTGATATAATGCAAAAATATCACAATGTTAAAATTGGTTAATAATTATTTATAACTATTTATACTGGGATTCATGCATGCAGTTACAAGTAACCCATAAAAATATTATAAAATTTGAAATATTTATTTTAGGTATAATCATTTTTTTATACTGCTCGAAATTTTTCTTTCAATCATTCCGTATCTTGACTGTTTGAAAACCAATAATATAGATTTCTGGCATTTAAAAACAATTTTCTACAAGATTAATTTGATTTTACAAAATTTCAAGTAAACAGTTTTAACTTTATATATCAAATGTTTACTTCAAGATTCGTTTTCAGTAATGTATTTAAATGTAAATTGTAAATTTATGCGAATTTCTTATGATTTTTGTAAGTTATGTAGTGTAGAAAAAATATATTTTAAAAAACGATTTGTATGGAACTTACCACAGCATTTCCAAATGGTATCATTTCTAGATTCATGATTGACCCGACTTTGTTGTAGGCTTTTGACGCCTGCCCTATAATGAAGGCCATACTATAAGGACACAGGGATTCGTAGTAGAGACTGACATTAACTTTTGGGGCCTTGGCAGCCGGAAACAAGTACTCACTGCATGCTTCTGTTACCTAAAATAATTGAATAGAAAAAAATATTTGTTAATTAAAGCATCAAACTATTCAACTAACTGGGGCAGCCGCTTACGTTGGATAGGATGTAAAATCCTGACCGGATGAGTGATGATGAAACTATTCTTTTGTACTGTAGTAGTGAACCAAGGATGGGCGTTGTGGTGCATTGGATATCGGCTCGGAACGAGGAATCGGGGAGCCGAGTTCGAATCCCAGCTGAATTCATTGCATTTACTTACGCGCAAATACTCTTGGGAAAGGTATTAATCCTACTATTCCTTCCAGTTATGAGTTAAATAGCAGGAGAGATTGGGTTATATAGCGTTGGTCGGCAACCAGTCTACCGCAGAAAGCAATGGCAACCTACTGAGGGATAATATTCTGCCCAGTCAGTCATGTCTCTTTCGAGACATGATCGCCCAAGCGTGTATCACGTATGGCACTTAACAGTGAACCAATAAGATTCGGTCAAATTATTCAAGACGTGTATACGGTGGGCTTGAAGCCGTAGGGAAATGGTTAATGTTTATTTGACTCGGCCTTAACCGAACTCCCTACAACTTACAAGTGTAATCCAGAATTATCATAAGGTTTTCGTGAGAAGGTTGGAATGTGTGAAATAGAATGAAATATAAATTTTGCATTTTAAAATAGAAATTTTTTAAAAGGAAAGAATAACAAGAATTCTTAGAAACTAATGTTTAATTAGAAAGTCAAGGGTATCAAGATTTGAAGAAAATGTTCGAAGTAATAATTGTTGAAAAGATATGCGTACGTATGCATGTGTGTGTTTGTTTGGTAGAAATGTCCTTCGATGGAGAAGTAAAATAAATGAGTACGCGAGAAGGAAAAAGGACGACTGTTAGAGTTGACTTGAAGCTTCTATCGTTACATTTTAGTCTCTCGCTGCTCCCATTGATTGACGCTGACCGGAACCTTTTATAGTATTCAGAGTTGATCTTGATTGCTAAGTACCTTTAGTCTTGCAAGTCGCTTCCATTGGTCAGAAAATCATTTGCGAAATCCGGTTTCGACTTTTTCTTTAAGTACATGTTCAATCCTTTTTTTTATTTAGGAAAAACCAGGATTTCACACGGCATTGTGAAATTTTGTAAAAGTGAAGAAGAGTTTATTTTAATTCTTAATTTCTCATTCACTACAGGCTATCCTCGCATAGTCGTTAGGTAGCACAGTCCAATAATTATAAAAACAGGACACTTCCAGTGTCCATCCGCTTCTCTCTTCTCCACCCGGCATAATATTGCAACGATCCCTGGTTAGGATGTGGTTTCCGGCTTTCTCTTTTCCAATCTTTTTACTTTTTTTTTTCAACTGGAGTAGATAGACTAAACTATCGCCCGGTTCACACTCCACCTACGTCTATTGAACAGGTGAAGAGGTTCATCCCTTGTTCCCTGTTTAGGATGTGGTTTCCGGCTTTCTCTTTTCCAATCTTTTCACTCTTACGTAGTCCCCTGCGCATCAGTGGCATTATCGCCTTGCTTGGGGTGATATGATTTTTAAAAAAATATCACCCGGAACATCCACGAATGGCTGAATCTTAACGCACAGGCACATGTATCACCCACACAATTCCTCACTTTTGTATGAAGATTTTCTTTCTACTCTGCTTTATAAAAACAAAATAAATTAAAATATCGCCTTGTTAAAATCTTTCATTTCCTTCTTTTATCTGTCGTGTTCCTTCAGGACGTGAGCGATCTTGGATCTCCACTTACCCCTATCCCTTGTTGCACTTAAGACTGGTATCTGTTGTTTCGTGGCTCGTACCATGTGACATCCGATCGCCCGGATGTATAAAAAACAAAGTGTGCTTAGCACGGGTGTTGTCATTATCACGGACTTCGGGAAATAACACCTACTACTGCGAGAGACTGTAAATATTGTATATACATCTTGGTTGTACCACTCTGGTAATAAAGTAGTTTCTCTAGATTTCTCTGTGTATCTCTTCATCCCACGATACAATAATATCTCTACGAAAACCTGCTCCGCCATCTCCTTGTTCAAGCTTATAAAGTATGTCTCGCGTTGCTTTCTTCTGTCTTTCTTTCCCTCTATCCGTTCCGTGAGTATTTTATTCTCCAAGTCCTCCTTCCTCATTACGTATCCCAGAAACTTCAGCTGTCTCTTCCTGATAAGTATGTTTCCTTTTCGTTTCCACCCTCTCCAAAATCTTATCGTTGCTCATATATTCGGTCCATAGTATCTTAAGCATCCTTCTGTAGAACCACTTTTCTGTTGCATCGATTCTCTCTCTTCATCTTTGAGAAGAGTGTCAAATTTTTTTTTACATCGCAAAATATTGTTTCCGTTGCTTTTAATCAAACTAAGAATTGTAGCTGCAACGATATCAATAATTGGTATGATTTCTTAGCTTTACTCAATTTTGCAATGTTTTTCAACTCTTTAGAAGACTTTTAAAATTGAACTTTTCAGAGATAACTTTCTTAAGACGGTGCTTATTGACGTAAACTGTTTCATTTGATGAAGCCTACAAAAATTACAAAGACTATTTTCCTCAAAAGCGTTGTTTCCCAGAAAAACCTCGTGAAACAATTTTTTATTTCAAAATTCATGAGTCATGTCATGTCAAATCAGTAAGGGTCTGACCATCACCGACATAGATATTTTTTTAATTTGGTACATTTCTAGAACTTAATGATATAATTTGAATGGTACATATTTGACATTTCTAGGTCAATAGGTTTCCGAGATATCACCCTTGTCAAAAATGTGAATTTTGAAAAATAGTCACGCCGTTTAATCTTGAATATCTTAGTTGTTTTTGTTTACCTACAAATCTTAATTGTATACCATTTTAAAGTACTTGCATAGATCTAAAAGGTGATCCATTTAAGGTCAAATAAGATATTGACCTTGATCTTTAATTTCTCAACGTATCTTTCAGTTACGAGGTCACTGAGTTGAGTCAAATTAAAAATGGCGGCTTTTGCAATTTGCCACTATATGCTAACCTTTTCATATCTCCCAATATGATCAAGTTGTATATCTTTAAAAAGCTCTTTGCATGTTGACCGATTCGGTCATAGTTCTCGTGTGAATATTCAACATTTCACAACAAATAACACAAATCTCGTTGATTTTTCTTTTTTTACTTTATCATAGTTCTTATGTGTATATAAATCAGTATTCAAAGAGGAGCTTTCTAAAGATATACAACTAGACCATAATGGGAGATATGATAATGTTAGCAGTTAGTGTTAAATTGCAAAACAGGCCATTTTTGGATCAGGGCCAACTCGGTAAAACCCTTATAAATCAGGCCGCAGTCAAAAGTCCACCACAAAATTTCGTACATATGTTATCATAAATTTGTTTTTTTAATTTTAAAAAAAATTAAACATACGTTGAAAAATTGAAAGTTAACTTTAATTAACTTTCAGTTTCTGAAGGCATCTTTAATTAAGAGGGTCAATCCTCTCTATAGCAATAAAAACCATATGTGTGTATTCCTTTCTCTCACGCTCACGGAGAGAGAGAGAGAGAGAATGGCGTGACAGTGTCGGTTCAGTTAATTCTCTTTACTACAAGTTATTAATCATTTTGTTTGCTCTTTAACAGTGCCTTTATTTTTTGCAATAATTATGTCGAGTATTGAAGAATCAAAATACACACACACACACACACACACACACACATATATATATATATATATATATATATATATAAACTTATTTATAAATGGAACATTGTCTGTGTGTGTGTCCGTTATCTATAGACTCCGAAACGGCTGAATCGATTTTCTTGAAAATTTACACAGTTGTACTATAAGCGTCTGCAAGTGTTCTTAGCTAGGCTTTGTGTCGAGGTACCCCCCGATAAATATCGAAAATCGATAACCGAAAAAATCGGGTTATAGAAGGAGTGGTCCGATTTTAATCAAATTTTATACACTCATAGACAAAGACATAAGAGACGATATTCAGAAGTTTCAAGGTTGCAGTTCTTACAATAGTGCAGAATATCGATTATATATATATATATATATATATATATAATAGGCAAGATGTTTGTGTGTCTGTTTATTTCTCTGTATGTCCTTTATACAAATCCACAATTTTTATCCGATTCTCACCAAACTTCACACAAATATTCTTTAGGGTGAGTCTGAGCTCCAGGACCATGTATTAGTTTTAAAGATTTCATTACACCTGAGCAACGCAGGGCTATACTGCTAGTGTGTGTATATATATATATAATATATATATATATATATATATATATATATATATATATACCTTTTGTTACGCACAGGGTTTTGGATTATTTTCTGTATTTCTTTTATATCTTAATTTAAGATGCTCAATAGTAGGCACATCAATATATATTCTGCCGTCATTTTAGACGGCAAGGTCCCACTCGTATTAAATAATATTTAAACCCTTTTTCTTGGTTAATTGATTGCTTAGCTTTTAGAAGGCAGCTTTCAAGATGCCAATACACTTTTGAACTTCTCCGGTTCTTCTGTTACAGCACATATATTTAAATTTATGTGCTTACTTAATTTTGGGGTCTCCAATTTGTAATTAACATATTGGGCCCCTTCTTTATGCGGAGAACAACATATTGTGATTTTACAATTGATGTTTTAGCTCTTCCATCTCGTTTTCCTTTACTCCATTTTGTAGAAGTTCCTGTAGTTTCCTTTGTGTATCAGTTATCAACACTGCATTTTTTTCGTTAACGTCACTTAACTATGATTAGCTCAGATAAGGAACGAAATGTATCCAGAAAACTTTTAAAGATGGAAAATCATTTCCGCATTTTTATTTTTCATTTTTGAAAATTAGCCATTTAAATTTGGTTTTAGCATTTGAGTTTTCTAAACTGCATTTATTACTTTAGCCGAAAAGAAAGGCAGCTACGACGAAATACGTATTCATTGAATATTTTATAAGGAAAATATTGAATATTTTCGAACCTAAATTGGAAAACAAATGTGTTTATCAGTTACCTTAAAGAATTATTGGTAATTTCGTAATTCAACGGTTGAATTGGTTACGCAACTTGATATATCCCATTTAATGAGATTATCCATTGTAAATAGGAGTCATTTGCCAATAAGCAAATGTCGCAAAAGCATCTCATTAGCGATTACGGAAGATCATGTTGCTAATTGTTTGTGTTTTTTATTTTTAATGTTTAAAAATTTCGTTTTTCTTTCGTCAATAGTTACTTGTATTGATAATGTTTTTGATTATCTAGTAAATATTTGCATGATCTAGGATTTTTTTTTTTTTTTTTTTTTTTTTTTTTTAGAAACATTTTTTACGTACGAATAGATTAGTTTTCTAATCAGATTGACTCATTGGATCAAAAAGTTTGTATATTTGACAGCTGAATTTTTAATGTTTGAGGCATGATTTTTAATATTCACCACTGAATTAAATACATTGACAATGTAGTATAAAATAACGGCTTTAGTCCTGAGACTACGGACTTGCACAAAAGTATACCAGATAAGTAAGATAAATATTTATTTTTAACTGTACTGACTTTCTATGTACGAGCAAAATTTCCATGAATAACCATTCTATGTCTACATATTTTAGTAGCACAACGTAAACATTAACTTAAACTTGATTAGGTTACATTTTGGCAAAGTAAAAAATGTACAGAAAATGTTTGCTACCTGGCAAAGTTCAGCGATTTCTGGTGAGCTACACCATTCGGACGGTGGTAGGTTACATCCTTTGCTGGACACACAGCTGACCAAGAAACAGAGTATTAACGAGATTATTTTCATTTTGGGAAACGACTAATCGACACTTCTGTCAGCAAATGAACGTAAAGCAGTTAGCGGTTGTTTTATCTACAAAATGGTCTATTATCTCTTATCTTTTATCAAAACGTGTGTGTTACCAAAATAACCAGAGATTATAAACCAGGATACATTTATGGTTTTATCATAACACACAAGCTTATTTTCACTCCAACTTACTATATCACAAATTTCCACTCTTATCAACTAACTAAAACACTTAACCAATTAATTACACCATATATACCTAAAACATACAACATTAAATCATCTTTTTAACTTGTACAAAAAAACTATTAATGAAATCATAGCATCACTTGACGTTGAAAATCTGTTCATTAATGTTCCTGTTAGAGAAACCATTGGCATTATTATAAAAGATATATAAAATTCTCTGCCACCATTAAAAATTAAACCTAAAAAAATCTAAAAACTACTTTTAACCTGTATCACCGAAGTCCATTCTATGATCACAGAAATAATGCGTACGTGCAACGGAACGGTGTTTCAATGAGCTCCAACCTTCAGCAACTTCTCTATGGCGAACCTAAAAAATATTTAGCACCAATAAAAAACCCTCCATCTACCTACGATATGTAGATGATATTCTTATCTTAGTTAAAAACATAAAAGAAATAACAGAACTCAAAACCTTTCAAAAAACATCTGTCCTCAAGTTCGCATACGAACTTAAAAAAGATGACAAAATTCCTTTCCTTGACGTTTTAATAAACACAGTAAATAACACACTTACTACCTCCCAATATAAAAAACCAACCAGCAAAAACTCTTGCGCTCTCAACTATAAGTGAATATTCTAATTACTACAAAACAGCACATATTAACTCCTCCACAAAAAAGACTTTTACTCTGAACAAAAACAAATATTAAGGAGACTTTCATTAATAATGACTTCCCAAACCACATTGCATATGAACAAATAAGAACAGCTATAAAAAAAAACTCAACACACATCAAACAGAATATGGTGCTTCTACAATAGACCCTAAATATATTACTCTTATATTGCAACTAGATGCACGATAACTACAAACAGGATGAAAAAAATGATTAAAAAACTCATTCGCACCGAGGATCCTAATAAAAAAATTAATATATTATAAAAAAATACAATCCTACTAATTTAATTATCCGTAATAATTTCTCCTCACCAACTGATGTATTACGTAAAACCAACATTATATATCAATTCAAATGTCTCTTGGGAGAATGTATCTCCGAAAAAAACATATGTTGAATTTACAATTACATTAATAAGACGTTTTACATCACACATGTCTGACCATTTGTACATTTCGAGACACTCACAACAACATGTCTACATTCATAATATAAAATATAATGATCAACAACACAACCATCCTACACCAACGAAACAACAAGCGCAAACTACAGATCTTCGAGGTAATATTCATTAAAAACTTAGGCCGTCAATTAACAGAATCAGGTACGAATAGTGCAGTAATGTTCTAAAATGTCTATAAAAAGTTTTTTCATGCTTTAATACGTGCATTACCATGACATAATTTTTTTTATTCATAGTAGATAATTTTCACGCGCTAATGATTGCTAACCCTAACTGTTACATATGAAGCAAAAAGAAAAAAATACAGTAATTTTTAGCAACATAGTTTTGCGGTTATTTTTTTGTTACACCCTTAAAAATCATCTCGGAAGGAGATTGAAAATAGTTGGTAACATTGAGAAATGGATAATAAAATTAACTGTAAAAGTTACAATGCATTTTTACATCTTTCAATTATAATGCACGAAAGATTATCAGTGAGTCCGAACGGATTTTATTAAAAATAAGCAGACCTTATGTTCTCAATTTATTTAATCTAACATACATACATACATATGTGTGTGCATGTTAAGTTGTAATGATACGTAGTGTAAAAATTGCTGGGTTTTTTTTTCTTTTTTTTTTCTTTTTTTTTTTCTTTTTTTTTTTAGGGAGGGGTTCAATAGTTTCCTGGCATTTTAGGCAAGCAGGTTTTGTCATAAAGTGCTCGATATTGAAATAAGGATAGAACGTTAACAGAATTAAAGTGGTTAAGTTTGTCACTTAGCTGAGCAAAGTTATTTGAGTCATGTCGACTTCGCTTCGAAGTTTCGTAAAGACATTGTTGTAATGTATTCACTTTTCAAGTTTTTTTTTAATAACTCTGCTCGGCTAAGTGACAAACGACCACTTTAACTATATAATTAATCTTCCTTTGGAGAGCCGTCGATTGTTGTGCTAGCTCGAAGTCACAAGTCATCGTGACCGAGCGTTTGAGCGTCCTGGCCTTGTTCAGATTGTTGTTCACGCCGGATAACGCGCTCTCACCCTGAAACTGTAACTAAGGTCTACTCAGCACTGTTGCTGTATAAACCACAGGTGGGCTCTATGGGTATTGTACAAACACAAGTGGGCCTGAGCAAGTGTCTGCAGTGGGGATTAGCTAGCAACCTTTGTAAACAGGTGTGTGTGTGTGTGTGTGTGTGTGTGTGTATATATATATATATATATATATATATATATATATAAGTGAATATACCTAAATAGTTTATAATCACTCAATGTCCATTAGTTTATGTCTTTGAATAAAAGCAACGACAGTTTAGCAAATATTTGACTGAAAAATAAAACTTTATTAAATCAAAGAATGTTATGGTTATTTACTCTCGTCTCCCCATTAAGACGATGTGACACAATGTCTGGTTTAACGTAAGAAACACGAGCGCGTATAGCCGGTCCAAGGACAAAAATTGGCAATCCCCTGCAACCGTCGGATGTGCTGCCATCGGTATGATTTCCGGTTCCTCACTCTATAGTGCAATGGGTGGTGTTGCTTCGGGTATTTTCCCCAACTACGTCTCTGTCCGCAGACAGTCGAAACTCTACCCGCACTCTACCCGAAGAGAGAGACGTAACTAAAAGATGCTAAACCTTACTCAACATATACCGAGTAACGATCTAGTTTATTAAATTTGGGAGAGTTTTTGTTATCCTTTCAGTTTTGACGGTTATAAAACTTGTGGATGATGTCGGCTAAATCTAACAATTTTTTATTAAATAACCATTTTCTTGATGATAATATTCGCTAATGAAACATGTTAATTTATTTCAAATGTAATGATTCTTACCTTTTTATCTGAACTTTGATTCAGACCAGCAATGGTTAGAGAGCGCTGATCAGAGATGAAGGTTATTTTCTAAATGTGATTCAATCTCCGGGATTTTCATTTTCCATCTGTCGTGTACCTTCAGGACGTCGGCGAACATGGTTCTCCACAACATTCTGTTTGTAGCTTTTCATAAATACTGCATTGTTATCTCCTAAACCATAATCTATCCATTTACTGAACCATAATCTATCCATTTACTATGTTGGTTACACCTGGTTTCCTTCTTCGTTTTTAACGAAATGTTAACGAAATTTCTGTTTCTTCATGTTAAAACACTTCAGACATGATTGTTTGATTTTTGCATGTTGGACTGTGCTTTTTGCTAATAACGATGCATTCCGTCGTCTGGCAAATTGTTTTCTCCTTTCTTCTCTTTCTTTCACTGCCTTTTATGAGAATTTTCGCATTTCTTTCCTTGCCTGCTATCAACACTGTCATCTACTTGTATTAAGATTGTAGTCGGCAATAATAAATCCTAGTAGGACAACTAATACTGTCAGAATTGCTTCACTGTATAGGTGAATAGGTCCGGTAAGAAGACACATCCTTGTCTTACACACCTTTCTATTTTCGTATATTTACTGAACTCATTTTCCATCTGTTTGCAGGTACCAATACTGCCAGTATAGGTTCTTGATTATTCCAATGTTCTTCCCAAATCCAAACAGTTCTTTGTGGCGTACTTTATCAAACGCTTTTGCATAATCTGTAAAACATAGACGCACAGCTTTCTGCATTTGCATTACGCTTTCTCATATAATTCCGAGCACAAATATCGCTTTTCTTGTTTCAGTATCTTTAACGAAATCGCACATTTCTTGTCCTATTTCCGGTCTCTGAAACGCCCTCTATTCATCAGAATTTAGATAAATTTGGTTATCTGGCTCATTAAGCTGATTGTCCAATAGAGTTCACATTCCTTTGACCCAGTCTTCTTAGGCAGTACTACGAAAATAGATTTACTTAAGTTTTATCACTAGTGTAACATATTTAATTTATTGTATGTAATATTGTCTATACTGAAATCCTCTAAGGCTGTTACAATTCCTGGTTCTGCTGCTTTGTTTCGCTTCAATTTGGCCAGTGTTGATTTTCATTTCAGGTTTTAATGTTTCTTTCATATTTTGATGTATTGCAGGTTGTCCTCTTTGATCATGGAAAAAGCTCTCCGGTGTATTTGTTGCATATTTTGAAGTATTTTTCCTCTTTCCATTATCATTGCTACGTTCTTGGATTTTTCTTGTTGGAGGTGCTAAAAGCTAAGAAGCAAACATTAAGTAATTCTCATTTGCTCTTCATCAAATCAAGCATACAGGGAATTAAATACGAAAGTAAATCATGTTGGCATGATTTACTTTTAAAGAAGCACATCAAATTATTTGCCGAGCCATTCCTGTTTAGCTTGCCTGCATTTGCACCCAATTTCTTTGCGCAGTGTCATATATTCTGTGACAAACCTAAGCATGATGTTTTGTGTCAATTTTTTCATAATTTCGAAAATTTCATGTCATCCATTCTTCTCCCCACCCCACACCTTTGAGATGATCTGGCTTTTTTTTGTTTTGTTTTTTTAACCGTTCTTGATGTTTTTCAAACTGCTTTCATGTGGTAAAAAAATGTTCTTCCCGTCCCGCCATTTAATCAGATTTTCTATTGGAAAATTGCCTTCTCGTGTCATTGATACGCATCAAGGATTATTTCAACTCCGCAAAATTAATCTCTTTTGCAATTATTTCAAAAGACATTTCCACTTCTTTTGGGAAGTTTAATAAGTGTTTAATACAACCTCCACAAATAAAAAGTTGAGGATTTTATATATTATTTGATTAAAATTTGCTATACTTATAAGTGGAGAAGTGCTCAATATTTGAGTGCGTTTCTAGATATAAACAAATACTCACCATTATAGATAAAATTTCCACTACGCTACCTACAACTGAATTTAACTAAATTAAGCAAACTGTAGTCCCTGATGATTAAAGTATTAGCCCTAATCAAAATTTGAAAAGACAGAGCTCATCCTTTCCACTCTTTCCTTATATATATATATATATACACACACACACTACCGGCCATTAAGCTACCCAATTTTTTAAAAGAAATGATGTATTTCCATACTATTTTGAAGTGGATAATTCTAAATGAAAATAATATGGTTCTTTAGCTATTATTACTTTGCAAAATTTTACAAGGCAAGGAAGCAAAGATGAACTCGTCCGAATCACTATAAATTTTCTTCATTTTTTCAATGATGAAACTGCAATATTGGTTATTATTAAATATTTATAAATTCATTTGATGCACATGTTATGGTGCAGTGTTAACAAAAGAACCATTCTATTTTCATTTACAATTATTCACTTGACAATAAATACTAAAAAAGTATGAAATACATCATTTTTTTAAAACACTGGGGTGGCCTAATAATTATGGCCGATTGCGTGTGTGTGCATGTATGTATGTATGTATATATATATATATATATATATATATATATATATATATATGAGGTTGACAAAATAATGGAAACTCCTTGAAATTTCAATCAAATTCATTTCAATATGGGGTATGACGGCCTTTGGCAGTAATTACAGCTTAAATTCTGAGTGGGGTCGACTCTTACAAAATTAGAATTCTTTTCAGCGGAATTTTTATCCATTTAAAACAGTCTCCAATTCTTTCAATGATGATGGTGGAGGATATTGACTCCTCACTTGTTTTTCTAAAATGAACCATAAATGTTCAATGATAAGATTTGGAAACTGTAATGGCCAGATAGGATGTTCTATTTCACTAGAATATTCCGTGCGCTATTCAGCTATAACTTCAGAAGTATGAATGGTTGCATTATAATCCTGAAAGATGGCATTTCAAAGAGTTTTTGAACCATAGGATGAAGTAAGTTACTTAAAATGCTTAAATAGACCTGCCAGTTGATTTTAATAAATTTATTCAAATTATATCTGTAAAAAATAAAAACAACTTGAGCAAAACATGAAGTACGATTAATATTAAGCCAACAAATGTACAAAAGCATTTAACAGTTTAATCAAATTTTCAAAATTATGCTATTATGGTACTAGGTGTTTACAATATTCTTTCGACTCCCCTCATATCATATCTCTCTCTCTCTCTCTCTCATATATATATATATATATATATATATATATATATATATATATACACACACACACAAATACACATCTAAGGAGAAAAACGACTACTAAATGATCTGAAGATCGCTTGGTACGGGGAAACTAACTGTCGCTATGCAGCGTTGATTCTTGCGTCAACACTGTCTTCATCCATAAACACTCTCTCAGATATTGAGCACGTTTTTTCATAAATTTTAGAATTTCACGTATAGGGATGTCGTAAATAAAAATGCTTTATTAAGGGACCGCTTCACACCAGTGAAAGTGACTTTTGGTTACCCGCCGAGTTCACTTTGTTTAAAGCGACGTTAGATACGTCAACGAAGATGCATTACATCCGTTTAACGATAAGCCAAGAAAGTTTATCTCTCAAACCGAGCATCATACCCACTTGAAGTGATTCTTAACAGCTGCATTTAGCGCGTCTCTTTCCCAAGTTCTCGACTTTTTATATCCTTCTTGCTTATCAGTTGACATATTCTGAGCTTTACTTCATACGGTATTAGGCTGGAAGTGTGAGGCACCCAATAAAAATCGAACCCGCTTCAGTTATAATATTTCCCTCGTCTTCCAATTGAGACGTAATGTGACATATGGTAGGCTTTCAGTATTTGTTTATATTTCTGAGATGAAGTATTATTTACATTATTCGAACTATTGTCCTCATCTTTGTTGCCATTTGTACGCTCCGACCGTCTCCGAACCCTTTATTACAATCACTGGGGTATATCATTCTCATTCTTTAATGAATTATATAAAAAATATGGACATGAGTGACGAGACAGGTAGACCAGTAGTAGTTTTTAATCATTTTCCGAAATTTAAGTCTGGTACGATTTGAAGCACTTATGATCAAACTGATGGCACAATATTAAAGGTCTGTTCGATTAGCTTGTTAATCCTAACCCTCTTCTCTTTGATGTTCAAGTATCAGTGTATCAAAAGTATGGCTAATCTCTCGAAGGGTCCCGTATGTTAGGCACATGTAATACTTTATAACACTCGATTAGCATTGCTGTTAATTTCTTTTTTCTAGTACAGTTGCTGCTGCACTTTTAGTCTTAAAGCGTTATAATCGTTAATTAACGTTTTTAAACAACTTCGAACAGTATATCAGTCATTTATTTAGCTTTAAAAAAACCATACCTAATGAAAAAATTCCCAAACATAACAAAAAAGAATTTTTATCGTCAAAACTTATTTAGAGAAAAGACCAACGAAGTTTTTTGTTTAAATTATATTTATACTTTTTAGAAACTTTAAAATATTGTTTGTTTTTTCTTGAATCATCGGGTGACCATAAATTAGTATAAAAGAATTTTAGCGTCTTTTTGCGATACAAAACACATTGATTTAAAAAATTTTGCAAAAAAACAAATTCTCGGGTTTTAATTACTATCATGGCATTATCACAAGTGAATGAAATTACTTAAAAAAAAAAATAATTTTTAGAAAATTTTAGTAAAAATATTTATTTCCTTCCACTTATTACATTTTATGAAATTTCGATAAATTCAGTTTTGTATGGTTTCCATTATCAACGCCGAGGTGGTTCAGCATCTCACGGCACACAGGCTCCTCTCGGACAAGCAATATGGTTTCCGCTTCACCAGGTCTACTGTTGATATGCTAACGACCATCACCGAGTACATATACCAGGCACTCGACAGGAATGGCGAAGCCCGAACCGTTGCATTGGATATATCTAAGGCGTTCGACAGAGTTTGGCATGCTGGCCTTCTATGTAAACTGTGGAGCTATGGTATAACTGGACATTTGTTTGAACTAATCCAGTCATTCCTCTCTAACCGCACAATGAAGGTGGTATTAAACGGACATGCCTCTCAGAACTACCATACAAACGCAGGTGTCCCCCCAAGGTTCCATCTTAGGTCCTACACTCTTCCTGATATATATTAATGATCTCCCTGATTCCATAAGAGCCCAAATAGGTTTGTACGCCGATGACACCACAGTTTACTCTCGCCTCCAACAAAAATCTGGTGTAGGCGTCAAAGCTAACCTCGCAGCCGAGATTGAAAAAGACCTCCAATCCATATTGGACTGGGGTAAGAAATGGCTAGTAAATTTTAATGCTTCTAAAACGAAGCTACTCTCAATTAACCATCATCGACAATCTCACCTACCTCCCATTAGCATGGACCAAGCTTGCCTCCCAAAGAGTAAAACACTACGCCTCCTTGGTCTCACACTTTCAGCGGACCTCAAATGGAATGACTATATCGAATCCATTGCTAAATCCGCTGCTATGAAAGTCGGTTCTCTGTAGGGCCCGGAAGTTTTTTCCGTCTAAATCTATCCTGCACACTTACAAATCTACCATCCGCCCGTGCATTGAATACTGCTGCCATATCTGATCGGGTGCCCCTGCTGTTCTCCTCGGACTTCTCGATAAGGTTCAGAGGAGGGTCTGTAATGTGATAGATACCGACTTGGCAGACCGCCTGCAGTCTCTCTCCCACCGGCGCGACGTGGCTTCCCTGTGTCTCTTCTATAAATACTTTCACGGCTTCTGCTCCGATGAACTTAGATCACTGGTGCCCCCTAAATACGAATTTGCACGAGATACTAGATTAGCAACTAGATCCCACCCTTTTACAGTGAAACCGATAAAATGCAGCCGTAACTTCTACTCCAACAGTTTCTTTCCTCGCACTTCCCGACTGTGGAATTCTCTTCCAAACGATTGCTTCCCCGACGGCTACAATCTCCAGGAGTTTAAATGTAAGGTCAATAGACACCTCCTAACACACTAACCTGCTACCATTCTATCAAGCACTCTTCCCATCTGCCTAACCCTCATCATCGCTATTTTTACTCATCTGTCACCTTCCTCCTGACATTCCCTATGTCTAACCACTCCTTCTCTTTACCTTCCCCTATGTAGCCGCATGCGCAATAGTGGCAGTGGAATGCCTTGCTTGGGGTGAGATGATTTAAAAAAAAAAAAGAAAAAGTTTAATTTTTATATTAGTTATAAGCAGAAGTCTTTGGAGAATTTAAATCATATATATATATATACTATTGTCCTAAAACGGCTATCAGTTACGAAAAATCTGCTTTGCATCGTAAAATAAAAAGGCAATAAAATTAAGGCATTCTTTAATTAGAAAAGCTTGTTATTACTTTTATGAATAAGATGTATTATAGATATTATTGTCTTTATAATAAGAATAATTTTTACAAGAATTGCTTCTATTGCTTCTATTTTCTTTAATTAGAATAATTTATAAACTTTGAAATCTTAAAAGTTTTTTTTCGCGTTTAGGTGATATTAAGTAAAATAGAAAAGCTTACAATTCAGCAACCTCCAGTATTTTAAAGAATTTTGAATTTGTTTTGTGTATGGATACACGTGCCGATTTTTGTAGGTACGTACGTTCATACACGACATGAGAAAAAAAAAGCAGTAACGTCCCTCCCCATAAAAAAGAGCATCGGGCTGTCAACTCCTCATAGAAACGCACATCTATGTGCAATGTCCTTTCAAGACGTAGGTGATCATGGCCTTCCACGTCTCCCTACCCCTGGTGGCACTTAGCACGCCTTCTCCTGTTACCCCGCTCTGCTATCCACTTGCTAAGTATGTTACACGCTGCTTTTCCCTACCTCTCTTTCCCTCCATCTGACCTGTGTGTATCAGATTCTTCAAGCCCTCTTTCCTCATTACCTGTCCCAGGAACTTTAGCTGTCTTTTCCTGATGCTCGGTATTAATTTTCTTTTCGTTTCCATTCTTTCCAAAACCTCATCATTGCTCAAATGCTTGATTCATGATATCTGCAACATCCTTCTGTAGAATCGTATTTCATCTGCTTCAAGTTTTTCCTTTATCTTTGATAATATTGTCCAGCATTTACTGCAATATTGAAGAACAGACATCACATATCAATCTAGTACTCTCTTTTCTTGTCTCTGAATACTCTACTCAGCTTCTTGAATGCGTCCTTCGCCATGTGAATTCGTCTTCGGATCAGTGTCGCACTTTCCTTCTTCTGTTAGAACACTTTCCAGATATTTAATTTTGCGTACATGATTGATTTTAGTATCCTCCCCTTGTAGTTAGCATTTGGGGCTCCTCTTTTTGCTGATGACCTTACATTCGGTTTTCTTGTAGTTTATTTGTAGACCCTTCTTTCCACTTTCTTCAGCTACCTTCTGTAGAAGGTCTTGTAGTTTCCTTTCCGTGTCTGCTATCAGCACTGTATCATCTGCATACCTTATGTTGTTCAGATTGTGGCGGCCGTTGACGAATCCTAGCATAACTCCTAAGGTTCTCAGAATAGTCTCGCGTTGAATAAATTCGGTGAAAAGACACATCCTTGTCTTATACTCCTTTATATCTTTGTATATCTGCTGAACTCGTTTCTTGTCCAATTGCAGGTGGTTTGCTGCCAGTAGAGTGGAGTAGAGGTTCTTGATTACCTTGTCTTTTCCAAATAGGTGGAGGTTGCTGATCATTTCTATCAATTCATTTAGCGTACCTTGTCGAGCTAAAACATAGGCACCCGTCCTTTTTTTTATTGGTATTGCGGTTTCTGATAGCATCCTAAGCATAAATATCGAGTTCCTTGTTCCGGTGTCCTTGACGAAACCGCACTGTTCTTGTTCTATCTCTGGTCTGATTTTGCTCTATTCATCAGGATTTGGATGACTAGTTTTGTTACGTGGCTCATTAAACTGATTGTTCGGTGGAGTTCGCAACCGTGTTAAAAATACTTAACTACGATATTTTGAATTAAATGTAACTGATTAAATCAAACTGATTTAAATTTTAAATCAACATAACTTACTGAAAATTTCAGAAAAGAATATTTTATTTTTAAAGGTATTTTAAGAAAGATTACATCGTACTGAGAGAATTGTAAATATGAGCGGTATCTAGCAATTTCAGGAAAAATTATCAATTTAAATTCTTTTTGAAATACAACAATATATTTCTTTATTAGAAACATCAAATTTATTCTGTTAGCATGAAATTAAAATTTAAGATTTTTCATTTTTTAAAATTCTATAGGAAATGAGCTTTGAAGTAAAGGGATGATATTAGTATTTTTCTACATCCTAATATCTCCAATCTATCTTTTCGTCAACACAAATCTTTTTATTGATTTTTATTTCCTTCAAAATTATTAAAACTCAAAAAACAGGTGCCTCTTTTCTCAAACAAAATCTGTTGGTTGTCGATACAACACTGATAGCTGTCTATATCCTTTTGATATTATCTTCCAGCAAAACGTATGTTATCTGAAACTATTTACCAAATATATATTATTAGTCACTTTTATCTCTATTTATTTTCTGAGAATTTTTTATTCTTTACACTTAAAATTGTTCAGGTTTTATGCAACCAAGTCGACGGTGGTATGTTAGCTATTCCTGCTTGCCAAGTGAAATATCCATGATGGAATCCTCTTCACAAAGGTGCTTATTGTACTGTTCATTCTTACAGTTCTCGAAAATAGATATGCGATATTTTTTTAGAAGCAGTCAGTTAAGTGCCCTGCGTGATACACGCTTGGGCGATCATGTCTCTCGAAAGACATGACTGACTGGGCAAAAGATTATCCAGCAGTAGGTTGCCATTGCTTTCTGCGGTAGACTGGTTGCCGTCCAAGGCTATATAACCCAATCTGTTCTGTTATTTAACCCATAACTGGAGGGAATAGACAGATTAATACCTTTCCCAAAGGTATTTGCGCGTAATTGAACGCAGGGAATTCAACTGGAATTCGAATTCAGCCCAGCTTCCGAGCCGATATTCACTGCACCACAACGCACATACTGACGTCGATGTGTCTTAAGCAGCTCAAAAGCAAAAAACGTAAAATTAAACAGACTTAATACGTTGTTCTATATTCCTTTCGAAAAGTTTTATCACTTCTACAAACTTACATTGAAATATCACATTGACCTGAAACCCTTTTTATGGCCACCTGTATTTGTTTTATTTGAAATCGTATTTATTTCATCTACAGACGGGCCGGCACATTCGAGAAAACTTACTAAAGAAAGTGTTCTCCGGCTGTCTAAAATAAAACGGACCGTCTACTTAAATACGGGTGACCAATAAAAATAATATTTGAAGTTAGATTTAAATGTATTTTCTAATAAGCATAAAAAATGTTTTATGCAAGAATTAATTCTCAAGTTACTTGAGTACAAGTACAATTCTAAATTGCTTAAAAAAATTGTCATATATTTATCATTAAATTTTCGACTCAAAAACCTGACAAACTATCAGTTTTGTATTCGTTTTTTGTTTTATTTTCCTTTCTGAGTGTGTGTTTTCTATTTTGTGTGTGTGGGTGTGTGTTTACTAATTCTGGTGTGCGTGTTTTCTACTTTAGGTGGGTTAGTGTGTGTGAGTGTTTTCCTTTTTTTTGTGTGTGTGTTTTTTCTATGGTGTGTGAGCGTTTTTATTTTGTGTGTGTGTGTAGTGTGAGTGTTTTTATTTTGTGTGTGTGTAGTGTGAGTGTTTTTATTTTGTGTGTGAGTGTTTTTATTTTGTGTGTGAGTGTGTGAGTGTTTTCTCCACTGTGTGTGTGTGTGAGTGTTTTCTCTTTTGTGGGTGTGTTTTCTATTTAGAGTGTGTGTGTGTGTATTTTGTAATTTGTGTGTGTGATTTTTACTTCGTGTGATTGTATGTTTTCTAATTTGTGTATGTGTTTTTTCTATTCTGTGTGCGTGTATATTTTCTATTTTGTGCATGTGTGTGTGTGTTTTCCATTTGTTTGATTGTTTTCTTTGTGTGTGTGTGCCTTTTACTATGTGTGTGTATTTTCTACTTTGTGTGTGTTTTCTATTTTGCATGTTTGTATTTTCCATTTTGTGTGAGTGTTTTCTACTTTGTGTGTGTTTTTTTTTACTTTTTGTTTTCTAGTTTGCGTGTTCGTGTTTTATACTGTGTGCGTGTTTTATACTCTGTGTGTGTGTATGTTTTATTTTGTATTTGTGTATTTTCTATTTGTATGTTTTGTAATTTGTGCGTGTTTTCGAATTTGTGCGCGGGTTTTCTATTTTGTGTGTTTTCAACTGTGTGTTTGTTTTCTACTTTGTGTGTGTTGTCTTCTTTTTTAAATTTTTGTGTGTTCTCTACTCTGGCTGTCTTTTTGTGTGCGTGTTATTTTAATTTGGTTGTGTGTTTTCTACTTTCTATGTGTGTATTTTCGATTTTGTGCGTGTGTGTTTTAATTTGGGTGTGTGTTTCCTACTTTGTGTAAATGTGTGATTTCTATTTTCTGTGTGTTTTCTACTTTGTGTGTGTTTCTTTCTACTGTCTGTGTGTTTCCTATTTGTGTGTGTGTGTGTGTTCTCTACTTTGTGTGCATTTTCGATTTTGTGTGTATTTTTTTAATTTGGGTGTTTGTTTTCTATTTTTAGTGTGTCTGATTTCTACATTGTGTCTGTTTTTTACTTTGTGTGTTTTTTCTACTTTGTATTTTTCTACTTTGTGTGTATATGTGTTTTCTATTGTGTGTGTGTTTTGTTTCTACTTAGTGTTTTTTCTTGTGTTTTTGTGTTTTCTATTTTATGCGTGTGTATTCTTGTGTGTGTGTGTTCTCGCATGTGCGCGTTCCTTTTTCTTTCTGTGTGTGTTTTTCTTTCCGTTTTACTCTGATCCTTCTACGTACTTTTTAGTCTCGTAAATAAGTTTGGCTTTGTTATTGTTACTTTCTGATGTAAAATCAAACAATACAAAATCCATTTTTCGAAAACCTGCAAATTCAGATCTTCAGGGCTTGACTGTGCTGACGAACGTTCAACAGTGTATTCCATGTCCGGTTGTTGGCGAAGTGCTGGAAAGGCAAGATAATTTTGCACCGAAGATGCAGGAAGAAACTACTGATAACCAAAGGGTGTTCATGTTTTAAGACGTTTCTAGTTTTCTGCGAATCGGTACCGTAGAAGGCTTTCTTAGTTTTGCGCAAATCATTAATCCAGCAGGTTGATATGGTCGTAAGCATTTCTATTAGTTTCCTTCTCCTAGGCATATAGGTGAAGATGTTTGAGATGTCTGCCATGTCTTCAAGGTTCGACCGATAATAAAACTGCTCGAACATGACTGTAAAATCTGAGTCTCAATTAGACAGAAAATAGCAGAACGTTGATCTTTGAGGTTTTAGTTTTAACGCAGAATCTGTACTAAGAGTTGTACAATAGATATTGCGACCAGAAATAATATTTTTATTATTCTGTTTCATATTGTAGATAAAGCAATCTAGATCGCGAATATTTTATTAAATTCTACAAAAGTTAATCGGAGGTTAAGTTTGCTATATAAATTATTTGTAAATTGATTCAGTCAGTTAAGTGCCATACATGATCAAGTCTCGAAAGAGACATGACTGACTGGGCAGAAGATTATCCCGCAGTAGGTTGCCATTGCTTTCTGCGGTAGACTAGTTGCCGTCCAAGGCTATAGAACCCAATCTGTCCTGTTATTTAACTCATAACTGGAAGGAATATACGGATTAATACATTTCCCAAGGGTATTTGCGCGTAAGTAAATGCAATGAATTCGACTGGAATTCGAACTCGTCTCCCCGATTTCTCGTTCAGAGTCGATATCCAATTCACCACAACGCACATTGATTACCTTACCAAAATAAATATGCTCATGCCACGTGAAATTTTCTTTAAATGTAATTTTATATTTTAATTGTAATTTGGGGGTTTTCATTAATTATTGATTAACTACTCCAGATTACGAACTTTTTTGAACCTGTTAAATCAACGAAATTTTATTTTGGCTTTCATAGGGGCATGAATTTAAGTAGCAAACGGGAGTCTGTTTAATCTTGAAATGCTATAAAATTTAATCTATTGTAATAATTGGAGTATATAGACTAAACTATCGCCCGGTTCACACTCCATCCACGTCTATTGAACAGGTGTAGAGGCTCATCCTTTGTTCCCTGTTTAGGATGTGGTTTCCGGTTTTCTCTTTTCCAATCTTCTTACTCTTACGTAGCCCCCTGCGCATCAGTGGCGTTACCGCCTTGCTTGGGGTGATATGATTTTTAAAAAAATGAAAAAAACGGATGCCTCTTACACAAACTCCAACTTAATTTATGATCAGAATCTTATGTATACGGCTATTGTCATTTAGTCCATCTGCTGACAATTAAGCAAAGACACTAGTCTGCTTTGTCTCTTCGAAATAATGCTACTATGGAAAGCTGTTACATACTTTGAAGAGATATTTTTGTTTAGTGATTTATATATATACTGTCAGGTTTTATTATAAAAGCCGATGTTTTCACAGTAAAATAGCTTTTAAGCAAACAATGTCTGCAAATTATTTCAGGAAATACTTATGAGCAATTATATTGTGACTTGCCGTTTATCTTTTTTTAGTGTCAGACTTTTTAGATAAAGAAAGTAACTTTTTTTTCTTAAACGTTGATATTTGAATAAATTATTTCACATGTTACTATCGCCTTTTTGATATTCCAAGACATTCATCAGTGTTTCATTCATTGATTATTTTTTTTAACTTTGCTACTATTTAAATTTTCACATTAATGGAAAGAGTTTTATCTTTGCTTGAATATTGTTTTCTTTTGATGATATACCATCAATTTTGTATTGGAGAAATATCTGTAGAGGCTGGGTTATATATATTTTGACGTCAAATTGTTTTGTTTGTTTGTTTGTTTGTTTTCTTCATTGTGGTTTTGCATTTGGTTTTCTTCATTGTGGTTTTGCATTTGGTTTTCTTCATTGTGGTTTTGCATTTGGTTTTCTTCATTGTGGTTTTGCATTTGGTTTTCTTCATTGTGGTTTTGCATTTTGTAACGTGAACAATAGCTGGCTTTATGCAAGGTGGAATATGACTGTATTACATGAATATACTTTTTGACTTAAACTTTTTATTGGGAACTGTACTATTGAAACTGTCTTGCTCAAGAACTTTATATAATTCTCTATTTTTCTTGACACCTTACATTTTGAAAAAATTTTACTGTCTAAACTATTCGTCCAAAATGTTCCTCTCCCTTCGCTGTTGTCTAAGTTGTATGATTGACTATTTCTCTGATGGACCCAACCTTCTAGCCCATCCATCCGTTTCAAACAATGTAACTCTACATTTATCATTAAAAGAATTACTGTTGGAAATTCCGTTTTCATGTAATTTTTCGCCCACCTTTCAACTACTCAATATCTTTCCGATATGTTGGTTCTCCTTTGAAGCTATATTTTTCTTACATTACATGGCCATTGTGAGAGGCATTATAAAATCTCGTACCGCTAAGGAAGTTATTGTAAATATTGCTAATAAAAACAGATATTGTAAACTGAAACTAAAAAGATATACTTATATTTAATTATCTCTTGAAAATATTACCAGTATTACGGATTTTATGAGAAAATCATATATTTTAATGGTAATTCTGATACTCTTATGGAATGACCAAGTGAAATGTAGATATCTTTCTCTTTTATTGTGTGACAAATTTCCTTCAGATTGTGGATGATCATGACTCTCCACAGCTTCCTGTTTTTGTTACTTTAAATAACTTTAAGCATTTCGAAATTGGATACCAAAACTAAGACACTCATGTTATTGACTGTTTTCTTCTGCTTCTCTTGTAGGTATTAAATATTCCATGGCCCTCTTCCCTCATCTGTCCTAAAATTTTCAATTCTTATTTTTCTGATTAAGTAGTTTTCTTTTGGTTCTAATATTCTTTAAAACAATGTTATGCATAAAAATATCGAAACATGTTTCATTATCAACTATAGCCTCATTTAACACCTAAATTGTTGCATGGCGGGAGTAAACGTTGTGTTGTAGCGTAGGGAGCTGGTTAATGATTCTTTGATTTGGCCTTGTGTCAGACTTAACCGAACTCTTACAGATTTATGCAGAATTATCATCAGAAAGTTTTTCATCATCCTAATGTTTCTTTGATTCGGCCTTGTGTCAGACTTAACTGAACTCCCTACAGCTCACAAGTTTTATGCAGAATTATCATCATAAGGTTGGTTGTCGGCAGGTTGGAATATATGCAATTGTGTGGAATAGTGTAAGAATAAAATATACATTTTTCATTTTAAAATAGAAATTTATGAAAGGGAAAGATTAACATAAGTTGTAGGAGTTAATATGCAAATTAGAAACATTATTAAGAAGTTAAGGGCAGAGTTCGTGATCAATTATAAAGTTGAGTTAAGGGTTTCAAGATTCGTAAAAGATGTTTATAGTAGTAATTGTTGAAAGAGAGACAGAGGACAATGTCCGAGTCGCTTGAAGTTGAAGTTACATTTTTTAATTGTTTCGTCTCGCGGCTCCCATCTCTCTCTGACTGACTGATGCTAATGAAGTCCTTTTATTGCGCACTAGATTTTTTGCACTTACTCACGAAGTCCTTTTTGATCTTGCAAGTTGCTCCCATTGATCAAAAATCATTTTAACATCTACTTGCGAAATCTGGGTTCGACTTTTTCTTTAAGCACATGGTCAATCCTTTTCCTATTTGGGAAAACCAGGATTTCACACGTCTTTGTGATTTTTTATAAAAATGAAGAAAGTTGATTTTAATTAATTTTTTATCTGCTACAGTGTCAAGAGTAAAACTGTTTTTCGTATGTCTACGACCCTCTCTAGAGACACTTTTTGAACGAGAAATACAATTCTCAGTATACATTATCACAGGGTTTCTCTATCTCTCTCTAGTGTCGCAATATCTACTCTTCTTTAATTTGTTGTTCACTAGCTGCAATTATCATTCAACATTTTCCGGTGCCACCGCCGACCATCCATATGAGATTAGAAAAAGTTTCACACTTCATTCTGAAATAGCATTTTTTAGAATATTTCTCAAAGTCTAAGAGCCACTATTAGGATGTGTGGTTAACTCCTACATGTTACTATTGTATCGATCGGGAATCATCTTTTTTGGAGTCAGGTCATTGAAGCAGCGATTAGTAACAAGAAGCTGTTAGTGTAAAACTTCTCACCAATGGAATGAGAGTGGCTCACTACAATGTGCGTGGTCTGGCGGGACTTAGTCGTAAAGGTCAGATCTGGTGGAACTAAAAATGTACTTCATTTAAACACTTTCTATCGAAATAATGGTAGTAGCGAGAGGCTTGCAAACTTTCAACTCTGGGAAAGGAGTTGTAGGATGGAAAATAAATAATCCATCATCCACAAGGCCATGTAGACATTATTAGATTCTATCGAGACCGTAAATGTATGGCCTTAACACCATGAAGTTATTCTAGCACGTTGTCTTGACACAAAGTAACTCGATGACGATCAAACCCTCTTACTTAGTAGTAATAATATTCTCGACAAATTCGTTTACTGTTATTCTACAGTGTGGAGCCCAAATTATTTTTAGTATACAATCCTTTACGACATATTCAGCTTAATTAGTTTCATTTTAGATATTTAAGACAAATACAATAATTATTAGCCTTCATTCTGAATGCAAATAAAATAAATGAACATTGATTATTGTACATACTTGTCTTTGTGTCTGTATTTCAGATTACTCAACAACGACGCGTCCATTCTTTGGGGAATTAATGTTTGAAAAGATATATTCCCCATATATAAATTTGGGGGAAAAAAACAGTGTCAAAATGATGTTTTGTTTCCTTTTTTTTTTTGTCCTTGACATCGCTATTATTTTATACACCCTTTACATTTTTTGACAGTATTCATTGTTTTAAAAAGTGTCTATGTAAATTTTAATGAAAACCAAAATCTCTACCTACTGTTTTAAAATAGTTGCCAAAAATCGGAACTGTTCGTTTTAAATTAAATTTTCATTATGAATTTTTCCATGCCTTCCTAATTCGATAAAACACGTTATTTAATTTACGATTCGACACAAAAACAAAAACTCAATATTTATTTTTAAAAAATGACTTGTAATTTGTAGTGATATTTTAAAATTCCTCCCATTACGGTGCGCCTTAAGAGTTTAATTTTATTAAATAAACATGTCTTTGGGTGTAAACCTTTTTATAAAATAATTTTTTCCCTTTTAGGTTAATTTTGGTATGGACGTACAAAAAAGACGTGATTTTAATATCCTGCTTTGACTTGAAATTCAATATCAGAAAAGTATTATGAATTAATGTAATTTCATATCTCTTATTCAGTCAGTTGTTTTGAAAGCACTATTTTGTTTTGTTTTTTTTTTGTTTTTGTTTTTGTTTTTGTTTTTTTTTTGTTAATTTGTACCGTATTTCTTCAGGTTTTAGTCCTACATTTTCACACGCCTTTTTTTCAGACAGAAGTAGAATTAAAATGTTTATTTTGTCATTTGTAGATTCTCTTTTTTAATAAATTTTTTTCTTCAAATATAATTATTTATAAAATGATAAATAAATCTTTATAAAATGGTAAAAATTAAACATCACATACATTTTTCTAATCGTATTAACAGACATTACTGAGGGAGTCTCAGTAGTGTATAGTAATCGAGGAAAAAAGGCCTTTTTAAAACTTTTTTTTTTAAGGGTGACAGTATGAAGGTGCATGTTAGTCACGTCTTGTCCACCTTTTAGTTAACCTAAAAGTAGTGGCAACAATATTTTTAACAATTAACTGACGAGTGTAAGGAAATGAATGACTTTCAACAAGACTATATTTAAAATTTTATGTAAGTGAAAATAGTGAATACACTAATATGCATGAAACAGAAACACTTAAAAAATTATCAGTTACGTGGGTTGTATACGTGTGTGGTGGATAGGAAATTAAGAATTGAAATCAACCTTCTTCTTCACTTTTAAAAAATTCACAATAACGCGCGAAGTCCTGGTTTTTTCCAAAACAAAAATGGATTGATTATGTGCTTAAAGAAAAAGTCGAAACCAGATTTCGCACGTAGATATTAAATTAATTTTCTGACAATGGAAGCAATTTGCAAGACTAACCGCAGTTAGCGATTCAGTGCTAAAATCTGAATGACTATAAAGGCTTTGATTAAATCAGCGCCAGTCAGATGGAAGCAACGAGACGAGAAACAACTAAAATGTAACTGGAGAAACTTCATCCACGACCCAGACATGGGTCTCGTCAGACATGGTCCTCTTTCTCATTCTTTCTCTTGTGCTGATTACTTTTACTTCTCCTCATCCAAAGACACTCTTACCTAACAAAGGCTAATACATGCATACGTACGCATAAACTCTTTCCAACAATTACTACTACGAACATTTTCTACAACTCTTGATACCCTTACCTTTCTCATCGAACATTATCTCAAACTACCTATTCTTGTTATTCTTTTCTTTTAATAAAAATACCAGGTGCTGTAAGCGTTTAGTGGCGGATGTGCGTTGTGGTGCAGTGGATATCGGCTCGGAAAGAGAAATCGGTGAGCCGAGTTCGAATTCCAGTTGAATACCCTGCATTCACTTAAGCACTGGAACCCTTGGGAAAGGTATTAATCCGTCCCTTCCCTCCAGTTATAGGTTGAATAACAAGGGTAGGACTTGGGGACCCTGTCCTTAAAAACAAATCTCATTGAATCTTGATACTCGAAAAGAAAAATGTATTACTAGACACAACTTATATAAAAACAATAAATTGTTGACAAAAAAGGTATTACCAGCAATAAATAAAAATAAAAATTTAGTTGGCAATAAATGACCCGCCGAGGTTAATATACCATAAAAACAAAACAACCAACCAACTTTTAATAAAATTTCTATTTTAAAATGCAAAATGTATATTTGATTCTTCCAAACTAATTCACACATTCCAACCTGCTACCAACCTTCTAGTGATAATTCTGCATGAAGCTGTAGAGAGTTTGGTTATGTATGACAAAAGACCGAATCAAATAAACATTAACCATCTCTCAATAGCCTCAAGTGTATGCGTGCTCGTGTAAGTTCAGTCACCAAGAAAAAAAAAATCTCCATGCTCGAAAACAAGATTATGTAGATTTCGTCTCTACAGCATGTTGGACAAAAAATAAGAGAATGTCGACCGGAAGCACCCTGTTTTATAGCGCCCTCTAGCGATGATTTGGCGAAAACTGACATAGCTTTGTGGGAATAACCGATAATAGTTAAACTTCACCCAAATCTGTATGCTTATGTAAATCTGAATTTATTAAATAGTTTCCAAGGAGAAAATGCAGAAAGAAGTTTACTCCTTACAACAAAATGTCCGTGCTATAAGTACGTTGCTTACTTACTGAATGTGGCGATAAAAAGATCAATATAAGATTAAAGAAAATCTATAAGACAGTGCTTCCTGTAAGAACAAATTTGATTATGTTTATAATCTTTGTAAATTATTGTCCATCAAATTTTTTTCTTGAATAATGAGTAGTAAAACAGAACAGTAGTTTCTATTTTTTTTCTATTTGTCGTGCTCTCAGCTCACAACATTAGCACCCCTGTCATGCCCTTAAGACATTGTATTGTATTCAGTATATTGCAAAATTAGAACAGCTCATCTAACACTGTAAATATCTACTAATTTCCGCTTTTTTTTCGATGCTGTCAGATAAGATGTCGCCAGACAAATACCCATAGCTATATCGCTGCTTCTACAAACCTAGAGCAGTAACGCTGTCTGACCTAAATGGTATGTGGTGTATCCTGTCCATATAATGTCAGCAATATAAAAACGTTTGAGCTGTTAGCTTCTGAAAATAAAGTAAAATCATGCATTTGTGTGCAAGTATTATGCTAATTTTCTTAGTAAAGCTTACGTGTTTCTTATGAATAAATGACTAAGATTATCCCATGCATATTTTGTAGAATACTTATACTTCGTGGCTCTTAACACCCTTTTAATCTAATCTTTTAATCTAACTGCTAATCAAATCTTTAGTGTGTGATATCGCCCATTTTCGGGGATCCTTGTCTTGGAAGAGAAGTGAAGCTTTAATCCAAAACAAATGTTTTATATATTTCTATAATCTGTGATATCACATCCATTTTTTTCTCTTACCCAATGCTCATTGGAATCAACATTTTGGATATTGGCTCTTTTCAGTAAACTCTGCCATACTTGTTAACCCTCTAGGGCCATTCGTATCATATTTGATACAGTATTTCCCTATAAGGAAACATTGGGTATTTCCCTAGAAGGAAACATTTGGTATTCATTGACTGAGCAGTCAGTACTGCTTTCATTTGAAATTTATAAAATATTTCTCTTAAAAAATTTTTCAGGAAAATATTTCTTTCAAGGCTTGTTTTCATATTGTATCAAATATGATACGAATGGCCCTAGAGGGTTAAATCTGTCATGTTTGCAAACAATCTCTTTGTATACCTTCATGTGGCTGGTTTTAAATTCAGTTGTCTTTCTTCTAAACCGGTTGCCAACCATGACTAAAAAAAGTCTGCCCTGCTATTAAACTCATAGCTGGAATAAATGCGAAATGAAATCAGATTTTCTCTTATTCCATTAGAATATAGTGTTACTGCATACGTAACTGTGGTGATTTAAATTGCCAGCCGGTATCTTGATAAAGGAAAGATCTGAAAGATCTTAGAGTTTTTTGACAGTAATTTTCTTGACAAGGGTCAGTTAAAGGAATTGGAAAGAACTTGATAAATGACAGTTTTTGACGAAAGCTGAAAGAAAAAGCCTGGTTATTTAAAAGACAGTGGTCCCTAACAGCTGAAAACAACATTTGCCCAAAAAGGACGAAACGTCTGTTAGACCCTTCGCCCCGTCACCTCGTCTCGCCCGTCTACAACAGAAGGTTACAACCGAATAAAAATTGCCGACAGCTACAATTTCGACTCGTAAGTTTATTTCGTAGGTAACGATCTGCTCAAAAAGTTATTTTCTATATATTAAACTACAAGCGTTCGACTAGAAGCTGCGAGAACAAACCTGTTCGAGCCTCAATGCTACACAATTATTATCGTTCATATATGCAATACACTCTGCTCGTTTTCAAACCAAATGTATAAACTTATTGGAATATAAAGTACGTCATGGTATAAATATCTACTAACGCAATTCTTCATGTGACGTCATGTCTCTTCAATCAGAAGCAAGAATGAAAATACACACCTTTGCCAAATATATTAGCTGATTCCACAGCAAATATCTTTCCACCAAGAACTTTTCCCTTCCCCATTATCTAGAATTATTCAGCTGAAAATTATTTTCTTAAACAAATATGTGCCGTTTTCACATATTCTCAAGCAAACATTTTTTTTCCTATTTACACTGAGATTATAATTTTCTTTTATTGAATATTTGTTTGTATTTGAGGCGTTTTCATTTTTCTTTCCCCGTTTTCTCCTGTAAACATTGACAATGCACTGCACTGCCTTAACGTACTTAGCAGAAAGTTTTCAATCTTTTCTCTCTTCACCATAGTGACTTGCCATTGATGAAACCCTTTTTTATCAGGGCATTTGCGCGAAATGAATATCTATTACACTGGCGGGAATTCAAAAAAATGTACATTCAATCCATTCACCGCTGTGAAATCTATGTGCGTTGTGGTGCAGTGGATATCGGCTCGGAACGAGAAACCGGCGAGCCGAGTTCGTATTCCAGTTGAATCCATTGTATTCACTTACGCGCAAATACCCTTGGGAAAGGTATTAATCCGTCTCTTCCTTCCCGTTATGGGTTAAATAGCAGGATAGATTGGGTTCTATAGCCTTAGTCGGCAACCAGTCTACCGCAGAAAGCAATGGCAACGTACTACGGGATAATATTCTGCCCAGTCAGTCATGTCTCTTTCGAGACATGATCGCCCAAGCGTGTATCACGTATGGCACTTAACTAACTGACTGACATTCAATCCATTCACCGATGTGAAATCTAAGCTTGGGAGGAGGGGTGATAAATACTTTTAAATAAAGAGAAGTGATGTGGATTATTATTGCGAATTATCCTGTGTAATCAATTATTGTTCTTTCACGTTGGAATTTGGTACTCTCACTACCAAGTCCAGGGATCGAACTCATGACCACTAACACTAACACATGTATAACCAACTACTACGAGGGTCATTCAATAAATAAGGTGAACTTTTCGGTATAAGGACTTCTAATACAAATAGAAGCTTACTTTTTTATTTTTCAGCGTAGTCTCCCAGCAGTGTCACACACTTTTCCCATCTGTGTACAAGCTTCTATATTCCCTCAGCTTAAAATTCTTTGGACTGATGTCTCAGCCAATCGCTTACAGCACTTTTGACTTCATCGTCACTTTCAAACTTCGTGTCTCTCGTGAACGCTTTCAAGGGATCAAACATCTGAAAGTCTGAAGGGGGCAAGGTCTGGGCTGTAAGGGGGATGAGGGAGCAGTTCCCAGCCCAGCTCGTTGATGATCTGCACAGTTTGGGCTGCTGTGTGAGACCTTGCGTTGTCTTGATGCAAGACGACTCCATGTGACTGATGACCCCTGCGTTTGTTCAACAGATAGGCTCAAAATCCTAGCAATGTCATCCACTGTCACCCTTCTGTTAGACTGAATTAAATCATTGACTGATTCGATCATCTCAGGAGACCTCACTTCTGTAGGCCTGTCTTCATCCTCAACACTGCTCCATCCTCCTTTAAACTATTTAGCCCACTTGTAGACATATATTTTGCAGGGGTTGAAACATGTGGCACCATACACAGTTGACCTTCTATGAATGTCAACTGGTTTGCACCCTTTAGCAACCAAAAACTTGATAATTGACCTCTGTTCAATCCTAGAGCATGCTTCTTGGTCGGCCATCTTTGTTAATCTCCAAAACTCTCAAATGTTTTTTTTTTTTTTTTTCAATCTGCAAAAAAATTTAAATCCCTTTGAAAAAGAAGTAACGGAAAAACGTAAGCTTTTATCTGTATTAGAAGTCTTTATACCGAACAATTCACCTTATTTATTGAATGACTTTCGTATATACAGCATCCCAAAGGATTTTACTGGCGTATTTTTGGAGCCTTTTATATTCAGTGTCAGGTGGTCTTTGACAACTGGATTATGTTATTGAGTTCGTTCCACTTGTCATAATTTGTATTTATTTTTGAGATGAATAATTTTCAATAATCTTGGAATTATTTCAAACTTTTGTTCTCATCTTAGTTGATATAGGTGTTATAATAAACACAACGTTTCGACCAAGTATCCTATGGTCATTATCAATTGTCCATAGATTGGCTAGTATTGATTATCTAGTTGATTATTGCGAAATATCCTGTGAAATCAGTTATTGTTCTTGATGAAATGTGGTATTCTCACTACCAACTCCAAGGATCGAACTCCAAAAATACACTACTAAATTCCTTCGGGACGGTGGCATAGTGGATATAGTAGTAGGTTATGCATGTGTTAATGTCATCTGGTGGTCATGATTTCGAAATTGTGCTTTAAAAAAACCTGAACGAAAGAATTTCCTACCCGTTTATATTACAAATAGCAAATGATTGTGATTTATATTTCTACGAATCTTGCCAAAATATAAGATTTATATATTTGTTTATTCTAATAAGCTAGTTGAAGAGTTCCTTCACCTGTAGAATTCAGGATAGCACTTTTGATTCGGTGCTTTCAAAAATAAGTCGACACATTAGTTAAAAATAAACTTTGCAAAATGATAAATCTATCTTAAAGCTTTTACTTTACTCTTAATTTCAAGCAAATAGATTAAATTTAATATCCCAATAATAAAAATACGTCAATTTCAACCCGAATTTAAATTGTTTGGAATTTTCTTCTACTTGTTAAAATCTGTAAATTCGTCCATATTGACACAGTCAACACAAAATAATTCTCTTTATTAAAAACAAATATTTCAAGAACAAATATAGTTTCCTGAAACGTTTGAGGAAAATTAACTTTAAACAAACTAAATTAAAAATAAAATAACTTTCAGGTAAAAATGCCTTTTTGTGATATTTTTACATACCTTTTTTTTTTTCTTCTTTTTACAACTTTAACTTTACAAAATTCCAAGGGACAATTCAAGTTTTTTTATTTAACTATTTAGTAACTGTAAAAAATTGAATATTTTAGCAAACTAATATTTTATGTCCAGGCTTTATAGTCTTACTTAGGAAGACGCTTGCTAAGGAAATGTTAGGAAATTACCAACAAATTATGACACATCACTCAATAAAACCCGGGCTTAACTAATAAAACAACAACTTTTAGGAAAAATTCAACTTTATTCATCAACATAGTCTCCTTCTAGGGTGATACACTGATTCCAATGCTTCTCTAACAATTCGATGTCTTTTTTGTAGAACGATTTGTCTTTGGCCTCAAAATATGCCTCAGTTTCCGATATCACGTCTTCATTGGGGCCAAATCTTTCCCTGGAGTATTCTTTTGAGGTCTGCAAACGCTGAGGGCCAGATCTGGAGAATAAAGCAGATGTGGAAGCGATTTGAAGTACAATTCATGTAGTTTTGACATCGTTGCGATCCACTTGTGACACGATGCCTTGTCTTAGTAAAAGATCACTTTTTTCTTCATTTGTGGCCATTTATTAGCAATTTCATCCTTCAAATGCACAAATAAAGCTATATAATCTTCGCTATTGATAGTTCTTCCTTTCTCAAGGTAATCGAAGAACAAAAATACCTTGTGAATCCCAAAATACGGAGGCCGAAACCTTGCCTGCTGATGTTTGCATCTTTGGTCACTTTGGACGGCTTTCACCTTCTGCTATCCATTCAGCTGACTTCCGATTTGACTCTGGAATGAAATGGTGGATCAATGCTTCATCCATTGTGACATAATTACGCAAAACCTTTTGTTGCGTTGAAACAGTTGCAAACAACGCTCCGAATCGTCGACACGTTGTTTTTGATCGACTGTGATCAAATGCAGCACCCTCTTTGAACACGGCTTTCTCATTGAGAAATATCCATGCAAAATGGTGAATACACTGCCTTCTGATATGTTTACCTCCTTTGCTATCTCACGCAACTTCAATTTACAATCAGCCAAAACGATTTCGTCGATTTTTTCCGCGTCAAGCCGATTTTTTTTTTTTATAAGCGTTTCACCCCGAGCAAGGCATGTCACTGCCACTACTGCGCAGGGGGCTACATAGAGTGGAGAAAGGATGATTAAATATAGGAAATGTCAGAGGGTGGGTGATAGGCGGGTAAGGATACCGAGAATGAGGATTGGGTAGATGAGTTTTCTGAGAATAATTGGGAGTTAGGGTGATAGGTGTCTATTGATCCTACATTTAAACACCTGGAGATTGTAGCTGTCGGGAAAGCAGACTTGTGGAAGGGAGTTCCACAGGAGAGAAGCGCGAGAAAAGAAGCTGTTGGAGTAGAATTTACGGTTACATCTTATCTGTTTAACTGTAAAAGGGTGGGACCTAGTTGCTAATCTAGTATCTCGTATAAATTCGTGCTTACCAGTGCTCTAAGTTCATCGGAGCAGAAGCCATGAAAGTACTTTTAGAAGAGGCACAGGGAAGCTACATCACGCCGGTGAGAGTGATTGCAGCCGGTCTGCCAAGTCAGTATCAACCACGTTACAGATCCTCCTTTGTATTTTATCAAGAAGCCCAAGGAGAGCAGCAGGGGCACCCGACCAGATATGGCAGTAATATTCAATACACGGGCGGATGGTAGATTTGTATATGTACAGAATAGATTCAGTTGGGCGACCTAAGCTTTCAGCATTATTTATATCTGTAGGATCGCATTTAAAGTCAACATACTACCTCTTAACCGTTGTTTCCGACGGAGCAGAGTCCGAACAACACTTATCAAGCCATTGCTTTGTTTAAACAATATTTTCCCATCAGAAAGCAATGCTTTATCAACACACAAAATTCAGAATTTGTTTTTCATTATTTTGAAAATTTGCAACAGTAGCTTTACTTAAATAACTGTAATTTGTAAACTAATAATTCGATTAGGCTAAATTTTGTTACGTGCCATTCAAAGGATAGTACTTCATAAATGTCATAGATTTTTTTATTAGTGGCGCCATCTATACGTCAGGCTCGAGACTTATTGAGTGATGTGCTAAATTAATTATAAGTACTTATTGTTTGATAATGCCGTGTATGGGCGTCTATATTTACAAAAATCAACACGTTTATACAGACAAAATAAATTCGAAATTATTTTAAACTACTGAGCTCGTTGAATTATAGTGAATTTTAAAATTTAGTAATATCAGTCTTGGTATTTATCAATTATTGTAAACAAAATTTGTAAAAATGAAAGCGAATCTTGTGAAAAAATAAATAAATAAAAGATCCATTCACTTATCGGATACAAATTCTATATAATCCATCAAACAACTAAAACACACAAAATAAATTGCTCACACGCAAAAAGTGATTCAAACAGCAAAATGCTCTTTTTTCACAAGTCAGTGTGAAAAGTATATTCTGGATCCTGATTGGTCATCAAATCGCAAAATTCAAAATACGTCAGAGAAACGGTTTTTTCCACAGTTAAAGAAAAAAATTCCACGTGACTGGGTTCAATATTTAAGGATGGCTTCTAACCAGTCAGTCAGGGGTTAATCCACCCTTTTTAGGTGCCCCTTGTAAGTTTGTGGTATTATGGTGTCTGAAGGATTGGGAGTTGATGGATGGGTTCTTGTGGTGATTGTGCAAATTGTAATGAGTGAATGGGTCGTGATAGTGTTTAGCTAGGTATAGGATAGTTAAGCGTGAACCAACCTCTACCCCTCCCCTTTTCGGCCATGTGTCATAATTTTGCATTTTTATACAGAATAAATATTGTCAGGGGAAGCGGTTAGCTGACACCTCGCCACGCGGTAAGGAAGAAACCTCAAACTGACTCGGTCACGCCAATCCGGTGACGTCACATATCCATTTTACCTCTTCGTTCAATTTTCCCTCTACATGTTCACACCACGCCGCTAAAGAGGACAGCGCACAACCAAATGGACACACGTGTTAAAGACCACTCCTTTATTTGTTTTTCCTTCTCTCTCTCGACCTACTAAAAAGAGGATGGAACAAAGCCTTTACAATCCATGAAATCTAAACTGTTACGGACAATTTGAACTATAAAACAGCATAGATTTTCTCAATGAACATTTTTCTTTCAGTTAGCGAATTCCACTTATATTTTCCTTCTTACACTTTTGTCATTCTGTAAATAAATAATGGATTCAGTATACACGCGAAATATTTTATCCTTTCACATTTCAACCTTCTGATATTTAAATTGTGGAGACTTTAGACGTGTTTGACACAAGGCCAATTAACCAAGCATGACGGAGCCTCCTACACACTGAATATTTTTTTCTTTAGGTAATACGATCCACATTATATTTAATTCATAAAAATTTTTCTAATTATAAATTGTCTTAATTTCCTTACATACTTTTTATTTTAGCATCCACGGTAAATTCTGTTCTTACAAGATATTTGTAACAAATATTATCGATACAAAAAAATCACTTCTTGAAATTTCATAAAATTAAATGTGTAATAAGGTGGGGATCTATCATCACAAATTAAATTTTATTAAATTAAATAAAAATACCAAATTTTCTATAAAAGATACATTTAAAAAATAATTTAATTCATTTGTGAGCAAGTCCTGAAGGTTTAATTAAAATCCGACAATTATCAGATTTTTTTTTATTGCGAGAATTTCCAAATCAATCTTTTTCATCGCAATAGTCAATTTTCCCCTATAACTTCGTTTGGTGTAAAAAAAAAAAAAAAAAAAAAAAAGTCTAAACATCAAAACAAAATTTTATCAATTTTATTTCAAGGATTTTTTAATCGTTTTTAGAACCTTAGATTTTGTTTAAATGTTTGTTTGTTTTTTTGTTTTGTTTTTTTCCCCCCCCAGTAAGCAAAAATAATTCAAACAGAAATTATATTGCTTGAAGTTGTTTCATTTTTTTTTTTTTTTTTTTTTGCCAAACATTAGCGCCCTTATTAAGTCTTCTTTCACCGCAATGTAATTCTCTGTATTAAAACAAATCTTTATGATCTGATTTAAAGTATAATTATTCTGTTTTGAAACAAATATTAGTTACTGTAAGTTTAAAATAACACAAATACAATTAATTTCAAAACGAATAGTAGCTATTCAATCAGTTTTTAATCGACATCGCCATATTTTAAGTGATTGTATTTGTTCTACTATTTTATCTGTAAAACATAATTTGAGAAAACTATGACGGGTGAACGCCATGTTTTGTAAGTACAATGTAATCTTTAAAATGGTGAAAAATCTTCTCTATAATTTACTATCGACATCGTTGTTACTTTCTGATAATGTCGTGTACGTTCGCCCATTCTTTTAAAATGGGTACGTTACATAATATTTTAAATACATTAAAAAATATTTTATAAATCTAGTTGCATAATTTGTATTAATCCTTTCAATTTCTGATTTTAAAAAAATATTCTTTTTTATTTAGTAACAATATCATCTAACGCAAGAAAAGTAACGCAGAAATTAAAAAATTTGAAATTTTATAAATTATTATAATTAAAACTTTTAAAAATAAAATTTTGAAAAATGAAAATTATTTTAAAAATCGTTTATTCATAGAATTTTTTCTTAAAACTATAGTATCCTTAGTCTCTTTTTTTTTCTTTTTTCTTTTTTTTAAGCATTTAAAAGCCCTTCAAATTAAATAATGTCATGGTTTAATTGCATTTTTTAATTTTAGAACTCGGAGCAGATTTGGGAGAATTAATTAGTTTGAAACGTATTTACATTATCCAAAGACTCCTGCTTTTAACTAATAAAACAAATTTAATTTTGATTACAACTTTATTTTATCTTTATGAAATTAAGGTGGCGGTAACAAAAAATTCATAAATAATTTCATTCATTTGTAAATGAGTCCTGACAGTTTCATTAAAATCTGATAAAAAAAAAAAAGCTATCTATCTCACTTGTTTATTCCGAACATTTCTCATGCGTAGCTGTAGAGACGAAAGAAAAATTCACTTATTACCTCTCTTCCTTCCCTTTCCTTTTTCGGCATCAAAAATGTGTTACAAAGAGAAAATCTTTTAAATTCAAGAACGCTCTAAAATATATTTAAACTGTATAACGTTATTTTTAATGTCTACCCATACTTAAGTAGACGCTCCGTTTAAACGCAAATTCTACTCCATCAGCTTCTTTTCTCGCACTTCCTCCCTGTGGAATTCCCTTCCGTTTGCTTGCTTTTCCAACAACTACAATCTTCAAGAATTCAAATGTAAAATCAATAGGCATCTACTATCCCACTACCTTGCTTCCACCCCCCCCTCCCCCTCTCTCTCTCTCGTGCTTCTTTCTTTGCCCACTCCACGCTCAGCAGTATTTTCATCCGCTTCCTGACACCCCCTGTAACATGTCACTCTTTCTTATAGCTTACCTCCTATGTAACCCCCTGTTTCAACAGTGGCAGTAAAATGCCTTACTTGGGGCGACACGATTATAAACAAAAACAAAAAAATGTATTTACCGACCTGAATATTCAAGAAATCTTATTCCTCTCAAACACGAAGTGCGTCGATGATAAAGCAAAGTTGAATAATGTCTTACAAACGCAAATCTTTATCAAACTCTCAAAGCATTCACATCTTAGTTTTATATCCTAATGTAAACAAAGTAATTTTTAGAGTGATTAATTTTTTAAGCTGACAAATATTATCCGTCATTTTTGTTGGATACCCATATTTGAGTAGACTCTCCGTTTACTTATTAAACAGTATATTCAAGCCGTTATACGAAAATATATTGTTTAATAAACGGAAAATCTACTCAAAAATGGGTATCCACTAAAGATTTAAATTAAAATTTGTTGGATTAATAAAATTCATTACTTCATTACTGTGTAAGGTGAACTATGAAAGACGCTAAGTGATGAAATTTAATGCTAAATAAACGAAAGTGAGTAAATATTTTTTCTTGAATGTTTTTGGTTTTGTTTTACGATAAGATCGAAGTTATACTAAAAGCGATTTGATTACTCCTCGATTTATTTAAGATCTAAATTTGCGTGTATGTCCGCCTCCGTCTATGTCCAATTGTCGATCCTAGCTTTTCCCCCGTCCAACCACCCGTTTAAATGAACCGACACACTTTTTAATTCGGTATCTACACGACCTCGAATTAACCTCATTTCTTGTCAAATTGTCCTCTGTCCAGTAAAGTATTAACTTGTCATTTACCGTCGCCAATCAAAAGTTCGCCTTTATCATCTGGACGCGTACTCGGGGAGAAGGCAGTTGTATTTCATGTCAAGCAAACGCAATTTAACCACTACAACGACGTTGAATGTGTATATCTAAACTGATTTTCTTTAACCCAGGGCACTTCGACGTGGTATAATGGTTAGCAGGGTTGTCTCACTTGAATCATTACAACTGAGTTGTGAGTTCGATCCTCACTGGGTGTTCCATACTTTCTACCTTGTGCCACATCTAAGCTATGCTTGAAAAAAAATACTTATTTTTCTTTAATCCTCAACCTGATTCTCTTTCGTAAAAATGTGTACATGTATTAAAACTGTAACCCGTGCGAGTACAATTCAGCAGATTCGTTACGTATTAAAATTAATGCACGTTACAATTTAGTAGATATAAGTATTTGTGAAGACACCCGATTTGTTTCTAAAGAAAGTGAATTTCTGGTTTGTGCATTCGAGAACCTTAAAAATCTGCACCCTCCGGCATGGTTGGAACCTGCGTGTTCTTGTATAGAGAAAATCACCGTTTGATCCGGATTGCTTTAGGGCTAAATAAGACGGTGGATACATTTTCTTAAGATTCTCAAATGCATAGGCCGGTGGCTATAATTTACTGTTTAGAAGAAAAGGGTGAGGGTTCCAACTCGAACACTTGTTTGAAGTAATGAAAAATAATATCGAAATAAAAATAGTCCATTAATATCTTAGAAATTAACGTACGTCCTTAGAGATGTGTATACACACACGCACGCACACACACACACACACACACACACACACACACACACACACACACACACGCACGCACACACACACAGAGGTAATGAAACGAAGATGTGCGTTGTGGCACAGTGGATATCGGCTCGGAACGAGAAATCGGAAAGCCGAGTTCAAGTTCCAGTTGAATTCCTTGCATTCACTTAGGCGCAAATACCCTTGGGAAAGGTATTAATCCATCCCTTCCCCCCAGTTATGGGTTAAATGATAGGACAGATTGGGTTCTGTAGCCTTGGCTGGCAACTAGTCTACCGCAGAAATCAATGGCAACCTACTGCGGGATAATCTTCTGCCCAGTCAGTCATGTCTCTTTCGTGACATGATCGCCCAAGCGTGTATCACGTATGGCACTTAACTGACTGAATGAAACGAAGTTTCTGAGAATCAAGTTATGTCTATTTCAAAACGTTAATAACAATGGTAGCGTGCTCTTTGTTCAAAGTTCACTCTTTTAGTGAGATCCCCATGGTGTAGACCTGGGTGATGGTACGTAGAGGCCCTCCAGTATCAAAACCACATTACCATTGCACTAATAAAATCCAAAGGAATACGGGGTATTACATTTGGACCACTATGACTGCAGGAATTACCGGAAATTTGTCAGTGTTGATAGCGAACCGCCTTCGGAGCTCCGATCCCGATTGTCTGTTTGGAATTACTTCCATTGCCTTTTTCGTATTTTGATATGGCTGCAAGGCATTGGGTGGGAGTTAAAATCCGGAATTTTTCTTTCCCACCAGATGGACTACATCTTTGGGCTGACGCGTTCCATCTCCCCGAAAAATCTTCATCAACAGGGGCACAATTACAGCGAAATAAGAACTGAAATATCGTCAATTTTTGACGATCCAAATGTCAAATACTTCATATTGGTGTTTCTAGTTTCCTTTTTGTTTATGCGAACTTTTAATTATTTATTCATTAACTTTTTATGTATGCTTATTAGCACTAGTTGCAAGAACCGTAATAATACATAAGGCGAATTCGGTTAAAATAAAACGAATTGTGTAACAATGTTGACAAAAAAAATGGAATATAATATAGGATTTGTATCGAACCACTCAATGTGCGTTGTGGTGCAGTGGATATCGGCTCGGAACGAGAAATCGGGGAGCCGAGTTCGAATTTCAGTTGAATTTTCTCTATTCACTTACGCTCAAATACCCTTCGGAAAGGTGTTACTCTGGTTCTGTAGCCTTGGTTGGCAACCAGTCTACCGCAGAAAGTAATAGCAATCTACTGCGGGATAATTTTCTGCCCAGTCAATCATATCTCTAAAGAGACATGATCGCCCAAGCGTGTATCACGTATGGCACTTAACTGACTGACTGATCGAACCACTTAAATGAACAATGTCGAAAATGAGAGTAATCAGTAAGTTGAAACATATATTTTTATCAAAGACTGGTAACTAAGATGAAGTATCGAAATTTATAGAAAGTAATAGTCACAATGTTAAACAATTCAAGAGAAAAAATATGATCATATCCATGACAATACACCAGGAGACAAGTTTAAATAGCGTTAGTGAGAAATCTTCGTGTGCTCAAATGAACTGGGTAACCCCTTTTGAAGAAAAAGAAACACAAACTGAACTATTCACATATAGTTAATAGTGATATTGACAAAGCTAACCTCTCTGCCGAGCTTGAGAAGGACCTCCAATCTGCCGAGCTTGAGAAGGACCTCCAATCTGCCGAGCTTGAGAAGGACCTCCAATCTGCCGAGCTTGAGAAGGACCTCCAATCTGCCGAGCTTGAGAAGGACCTCCAATCTGTGGTGGACTGAAGTAAGAAATGGCTCGTGAATTTTAATACTTCCAAAACGAAGCTCCTATTTATTAACCATCATCAACAATCGCTCCTACCCCTCTTATTACCATGGATCAAACTAGCCTCCCTGAGAGCAAAACACTGCGCCTCTTTGGCCTAACACTCTCAGCGGACCTCAATTGGAATGACTATATCGAATCCATAGCTAAATCCGCTGCTAAGAAGGTCGGTTTACTGTGCAGGGCCAGGAAGTTTTTCTCGTCTGGATCCATGCTGCACATATATAAATCTACCATCCACCCATGTATTGAATACTGCTGCCACATCTGGTCGGGTGCCTCTGCTATTCACCTCGGGGTTCTTGACAAAATTCAACGGAGAATCTGTCATGGGATCGATCCCGACTTGGCAGTTCGGCTGTAGTCGCTCTCTCACAGGCGTGACGTGGCTTCCCTGTGTCTCTTCTACAAATACTTTCACGGCTTCTGCTCCAATGAACTTAGCTCACTGGTGCCCCCTAGGTATGAATTTACACGAGCTACTAGATTAACTAGGTCCCACCCTTTTACAGTGAAACCGATAAAATGTAACCGCAATTTCTACTTTAATAGCTTCTTTTCTCGCACTTCCCGCCTGTGGAATTCCCTTCCATATACTTGCTTCCCCGACAGTTACAATCTCCAGGAATTTAAATGTAAGGTCAATAGACGTATCCTATCTCACTAACTCGCGTCCTTCCTCTCAATCTCTTTTCTCCATCCACTCCACCTCTATTACACCGGTATTCTCATCCGTCTATTACCCTCCTCCTGACATCCCCTATAACTCACCCCTCTTTCTCATCACTTTTCCCTCTGCAACCCCCTGCGCAACCGGGGCAGTAAAACTACCTTGCTTGGGATAAAATTATTATAAAAACAAAAGTCAAAGAGAAATAAAGTGTTTAAAGACAACGTGTGTTTATGGACTTCGCTCAGGAGAAAGGTATCTGGATATATTAAATTTTTAACGAAACAGATTTCTTTTTAGTTACAGATTAGTTTCCTTGGGAGGTAGTAGTTTTTCTTGAAGTTTTTAGCCTCGTTCTACCACAACATGATACCATTAGCTGAGCTTGTAATGAAGATGATTTATATAACCATTTAATTGAGGCAATCATTGTGTTTTCTTTACGCATTCAGTATCTCGTCATATTCTGCTTGTTGAAACTCCCTTTTTAGCATTAATTTTATTTTTCAATTTTTTTCCTCAATCTGGAACCGTTAGCATTAGTCAAAAATATAAGCGTAACTAGCAGTTTCGCCCGGTTTCACTCGGGTGGTTTAAGGAATAATAAGAATAAAAATTATATAATTAATTGACATAGCAAATACTTACACAACGTTCACCCTCGTCACTTTTATAGATATAGATAACAATGTAGAATGTCTCTATTGGATTAGGGTGGGAGGAGGAGGAGGGGCAACATATATCGATAATATAAAGTGGGATGATCGATTCTATATTATAATCAATACTGATTCCTGACTTTGTGGGATGATAATATATATTTTTCTACCCCTAGGTTAAGTTTAGGTTAGGGTAGGTTAGGACTTCTAGGCCTCGCGGCCTCTCGTGTGTCCCTTCTTAAATCCCCTCTCCCCTCTCTTAGCGTTGTGGCATTGCCGAGGTGGAGAGAAAATAAATTATTTCCATCTCTAATCAAACTCATATTTTAATTTTAATAGTGTCTTATCCTTTTCAATAAGGCTTTTAAATTCCGTAAGAGTTTTTGCCAATTTTATGTGTGATGGTAGTGCATTCCAATACTTTGTGACTCTGTTACAAAAAAAGTTTTGTCTAATATTAGTTCTACTGTGCTGAGTTATTATTTTTAATTCGTTGTTACGTGTTCTAGAATAGTCAGACATAGTGAATAAATTCTTATTAGTGTGGTCAGTAGAATGGAATATCTTGTAAACATTTATCAAGTCCCCACCTCAGTCTTCTATATTTCAGTGATGGTAATTTAAATTTTCCTAACCTATCCTCATATTTAATAAATTTTAACGACGTCAACAATTTTGTTGCTCTTCTTTGAACTCTTTCAATTGCTACTGACTGTCTTTTTAGTAGAGGGCTCCAGATTTGGTTGCCGTATTCTAAATGTGGTCTAACTAAGCTCTTATTTTGGCTTTCTGAAAAATTTCAAGGTGTCGTTAGGGTTCTAACATTTTGATCGACATCTGAACGCAACTCCCGTCGAGCTTGACTGCAAAATGCAAACGCTAAGTCCTTTATCTATCTATCTATCTATTCACTTGTAACTCACTATGTATTTAGCCATTCTCATCTAACTCATTATCTATCTAGATAACTATCAGAGCCCACCCTCGTCACTTTTATAGATGATTGAAATTTCGATATTTCTGGAACCTCTTTTTTGACAAAAAAAAGCACAAGATAGTTACTGTAAGAAAACTAAGGATGCTTTCTGAGAACATTTTATTTATTGACAGCCTGTTTCATGTACGATTTTTAAAATGGATGTTTCGGGCACTCCTAGACTTTAGAATTTTTTTTTATTCAAAAATAATAAATCAACTTGACGGCAATACGAAATAATTTAATCCCATTTGTTTATTAATCCTTTTTTGAATTCTATGATTTTTCAATTTCTCCTCAATTCATAGATTGCAATTTCTACCTTTTTATATGGTTCTTATTATAATTACCATATATTTATTGTTTTCGTATTAAGCACTTTTTTAATGCAAATATCTATATGTGGAATGTACTTCCATTACTAACCATTCCTTATAGTATTGTATATAAAATATCATTTTTATTTCAAATAAGTGCAGGACCGCTACTGATGCGCAAAAGGCTACAGAAAGAGAGGAAAAATCCAAGCAAGTCATTTTTAATGAAACCTGTAATTTCTTAATCTTATTTCTTATTCTTTATCTTCATTAAATGTTTCTCATCTAAATAATTAAACTAACGTCCGTGCACATCCAATGTATACTGAGTACACCAATTATTTCATAGTGTTTATTTTACAAAGTTTCTCATGGGAAAGAGCATTTTACTCTTAAAGTGAATTTGTTCCTCACTAGATTCTCCATATTGTCAGGCTAAGATTTATGAATGCCGAAAGCGCTTAGAATACCGTAAATAGTTTGTAAAATTCTCGCCGGAACCAAAATGATCCAAAGCGTGGAAAAATTAAAGAAAATGTATGTATTTGCCTTTATAATATTAAATGAATGCATACAAGTATTTCTTTTGCACTGCCGACGCTAGGTGGCAATGTCTTTATAACAATGGAGTAAGAAAATTAAAATGCTAATATGAGATAGAGGAAATATTCAGCAATCATTGAATGAACAATTAGCATTATTGTCGCTTAAAATTTATAAAAATATTTTTCTTTTAAAATGATTTTTCAGAAATATAAGTATTTTCAAGTCCATTGTTATTGCCCTTTCCAGTATTGATGGCAGTTTAACTTTAACAAAAATTATATCTAAAGACAGACATGAAAATTTAATAGTAAATATGACGTGCAACTCGAGAGCGTAGGCAAACTAATATAGCCACTGTAAAATCGGCTATTATAAAAATCCTATATTAATTATAGGCATCTACCCATAATCTATTAATGTCTATCGTCCCAACATAATGCGACTGTGTTAATGCGTTAATATAAATTAATGTATTTACACTATTTATATTCGGACCATTGTCCTCATCTTTATCACAACGTTTCGGCCATTGTGCTCCCGGCCTTCTTCAGGTGCCTATCAGCCTACAGGGAATTCTGAATTGAACCATTTCTTTAATCTCCGGTGGTAAACTGTTCTCGTTCTACTGTTCATGTCTAGGGATATCGTCTAGAACTAAATAAGAACAAGGTGATATCCCCAGACATGGGAAGTAAACCCAGGAGATTAAAGTTGTCAGTTCAGAATTCTCTGTACGTTACCCACATCAATATTCACGTGAGGAAGACCGGAGGGCCAACAACTGAAACGTTGTGATAACAACAACAACAAAGATGCGGAGAACAGTCCGAATATGGATAACACCTCGTCCCAGAAATTTAGACATAGACTAATATGTGAAAAGTTAATTTAACATGGGCCCACATCAATGAGAGATACAGTCATGATCACACCCGCTAAGCTAAAAATGTTCTATACCAAGCGCACTGTATATAAGTGAGTGTACCATTTAAAAGATAAAATATATATAGATTTCAATGATAGGTGGAATCTCTATTTGAATTTCTAAGCTGAAGAGTTATCATTTACACACAGAATATTGGCCTCATCTTTATCACATTTCGGCATTTGTTCCTCAGGTCTTCATCAGGTGTATGTTGAGCTTAACTCTTTATTTAGACTGTTGGCGCACCACCCTATATGTGTAGGGATATTTCGTCTAGTTATTAACTTAAGTATTGCTCAGGCTTTTTTTTCCTCCTCGCTGTTTCTATTTAGTTTAAGTAAACATTTCCTGACCCAGAGATTTACACTTACAGTTATGTCGCCAAATTCACAAACCAGTGCTATTATTCCGTGTAATTCCCTGTGGGTAACCCGGATCGACATGCCCCTGATGAAAGCCCGAAACGTTGTGGGTGACAGTAGTCCGCATGTAAATAGTGTAAAAAGAATCATTGGTAGATTCTGTCGCAAATATTCCCGCTGATATGAAATAAATCTCTACAAATATCAAATTATATGTCCGTCTAGCCAGACACGAACAAGACAGGTTGGGTACTGCTTAAGGTGGTTAAAGAAAGATTTTCTTTCTGGATTTTCTCGAGTCGCCCAAGCCACCTGTGCTAATATTTGTTGTTGAAAAAGAGAAGGTCAGGAATTTTTTTGCAGCGGAGGCGATATCACGAAAATAAATGGGAAGGGTCTGGCTCGAGAGTAGGTATGTTTTTGAAGGACTTGTTGAATATATTTATATATTTAGTAATATACAAACAGGCAAACGTACTTGTTTGTTTGTGTCTATCTATCTATCTATCTATCTATATATATATATATATATATATATATATATATATATATCACTAGTTCGCATGCTAATGAATGAAAAAAGCACTTTAAGATAACTTCATTATTCCACAATTCAATTTCCTATCACTTTACTTTATCCGCTAGTGAAGATCATTATTAATCAAGTGGGCCAATGACGGTAAAATATTTATATCGATATGACAACAACTGTACCTAATACTGAGTATCTTATATTAAAACGCCATGAGAAAAAAAAATAATCCAACCCCTCCAAGCGTAACAGGAGGAATATTTATATATATATATATATATAAACTTATTTATAAATGGAACTTCGTCTGTGTGTGTGTGTCCGTGTGTGAACTGATTTTCTTGAAAATTTACACAGTTGTACTATAAGCGTCTGTGAGTGTTCTTAGCTAGGTTTTGTGTCGAGGTACCCCCGATAAATATCGAAAATTGATAATCGAAAAAATCGGGTCATAGAAAGAGTAGTCCGATTTTAATCAAATTTGATACACTCATAGACAAAGACATAAATGATATTCAGAAGTTTCAAGGTTGCAGTTCTTACAATAGTGCAGAAAATCGATAATTTCTTTTTAATCATATCACCCCGAGCAAGGCGGTAACGTCATTGATGTGCAGGGGGCTACGTAAGAGTGAAAAGATTGGAAAAGAGAAAGCCGGAAACCACATCCTAAACAGGGAACAAGGGATGAGCCTCTTCACCTGTTCAATAGACGTGGGTGGAGTGTGAACAAGGCAATAGCTTAGTCTATCTACTCCAATTGAAAAAAAAAAGAAAAAGGAGTGAAAAGATTGGAAAAAAGAAAGCCGGAAACCACATCCTAAGTAGGGAACAAGGGATGAGCCTCTTTACCTGTTATATATATATATATATATATATATATATATATATATATATATATATATAGCAAGATGTTTGTGTGTGTGTCTGTTTATCTGCTTGTATGTCTGTATTTTTTTCAGCCTTTTTATTTTAGTTTTTGCTTCGGGTTTGGCTCTAAGTAGGTATAATTGTAGTTCTTAGTCTCAGCCATGATACCATTTACTCAGAAGACTTATTTAGCCTTCAAAATTCAGTTTACCACGAAAAATAATTATTTGATATCGATACCAAGAAATCAAAATTTGACTTACATCCATTCATTTTTCTTTCAGTCTACGGTTTCGCTTTAACTGGAAACAACTATTGCTTTTTAGTCTTTCGTGCCAATGTCCAAAGAGTGAGCTCTAGGACCATGGATTAGTTTTAAAGCTTTCATTACACCCGAGCAACGCCGGGTTATACTGCTAGTATATCTATATATTACATACACAAAGGTCTTTACTATAATAGATAGAATTCAACTAATAGGTACCTGTGAAGCTACGGATTTATTGATCCACTTTTGTGCATGACGTAAGCATTGTGAGCATAAGAACACTTCATGATGAACGTCAGTTTCACACCTCCAAGCAATCTATATTATCATTATCTATAAACACTCTCTATCCAATATTTATCACTTTGATCCCATAAATATAACAAATTTTAAGTTATACCAAAGAGAAACCCGTTACCAAGATATCTGAAAAGCTTCCAGCCAAACCAAGACAAAAATTTAGGTAATTTTTAAATAACGTTTTGGTATTCTGAAGATTGTCATCAAAATATCTTTCGTAACTACCAAAAACCCGTGGCCATAACATTTACTACGGACTTTAATTTCTTCAACCCTGGAAACTTGCTCCTGGGTGGACCGTATGGTCTGCGGGTCATAATGATGTAATTCAGGTCTCAAGAGTGACAAGTTTGTCAAAAAATATCCCTAAATCGCTGGAAATGCTGCAAAATCAACCTGGATCCGTTCACTTGATATAGTTTCTGGTCGTTATTCAAACATTTTATCGCCAATTGGTTGATAGCTTCTGCGTACCGTGCTGATGAATTATACCTTAATACTTTTCCATGAATCTCTTTGCGTTTTCGTCAACACTATTTGGCCAATATTCATCGATTGGCAAACATTTAGGTGATGAACATGATCAATAATTTACTATGCTGCATCAAATTACTTGCTGGCAACGGCAGGTTTAGAACAAAAAGAAAATGAAATTAACATGAATGAAATACAAAAATTCTAATAAAGATTTGTCGATTTACCAACAGAGAAACGCGTAAGCAAACAAAAGAACTTTTTTCGATAATAATTTCACCCCAAACAAGGTAGGACTACTACTGGTGCGCAGGGGGCTACAGTGAGATTAAAAAAAAGTTCCAGGGTATATCGAAAAAAGGTTAAGAGATGGGTGGAAATCAAGGAGATATAAGATGGTAATTGACGTTGTATTTAAACTTTTGGAGATTGTCGCTATCAGGGAAGCAAGCGAACGGAAGGGAGCTCTACAAATGGAAAGTACGAGAAATCTGTCAGAGTAAAAGAGGCGGTTATATTTAAGTATTTCGATAGTAAACGGGTGGGATGTCAATTTAGTAGCACGCGTAAATACATGTAGTCGGGGAACCAAGAGGAAAAAACTAATGTAGGAGATAAGTAGAAAGACAGAAATAATAGAAAAATAAGTTTAACCCGTAACCGTTTAGGGTCATAGGCACCAACCGTATCGCAGACGCTGTATTAGTGGTGTATCCTTGACAAGACAGACTGACGGAGCCCAACCCTCTCCAAACTGGTTTTGAATTCAGATTTTCTTCTCTTAGACCGGTTGCCATCCAAGGCTATACGGCCACATCTGTTCTATTTATCCATAGCTGGGGAGAAGAGATGGACTCATATGATTCCCACGGGTATAGCTTTAAAGTAATACCTTTAAGAAAGCGCGGAGCAGAGGACGATTTCGGATATGTGCCCAATATCAAAAGATATGTGACACAGGCAGTTTTACATGGGAGGTCCATACACGTACGTGTGGCCAATGCTAAGTTCTCATCTCTCACAGTTGTTCAGTTATTGTAATACAGCGGCCCGCCTTCTGTGTAAAGGAAAAAGTGTTGACACAGGGTCGAAATCACCTGCATCAAGTTCTCGGCAGAATTAAGTAGCGTCCCGACCGAAGCCAACTGTCAATAACGACCAAACAGTACCCTGGTCCCAGCCCCAAAACAAGGGATGTTTGATCTTCTTCCCATTAAAAGTGCTAAAAGGTCGGTGGGAGGGAACGACTAATGTCAGTTAAGTGTTGTACGTGATACACGCTAGAGAGATCATGTTTCGAAAGAGACATGACTGACTGGACAGAAGATTTTCCTGTAGTAGACTGGTTTCCAACCAAGGCTATAGAACCCAATCTGTCCTGGTATTTAACCATAGCTGGAGGGTGAAGTGACGGATATTTGCACGTGAATGAATGCAACAAATTCCACAAGAATTCGAACTCGGCTCTTCGATTTATCGTTCGAGGCCGATATCATTGCACCACAACGCACATCCAGTGTCCGAATACAACATTAAAAAAAGAGTGGGTTTGTTTAACTCTATACAAAACAAAGCTCTCAAATCAGTATCGATCTCAGGTAAAATCCTAAAATTTTAAATCCTGATTTTTCTAGACAGACAAACCATCTCTACATAAACCGTTTGTTTTACAATCTTCCTTAAATCATTTCCATTTTGAATCACCTTGTGGCTTGAATCACCTTATGGCTTGAATCACCTTGTGGCTTGAATCACCTTATGGCTTGAATCACCTTGTGGCTTGAATCACCTTGTGGCTTAACAGTAGTTTCACACAAGTTGCTATAAACCAAAACATTAGCATACAAAACGCCTATTCTTAGATAGCTTCACCATAGATAGAGGCATTCCTGCAGATGTCACGCAGGACACTAAACTCGTTCAAGAATATCTAGACTGTCAGTTGTTCGGTTGTTTTGTTTTTATGGCAAACCAACCTCGGCGGGTCATTTATTACCAACTAAACTTTATTTATTTATTGCTGGTAATACCATTTTTCCTTCAACAATTTATTGTTGTTTTTATATAAGTTATGTGTCTAGTAATACATTTTTTTTTTCTTTTTGCGTATCAAGATTCATTGGGATTTGTTTTTAAGAGCAGGGTCCTCAAGTCCTACCCTTGTTATTTAATCCATAACTGGAGGGAAGGGACGGATTAATACCTTTCCCAAGGGTACCAGTGCTTAAGTGAATGCAGGGTATTCAACTGGAATTCGAACTCGGCTTACCGATTTTTTTTTCCGAGCAGGTATCCACTGCACCACAACGCACATCCGTCACTATACGCTTACAGCACCTGGTATTCCCAAGCGATCACCCATCTTTACTGACCAGGCTCGACGTTGCTTAACTTTGGTGATCGATTGAGAACCGGTGTATTCAATGTGATAGGCCGTAAGCTACTGTCAGTTGTATGCAACCACTTTCTCAGATCGATGGTTAAAAGTGGTTTCGAGCGAATGAAGCCAGTGGGTGAACGAGGATCATCCTTCTTCGAAAGTCATCCAGTGGCGCTACATAATCACGAACTACTTTACTAAACACCAGAAACCACATCACTTTCAATAACAGTAACAAATAAAATAGTCCGTCACTCGAAGAGAAAACAATGACCAAGATATTAATACTCAACATTATTTCAATCAAAATGTTATTCAGGTAAATCGGCCGTCATTACTGGAAAGGGTAATGAATGTAAAAGGTCTCGAGAAAACTACTTTCCTGGAAAAAGTGTTTTAAGAGAAAGTCTTTAAAAATATCTCCCGAAAGCCGCACTGGCTGCTCGGTCAATGAACGTCGAATGTGTCCTTATGAGCAAACGGTTAATATGGTGATTTTCCTAAGCGTAGCTTATATGTGGAACAAGGCTGAAAGTATGGGGTACCCAGTGAGGATTGAACTCGCGACTCAGTCGTAATTAAACTAGCAAGACATTGCTAACCTTCACACGACGTCGAATTTCCCAATAAACGGTTACTATTACCAATATCCAAAGTCGATCTAGAGTGAAGAAAAAAAAAAAACGAAATCGTGTCCTAAATCCACACATATATATATGTATGTATGTATGTATGTAGTTTTAAGCTGTACTCTATTTATAGGATGAAGTGCTCAATATCGGAGATAGAGCGTATGTAAATATAAGAGTGAACATTGAAGTCAACATTCAAGGGCGACAGACTGTCTCATGTTAAGCGCAATCATCTGGCTTAATGATTGCGCTTAACATGAAACAGGATGTTCACTCTTATATATATATATATATATATATATCTATATATATATATATATATTATTCATAAAAATGAAACCCTGAAATGTATCTCTCTTAATCAACTGCTTAAAACTCCGCAAGTTGTATAACGCCTCTATGCCTGATCATAGGCTCGAACGCGATCTAAACAAGTAAGCCAATTATAAAAACTGAAAACCGACATCACAACCTATGGCGTTTTTTTCCTTCAACAGGCGGTCAATGTAGACGAAAGAAGGAAAGACGAGATAAAGACTTCGGTAACACAAGCGTTAGAGAGATTAAGGGTGGAAGGAAGAGGTAGGAGGTCTGAGTTCTGAATACTGTCTGAAGTGGCAACAAGGCTGGTTACAAGGGGGAAAAGATTCAAGAGACAAGCAGGGAGAGTGTTAGTTTGAAGTGTCTTTCCGACTTGACTAACCACTTCATTTGAGCGCCTTGTTCATGCGTAAGAACATTTGGGGGAGGTAACAAAAAAATATATACAGAGAGAGAGAGAGAGAGAGACGGTAGTCAATGATAAACAGCTTGTCTTTTTCGGAGTCTGCGACTAGAATGTCCAGCTACAAAACTGACCGGAGTCAGATATTCCTGAACTACCAATGGACCCTCTTCTGGTTGTACATACTCTCAGTTGCTAAACAGTTATCAGGTAGTAACGTTTGTTTTTTTTTTGTTTTTGTTTTTTTGTTTTTTCTCCTATATTGTGATGCAAAAACAGTAATTTAGTATTTAATTAAATGAATGAAATGTTCTTTCAGAATTTAGTTTTCCTGCATAGCTTTCTATAATTTCGTAACTTGCAAGAATTTTGAGCCTGGTAGGATGAGGACGGGGGGAGAATTTATGGCGGACATAACTAGTGATCAATGTCTTGGAGAAGAGTTCGGAAGCTTTCGCTTAGATTTCTGTCATGATTTGTTACTATTAGAATTGAGAGTAATATATATATATATATATATATATATATATATATATATATATATATATTTGTCGAATTTCTTTCCTAAGATTAGTTTATAATTATTTGAGAATGATATACTCGTGTAATATCTTTTTTTTTTCTAGTCTTGGAAATTGGCATTCGAGATTCCTGACATATTACCGGGTATTGTATACTGCTTATTGACACTATGGAAAGGCACAATTTTGCTTTATCTCTAAATTAGTTACGAAATTGTCCATGAAGATACAGTATAACTATTGGCTACGAGTAAAATGTTGCTTGATTTCACGTGTACGAGAAAGACAAGGTATTTACTTTATTTTTAAAATTATTCAAACTTTATTAATGCAATTTGATTTTTTATCAAGATTTGAAATAATTTGAATTCTAACACATTAATGACCACCGTAAACTGTGTTAATTATGGAAATAAAAGAAACTCCTGTGTTAGTTATGTAGGTACCTCCACTAAATCGCTAAAAAAGGCAGTATAGTATGAGTTAAAAAGGCCCCAGACTTAATAAAAACGAACTTTTTTCTATCAAAAAGTTTATATTATTAAGAGGAAAGATCAAAAATACTTTGTTAGCAGATAACCAACCGTTACGAGAGTTTACAGTAGAAAACGTAATACATAATTCAGTTTTGTTTTTGTTTTTTTTTGTTTGTTTGTTTTTTTTGTTTGTTTGTTTTTTGTTGTTGTTGTTTTGTTTTTTACCCCCGGTGACACATACATTAATTTAGAAATTCTTGCAAAATCAAATAGTTGTCGGATTTTGATGAAACTTCCAGGATTATTCGTCAATGAATGAAAGTCATTTTGAAATGATTATTTTTTTTTAAATCTTGGTAAAAATATTTTTGCACCTGTTACCCCCACCAATCCACGTAAATTCATGAAATTTTAAGAAATTAAATTTTGTTGTGATAATTTGTTTTATTAAACGCAGGACTCATTGGGTGATGTAAGTCATATATATATTTAAACATTTTGCCTTTATTTCTGAAAATCTGCTCCCAGTAATAAAATAAAAAATGCAATATGACATCATTTAATTTGCTAAGCTTTTAATTAATTGAATATAAATTAAGGGCATTATAATCTGAAAAAAACAATTTTTTTTTTTTCGATTAATAATGAAATTTTAAAAGAATTCTTTTTTTTTTTTTTTTTTTTTTTTTTTATAAAATTTCAAAAATATTTCTAAAATACTTCTTCAAAGATTTGTTGGAGTTAGTTTAAAACCTGAAGCGAAGATTATATTTACTAATCAAAAATTAAAAAGTTTAATACAAATCGTCTTGCCTTTCTATTTCTAATTTTTTTTCTTTGTGTATTTGAAGTTTTCTTTCTGTTTTTCTATGGTAATTTCTATGTAAATTAAAAAGTCATGTTTTAAGGTTTCTTTCCCTTACATGAAAAAATTGTACCATTATGTCACTTGTGATCGTCATACACTTATCTCGCTTATGTCAAATATGTCAACACATACAGTGGTAATGCTGGAAATGTCCAAAGAGTCTGAGCTCTAGGACCATGGATTAGTTATAAAGCTTTCATTACACCCGAGCAACGCCGGGCTATACTGCTAGTATTTAATAATGATCTGAGATTGTCCTTTAACAGATCGTTTATTAAAAAAAAGAAAAGATATCAGAAGAGTGGATGTTTACAGCGACTTTCATCGCTCTTTAAGAAAAAGGGCTTGGTGACTGTGTATACTCTTCCAAGGATCTCATAACTGGAGTCTGTGTAACAATCCTCAATGCCATAGCTTAGCAATGAAATATTCATGCTTAACTCAAGTGAGATTCCTTCTGATAAAAAAAAAACATTTTGCTTTTATCAAAGGATCTCTGAAAAGCAGATAGAAATAAAAATCTATCGAACGGAATTAAAACATTTGTGAAAGCAAAGATCACAGTAACAAACATTATGGAATACTCCTTGTCATAGATTGTATATTGTGCACATGTCTGTGACGTTTCAACAAACATGATTACCACCGAAGTGAGCAAACATAATAGGTGCAAAGTGTAATGAAATATTGAAATATTTGCTGCCTAATTTTGGATCGTAAAGAAATTGACTGAAAAACAAAAGGGTGTCATACTGCTGTATAACAACGCCCGCACACTGCCAAATTCATTAAAGTCGTTCCAGCGATATACTGAGGATGTGTTACTGCATCCAACACACCTTCTTGAATCTGCCCTTTCAGATAATCAAACGACATTTATCCGGGAAGCTGTCTCATAAAGATGGTCTTGTTACATTGGTGTAAGGATAGGATCTGTTGTCTGGTGAAACCGTCTTGGAAGGCGGAGGAGCATCCGCTAGCGCTTCGATCAATCTCGATGGCGACTACGTGGAACAGTAAGACAATAGTGCTCGGTACCTTATGCACAACGCTTTATTCGTATAGTATTGTCATCAGTATGGCTGAGGCTGAAGTCCAGGAAAGCAACACTCTATGCTTTCTTAGGCTCGCATTCACCACTGACATGAAGTGGGAAGGAGTGACTATATTGAATCAGTTGCTACGTCTGCCGTGAGGAAAACTGGTTAGCAGCGTCGTGACAGAAAATGATTCTCGGCAGAATCAGTCTTGCACATTTATCAATCTACAAATCGTCCGCGCATTTATAACTGTTGCCATATCTGTAATCCTGCTGTTCTTGAGAATCTCGTGATTCTTGACATTTATCTCCAAACAAACAAAAGCAAACTATTTGAATATCTGAAATATGTCGACATATATAACAAAATTTAATACCCCAATCTAAATCTACACTAACCTTAAATGAAAGCAACCCTTTTAACTATTCTCTAATCTTACCTTTCACGAGTTCCATCTCTACACGTCTAAATAAACCATTCGCAGTAAAAGCTCAATAAAAACTCTTTCCGGCAGTAAATAACCAGAAAGGTTGATCTGCCGTAAAATCAATCAATTAATAAATCAAGATCATTGATAAAATTCAAAGAAGTGCCTGTAGTAATGTAATCTATTGTTAGCTGGCATCTTGAGTTCATTCACTTTCTCACCGATATGAGGTTGCTTTCCTTTATTTATTTATTTATTTATAGTAAATATTTTCGTGGCAACTATTCCGGTGAGATTTTTCCTTCCCCGTACCTCAACTAAACTAATTTAAGCGTGCTACTAGATTGCCTATTAGGTCTCACCATTTAACTAGGTAGGTAAAACCACCACTTTTACTCTGTCAGTTTTTTTTTTTTTTTTTCCATTTCTTACCTGCGCGGGGTCCCTTCCGATTTCTTTCTTCTCTTATAGCTACAACTTTCAAAAACTTAAATCTAACATCTATTAGTATAGGTTTATCTGCCAGTCATAATTTACCGGCTATTTCGTGTTAGGAAAAATAATACCTTTTAGCCTTCCAGTAGCACCGATACTAATATTAGCATTAGCGTAGCCATTGATACACTAACACAGAATGCGAATATACGTAAAAAGACGAGATACGCGACTGTAACAAACAAAACATTTAATAAGGCAAAAGAATTACATAAACATATTAAAAGGATTTACATATGTCCTAAAACAAATGATTGTTCATGCAGTCCAAAGTAACGAGTGTTTACAGAACGAGGACAAACAAATAACATGCCGACTTTAGGGCCTTTGACCATCCGTAGATAAGTGAACAGACATTACCTTTTTTCTCTATGCTAGTCTGTGCACATGCTGACCAGTTTCCACTGATTGTCAGGAAGGTAAAGAGGTCGATCCTCGACAAAACAGAAGCGAAGAAGGAAGTAAGACAGTTCTCCTCTCTAAGGGACTAAACTTCCATGAGCTCATCTTAAGGGAAATAACTGTAGACATCAATCGCCATCTTATGTCTTCCTAAAACCTTGTTCCTTTATTGTACTTTTCTCACTTATCTTCACTAAAGTCTTCTCATTCATTTTCACTCCGTGCGTCTTAGCGACATTATCGCCTTGCTTAGGGTGAAAGGATTAAAAACAAAATAAACATAGACGAGCATTTTCGGGCATCTCTTACATTGCTCATCACAAGGCCTTTTTTTAGTCAGGAAACGTACCGTGGTGAAGATATTACAAAGTTTGACTCCCTCCCTCAAACATTATAAGAACTTCCCTTACTATTTTCTCCCTATTCAACTCTCGCTCTTTCTCCTAGATGTTCAGCTCTCACCACCAGCTACTGCCCGCCCCCGTATTCTCTGCTCTTCTTCAGCTCTCTTTCCCTCCCTCTCTTGGTTATTCTTTTCCTCTCCGTGTCCACCATTTCTCTGCCGTCTTTCCTCTCCTGCTATTTTCCCACACTTTTTGTTTGGCCTTGTTTCCTCACCCCCCCCCCACTTTATGTTCGGCCATCCCTCTCCCCCTCCTCCAATCTTTTACTTCTCTAGGTTCCTGTCAATATATCGAAATTAAACTTATCATTAGTAGTAACTAAGCCACTAAAATTCTGCATTGGCAACGTGTTGAACCAACCCCACCAGTAACGAACTTTCTTCCTTCAACTACGACTGGTCATTCCATTACGTTGTGTTTGCCTTAACAATTCACTATTGGTGATTATTTGGTGCAAACAAACACTGCACACAGACAGAAGTACGTGTTTTTTTTTTGTTTTTGTTTTTTTTAATGGAATCTTTCTGGGTTCCCACTATTTTTTCACACTGATCTTGCTTTGAGGATAAACAATCAAACCACATCAGTGCTTATGTGTCCTTGCATTTGTTTATAGACACAATTTTTACAAGAATTTTTCAGGAAAACTATTGACATTAAAAAAAAAAAACTTAAAGTTGAAATTCTTTTTTGTTTCTGGATACTTCTTTGCCAGTAAATGCCGCTCAACTGGCCCTGAGGAAAGACGTATGAATTTATAGGCTCTTTTATTTTTAGCACAGAACTATCCTAGCAAATATGTTATTTGTCTGCTTTTTGTGACCGTACACCCATTTTGTGGTGCAGTGGATATTGGATCAGAACGAAAAATCGGAGAACCGAGATCCAATCCCAATTGAATTTGTTGCAATCACTTACGAGCAAATACTCATAGGAAAGTTATTAATCAGTCTCTTTCCCTCCAGGTATGGGTTAAATAGCAGGACAGATTGGGTTCTATAACCTTGACTGGCAAACAGTTTACGGCAAAAAGTAATGCCAACTTTTTGCGGTAAAACTTCTGCCAAATCTGTTATGACTCTTTCGAGACATGATCGCCAAAGCGTGTATCACGTATGATTAACAACCCTTCCCAAGTTATTTGGCTGCTTCCATTTCGACCCTGAGCTCTATGGTCAGTCGTGATTTGAAAATTCACGCAGGTCAGCTAACGAAAATTTTGATTGGAACGTTTGTTTGGTGCCGTGTGCTCTACACAAGCACCCAGGATAAAAATGTTCTTTCCTTTTTAATATGTTAAAAAACAACTGACGGCATGATATCTATTGTTATTAACGGCGCTTAATGGAAAATTAAAATTCTCCCGCTTGAAGGGATTTTTCAGCCCTAATGGACATTTATGCGGGAAAGGACAGCATTAGTCCGGAATTTTTAACTCGATAGTAACGAATCATTCACATTAATTTATTGACCTCCGAACACAAAAACACTAATGTCAGCACCGAGCAGCAACAAACCTTTTTTTTTTTTTTTCAATTGGAGTAGATAGACTAAACTATCGCCCGGTTCACACTCCACTCACATCTATTGAACAGGTGAAGAGGCTCATCCCTTGTTTCCTGTTTAGGGTGCGGTTTCCGGTTTTCTCTTTTCTAATCGTCTCACTCTTATGTAGCCCCCTGCACATCAGTGGCGTTACCGCTTTGCTTGGGGTGATATGATTAAAATATATGTATATATTTGCTGGAAATTGTTCATGATGAATAGCAAAGCTTATCGTATCATCTAAGCGGTTATTTTTCAAATTATTTGAGTTTACTGAGTAGCAATTGTAGGTCGGAATGCGGCTATTTGTAGAATTTTTATAGTGTTGTCTGTTAACTTTTTACTCGCTATTCGATTACTTAGTTATTTCTTATTGTTTATTATTACTTTTAATTGTTTATGTATGCATTCGTAATTTATTTTAATTACTTAATTTGCTGAATTTCTTCGGAGTTGGTTATCCTATTTGTTTAAAGTATCTGCGCTATATGTATTTGTAAGTAGTAAAAAAAACTTGTTTTCTTGTCTGCATTTTGAGATGAGTTTTAATCATTTATTTAGCAATTTGTGTTGGTATGGTAAGGTGATTATAGCTGTTTTTTTCCTCCAGACAGTTCATAATGCAAATCGATAATACGTACCAAATAAAATTACTAAAATTCAATGTATTTAAAGGCTTGCGGTTTTAAGCAAGAAAATAAATAACATCACTCAATAAGTCCCAGGCTTAACTATTAAAACAACTTTTAGGCAAAATTCGACTTTATTCATCAACATAGTTTTCTTCTAGGGTCGACACGTTGTTGTTTTTGATCGACTGACAGCAAACGCAGCAGCCACTTTGAATATAGTTTTCTCATTGACAACAAATGCCAATACAAAATGGTGAATACACTGCCTTCTGATATGTTCAACTCCTGTTGTAACTCATGCAACTTCAATTCACGATTGGCTAAAACGAGATTGTAGATTTTTTTTAGTGTTTTCCGGGATAACTGCCGATTTGGGGCGATCTGAGTGTTCAGCATCATTTGTGTCTGTACAACCACGTTTAAAGTCAGTATGACACTTCTTAACCGTTGTTTCCGACGGAGCAGAGTCCGAATAACTTATCAAGCTATTACTTTGCTTGAACAGTATCTTCTCCTCATCAGAAAGCAATGCTTTATTAACACACGAAATTCAGGTTTTTCCATTGTTTTGAAAATTTGCAACAGTAGCTTCACTTACATAACTGTAATTTGTAAACAAATAATCCGATTGGGCCAAAATTTTGTCACGTGACATTTGAAGGTTAGTACTTTAAAAAATCATGGATTCTTTTATTATTGGAGCCATCTATATGTCAGTGTATTGAGTCATGTGTTAAGAGGCAATTTTGAATATTACGATAGCACAAGTGTCTGATATTAATCATCCTTTTTATTTTTACACAATTAAACCTAATTTTTATTTCACCTTAATCTGTTGATAATAATAAATTATTTATTTATACATGTAATACACTAATAATATTTAAACTTGAATCTTCATTCTTTAAGTTCCCTAAGGCTCTATTTTAGATCCTACTTTTTTCCTGATCTTCATCAATGATCTTCCTGATGTAATCAGTTCCCAAGTAGGAAGCTATGCAAATGACACTACCATTTATTTCCATCTCAATGAAAAAACGCTTGACAAAGTAAACTTCGCTGCTTCTCTTGAAAAGAACCCCCAATCTGTGTGTTGGGGTAAGAAAAGTATCGTAAATTTTAATGCTTTCAAAATAAAACTGCTCTCCTTTAACCACCATAGAGAAACTTTCCTACCTTCTATCAGTATGGATGACCGTAGTCTTTCAGAAAGCAACAAACTGCGCCTCTTCGGCCTCACTCTCTCAGCCGACCTCAATATTTACTGCTAAGAAGGTTAAGTTACTGTGTCGGGCCAAGAAGTTGCACATTTATAAATCTAACATTCGTCCGTGCATGAAATACTGTTGCGATATCTGGTCGGGTTCTTACCAAAATCCAAAGTAGGATCCTGCAATGTAATCGATCCTGATTTGGCAGCTCGACTTCACTTTCTCAACGACGAGATTTGGCTTCCCTCTGTCTTTTCTACAAATATTTTTAAGGCTTCTGCTCTAACGAGCTTCATTGCTAGGTGTCCAGTCCACATTAATTTACTCATGCAACAAGATTGGCAACGCGGTCTCACCCTTTTACCGTCAAAACAGCCAAATGTTACCGCCACTTATATTCTAGCATTTTCATTTTTCACACTTTCTGCCAGTAGGACTCTCTTCAATATATTTTCTTCCCTGATAGCTGCAATCTCAAAAAGTTTAAGTGCAACGTGAATTGATATCTTCTTTTTGATTCCCTTTTTACGTTTTTGTGCTTTTTCATTCCCTTTTTTTACTTTTATTTGTCTTTTTGATGCCCTTTTTTACTTTTGTGTCTTTTTCATTCCCTTTTTTACTTTTGTGTCTTTTCATTCCCTTTTTTACTTTTGTGTCTTTTTCATTCCCTTTTTACTTTTGTGTCTTTTTCATTCCCTTTTTTACTTTTTGTCTTTTTCATTCCCTTTTTTACTTTTGTGTCTTTTTCATTCCCTTTTTTACTTTTGGTGTCTTTTTCATTCCCTTTTTTACTTTTTGTGTCTTTTTCATTCCCTTTTTTACTTTTTGTGTCTTTTTTCATTCCCTTTTTACTTTTTTGTGTCTTTTCATTCCCTTTTTACTTTTGTGTCTTTTTTCATTCCCTTTTTTACTTTTGTGTCTTTTTCATTCCCTTTTTTACTTTTGTGTCTTTTCATTCCCTTTTTTACTTTTTGTCTTTTTCATTCCCTTTTTTACTTTTGTGTCTTTTTCATTCCCTTTTTACTTTTGTGTCTTTTTCATTCCCTTTTTTACTTTTGTGTCTTTTTCATTCCCTTTTTTACTTTTGTGTCTTTTTCATTCCCTTTTTACTTTTGTGTCACTTTTTCATTCCCTTTTTTACTTTTGTGTCTTTTTCATTCCCTTTTTTACTTTTGTGTCTTTTTCATTCCCTTTTTACTTTTGTGTCTTTTTCATTCCCTTTTTTACTTTTGTGTCTTTTTCATTCCCTTTTTTACTTTTGTGTCTTTTTCATTCCCTTTTTTACTTTTTGTCTTTTTCATTCCCTTTTTTACTTTTGTGTCTTTTTCATTCCCTTTTTTACTTTTATTTGTCTTTTTGATTCCTTTTTTTACTTTTATTTGTCTTTTTGATTCCCTTTTTTACTTTTATTTGTCTTTTTGATGCCCTTTTTTACTTTTATTTGTCTTTTTGATTCCTTTTTTACTTTTTATTTGTCTTTTTGATTCTCTTTTTACTTTTATTTGTCTTTTTGATTCTCTTTTTTACTTTTATTTGTCTTTTTGATTCTCTTTTTTACTTTTATTTGTCTTTGGATTCTCTTTTTTACTTTTATTTGTCTTTTTGATGCCTTTTTACTTTTTGTGTCTTTTTCATTCCTTTTTTACTTTTGTGTCTTTTTCATTCCCTTTTTACTTTTGTGTCTTTTTCATTCCCTTTTTTACTTTTGTGTCTTTTTTCATTCCCTTTTTACTTTTGTGTCTTTTTCATTCCCTTTTTTACTTTTGTGTCTTTTTCATTCCCTTTTTACTTTTGTGTCTTTTTCATTCCTTTTTTACTTTTGTGTCTTTTTCATTCCCTTTTTTACTTTTGTGCTCTTTTTCATTCCCTTTTTACTTTTGTGTCTTTTTTCATTCCCTTTTTACTTTTGTGTCTTTTTCATTCCCTTTTTTACTTTTGTGTCTTTTTCATTCCCTTTTTTACTTTTGTGTCTTTTTCATTCCCTTTTTTTACTTTTGTGTCTTTTCATTCCCTTTTTACTTTTGTGTCTTTTTCATTCCCTTTTTTACTTTTGTGTCTTTTTCATTCCTTTTTACTTTTGTGTCTTTTTGATGCCCTTTTTACTTTTGTGTCTTTTTCATTCCCTTTTTTACTTTTTTGTCTTTTTTGGTGCCCTTTTTTACTTTTTGTCTTTTTTGATGCCCTTTTTTACTTTCTGTCTTTTTCATTCCCTTTTTTACTTTTGTGTCTTTTTTCATTCCCTTTTTTACTTTTGTGTCTTTTTCATTCCCTTTTTTACTTTTTTTGTCTTTTTGGTGCCCTTTTTACTTTTTTGTCTTTTTGATGCCCTTTTTTACTTTTTTGTCTTTTTGATGCCCTTTTTTACTTTCTGTCTTTTTCATTCCCTTTTTTACTTTTTTGTCTTTTGATGCCCTTTTTTACTTTTGTGTCTTTTTTCATTCCCTTTTTTGTGTCTTTTTCATTCCCTTTCTTACTTTTTTGTCTTTTTGGTGCCCTTTTTACTTTTGTCTTTTTCATTCCCTTTTTTACTTTTGTGTCTTTTTCATTCCCTTTTTTTTACTTTTGTGTCTTTTTTCATTCCCTTTTTTTACTTTTTTGTCTTTTTGGTGCCTTTTTTACTTTTTGTCTTTTTCATTCCCTTTTTTACTTTTGTGTCTTTTTCATTCCCTTTTTACTTTTGTGTCTTTTTCATTCCCTTTTTTACTTTTGTCATATCTTTTTCATTCCCTTTTTTACTTTTGTGTCTTTTTCATTCCCTTTTTTACTTTTTTGTCTTTTTCATTCCCTTTTTTTACTTTTGTGTCTTTTTCATTCCCTTTTTACTTTTGTGTCTTTTTCATTCCCTTTTTTACTTTTGTCTTTCATTCCCTTTTTTACTTTTGTGTCTTTTTCATTCCCTTTTTACTTTATCTTTTTGGTGCCCTTTTTACTTTTTGTCTTTTTTTGATGCCCTTTTTTACTTTTTGTCTTTTTCATTCCTTTTACTTTTGTGTCTTTTTCATTCCCTTTTTTACTTTTTGTGTCTTTTTCATTCCCTTTTTACTTTTGTGTCTTTTCATTCCCTTTTTTACTTTTGTGTCTTTTTCATTCCTTTTTTACTTTTGTGTCTTTTTCATTCCCTTTTTTACTTTTGTGTCTTTTTCATTCCCTTTTTTACTTTTGTGTCTTTTTTCATTCCTTTTTACTTTTTTGTCTTTTTGATGCCCTTTTTTACTTTCTGTCTTTTTGATGCCCTTTTTTACTTTCTGTCTTTTTGATGCCCTTTTTACTTTTTTGTCTTTTTGATGCCCTTTTTTTACTTTTGTGTCTTTTTCATTCCTTTTACTTTTGTGTCTTTTTCATTCCCTTTTTTACTTTTATTTGTCTTTTTGATTCCCTTTTTTACTTTTATTTGTCTTTTTGATTCCCTTTTTTTACTTTTATTTGTCTTTTTGATTCCCTTTTTTACTTTTATTTGTCTTTTGATTCTCTTTTTACTTTTATTTGTCTTTTTTTGATGCCCTTTTTACTTTTTTGTGTCTTTTTCATTCCCTTTTTACTTTTGTGTCTTTTTCATTCCCTTTTTTACTTTTGTGTCTTTTTCATTCCCTTTTTACTTTTGTGTCTTTTTCATTCCCTTTTTTACTTTTTTGTCTTTTTTCTGTTCCCTTTTTTACTTTTGTGTCTTTTTTCATTCCCTTTTTTACTTTTGTGTCTTTTTCATTCCCTTTTTTACTTTTGTGTCTTTTTCATTTCCCTTTTTTACTTTTGTGTCTTTTTCATTCCCTTTTTTACTTTTGTGTCTTTTTGATTCCCTTTTTACTTTTTGTGTCTTTTTGATTCCCTTTTTTACTTTTGTGTCTTTTTTCTCATTCTCTTTTTATTTTGTGTCTTTTTCATTCCCTTTTACTTTTGTGTCTTTTTCATTCCCTTTTTTACTTTTGTGTCTTTTTCATTCCCTTTTTTACTTTTGTGTCTTTTTTCATTCCCTTTTTTACTTTTGTGTCTTTTTCATTCCTTTTTTAGTTTTGTGTCTTTTTCATTCCCTTTTTACTTTTTGTCTTTTTCATTCCCTTTTTTACTTTTGTGTCTTTTTGATTTCCTTTTTTACTTTTGTGTCTTTTTGATTCCCTTTTTTTACTTTTATTTGTCTTTTTGATTCCCTTTTTTACTTTTATTTGTCTTTTTGATGCCCTTTTTTACTTTTGTGTCTTTTTCATTCCCTTTTTACTTTTGTGTCTTTTTTCATTCCCTTTTTTACTTTTGTGTCTTTTTTCATTCCCTTTTTTACTTTTGTGTCTTTTTCATTCCCTTTTTTAGTTTTGTGTCTTTTTCATTCCCTTTTTTACTTTTTGTCTTTTTCATTCCCTTTTTTACTTTTGTGTCTTTTTTGATTCCCTTTTTTACTTTTGTGTCTTTTTTGATTCCCTTTTTTACTTTTATTTGTCTTTTTGATTCCTTTTTTACTTTTATTTGTCTTTTTGATGCCCTTTTTACTTTTGTGTCTTTTTCATTCCCTTTTTTACTTTTGTGTCTTTTTCATTCCCTTTTTTACTTTTGTGTCTTTTTCATTCCCTTTTTTACTTTTGTGTCTTTTTTCATTCCCTTTTTTACTTTTGTGTCTTTTTCATTCCCTTTTTACTTTTGTGTCTTTTTCATTCCCTTTTTTACTTTTGTCTTTTTTTCATTCCCTTTTTTACTTTTGTGTCTTTTTCATTCCACTTTTTTACTTTTGTGTCTTTTTCATTCCCTTTTTTACTTTTGTGTCTTTTTCATTCCCTTTTTTACTTTTGTGTCTTTTTCATTCCCTTTTTTACTTTTGTGTCTTTTTCATTCTCTTTTTTACTTTTGTGTCTTTTTCATTCCTTTTTACTTTTGTGTCATTTTCATTCCTTTTTACTTTTGTGTCTTTTTCATTCCTTTTTTACTTTTGTGTCTTTTTCATTCCCTTTTTTACTTTTGTGTCTTTTTCATTCCTTTTTTACTATTTGTCTTTTTGATTCCCTTTTTTACTTTTATTTGTCTTTTTGATGCCTTTTTTACTTTTTTGTCTTTTTCATTCCCTTTTTTACTTTTGTGTCTTTTTCATTCCCTTTTTTACTTTTGTGTCTTTTCATTCCCTTTTTTACTTTTGTGTCTTTTTCATTCCCTTTTTTACTTTTTTGTCTTTTTTGGTGCCCTTTTTTACTTTTTGTCTTTTTCATTCCCTTTTTACTTTTGTGTCTTTTTTCATTCCCTTTTTTACTTTTGTGTCTTTTTCATTCCCTTTTTTACTTTTGTGTCTTTTTCATTCCCTTTTTTACTGCTTTTTTGTCTTTTCATTCCCTTTTTTACTTTTGTGTCTTTTTCATTCCCTTTTTTACTTTTGTGTCTTTTTTCATTCCCTTTTTTACTTTTGTGTCTTTTTCATTCCTTTTTTTACTTTTTTGTCTTTTTGATGCCCTTTTTTTACTTTTTTGTCTTTTTGATGCCCTTTTTTACTTTTTTGTCTTTTTCATTCCCTTTTTACTTTTTGTGTCTTTTTCATTCCCTTTTTTACTTTTGTGTCTTTTTTCATTCCCTTTTTTACTTTTGTGTCTTTTTTCATTCCCTTTTTTACTTTTGTGTCTTTTTCATTCCCTTTTTTACTTTTGTGTCTTTTTCATTCCTTTTTTACTTTTGTGTCTTTTTCATTCCCTTTTTTACTTTTGTGTCTTTTTCATTCCCTTTTTTACTTTTTGTGTCTTTTTCATTCCCTTTTTACTTTTGTGTCTTTTTCATTCCCTTTTTTTACTTTTGTGTCTTTTTGATGCCCTTTTTACTTTCTGTCTTTTTGATGCCCTTTTTACTTTTTTGTCTTTTGATGCCCTTTTTACTTTTGTGTCTTTTCATTCCCTTTTTTACTTTTGTGTCTTTTCATTCCCTTTTTACTTTTTTGTCTTTTTGGTGCCCTTTTTTACTTTTTTGTCTTTTTCATTCCCTTTTTTACTTTTGTGTCTTTTTTCATTCCCTTTTTTACTTTTGTGTCTTTTTCATTCCCTTTTTTACTTTTGTGTCTTTTTCATTCCCTTTTTTTTACTTTGTCTTTTTCATTCCCTTTTTACTTTTGTGTCTTTTTCATTCCCTTTTTTACTTTTATTTGTCTTTTTGATTCCCTTTTTTACTTTTATTTGTCTTTTTGATTCCTTTTTTACTTTTTATTTGTCTTTTTGATGCCCTTTTTTACTTTTATTTGTCTTTTTGATTCCCTTTTTTACTTTTATTTGTCTTTTTGATTCTCTTTTTTACTTTTTATTTGTCTTTTTGATTCTCTTTTTTACTTTTATTTGTCTTTTTGATTCTCTTTTTTTTTTACTTTTATTTGTCTTTTTGATTCTCTTTTTTACTTTTATTTGTCTTTTTGATTCTCTTTTTTACTTTTATTTGTCTTTTTGATGCCCTTTTTTACTTTTGTGTCTTTTTCATTCCCTTTTTACTTTTGTGTCTTTTTCATTCCCTTTTTTTACTTTTGTGTCTTTTTTCATTCCCTTTTTTACTTTTGTGTCTTTTTCATTCCCTTTTTTACTTTTGTGTCTTTTTCATTCCCTTTTTTACTTTTGTGTCTTTTTCATTCCCTTTTTTACTTTTGTGTCTTTTTCATTCCCTTTTTTACTTTTGTGTCTTTTTCATTCCCTTTTTTACTTTTGTGTCTTTTTCATTCCCTTTTTACTTTTGTGTCTTTTTCATTCCCTTTTTTACTTTTGTGTCTTTTTCATTCCCTTTTTTACTTTTGTGTCTTTTTCATTCCCTTTTTTACTTTTGTGTCTTTTTCATTCCCTTTTTTACTTTTGTGTCTTTTTCATTCCCTTTTTACTTTTGTGTCTTTTTCATTCCCTTTTTTACTTTTGTGTCTTTTTCATTCCCTTTTTTACTTTTGTGTCTTTTTGATGCCCTTTTTTACTTTTGTGTCTTTTTCTATTCCCTTTTTTACTTTTTTGTCTTTTTGGTGCCCTTTTTTACTTTTTTGTCTTTTTGATGCCCTTTTTTACTTTCTGTCTTTTTTTCATTCCCTTTTTACTTTTTGTGTCTTTTTTTCATTCCCTTTTCTTTTTTTGTCTTTTTTGGTGCCCTTTTTTACTTTGTCTTTTTGATGCCCTTTTTACTTTTTGTCTTTTTTTGATGCCCTTTTTACTTTTCTGTCTTTTTCATTCCCTTTTTTACTTTTTTGTCTTTTTGATGCCCTTTTTTACTTTTGTGTCTTTTTCATTCCCTTTTTACTTTTGTGTCTTTTTCATTCCCTTTCTTACTTTTTTGTCTTTTTGGTGCCCTTTTTTACTTTTTTGTCTTTTTCATTCCCTTTTTACTTTTGTGTCTTTTTTTCATTCCCTTTTTTACTTTATTGTCTTTTCATTCCCTTTTTTACTTTTTTGTCTTTTTGGTGCCTTTTTTGCTTTTGTCTTTTTCATTCCCTTTTTTACTTTTGTGTCTTTTTTCATTCCCTTTTTTACTTTTGTGTCTTTTTTTCATTCCCTTTTTTACTTTTGTGTCTTTTTCATTCCCTTTTTACTTTTTTATTGTCTTTTTCATTCCCTTTTTTACTTTTTTGTCTTTTTCATTCCCTTTTTTACTTTTGTGTCTTTTTTCATTCCCTTTTTTACTTTTGTGTCTTTTTCATTCCCTTTTTACTTTTTGTCTTTTTCATTCCCTTTTTTTTTACTTTTGTGTCTTTTTCATTCCCTTTTTTACTTTATCTTTTTGGTGCCCTTTTTTACTTTTTTTTGTCTTTTTGATGCCCTTTTTTACTTTTTGTCTTTTTCATTCCTTTTTTACTTTTGTGTCTTTTTCATTCCCTTTTTTACTTTTGTGTCTTTTTCATTCCCTTTTTTACTTTTGTGTCTTTTTCATTCCCTTTTTTACTTTTGTGTCTTTTCATTCCCTTTTTTACTTTTGTGTCTTTTTCATTCCTTTTTTTACTTTTGTGTCTTTTTCATTCCCTTTTTACTTTTTGTCTTTTTGATGCCCTTTTTTACTTTCTGTCTTTTGATGCCCTTTTTTTTTACTTTCTGTCTTTTTGATGCCCTTTTTTACTTTTTTGTCTTTTTGATGCCCTTTTTTACTTTTGTGTCTTTTTTCATTCCTTTTTTACTTTTGTGTCTTTTCATTCCCTTTTTACTTTTATTTGTCTTTTGATTCCTTTTTTACTTTTATTTGTCTTTTTGATTCCCTTTTTTACTTTTATTTGTCTTTTGATTCCTTTTTTACTTTTATTTGTCTTTTTGATTCTCTTTTTACTTTTATTTGTCTTTTTGATGCCCTTTTTTTTTACTTTTGTGTCTTTTCATTCCCTTTTTTACTTTTGTGTCTTTTTCATTCCCTTTTTTACTTTTGTGTCTTTTTCATTCCCTTTTTACTTTTGTGTCTTCCTTTTACTTTTTGTCTTTTTCATTCCCTTTTTTACTTTGTCTTTTCATTCCCTTTTTTACTTTTGTGTCTTTTTTCATTCCCTTTTTACTTTGTGTCTTTTTCATTCCCTTTTTACTTTTGTGTCTTTTTCATTCCCTTTTTACTTTTGTGTCTTTTCATTCCCTTTTTTACTTTTGTGTCTTTTTGAGATTCCTTTTTACTTTTGTGTCTTTTTGATTCCCTTTTTTACTTTTGTGTCTTTTTCATTCTCTTTTTTACTTTTGTGTCTTTTTTTCATTCCCTTTTTTACTTTTGTGTCTTTTTCATTCCCTTTTTTACTTTTGTGTCTTTTCATTCCTTTTTACTTTTGTGTCTTTTTCATTCCCTTTTTTTACTTTTTGTCTTTTTCATTCCCTTTTTTACTTTTGTGTCTTTTTGATTCCCTTTTTTACTTTTGTCTTTTTGATTCCCTTTTTACTGTTGTCTTTTGATTCCCTTTTTTACTTTTATTTGTCTTTTTGATGCCCTTTTTTACTTTTGTGTCTTTTTTCATTCCCTTTTTTTTACTTTTGTGTCTTTTTCATTCCCTTTTTTACTTTTGTGTCTTTTTCATTCCCTTTTTACTTTTGTGTCTTTTTCATTCCTTTTTTTAGTTTTGTGTCTTTTCATTCCCTTTTTTACTTTTTTGTCTTTTTCATTCCCTTTTTTACTTTTGTGTCTTTTTTGATTCCCTTTTTTACTTTTGTGTCTTTTTGATTCCCTTTTTTACTTTTATTTGTCTTTTGATTCCCTTTTACTTTTATTTGTCTTTTTGATGCCCTTTTTTACTTTTGTGTCTTTTTTCATTCCCTTTTTACTTTTGTGTCTTTTTTCATTCCCTTTTTTACTTTTGTGTCTTTTTCATTCCCTTTTTTACTTTTGTGTCTTTTTCATTCCCTTTTTACTTTTGTGTCTTTTTCATTCCCTTTTTTACTTTTGTGTCTTTTTCATTCCCTTTTTACTTTTGTGTCTTTTTCATTCACTTTTTTACTTTTGTGTCTTTTCATTCCTTTTTACTTTTGTCTCTTTTTCATTCCCTTTTTTTACTTTTGTGTCTTTTTCATTCCCTTTTTTACTTTTGTGTCTTTTCATTCTCTTTTTTACTTTTGTGTCTTTTTCATTCCCTTTTTTACTTTTGTGTCATTTTCATTCCCTTTTTTTACTTTTGTGTCTTTTTTCATTCCCTTTTTACTTTTTGTGTCTTTTTCATTCCCTTTTTTACTTTTGTGTCTTTTTGATTCCTTTTTTACTTTTATTTGTCTTTTTGATTCCCTTTTTTACTTTTTTGCATTTGTCTTTTTGATGCCCTTTTTTACTTTTGTGTCTTTTCATTCCCTTTTTTTACTTTTGTGTCTTTTTTCATTCCCTTTTACTTTTGTGTCTTTTTGATTCCCTTTTTTACTTTTATTTGTCTTTTTGATTCCTTTTTTACTTTTATTTGTCTTTTGATGCCCTTTTTACTTTTTTGTCTTTTTCATTCCCTTTTTTACTTTTTGTGTCTTTTTCATTCCCTTTTTTACTTTTGTGTCTTTTTCATTCCCTTTTTACTTTTGTGTCTTTTTCATTCCCTTTTTTACTTTTGTGTCTTTTTCATTCCTTTTTACTTTTGTGTCTTTTTTCATTCCCTTTTTTTTACTTTTGTGTCTTTTTCATTCCCTTTTTTACTTTTTTGTCTTTTGGTGCCCTTTTTTACTTTTGTCTTTTCATTCCCTTTTTTTACTTTTGTGTCTTTTTTCATTCCCTTTTTACTTTTGTGTCTTTTTCATTCCCTTTTTTACTTTTGTGTCTTTTTCATTCCCTTTTTTTACTTTTTGTCTTTTTGGTGCCCTTTTTTACTTTTGTCTTTTTCATTCCCTTTTTTACTTTTGTGTCTTTTTCATTCCCTTTTTTACTTTTGTGTCTTTTTCATTCCCTTTTTTACTTTTGTGTCTTTTTCATTCCCTTTTTACTTTTTTGTCTTTTTCATTCCTTTTTACTTTTGTGTCTTTTTTTCATTCCCTTTTTACTTTTGTGTCTTTTTCATTCCTTTTTTACTTTTGTGTCTTTTTCATTCCCTTTTTTACTTTTTTTGTCTTTTGATGCCCTTTTTTACTTTTTTGTCTTTTGATGCCCTTTTTTACTTTTTGTCTTTTTCATTCCCTTTTTTACTTTTGTGTCTTTTTCATTCCCTTTTTCTTTTGTGTCTTTTTCATTCCCTTTTTTACTTTTGTGTCTTTTCATTCCCTTTTTTACTTTTGTGTCTTTCATTCCCTTTTTTACTTTTATTGTCTTTTTTCATTCCCTTTTTACTTTTGTGTCTTTTTCATTCCCTTTTTACTTTTGTGTCTTTTTCATTCCCTTTTTTACTTTTGTGTCTTTTTTCATTCCCTTTTTACTTTTGTGTCTTTTTGATGCCTTTTTTACTTTCTGTCTTTTTGATGCCCTTTTTTACTTTTTGTCTTTTTGATGCCCTTTTTACTTTGTGTCTTTTTCATTCCTTTTTACTTTTGTGTCTTTTCATTCCCTTTTTTACTTTTTGTCTTTTTGGTGCCCTTTTTTACTTTTTTTGTCTTTTTCATTCCCTTTTTTACTTTTGTGTCTTTTTCATTCCCTTTTTTTACTTTTGTGTCTTTTTTCATTCCCTTTTTTACTTTTGTGTCTTTTTTCATTCCCTTTTTTACTTTTTTGTCTTTTTGGTGCCCTTTTTTACTTTGTCTTTTTCATTCCCTTTTTTACTTTTGTGTCTTTTTCATTCCCTTTTTACTTTTGTGTCTTTTTCATTCCCTTTTTTTACTTTTGTGTCTTTTTCATTCCCTTTTTTACTTTTGTGTCTTTTTCATTCCCTTTTTTACTTTTGTGTCTTTTGGGTGCCCTTTTTTACTTTTTGTCTTTTTTGGTACCCTTTTTACTTTTTTGTCTTTTTGATGCCCTTTTTTACTTTCTGTCTTTTTTCATTCCCTTTTTTTACTTTGTGTCTTTTTCATTCCCTTTTTTACTTTTGTGTCTTTTTCATTCCCTTTTTTACTTTTGTGTCTTTTTCATTCCCTTTTTTACTTTTGTGTCTTTTTCATTCCCTTTTTTACTTTTGTGTCTTTTTCATTCCCTTTTTACTTTTGTGTCTTTTTCATTCCCTTTTTTACTTTTGTGTCTTTTTTCATTCCCTTTTTTACTTTTTGTCTTTTTTGATGCCCTTTTTTACTTTCTGTCTTTTTTTCATTCCCTTTTTTACTTTTTTGTCTTTTTCATTCCCTTTTTTACTTTTTTGTCTTTTTCATTCCCTTTTTTACTTTTGTGTCTTTTTCATTCCCTTTTTTTACTTTTGTGTCTTTTCATTCCTTTTTACTTTGTGTCTTTTCATTCCCTTTTTTTTACTTTTGTGTCTTTTCATTCCCTTTTTTACTTTTGTGTCTTTCATTCCCTTTTTTTACTTTTTTGTCTTTTTTTGGTGCCCTTTTTTACTTTTTTGTCTTTTTTGGTGCCCTTTTTTACTTTCTGTCTTTTCATTCCCTTTTTTACTTTGTCTTTTTGGTGCCCTTTTTTACTTTTATTTGTCTCTTTCATTCCCTTTTTTTACTTTTTTGTCTTTTTGATTCCCTTTTTTACTTTTATTTGTCTTTTTGTACTTCTTTTCTCTCACTCTAACCTCCTGTGCACTAGTGGAGTACTTGCTTGGGATGAAACGATTATAAATAAAAAATAATTTCCATTTTACACTCGCGATCCTTTATCATAAATTGTTATCCTGCTTTAATAGGCGCAAAAATGAAATTTTGTGCAAACTGCAAATAATTTTTTTCCCTTTTAGAATTTTTCACAGTGGTTTTCTTGTATTTAATAATTTTGCGGTATTTACATTATTCGGACTATTGTCCTCATCTTTGTTGCAATTTGTAAGACGTTTAAGCCGTTGTACGCTCTGGCCTTCTTCAGGTGCTAGAAATTTCGAACCGAACCCTTTATTACAATTACTGGGGATATATCATCCTCCTTCCTTGCGTAAAGCCTCGATTGAAAAGTATGAGTTATCTCCCTCTGACTCTGCAAGTTACTTGTTCACCATTGCTGTTGCTGTTGCCTGATATTGAATTCACAACTCTAAGAGTCAAGTAAGGAACTAACCAACGTCTATATCCACTGGGCCATTGCTCCTTAAGGACACATGGCCCAAAGGATATAGGAATGTGAATGATGTACCCCAGCGATTGTAATAAAGGGTTCGGTTCGAAATTCCTAGCACCAAAAGACGGCCAAAACGTCGTACAAATGGCAACAAAGATGAGGACAATAATCCGAATAATGCAAATACTGTAAATACTACCTCATCACAGAAATAGAAACAAAAAATTTGAGCTTATTAATTTCTAAATTTTTTTTTTTTTTTTTTTTTTTTTTGACACAAGAGCTTGCTTTTGGTAGAGTATTTTTGTAATTTTACATAAATAAATGTCGAATACAACCTTTTAGAATATGTATATATTGCAACTCCACTTTCTATAAGATTCGTATGTGAATTGTACATTCTAAATGTCTTTCAATTAAAAGTGGAAATAAAGGAAAATGAAGAGCACATTCTTTAATTGGTACTCTTATTTCCGAAAGGAATGCAAAGATCGCTGTACAAACAGCGAAAAACATATGGAGATAGTGTCATAGCTAAGAGTAGTTTTATAAGTAGAAATTTTCCTCTGAAAGATAAACGTTCCAGTAGGCTCGCGAAAGTTGATGGTCAAATCGAAATGCTGATTTTTTTTTTTTTTTTTACGGGATATCAGAGATACTTCATATGTGACATATGAGTTTTTTGCTCTTGCTCTTTTTTTTTTTTTTTTTTTTTTAATCGTTTCACCCCAAGCAAGGCGGTACAGCCACTGATGCGCAGTGGGCTACATAAGAGTAAAAGATTAGGTAGGAGAAGAGTAAAGAGAAAGACAAGCCAGTTACAGGAGGTGTCAGAGAAAGGGCAAGAGAAAGATAGGAGCACAGATTTGAAGACAGTTGCGAAGGTAGAGAGAAAAGAACAAGATATACAAGGTGAGGTAGAAAAAAACTGGAGTCAAGTGGTTAACAGATGGGTATTGACATTGTATTTAAATTCCTGGAGGTTGTAGTCGTCAGGAAAGCAAGTATATAGAAGAGTTCCACAGGCGGGAAGTGCAAGAAAAAAGCTGCTGGAGTAGATTTGTCGGCTGCATTTGGTTAATCTAACTGTAAATGGGTAGGACCTTGTTGCCAGTCTGGTTTCAAGTGTAAATTCTTGTGGCGGGGACACTAGTGACTTAAGTTCGTTGGAGCAGAAGCCATAAATATATATTTGTAGAATAGACAGTGGGAAGCCATATCCCGTCGGGGAGAAAGTAACTGGAGTCGGGATCTATCACATTACAGATTCTCCTTTGGAGCCTGTCGAGAACACTGAAATGAACAGCAGGGGCGCCTGACCATATATGACAATAGTATTTTGAAAAGCATTTCGATAGGTGAATCGCTTATGTTTCTATGTCTCCCGATATAACTAAGAAAAATTCACGAACCGCACTTCTCTCTTCGATTCTCGACTCAAACGCAAAAATTGCAACCCATTATAGAAAAGAATCATCACAGGTAATGAAAAATAAATTCTTTACAACAATGTGGAGTGCTAAAGATCCTGGAGAAAAGGAGAAAAGGAAAAAAGCCAATGTTAACGACAGTTTTCCAAAAGTCATCTAGGTATTTAAAAATGTCATATGTTTTTTTTTTTTTTTTTTTTTTTTAATCATATCACCCCAAGCAAGGCGGTAATGCCACTGAAGCGCAGGGGGCTACGTAAGGATGAAAAGATTGGAAAAGAGAAAGCCGGGAACCACATCCTAAACAGGGAACAAGGGATGGGCCTCTACACCTGTTCAATAGACGTGAGTGGAGTGTAAACCGGGCGATAGTTTAGTCTATCTATTCCAATTGAGTTTCAGGTTCTCCAAGCCCTCTTTCCTCATTGCATGTCCCAGGAACTTTAGCTGTCTCTTCCTGGTGCTCAGTATTAATTTCTTTTTCATTTCCATCTTTTCCAAAACCTCATCATTGCTCACATGCTCGATCCATGATATCCGCAGCATCCTTCTGTAGAACCACATTTCAGCTGCTTTAAGTTTTTCCTTCATCTTTAATGATATTGTCCAGCCTTCACTGCCATATTGAAGAACTGACATCACATAGCAATCCAGCACTCTATTCTTCGTTTCTAGTGAAAGTTTCCTGTCTCTTAATACTTTACTCAGCTTCTGAAACGCATCCTTTGCCATGCCAATTCGCCTTCCCGAGTATTTAAATTTTTGTACCTGCTTGATTTTAGTATCCCCACTTGTATTTGGCATTTTGGGCTGCTCTTTATGCCGATGACCATGCATTCGGTTTTCTTTCAGTTTATTTGTAGTCCTTTTTTGTCACTCTCTTCAGCTACCTTATGTAGAAGGTCTTGCAGTTTCTTTTCCGTGTCTGCAATCAGCACTTTATTATTTGCGTACCTTGTGTTGTTCAAACTGTGACCTCCGATAACAAATCCTGACATAACATCTAGGGTCCTTTGACTAGTTCCGGTGAAAAGACACATCCTTGTCTTACGCCTCTTTCTATCTTTCTATATCTGCTTAATTCGTTACCTGTCCGTATGCAGGTAGTTACAGTGTCTATATTTCTGAGATGAGGCAATATTTAGATTATATACGTTATTCAGACTATTGTCCTCATTTTCGCTGTCATTTTTACAATGTTTCGGCCGTTGTACGCTTTGGCCTTCTTCTGATGTTAGTAATTTCGAACCGAACCCTTTATGATCACTGGGGTATATCATTATCATTCTCCTTTCTTGTGGAAAGCCGCTTCTGGTAGTCTTGGGTTATCTCCTTTAACCCAATTCTCTAAGTTATTTTTTCACCACTGCTGTAGCCTGGTATTGAACTTACAACTCTTAGGGTCAAGTCATTGGAACTAACCAACACCTATATCGACTATGTCCTTGAGAGTTGTCTTACGTCGAACTCAACTGGGATAACTGACAAAAAGCTTCATGTAATCTTCACGAAAGATTTCATCAGTGTCTTTCTTTAAAATCGATGTCATGTAATAATTAGCAAGTTTGTCTCGATTGAACAATCGTGGCGTTTGGAATTAAAAGGTACTTTCCGCCGAAAAATTCAACACGATTTTCTTGTTGTTGTTTTTTTTTTCTTTTTTTTTCTTTTTTTTTTTCTTTTTTTTCCTTTATGTTTGTCGGCTTTCGAAATGCCATAACTTTTGGTCTATTTGGGATAAACCACTCAATTATTTTTAAAGGAAGCTAAAAGCATCCAATTTAACATACAAGCACTTACTTAAATGGTTTTCACATATATGGGGGAAAGTACCATCTAGTAATGAAGAAAGCACCTTCTAGTACTGAAAACCTCAATTACGACAGTGGGTTTGATCCTCACTGGGTGCACCATTCAGCCTTGTACAACATCTAATCTACACTTAGAAAATCATCATCCAGCTATTTCGAGCATTCCAATGTTCTGCAAGCAGTTTTGCAGCCATATTCTTTTTCTTGGCAGATATTCTTTTTAATGTAGTTTTATCATAAATCATTCCTATGTAAAGCAAAGTTCACATCTGCTTGATCTATCGTTTTTTCCCCGACATATCCGGATTTTGACAGCCTTGTCTTCTCCAGATTACCTCCCGGCTTATCCATTTAACAGAGGTTAATCTTCTTCCTTAGTTATTTCAATTAATGAATATATCTTTTTGATGTGAATCTGTGTGTCGTGATGCAGTGGATATCGGCTCGGAACGAGAAATCTGAGAGCCAAGTTCGAATTCTAGTTGAATTCGTTGCATTCACTTGTGCGCAAATACCCTTATCATTAATCCGTCTGTTTCCTCCATTTATGGACAGATTAGCTTCTATAGCCATGGTTGGCAACCAATCTACCGCAAAAAATAATGGCAATTTACTGCAGAAAAATCTTCAGCTCAGTCAGTTTCTTTCGAGACATGATCGCCCAAGAGTGTATCATGTATGGCACTTAACTGACGAACTGGTGTTGGAGAATCGTTGAATTGTTCATTTTCTTGTTTTAAATGATTTTTCTTTTTTCTTTTTAGTTGTCGAATGCACGTTTGGGATTGATACAAATGAGACTTTACCAAAAGTGTCACACTCAGCCAGTCCGACTAAAAATGGAACTGACTTTAAAATTCCAGACACGAAACCACTTCTAAAAATTCCGTCCGTGAATAATGAGACTTTTTCAGAAAGTACGTCCGTCAGTGGTGACTCAGACTGGCTGGATGCCGACCAACCAAACCTACTTTATCTGTCACATGACTCGCTGATACTCGAAGCGAATTTTACAAACAATTCGGCTATCTTTGGGCGAGAGAGAATAAACCGAAACAACGTCAGTACAACAATGGCAGACAAAAATTGGCGGGAACTTTTGACAACAACAATAACGACACGATCAGAAAGCATGTCGAGAACAGTCCGGGAATTCACTACAATTCCATGTGACACAAGAACTTATGTTGGCTGTAAAGTTGACCGTTTCGAGCGCTGTGGCGACAGAGGGCGCTGCCAATGTCTCCGTGGCTACATGTTTTCGCCTCAAACTGGCTTTTGTGTGGGTAAGACCGTTTATATATTACGACTTGTGTTGGGGGTGTCTCTTAATATAAACTGTATTTTCTATCCCTATTTTCTTTTTCTTTTCTTTTCTTTTTTTTTTCTTTTCTTTTTTTTTCTTTTCTTTTCTTTTCTTTTTTTCTTTTCTTTTCTTTTTTACCGCGGAACACATAGTTTTCCTTTTTACAGTGAAGGCACTCTGTGGTTCATTTTTTTTGCGGGACAGTATATATATATATATATATATATATATATATATATATTATGAAAAATCCCGAAGATTAACAAAATGGTTTTAACAACCGACATACTGAAATTATTTGTTTGAACATTATTTTTAATCGATATTCGTATTTGAGTAGATATTCTGTTTTTAATCAAAGAGTATATTTATATATTTCTTTTTACCGGTCTTATTATTTACGATGAATTGTGTACAAAAATGTGCGTCATTCGGCAGGATATAATATATATAAAAAAATAAAACAACTTCCGTATTTTTACTCGTTAAATGGTAGATACTAATAGGAGAAAAAGGAAGAATGAATCTATAATTCTGGTATCAGTCATTGGTGGTGGGGTTCAAATTTATTAGTTAAAAATTAAATTAATTCATTCATTAATCAATTAAAATTAATTTATTTTCCTAGACTAAATTTAGAATTTAATTCTAAGTATAAACGTTCACAAATTTCGCCTTATGGCGGCATTTACTAATGAATTCTTTTCTGAAATTCAAGAGTAGGTGATGGTTAGGGTATTTTAATGTATTTTTCCTGTAAACACAGATTGCATCTATCGTGAAAATTCCTAGGGATACGAGCTGAGCCTATCAGTTTTCAACTAACTATAGGGTTTAGCCCTTCTTCCCTCATTTTCCAAAATCTTTGTGAGATATATATATATATATATATATATATATATATATAGTTTAGAACATGTACAATAACTTGTACATGTTCAAAAACTATAATCTATAATAAATATTCATAGCTCTATTCTATATCGAACACTGTTTTAAATTAATGTTTTGAACGTTGTCAATTTTTCTTCGTTCCTTATTCACTTGGAGATATATATATATATATATATATATATATATATAGGTCTGTTTTTATATTTGTATGTACAACACAAATCCTCTGTAAACTTAAATACGCGGATGACTAAAATGTCATTCTATTCCACTAGTAAATATAAATTACTGAACATATCTTTATCTAAACCTTTTGCAAATCGTTTTCAAGATATTTATTTTACCGACTTATTTGATGTTTATATAACGCGTAATATTCCAGTTAGTATTTGTTAAGTAAACATGTTATTACGTTTGCAGAAGTTCAATAAATTATGGCGCTAGAAAAATAAACATGAAACACGTCACTGTTTCGCTTTAGCGCTGACTGTATTTTTGAACGTTGCCCAAAAGTAAAATATTAAACTAAAAATGAAACGAATTGTAATAATTCAATTAAAAATAAATTCCCCCACTTAACTTAGAGGGACTTTTAAAAATACCCTAAAATATGGTTTTCATGTGCAAAAGTTCTTTTTCTTTTTTCTTTTTTTCTTTTTTCTTTTTTCTTTTTTCTTTTTTCTTTTTTTCTTTTTTTTCTTTTTCTTTTTTTCTTTTTTTCTTTTTTCTTTTTCTTTTTTCTTTTTTTTCTTTTTTTCTTTTTTCTTTTTTCTTTTTCTTTTTCTTTTTTTCTTTTTTTCTTTTTTTCTTTTTCATTTTTCTCTTTTTCATTTTTCTTTTTCTCTTTTTCATTTTTTTCTTTTCTTTTTTCTTTTTTCTTTTTCTTTTTCATTTTTTCTTTTTCATTCTTTTTCATTCTTTTTCTTTTTTTCTTTTTCTTTTTTTTCTTTTTTTTCTTTTTCTTTTTTTCTTTTTCTTTTTTTCTTTTTCTTTTTTTTGTTTTTTCTTTTTTTTGTTTTTCTTTTTTTTGTTTTTTCTTTTTTTTTGTTTTTCTTTTTTTTGTTTTTCTTTTTTTTTGTTTTTCTTTTTTTTGTTTTTCTTTTTTTTTCTTTTTCGTTTTTTTCTTGTTTTTGTTTTTTTCTTGTTTTTGTTTTTTTCTTGTTTTTGTTTTTTTCTTGTTTTTGTTTTTTTCTTGTTTTTGTTTTTTTCTTGTTTTTGTTTTTTTCTTGTTTTTGTTTTTTTCTTGTTTTTGTTTTTTTTTTTTTTTTTGTTTTTCTGTTTTTTTTTCTTTTGTCGCAAATATTTTCTAAGAAATTACCAGAGAGTAGACTGGGAGTCTATCAGCGATTTCCTGTGTGACGTCTCTTAGAACAAAGTTTTTAGTCGTCTTTTTTAAGACTGTGCATCCGACGTTTCCTCTTAGGTTTAAGCCGGCTTCAATGCTTTCATCCCAGCTAGGAGGTTACAACTTAAACCCCCATTCGTCCTCCTGGTTTTCCTTTGCTTGTCCGGCCACTATTGCCTGCAATGTAATCGATCCCGACTTGGTAGCTCAACTCTAGTCGATTTCTCACTGACGTAAGGTGACTTCCTTCCTTCTCTTCTACAAATACTTTCACGGCTTCTACTCTGATGAGCTTAGCTCTCTGGTGCCCCCTCTTCATGAATTTGCTCGAGTTACTAGACTAGCGACTAGGTCCCACTCTTTTTACAGTGAAACCAATCAAATGTAGCTGTAACTTCTACTTATTACTTCTTTTCTCGCACTTCCCGCCTATGGGATTCCCTTCCATATACTTGGTTCCCTGACAGCTACAATCTCCAAGAATTTAAATGTAATGTCAATTGCCATCTCTTATCTCTTTGACTCGCTTCCTTTCCCTGACAACCCTTGGATCATGTTCTTCTCCCTTTCCACTCAACTCTCATGCAGCTCTATTCGCACCAGTGTTCTCATCTTTCTCTTATTCATTCTCTGACATCCCCTGTAACTTGTTCCTCTTTCTCATCACCCACCTCTTATGTGGGTGACATGGTGGGTTCTAGGCATGACCAGAAAATACAGTAACGTAGCTTCTTTGTTCCTTTGTTATAAATACTTTCATGGTATTTTGCCCCACCCCGCCTGTGAGAAAGAAGTGGGTAACTTGGAGTAGGAGTTGATATTCAAATGGCCCAGTCAATCAGTTTAGTGCCATAGTGGACAGAAGATTATCCCGCAGTAGATTGCTTTCTGCGGTAGACTGATTGCTAGCCAAGGCTATAGAACCCAATCTGTCATATTATTTAACTCATAACTGGAGGGAAGGGACGGATTAATACCTTTCCCAAGGGTATTTGTGCGTAAATAAATGCAAGGAATTCAGCTGGAATTCGAACTCGGCTCCCTGATTTGTCGTTTCGATTTGTCGTTCGATATCCACTGCACCACAACGGACATCCATAACTAATATTACTCAGTAAACAGCATAAAAATGTATTATACCCATAATCAACATTAGACAAGTGTATATACATAAACTTAATTGTTTGAAAGTTTATTTTGGCCAAGTTTATTTCCGACTGAGAAAATTAATCATTTGTGATGCCAGACAGGTAGATATTGCTTTAATTTCTATCAGCTGAAAGTATAAAATTCAAGTTTGTTGGTTTTTTGTTTTTTTTGTTGTTTTTTTTTTGTTTTTTTTTCTGTTTTTTTTTCTGTTTTATTTTCTCTGTAGCCTTCATATGTGACCTTATATGCAAGGGAAGAAAAATAACATTTCTTTTCAGTCAATAGCTGACTTCAGACTGGATATTGTCGGGTAGGGATTTTGTCAGCAATCTCCGAGGTCATGCAGGGTTAGTTTAACATTTAGATCAACAAACAGGTCCACCGTCTGTTGTTGATAATGCGTTTTCTAGTTTCCTATCGCTTCACCCATCTCCACGCACGCACTAATATCTGACCACTTTGAAAAATAAATCCGACAAATATTGACAGGACCACTGTTTTCCTTGCGATCGCTTGTCAAATCATATGTCCCTATAATGAGACAGCAACATACAAAAAATGCAAACCCAGCCTCACTCCCTCTGTACCCCTGCTGCTGTCCATTCGGCCCCCTCTTTGATTCCTCCCTGGACACGTATTTAATGGATGAGAATTGCTTAATTGTTGCTGTAAAGGTAAAAAAATTAATCTGTTTTTTTCCTTCGCGTTGAAAATTGACTCAATACGACATTCATTAGCAGTCAGTTGAGTGCCATACGTGATACACGCTTTGGGCGATCATGTCTCGAAAGAGACATGACTGACTGGACAGGAGATCATCCTGCAGTAGATTGGTTGCCGACCAAGGCTATAGAACCCAATCTGTCCTGTTATTTAACTCATAACTGGAGGTAAGAGACGGATTAATACCCTTTCCCAAGGGTATTTGCGCGTAAGTGAATGCAAGGAGTTCAACCCAAATTCGAACTCTGCTTCCCGATTTCTCGTTCCAAGCTGATATCCACTGCACCACAACGCACATATCATTGGCAGTACATTCATTTCTTTGTAATTTTTTTTTTTTTTTTTTTTTTTTTTTTTTTTTTTTTTGAATATAGATCCATGTTCGGTTTCCCTTCAAACTGTTGGCGATCATAGTTTTCCACACTTTCCTATTCTTTTGACATCTCTCCTAAACTTTGTTTTGCTATCCCTTTACTCAAACTCGTTAGGTAGGTTATGTATTGTTTTCCTCTGTCCCTCCTGGCGTCAGTTTGTCTGAGTATGAAATTTCCTAAGCCCACTTTCATGTGCTCTTGAAATTTCGAGTGTTTTTTCTAATTTTATGTCTAAGTTTTCTTGTTTGCATTTTCTCTAAAAATTCGTCGTTGCTCAAAAGTTCAGTCCATGGTATTCTCAGCGTCCATTTGTAGAACCACATTGGTGTTACTTGTATTCTCTGCATATGTGAGATCGTCCAGCATTTCCTGCCATGAAGGCGGACTAATATCACCGTATATGCTCAAGTATAGTGAGTTTCTGTTATTATTGTCTAACGCAAAAAAATAGAGGTTGTACTATAATGTGCGTTGTGGTGCAGTGGATATCGACTCAGAACGAGGAATCGGGGAGCCAAGTTCGAATTCCAGCTGAATTCCTTGCATTCACTTACGCGCAAATACCCTTGGGAAAGGTATTAATCCGTCTCTTACCGCCAGTTATGGGTTAAGTAACGGGTTATATAGCCTTGACTGGCAGCCAGTCTACCGCAGAAAGTAATGGCAATCTACTGCGGAATAATATTCTGCCCAGTCAGTCATGTCTCTTTCGAGACATGATCGCCCAAGCGTGTATCACGTATGGCACTTAACTGACTGACAATAAACAGGATTTTTTTTTTTTTAAGAATTTAAAACTCGTGCATTTTGGTGACAAGTTAATTTCTTTTCCGGACGGATTAAAATTTGTTACAAATGAGAGCTAGCTTTTTAACGAAATATTCTTGTTTCTTAATATTGCTTAGTGAAAGATGTCTTTCAAATCCTATCTCAATGCGCCTTCGGATTTCGGTGTCACACTTTCCATTCTCTGTTCGAACTCTTCTCGTGTATTTAACTATTTGTACTTGTTTGATTTTGGTATCACCAATTTGTAATTTACATGTTGGGCTGTTCTTTTTGCTAAAAAAAACTATGCATTCTGTTTTCTGGCCATTGGGGTTTAGTCCTTTCTTCTTGCTTTCCTTTACTACCTTCTAATATAGATCTAATTTTAAACTTATTTATAAATGGAACTTTCTGTGTGTGTGTGTGTGTGTCCGTTACCTATAGACTCCGAAACGGCTGAACCGATTTTCCTGAAAATTTACACAGTTGTACTATAAGCGTGTGCGTGTGTTCTTAGCTAGGTTCTGTGTCGAGGTACCCCCGATAAATATCGATAATCGAAAAAAACGGGTTATAGAAAGCGTGGTCCGATTTTAATCAAATTTGATACTCATAAACAAAGACAAGAAACGATATTCAGAAGTTTCAAGGTTGCAGTTCTTACAATAGTGCAGAAAATCGATTATATATATATATATATATATATATAGGCAAGATGTTTGTTTGTGTGTCTGTTTATCTGCCTGTATGTTTGTATTTTTTTCAGCCTTTTTATTTTAGTTTTTGCTTTGGGTTTGGCTCTAAGTAGGTATAATTGTAGTTCTTAGTCTCGGCCATGATACCATTTACTCAGGGGACTTATTTAGCCTTCAAAATTCAGTTTACGACGAAAAAAACTTATTTGATATCGATACCAGTAAATCAAAATTTGACTTACATCCATTCATTTTTCTTTCAGTCTACGGTTTTGCTTTAACTGGAAACAACTATTGCTTTTTAGTCTTTTGTGCCAACGTCCAGAGAGTCTGAGCTCCAGGACCATGGATTAGTTTTAAAGCTTTCATTACACCCAAGCAATACTGCTAGTAATATATAAATAAGTCTAAGGGTAGGATTATTGCATTCACTCTCCTTCCCAAAAGATACTTATTTAGCACGGTAATCTTATTTAAATGAATTTCTCCGCGGCACAATTATTCTGTTCAATCTTCATTAAACTTTTATAAAACTTTCGGCGGAAATGTTTTTTGAACCAACACGCTTTTTTTTTTTTCTTTCGCACTTGTATTTGGTACAAAAGAACGTCTTGCTTGCATATATTGATTTTTCATTTCTGAAATAGTTATGACCATATCACGTTGACATAATGGTTCTCGTACGATCATCGAAGTTAAGCAACTTTGAGCCTCGTCAGTGTCTAGATGAGTGACCACTTGGGAATACCAGGTGCTCTAAGCTTGGATGTGCAGGTGGTGTAATGGATAATGGCCGGAAATTGTTAATGGAAGAGCCTAGTTCCAATTCCAGTTGGGTTCGTTATATTCACTTACGCACAATTATCCTTGGGAAAGGTATGAATCCACCACTCTACTCTCCCACTATGGGTTAATTAGTAAGACTTGTATCAGTAAATCATTATCTTAAAACATTTTTAGAAGATAAATTTTTATGTCCTTAAATAACGCGCAACGGGTTAATAAGCCGTAAAAAACGAATGCATCCATTTTTATTTATTTATTTTTTTTTTATAATCATATCGCCCCACGAAAGGCATTTAACTGCCAGTGTTTTGCAGGGGGTTACATAGCAGGAAAGTTATGAAAAAGAGTGATAGGTTATAGGAGGTGTCAGGAAGTGGGTAAGAGAAGGATGAGAATACTAATGAGATTGGAGTGGACAGAGAAAGGGGTTTGAGAGAGAGAAAGGATGCAGGTTAGTGAGATAGATGACTATTGACTTTACATTTAAATTCTTGGACAGATAGGTTCTATAGCCTTGCCTGGCAATCAGTCTACCGCAGAAAGCAATGGCAACCTACTGCGGGATAATCTTCTGACCAGTCAGTCATGTCTCTTTCGAGACATGATCGCCCAAGGGTGTATCATGTATGGCACTTAACTGACTGACTATACACAGGATGTTTTTTAAAGAATTTAAAACTCGTGCAAAATTATTTAAAAAATACATTCTATTTTTTGTGTGGATATTTTTTGTGTGTCTTGATGCTCTCTCATTGTGTGCACGTTTTGTTCTTGCAGTGTATTTATACAATATAACCCATAAATATGTATATATTTTAATAAGTTAATTTTCTTCTAACCGAATGTTTTATTGATAATAAAAAAATGTTTCTTATTCAAGTGTCTTGAACAAAGCGTCTGTTCTTTCCTTGTGTCCGGCCTAATTCTTCTCCGTGCTTTATTAGAATTGGGCAACCAACCTAACGAACCACATACTGAAACTTATTCGAATGAATAAAACGTATGGCAGAATCAACCCGGAAATAGCACAAAAATAATGCGGTTTCATTAAAGTCACTGGAACGAGAAATGCTATATTTATACTGAGAGTATCAGAAATATCAATATAAAGGCAGAAGGATATATACCGATGTTTTACATATTGTCGTGGACCCGGTTAAGAGTCCAGCAAGAAAATAATACAACAATATTAGGAAATAGGAAATAACGATATAAATATTAAACACAGCAAAATACAAATACTTGAAACTCTGTTAGTAGAACAATAAATACGGGTTAAGTAGTAATACTAGAACTGGGACTCGCAATGGTAATACGGTAGCAGTCTTGGCTATCTCACTCTCTCTGCCTATCTCCGCTCTTCTGCTCTATGCTGCTCATCTGATCTGCTGATCCTCTTGTGAGGGGAAGTATATGTAGTTGTAGGAAGAGTTCACTCCATTATATGGGTGATGCCACAATGACACAGATTGTAAAAGCGCTTCATTTAGAAAGATAAAACTTTGAACAGACCACCTGCCTACGGATAGAAAATGAATTCAGTAAAGTCACATAAATAGAAGGGGGCGTAAGGCAAGGATGACTTCTCACCAGACTTATCCCCCCTTTACAGTAAGACGATCCTGAAAGTTCTATCTATTTATTACTGGCAACGACAACGTAGCAACATAAGATATGCAGATGATCCTGAGTTAATAAATGCATAATGAAAACTACAGGAACTCCTATAGAATGTAGTAATGGAAATTGAGAAGAAAGAATTAAACATTAATTATAAGACAGAATGGAGCCACCAACCTTAAGCAAGTATGAAAATTTAAATATCTAGGAATTGTTTTAACAGGACGAAAAAAAACGCGACACCAATATCCAAAGGTATATTAGAATAGCGAAAGTTGCTTTCCCCCAACTCACAACTAAGTAAATATTGTTAGAAACCAACAGTAGAGAACGAAACTGCTGGAATATCAGTATTCCTATATAGCAAGAGACTTGAGGTAAAAAAAAAAAAAATTGTTGTTCTACAGAAGGATGCTGAGAAATATGGTGGCCGGAACATGTGAGTAACGAAAAGGTTTTCGGACAAATGAACACAAAAAGAACACTTAGAATCGGAAATAAACTACTGAGATTTCTAGGGCATATGAGGACAGTAGGCTTAGAGAATCTGACACTCACAGGACATATAGACAGAGGAAAATATCGAATAACGTACCGAACGATTTTGTGTGACAAAACAATGATTAGGATAGATAGAAAAAAAGACAAAACCTACTAAGAGCTGCAAATATGATAGAAAATTGTGGAGAGCTTTGACCACCCACGTCCGGAAGCGATAGGGCATATAGATGTGGCACATTAAATTTATTGTCCGATGGAGTCTGACTTTAGTCGTCTTTTATTTCGTTTGGGGATTCACTCCCTGATGTGATTCTGGCCTTTCCATTAGACGACAAACATTTTGCATCGAGGTGTGAAATTTCGCGAGTTTTGTGTGTGTTAAGCAAAGTTTGTAAATTCGAGAACATTCGTTTATTTCTAACAGTGAGTCAGTTTAGCATTTGAATTTTTAAATTAGAACTTTTGTTCATTACATATATAGCTTACATGTGGTACAATTCTGAAAGGATGAAGAGAGCAGGTAGAATTGAACTCCCAATTCGGTCGTAATTGACCTAGCGAGACAAGCTTGCTCACCTTTACACGACTGTGTATGCTTTTGTAGACATGACATACACATTGTGTGTGTGTGTGGAAAGTGTTTACTTTCGCTCGATTAAGATCCCTTTTATCTCACTAAACTTAATCCTTGTCCCCAATTAAATTTTCCGGGTTATTTTCTTTTCATCGAGCATAAAATTGTACGAATCTTGAAAGAACGCCAATTCTTTTCAGGCAGTAATTAAGAATCAAACAAACGTCTTTTGTTGAACCTGGATTTCTCGTGCGTTCAAACGCTGACCAAAGTTAAGTATCCATCTCCGGATCAGTACGCAATGAATAGTCATTAAAAAAATCTACACATTTCAGTTATTTGAGAACGAACTTAAAACTTGATAGTTAAACATTTAATATTAGCAAGTGAAAAAAATTTTTAATCGTTTCACGCCAAGCAAGGCGGTAGTGTCACAAGGGATTACGGGAAATGAAAGCGAAATAGAAAACTGGGGAGAGGAATGACTGAGGACAGGACGAAGGATGAACGGATTTCAAGAAGACACAAGATGGAGCTTGACGTTTCATTTACATTTTTAGAGAGTGCAGCTATCAGGAAATCAAGGAAAACGAAAGGGAAGTGTGAGAAAAGAAACTGATGGAATAGAAGTGGTGGTTGTATTGAGATATTTCACCAGTAAAAGAGTGGAACCTACATGCCGTCAGTCAGTTAAGTGCTATACGTGATACACGCTTGGGCGATCATGTCTCGAAAGAAACATGACTGACTGGACAGAAGATTATCCCGCAGTAGATTGCCATTACTTTTTGCAGTAGACTGGTTGCCAGCCAAGGCTATATGTCCTGTTATTTAACCCAAAACTGGAGAAAAGAGACTGATTAATAATCTTTCCCAAGAGGATTTGTGCGTATGTGAATGCAAGGAATTCAACTTGAATTTGAACTCGCCCCCCCCCCCCGATTTCTCGCCCCGAGCTGATATCCACTGCACCACAACGCACATCCAATCTTGTAGCATTCTTAAATTCATGTATTCGGTGGCACCAGGGGACAAAAGAAGCTCGCCAGGTCCATGAAAACATTTGTATAAAAGACAGAAGGAAGCTGTATCACGTCAGTGAGAAAGTGACTGAAGTCTCGATGCCTAGTCAAAATCGATTACATCACAGATCCTTCTTTGGGTTTTGTTAAGAATCTCTAGACACGCAACAAGAGCACAAGACCAAATATGGCAACAATATTCAATGGTAAATCTGCAAAATGGATTCTGACGCGAGAAATTTTCTGGCACGACACATTGACCCAGCTTTTTTAACAAATGCAAAAATTGATTCGGTTTCGTCGCTCCACTTCAGTCGTAAACGTGAGCTGCAATGAATTGCTCTCCTGAAGCCGAGCGTCAGCCATACTGATAACAAAAATGCTTCATTAGGTCGGTTAAATGAAAGCAGTTTTGCTTTAGTGGCGTTAAAATTTACAGGCTATTTCTTGCTCCAGTTAACCACTGATTGGAGGCTCTTTTTCAAGAGCAGCTGCCAGGTCTACATTGTCTGATCTGGCGGATTTGCTATTGCTATAAAGAAAAAGTAAATGATATTGTGGTCTGCATAAATAGCTTGTTGGGCACATCGGAAAGTTTATTAATGAAAATTCGAAACAGCGTGGGACCCAGGATACATGCTTGGGAGAGGGGTGTTTGTATGAAAGGATCTGAAGGTGAGCTTCTTCAAAACAACTTCATTTCATGATTTGATAGAAACGATTGGATGAAATCAAATATTTGTTATTTGACACCATACCCCTGGAACATACGTAGAAGGCCAGCATGTCAAACCCTATTAAACGCCATAGAAGTATCTAGAACCCCAGCTTTCTATACCGAGGAGTGGTATAGAAAGCAGAAATAGGTGAGTGAGTTTAGTAGAGAAAGACGAAGACACATTAAGGAATCAGTTGGAGACTAGAGATTTCCCTAGTAAGTTGGAGATGTTCCCGAACATAAACTTCCAGACCATGCATATGGACACTAGCCCTTCCTAAAGAGAGGAAGATAGCCAAGAATTCAGAAGGAAATGAAGAATTAAAAATAGTTTGGCAGATAGCTAGGAGTGTTCGAAGAGGAACGATTCCACACTGTAGAAGTTAGGAATATAGCAAATGATGGAGAAAGAAAATTTGGGTTAAGGTGAGTTGTTTCATCGTTGGTTGCTTACCGTCATGGTGTGCTATTTAGATTAGAGAAAGGCCGAAAATAATTAGTAAGAGCTGTAGGTCGTCTCGGATAATATATGCGGGCTGAGAATTGGCGCATACTGCAGTATAGTATGGTCATCGGGTTGCCCACTTGAAGTGCTTGCAGAGACACCCTTCCATGCGTGATATGACACTGCAAGAACCACGATATTATGCGACTTGTGATCAGGGCAGCCCGTCTAGTCGCTACCCAACAGTTCGGACTTCAAACTACCAGTCGGAATACAAAGGAAATTAATGAAAGCACCACTATTAAAGCCACAGAAAAAGAAAGGAATCTGGAACCACTTTCTAAAGAAGAAACAAGGAATGAACTTCTACTCCCTGTTCAAGGAAAGAGACAAGGCGTATTGACCTGGAGATAAGGCGTCTATACTTCTATCAAAAAAAAAAAGGGAGAAAGTCATTAAGTTTTAAATTCTAATTTCGGTAAGAGTCAAGAGATCCATTAAAAATGGCAGAAACGTTTCTGAAACAGATCGACTTTCCTGCTATCTCAAATGATTATATTCAGGTAACTTATTTCAGAGTGCCGATCACCTACCTACAAGACCTTAAACAAGCTTTGTTCAATCTATTTTTGTCATTGTAGTTTATTTTGGAATTTCTGGAGGCTGGATTAGCTACCCCTATTTTCTTTACTCAATAGCAACAGAGTAAAATGTTAGTTACATTAGAATGAATTAAAAAACATTCAGATTAGATGGAATGAGAAACAAGATCCAAACGTGAAATTCAAACTGTCTGAATATCCCTGAAAGGGAAAGACAAAAACAAAACAAAAGAATTTAAACTAAAATAAAAAAAAATAGCAGATACCTCTGAGAAGCCGATCAGCAGATCCTGGTTTCGGCTTTTCAGCTAAGTTATATCTTAGATGATTTATCGTTAATTTTTTTCAAGAAGCGTGTTTTACAATCAGTGCAGTAATTTTTACATTAAATTTTATTTTCTCATTTCATATCAGCGGTGCAATCTTTCTGGGGTCAGCTCTACCTATGGAGGAACTTTTCTCTGGTTCAGCCGTTGAGTGAAATCTCTAACCAATACAAACTTTTAAAACAACAACTAAGGGAAAAGGTAAGTGTTTCCAATGAAATTTTTGCCTGTAACACTAAAAGAACACGTTTCTTAAAGTACGTGAATGAAAACAACACAAACATGAACTTCGGGAAATTTATTCACAATTCCGCTCATGATATACATATTATTCAAAAATTGGAAAATACGTTAAAAATATAAATAAACACACACGTTGTCGGTTGAATTTAATAACAGGTATGATTGCTTGATTTTATTTTTTATGGCTTGTCACCCTTTTGCTTGATTTGTAATGCTAGTGATTATTTTTAGAGATGATATTTTGATACTAGTCCTACCACTTAAACCTAAGCCGGGAAGATAAAGAGGCAGGTTCATACCATTCCCAAGGGTATGTAGTGAATATGAAATAAAAAAAAAACTCTTTGCTTAACTGTTTTCAAATTCGTGATTCTGTGCGAAATTTATTTTGGCCAATAGAAAACGGGATTGGCTCAAGGCTGAAGAAAGGATCACGGCAAAGTTAGGCGAGCCTATATGAAAATTTACTCAAACCAGTGAAAAGGGGGGTGGTTTACAAATGAGAAAAGGTAATGAGTCGATATCAAATCGCTTTCTGAGATTATATATATATATATATATATATATATATATATATATTGTGTGTGTGTGTGTATATATATATATAAGTAGAATCAAGGGAGAAGAGAAGAAAGGTCAGAAGAGAGCGAGAGAGTGAAAGTCCCACGCATCGCATATGAATGACGCCGGTGTCAAATGACACGCTTTACAGTTTCAGCCTGTAATAAGAACTGAGGAATTTCAAAGAACTCTCTTCAACTCCGAAGTTAAGTACCTTTAAGATATCTTTTTATTCATGTTTAATACAACCATATAACTTATGTGAGAAATGAACTCTCAATTTCTCTTTAACACCTTTTTTTCTTTTAGAAACTCTCAGTTTGTATTTAACATTTTGAACATTTTCTTCGTGTCCGATGATTTATTGTGAAAACTTTCTTTCCTTGACAATTTATCAAAGCTACGAGCCTTTAATGTTTGATTACGTGTTCTTAAACAAGAAACTGAAACATTAAGTGTAAGAATTTGTGAAGAAATTCCTTACCTTGTTTCGTTAAAAATAGCACTTATATTTCGTCGTCATTATCCGTCAGATATTTGCGTCTAAGTAAATATATCTCCTAGCGTTGAAAAAGAAATGCCTGAAACTCTAGGTCTCTTTGCCCTCTGCGGGAGCTCGCTAGACTCCACCTGATCTCATAGCAGTAAATCAAGGGCAAGCGGTATTGCCTTACGTCAATGGGATTTGGCTTAAATGTTGCACCTTTCATTATGAGGGCTGTCATTGACTTGTTCATATTGCAAAAAATACATGCAACCCTGGGTTTCTTTGCCCACTGAATTACAGTATATGATATTTCCAAGTAGTCACCCATCTAGCTACTGGCCAAGCTCAGCGTTGCTTAACATCAGTGATCCTACTAGTACCAGTGCTTCAGAGAGAATTGCCCCGTGATTCATAATGTTTAAAATGCATTCTGTAAATTAAAATGTTTCTTGAAGCTTTTATTTTATTTTTAGTTTCAAACTAATAGATTAAATTTAATGTTTTCAATAAGCATGATATTTTACTGCAATTAAAAGTGAATTTAAATATTTTTTTATTTGTTTCTAAGTGTGGGGCATAAGTAATAATTACTTGATGAATATAACATGAACACGCTATCTCTCACATATATATATATATTGTCATCCGCAGACAGATCTGTTTCACTGTATCACAGCTCATCAGTACATTAGACAACCGTTTGCTTTTTACCCAGGATTGAAACCCGACCGATTTGGCGTCAGTCGGCGATTCTACCTCTGAGCTTTGGGCGTTCAGTAGAAGAAGGCAGACTTTTAGCGTGTGATATACTATGTATTCATACGCCAATAGCTGAGAGTGTTCTAATTCATTGCTGAATGGAGATATATATATATATATATATATATATATATATATATATATATATAAACTATCCAGTAGTCTTTAAAAATTTAAAATATTTTAAACAATCTAATATTTTATTGAATTTTAGGTACTTTAGCTTTATAGTCTAAGGTATGACGTAACTTGTTGCGAAAATGTTAGAAAATTACTAATAGATTTTAATTTTACTGTAGTTGCCGCTCTTTTTTGTTGATAATGTCGCGTTTGGACATCCGCATTTACAGAAGTCGGCATGTTTATATATACATGAAGTAAATAATAATTTCTTTTTAAATACTGCCGGTCGTTGAATTGTAGTGAGGATTTCCATTTATGCTTAATAGTCTTAATTTAAAAATAATATCACTTGATTGCAACAAATTAATACAGAATTTTTAAAAGATTTAAGTTTTTAAATTATACTAATTAAACATTTAAAAAGTCATTGTAGAAACTTCTTCATCGAAATTTATTTTTAAATTATACAATCCATGATATTTCTTTAGATTTTAATGGAGAATAATGAGAATTACCGCCACTCACACACGCATGCGCAGTCTTTTTTTTTTTTTTTTAGATTTGTAAATAATGATGCAGTTGATTAAGCTACACCATTGAGCAAATTCTATGAAACAAAACAAATGAACTTAGCTCATTGATGCCCCCTACATATGAATTTACTCGAGCCACAAGATTAGCAACTAGGTCCTACTCTTTTACTGTGAAACCAATAAAATGTAAACGCAAATTCTACTCCATCAGCTTCTTTTCTCGCACTTCCCGCTTGTAGAATTTCCTTCCGTTTACTTGCTTCCCCGACAGCAACAATCTCCAAGAATTTAAATGTAAAGTCAAGTCATCTCCTATCTCACTAACCTGCATCTTCTCTCTTATGGTCCTTTTTCCGTCCATTCCACTCTCATCAGTATTCTCATCCTTCTCTTACCTCCTTCCTGATACCCCCTATAACCTGTCACTCTTTCTCATAACTTTCTTCCTATGTAACCCCCTGCAAAACAGTGGCAGTTAAATGCCTTGCTTGGGGCGATATGATTATAAAAAAAAGTCTTCCCAGGATCTTTCACACTTTCCATGATTACGTATACATCGTCTCTTCGTGTTGTTTTTCTTTTGTGACCGCATTTTGCTTTAGGTTTTGAACTGATTGATCCAGTTTGTTTCTGCACCTTGATATCACGCCTGACAGTTGAAAGGCTGACACCAGTAATATCCGCGATCTCTCGGTGTGTTCGTGCAGCGTTACAACTTTTGTGCGCTTCCTTGGAGTAATGTTCAGCGCAGTCAATGACCGTAGGACTAATAATCGACAGGGGAGACAATAGTGTCTGGGCGTTATTTTTTTTTTTTAATCTGTATTCACAGATGACGCATATTTTTCAAGTTCAAAAAATTTCATCATACAACTAGAAAATAGATTCATATTACTTCACACAATTACAAATACTCTAATCGGAGAAAAAAATAGAAACTTATTTCACTCTGTCATTCCTGTGGGTCTAAAACTGACCGTATGGTGAAAGAAAGGAAACTTAAGAATTTGTTTCAAATAATCTGCACAAGGGGGTATGTTAACTGTGAATAAAATTAAGCATATTTAATCAATAGATATTCTTTTAATTTATCTGAACAGCGAAATTTGTTTACCGACTAATATTCGCCCAATACAAAACCTAAGAACCACTCAAGGCTACTGTTTGGAATTGCATTAACGTAAGAATATAAAGCCAAACCCCTCTGTCTCACGGTGTGTGTTGCGTGCGTTAACTGGCTGCAAGTTAGTTGCACCTAAGTATGCAGCTGTTCGCTTCAGTTCCACCCCCAGGTGATCAAAAATGTCAAATGATAAATCGAAAATCTTTCACTTCCTCTGCCACGTTGTGGTTTCTGATCTCAGAAAAAACTACGGACCTGCGAAAAAAAGGGCGGTTGTCTTTGTACTGCATTCTTCGACTACTGAAAACAAGAGGTTATTCAGTGCACATGCAGAAACAAGGGAAACAGTCAAGAAAAAAAAATAACAAGGCAGTAGAGAAGGCCAGTCTATGTGGACTAATACTGTAATTCTTTGTACATCAAAAGAGAGAGAGTAAAAAAATAAGAACCAAAATAAAATACAAATTTTTTTTTTTTTTTTTTTTTTACAGAGTCCGCAAATCACTACTGATACTATATCTGTTGTCAGAAGTAATACACTTTTTATGCTCCCCTTCCTCAGGGTTCTGGCTATAAACGAAGTTTCGTGTTACTAGCGTTTGAAAGAGAATTTTTCCGCGGCTTTGCTTCACGCGTTCTCTCGTCTGTCTGAAAATCTCTGTGTCGTTCTGTTCTTCTCTTACTTGATTTTCAAATCCGTTGTGATTTTGCTGAAACAATTTCAATATGGTGTGGAACGGTAAGTGATCGGAATGTCTCTCCATTAAAATTTTACGTCAACTTCGTATATCTGGCTTAACTCACCCGCGTACTATTCTCGACATCCTGGAAGCTTGGAGACACGATTTTGTTGACTCTATACATTCACCTGTCAGCGTTAATTACAATTACATTCTTATGTGGGTGGTCTCTTTCCAAAATTTACCGATACTTTTCACTTTCGGTCGATCCTTTATTTTCTTTCTCTGAGGAAGAGAAAGGGAGAGCAACAGACAAGGAAGAAGAAAGAAACAGAATTTTCTCTCTTTCGTAAGGCCATCTGTTTATCGCTAAATTGTTATCAATTGATGTCATCTCGTAAATGCCTTTTGTTTCGCCTCTCTTTTTACTCTCGGCCACCCCAGAATCCAGGGTCCGTCGATACTCGTTTCAACGTGTGTGCATAAGGAATACTTACAGTGTTACAGGAAAGGACAAATGTTAAAATGAGAGAGCTGAAGTGAATTTTAGAAGGAACCGGAAACTCAGACAGGAAACAATAGATAAACCTCTATTCCTGTTAAAAAGAGCTAGGAGGAGTTTGAACCGGATGATATCATGTGGATTGTCCGCGTAGCCCGTGAAAGACTTCCTTGACTTCACATTTGTAAAGATACATTTCGTAGTATTTTTACCAACTTGCCGCGATTATTTTAAAATATATTCCAGAAATTAATGTATTTGCAACTGGTACGCTATGTAATATCAGTCCGCTGCATAATCAAAAATGACGTGACAACAAATGTTATTTTATAAAAGGATAATGAGAATACCATGGATTGAACGTGTGAGCGACATCAAAATTTTTAGAGTAAATGAAAACAAAAGGGACACATACACATAGAAGCAGTAAGAGACCGTTACAATTTCTAAGGCATATAATAAGGAAAGGGGGCTTGGAAAATTTAATACTCACAGGACATCAGTTAAGTGTCATACGTGAAACAACCTTGGGCGATCATGTCTTGAAAGAAATCTGACTGACTGGGCGGTGGACTGGTTGCCAGCCAAGGCTACAGAACCCAATCTGTCCTGTTATTTAACCAATAACTGGAGGGAAGAGACGGATTAATAGCTTTCCCAAGGATAACTGCGCGTAAATGAATGCAATGAATTCAACTAGAATTCGAACTCGGCTCCCCAATTCCACCTTCCAAGTCGATATTTACTGCACCACAACGCACATATTGAGGAAAGCAGCAAATAACTTACCTAACAATTTTGTGTAAATGTTTGATGGAACAAGGATTAGGAGAGATCGCAAAAACAAAACTTAGTAAGAGCTACAAGGGATATGGAAACTGTGGAACGCCACGATCGCCCACATTTTGAAGGTGCATATTGAAGCAATGTCTAACACTTCTTTGTGCGCTGTGTACTCTCAGCACGTAGGCGATGGTGGCTCTCCACAACTTCCTGTCCTACAAAGGCTCTTAATAATTATCTTTTCGTTATTTCCGCTGTCCCTTTACTTAAGCTCATCCATACTATGCGCCGTCTTTCACTGCCTTCAATCGATCCTGTGAGTATTAAATTTTCCAAGTCTTCTTTCCTCGTTCTTTACCACAGACCCTTCAACTGTTTCTTCCATGATGTTAATTATATCTCCTTTCGGCTTCCATTTTCTCTAAAATCTCATCGATACTCACCTGACTGATCCATGGTATCCTCAACATTTTTCAGTAGAACCATACTTCTGTTACTTTCAGTCTCTTCATCTCTGAAGAGAGTATCCAGCATTCACTGCTATATTCTACTGGATTGCCCTGAAAGTTAATGGCGATTTTTAATGGAAATTAAAGCACAAAACAAAAATGTACCATTAAATATCTATTCAACTAAATACGAACCACCTTGTTGCACAACATTTCTCTATTTTTCTTTCAACTTCCCATAATGTGGGTGGTTTCTCAGCAAGGAACTCTTTAAAATGTTTTTTATGTCATCCAGAGATTAAAATATTTTTACTGAAGGAGCAATGTTTGAATATGGCGGGTGGAGTAACGCATTCCAGCCAAGCTGCAACAATTTTTGCCGGTTTGCCAAAGAAACGTGATGCGCGGGATGGCCGAGTGGTCTAAGCGCCAGACACAAGGTAGTAATTATAGCTTATCAGCACGTCTCATTTTGCGTTGTGGTACAGTGGATATCGACTCGGGGTGCCGAGTTCGAATTCCAGTTGAATTCCTTGCATTCACTTACGCACAAATACCCTTGGGAAAGGTATTAATCCGTCTCTTCCCTCTAGTTATGGGTTAAATAATAGGGTTTGGTTTTATAACATTGGCTGGCAACCAGGCTACTGCAGAAAACAATAGCAACCTACTGTGGGATAATCTTCTGCTCAGTCAGCTATGTCTCTTTCGAGACATGATCGCCCAAAGCGTGTCTCACGTATAGCACTAAACTGACTGACTAATGAAACATGAGGTCTGGTAGTATCCTGATGGAAAACAACTTTCCTGTTGTTTTCGTCCAGTTGCGACCAGTACTTTTGAGAAACATTTGACTGGTTACTTGGCAGAACCTCTTAATACAGGATTACTTTCCAATTCTACCAGATGCACAATATGACTTTCTTAGGCTAAAGATCTGCTTTTGGGGTGACTAAGTTAGCTGGTGTCGCTTAGGGTCTTTTACGCTGAACATTTTTGTCAAGGATCCATTCCTCATCACCGTCACAATTTGCTTCAAAAAGGATGCATTTTCATTGTTTATTCAGCAAATCACAGATAGAAATGCAACTCAAAAGATTCTTTTCACTCAGATTATGTGGTGTTTAAAGAAGCATTCCAGAAATTGAGTAAAGTATTAAAAAAACAAGACAATTTCGCTAGAAACAAAGAGAGTACTGCATTGCTATGTGTTGTCAGTTCTTCAACATGGCAGTGAATGCTGGACAGTATCATCGAAAATGAAGGATAAACTTGAAGCAATTGAAATGTGGTTCTACAGAAGGATGCTGCGGATATCATGGACCGAGCATGTGAGCAATGATGATGTCTTAGAAATGATGGAAACGAAAAGGAAATTAATACTGAGCATCAGAAAGAGACAGCTGAAGTTCCTGGGACACGCAATGAGGAAAGAGGGCTTGGAAACCTGATACTAACAGGCCAGATAGAGGGGAAAAGAGACAAGGGAAAGCAGCGGATAATATATTTGAAGGACCTAATCAGGTGGATGATGGAACGAGAGAGAAGACGTACTAAGAGCCACCAGGGATAGGGACACGTGGAAAGCCATGGTCGCCTGCGTCCTGAAAGGACAGGGCACATAGAAGAAGAATCGTAGCGATTTGTGTACGAACGCTGCACTAAGTGATCAAGGATGATGGAGTTTGATAAATTTAGTGTTTCTGTCAGTTCCCGCGTTGTGTAATGATGGTTATTCATAATGCCTGATTTGGTCGTCAACTGTAATGGTGGGTGGGAGATACCTGAGCGTTCTTCGTCAATAAAGCTACAATCACCAACTTAGTGACCCCCTTCCGTACAGTGCTGTGAAGTGAAGCAGCTTCACAGTAACAGCAAATACCTTCTTTACTTCTTTCTTTTTGCTGGCGAAACATTATTACTTTATGGTAATAACTACCCTAAGATGCACTTTATGGTAATAACTACCTAAGATGCACTTTTATCATCAATTTTCATAAGGATGCAAAATTGACATGAATTAAGTAATTTTAAACTTTTCTTTCCTAAGAACCAGTTTGAAGTGTGGTCTAATCGGAAATGCAAGCTTGTAATTGGTTGCATTCATTTACGCGCAAATACCTTTGGGGAAAAGTATTCATTCGTTTCTTCTCCCTCTAGCTATGGATTAAATAGCAGGAAAGATTGGGTTGATAAACTAGTCTACTGTTGAAAATCTGGTTTACCAACCAGTCTGCCGTAGAAAGTAATGGTAACTTACTGCGAGAAAATGTTCTGCTCAATCAGTCATGTCACTTTTGAGACATGATCGCCCAAGCGTGTATCACATATGGTACTTTACTAACTGAAGCATATTATATCTGTCAATAAGTTTGATGTGTTCTAGCCTGAATATGATTAAAAATCGGCAGGAACTTTCTGGATAACCCAATAAAAGAATATCTGTCGCACACTGTCTACAAGTAACTTCATCTTTACGTATGTAATGTTTATGCGTGTCTGTCTTGTCCGTGAATTATTTGTGCTTGTACCATGCGTTGTGGTGCAGTGGATATCGGCACGAAAAGAGAAATAGGAGAGCCGAGTTCGAATTCCGGTTGAATTTGTTGCATTCACTTACGTGCAAATACCCTTGGAAAAGATATTAAGCCACCGCTTTTCTTCCAGTTATGGGTTAAATAGCAGGACAAATTGGTTGCCAACTAGTCTACCGCAGAAAATAATGGCAACCTACTGCGGTGAAAGTGTTTTGCCCCGTCAATCATGCCACTGACTGACCATTTAATACACACACCATCCGTCCGTGCATAGAACACGGTTGTTATATCTGGTCAGGCGCCCCTGCTGTTCATCTCAGTGTTCTAGACAGGCTCCAAATGAGAATCTATAATGCGATAGGTCACGACTTGGCAACTCGACTCCAGCCACTTTCTCACCGGCGGGATGTGGCTTCTCTCTGTCTCTTCTACAAATATTTTCATGTTTTGCTCCGACGAACTTATGTCACTGGTGCTCCCATCACAAGAATGTACTCGTGCAACCAGACTGGCAACAAGGTCCCACCCATTTACAGTTAAATCAACCAAATGCAGCCGACAATTCTATTCCTAAAGCTTCTTTTCTCGCACTTCCCGCCTGTGGAACTCCCTTCTATATACTTGCTTTCCTGGCGGCTACAACCTCCAGGAATTTAAATGCACTGTCAATTCCCATCTCTTATCCATCTGACTCCAGTCCTTTCTACTTCACCCCGTGTATCTCGTTCTTTCCCTTTCTCACTCTACCTTCGCAACTGTCTTCACATCCGGGTTACCATTCTTCTGTTGCACTTTCTCTGACATCCCCTGTAACTACTACTTTCTCGTCACTCTCCTCCTGTCTAAACTTTTACACTCTTATGTAGCTCCCTGCACGTTAAATGCGGTACCGCCTTGCTTGGGGTGAAACTATTCAAAGCGCGCGCGCACACACACACACACACACACACACACACACACACACACACACACACCTGAGTAACTCTTCCTTTTCAGTAAGGGTGGTAAAAATGACTTTAAAAAAGCGGCATAATTCAGTTACATTCAAATTATGCGGGTGTATGCATATTTAATGAGAGACTGAAAAATTAATTTAAAAAAAAAACTTATCTATAATTTTTATGATAGAAAAGTTAAAAATGTTACCTGATATTATTTTATTAAATGTCCACCCAACACAAGGCCTGAGAGCTACTCGAGGTAGAAGATGACTAAATGAGATTATTGTTTGAACGTAAAGGTGGGGAAGTATGTGCAGATTGTAAGATAATTGCTGACTCTAGAATTGAAGACGTCGATTGGTGTTAATGAAAGTATCCCCTTAGAAGCCGTGTCCATAAACAAGGAATTGTTCGCATGGAAATTCGTCAGTGGAATATGTAAAAAATGAGAAGGATTCGCCCCTACGTGTACAGGGTGCGATGGATGAACTGTCATCAAAATTACGCAAAAAGAAAAGTAACACTGACACTGCACTTTTTCACAATGAATTCCAAGAAAGATGTCCTTGAATTTGTTTATGCCGAAGTAGAACACAACAAAAAACAAAAACAAATAATGGATGTCTTCAAGAAATACTCTCACAAAAAGAAACAAGGTCGATCAATAATGCGATGAAATTCTGACCCTACTTTCTAGAAATGGAATGATTCTTAGCATCGAATCAAAGGAAGAGAATCAAGTATTTTTGTTGTTGTTGTTCAATTCGCTGTCATCCAACTCAAGATAAAGACTCCAGTAATGTTCCTTTGAGAATTAAACCCCAGAACTAACCACGGCAATGATGTTCTGTACACGATCCTCAACGCCACTTAAATTTTACTGTCAAAAACTTATCGACTTTAATGCTGGACGACTGCTAATGATTCTTCTCTTCAACCTTCGAACATTGATTTACCTTTAACTCTAAAGAGATGGTAATTTCCCCAAAAACGGATATTTACAGATCATATTTCAATTAGTCGCACAGCCAGAACGCATCATAATGAGAACGGAATCTTGGTTAAAAACGTTCTTTTTACAGAACTTATTTAAGTCAATGAGTTATTTATGTGCGTTGTGGTGCAGTGAATATCGGCTCGGAACGAGAAATCGGGGAGCCGAGTTCGAATTCCAGTTGAATTCATTGCATTCACTTACGCGCAAATACACTTGGGAAATGTATTAATCCGTCTCTTCCTTCCAGTTATGGGTTAAATAACAGGACAGATTTGGTTCTGAAGCCTTGGCTGGCAACCAGTCTACCGCAGAAAGCAATGGCAACCTACTGCGAGATAATCTTCTGCCCAGTCAGTCAAGTCTCTTTCGAGACATGATCACCCAAGCGTGTTTCACGTATGGCACTTAACTCGCTGAATTCTTTCAAAATCTATTCTATTTCAATTTAGAATTGGGAAATTGATGTTCAAAAAATTTAAGTCTAAATTTAAAATTATTACTACTTTCATTACATTTTATATCGGACTTTTCTCTAAAGTTTCCTTTGATTTTTGTATTTAAACTTAAAATACATTTTTCTAATAAACGTATTTTAAGTGGACAAACAACTCAGGGTTTAAATTTGTTCATTTTGCTACTGGCGAAGTGATGGATACCAAAAAACATTAAAGATCACAAATATTTTATTTTTACCACTATTTTTATTATTGCTGTTTTTTCATTTTTTTATCCCCTTCAGATGTGTAGGCAATCATGGCTAACTCGATTGCTATTTATCTATGAATTACCATCCCTTCTTGGAAAAGATAACGTGGCAATATATACCATTATCTGCGTAGTTTAGAATTCAGGTTTTCCTTCTAGTTTGGTTGCCACTCAAAGCTAGAGAGTCCCGTCTACACTGCTATTTAACCCATAGTGAACGCTACAAACTAACCTGGAATTTAAACTCTGCTCCGCATCTGCGATGGCACTTTCTTCGTTGACATTGTCAAACCTCTCTAGTGAACAAAACAAGTTCTAGAATTAAAAATTCAGATGCTAAGAACTGACTCACTGATTATGTTAGAAAGAAGAATTTTCTCGAATTTACAAATTTCGTTTAACACACACAAAACTCGTGAAATTTCACACCTCGATGCGAAATGTTTTTCAGTCAATAGAAAAATAGGAAACATCTCAAAAATAACAAAATTGAAATAATCTTTAATTATCAGAAACAAATTCTTTTTACGAACTCTTTTCGCGAACCGACGCGAAGTTTGTTTGTCGACCAATGGAAAGGCCAGAACCACATCCGGGAGTGAATTCCCAAATGGCTTTTTTGCCCCAAAACGAAATAAGACTGGGCAAGCTCGACCGTCACCAATGAGAAAAGAGACGAACGTAATTAACACGTGCTCGTACCGTTATTATTATTGTCTCTATCTTTCTCTCTCACTTCTCATCTCCTTACTTTTACTATTCACACTGAGCGATAACTACAAAGACAATCATACCCAACAATAAACGCTCATACATGCATACCTACGTTCCTGCCTACGTACACATAAACTCATTCTTGTAAGTTACTAGTACGAACTCTTGATACCCTTAACTTTTTACTACTGTTTCTCATTGAACGTTTAACTCCTATCAATCCATGTTATTCTATTCTATTAATATATTTCTATTTAAACATACAAAAGGTATACGTTTATTCTTTCACAAATCCACTTTCTGATAACCTTATGTAATTCTGGATAAAACTTGTAAGTTGTAAGATTCACACAAGGCCAACAAAAAACATTAACCATCTCTTTACTTTTACACCTCTATTTTCTTCTTTACAGTGTTTTACTGCAATCAGCAATTTTCTAATGCAATAGCCTACTTCATTTTGAAGCCAACGTTTTTATTTGAAACTCACCTTTGACAGACACTTTTTTTTCACGACGTCAATTATTTAGATATTGTTCTATCGATTTTAAAGCTGAAACCTGCGCTGCAAATATTTCTTTATGTTCTAGATGTTAGAATAAATGGATCTGAAGTTGATGAGAATGCGACGACTTAATTCGAAACAACATCCCATGTTGAATGTGCAAAAGAACCTGATCATCAAAAGAGATTAACCAGAAAACATTCTGTTCGTTACTTTATTTTGTTACAGATGATAATGGCCACTTTTCATAGCTAGAAATTCAAATTTAATAATTTACCTCCGTTTCCTTCAGTCTGTTCTTCCTCTAATAGATACTAGCAGTATAGCCCGGCGTTGCTCGGGTGTAATGAAAGCTTTAAAACTAATCCATCTCCTGGAGCTCAGACTCTTTGGACGTTGGCACAAAAGACTAAAAAGCAATAGTTGTTTCCAGTTAAAGCAAAACCGTCGACTGAAAGAAAAATGAATGGATGTTAGTCAAATTTTGATTTCCTGGTATCGATATAAAATCTTATGCACTATTGTAAGAACTGCAACCTTGAAACTTCTGAATATCGTTTCTTATGACTTTGTCTATGAGTGTATCAAATTTGATTAAAATCGGACCACTCCTTCTATAACCCGAATTTTTCCATTATCGATTTTCGATATTTATCTGGGATACCTCGACACAAAACCTAGCTAAGAACACTCGCAGACGCTTATAATACAACTGTGTAAATTTTCAAGAAAATCAGTTCAGCCGTTTCGGAGTCTATAGGTAACGGACACACACACACACAGTTCCATTTATAAATAAGTTTAGATTTAGATTATCTGGTTTTCATGAGAAAAATACGTAATAGGATTTTTTTTCTCGCTATTAAAGACCACTGATTTTTTTTTTTTTTTTTATCTGATAGCTTTTTCGGGTTTTAAGATTTTGTTCGTTTTTTTCTTCGACAGTTATTGCTCGTCTTTCGAAGCCAGAAAATTCCGGGTATGATGGACATTCAGGTTTTGCAGATCTCTTGGCAACTGAAGACCGTTGAAGTGAAGTTCCAGATTTTTTTTGACAAAAGATTAGCGCCGCGAAACAAAGAGATCGAAACAATTTACAAAAATGGACTTAAATCGCCGAACATCGTCGAAAAGTCAACAAACGGATTATATGTATTTATTGATTCCCGTTATGCCATCAAAATGAACGCAACTCAAAGCAGCCAAATTACAGGTAATGAATCCTGAACCACTTCTGAGTCTCTTTGCTTCATTCCCCACCCACAATTTTCTTGTGTTTACCCACTTTTTTTTTTTCATATTTGTAACTGTCAATTATTTTTCTGTAAAATACCCATATAATTCAGTTTGGGCCTTGATTTTCTAAAGTAAACCAAAATCTAATAGATAATTTCGGCAAAAGTCAACTAGCTTATGGACCCTAAATAAAGATCTTTTTCAATACACCGTAATTTTCTGCCATTCTTCAATTTAACATTTTTTAACACCCAGTAAAAGGCCCAATAGCCTCTCAAGGTAAAGGGTTAATATGTGGTGTTGTATTAGCATGAGAACAAGCAAGAATTGAAGTTACTGAAAGGTAACTCTAAACTTGAAAATGTCAAGATTGAATTCGTGAATAACGTGTCTGATTTTATCGGAGACGTTACAAGTAAGTGGAATTAAACAAGGAAGTAGACTAAACAGGAAACAAGGGATAAAACTCTACTCTTGTTAAACAAAAACGGGATTATATAGGCGAACCTATCTTTTCTCAATCGGAGAGAAGAAAAAAAGGTCTTGGGTATGACGGTAAATTGCACCCGGCAGCAAGGCCTCTGATTGAGAGGTTTTGAGGATCATGGAACCACCTCTTAATTGCTGCTGTTCCCAGGTCCACCCTGACCCGGAGTAGTAGCACCTGTTAGGGTCCCAACTATGGGCAAACTGGGTGAAAACACTATGAAAGTATAAAAACAGACTTTTCTAGAAACATAAATGCTGCTCAAATGCTGCTGGTGGCGGTGCCGCCATAGCCACCGAAACCGTGACATCACCCCTGGTCGACGGGTGATGAAGACAGGGTATTTTTTATATAAAAATATACCTTTTTGAAGGAAGAATATTATCAACAATATATTTTTGAGAGAAAAAATTACAATAATACATTTTTGAAAGAAAAAAAAACGATTGCCATTATACATTTTTGTGTTTAAGTAGTGAATAAAATTTCAGAGCTCATTTAGAAACGTTGATAGTAGAGAGTTGAAGTAGTTTTAAAAGGAACTGGAAATCTAATCTTCAACAGGAAACAAGGGAGAAACCTATAGTCCTGATCAAAAAGCCAGGGCGGAGAAGCTAGAAGTATAGAGTTGAAGTAGACTTTTAGAAGGAACTGGAAATCTAATCTTCAACAGGAAACAAGGGAGAAACCTATAGTCCTGATCAAATAGCCAGGGCGGAGAAGCTAGAAGTATAGATTTGAAGTAGACTTTTAGAAGGAACTGGAAATCTAATCTTCAACAGGAAACAAGGGAGAAACCTATAGTCCTGATCAAAAAGCCAGGGCGGAGAAGCTAGAAGTATAGAGTTGAAGTAGACTTTTAGAAGGAACTGGAAATCTAATCTTCAACAGGAAACAAGGGAGAAACCTATAGTCCTGATCAAATAGCCAGGGCGGAGAAGCTAGAAGTATAGATTTGAAGTAGACTTTTAGAAGGAACTGGAAATCTAATCTTAAACAGAAAACAAGGGAATAACCTATAGTCCTGTTCAAAAAAAATGGAGAGAAGTGGGAACCTCGTATTAAATTTAAGTTGTTTTGATGGAAGTTAACAGTAGTAATACTAATCAAATAATTTTATTATTATTCAAAATCATCCACGTAAATCTTTTCTTGCCATAAATAGTAAAAAAGCGATACATCCAGGCGTTGGAGACGAACTTGCAATGAAAACTTTTCAAATCGAACAACGAAGTATTTATACCCAAAACAAATACAGCAAGGAATATTTCTTAGTTTGTTTTTTGTAAGTAGTTTTCAGCAATAAAAATGTATATTAAAAATATCCTAAAAAAAAATAACAAATTTTTTAAAAATTGAGAAATTGTTCAGCAAGTGTAAAATATTTGGCATACGAGTTTGATAAAAAGAAAACTATCAGAAAATATGAAAATCTATATTGAATTTTATGAATCTCTTTCGTTGATTTAATAGTAAAATTCTAGTGAACAAAACAAGTTCTATATTTAAAAATTTAAATGCTAAGCACTGACTCATTGATTTTGTTAGAAATAAACGAATTTTCTCGAATTTACAAGCTTTGCTTAGCGCACACAAAACTCGCGAAATTTCACACCTCGATGCAAAATTTTTTTCGGCCAATAGAAAACAAGGAAACATCTAAAAAAATCAAATAATTTTTAATTATCAGAAACAAATTCCTTTTAAGGACCCTTTTCGCGAGCCAGCGCGAAGTTTGTTTGTCATCCAATGGAAAGGCCAGAATCTCATCCGGGTGTAACAATATTTAGCGGAACGGAAGTAATTAATTTTATTAATTATTTATTAACTATAATTGGAAAAAAAATTTAAACAGAAGAAATTACTATTATAGATCAGAAGAAAACGTAATAAGATCTTTTTTTATTCTCCGAACATGAGCGAAGGTAAAAGAAACGAAAGTCAACAAGTTTTGTTTTCTTTGTTATTTTAAACCTGAGAAAAGAAAGAAAGAAAAATAAATTCGTTTTTATTTCCGAGGTTAAATAAAACACAAAAACAATGGACATTAGTAATTTGATTGAACATAAGATGGCCATAGACGAAAGTTAGGAGAATCAGCCACACACCAAGGTGATAACAGGTAAAATAGAGAATTGTCTGGCTAGCTTGAATTGGGAGGAAGGAGCTGATAACAAAATATTTTCTGTCATCAAAGGAAAGCTCCGAAAATATCTGTGATACGAAAATACAGATATTGGAAACGCAGATGCGAAAATTCTTATCTAAGTGACAATGTAAACAGACACGCCTGTTTGTTTGTCTGGTTGTTTCAGGCGAAAAGGGAAAGGTTTAGTCATAAAGGTGTAGTGGGGTCGTCAAAGCAGTTGCCGTTAACCCCGCGAGGTGTTAAAGTAATATGATTGGATCAAGATGAGGATTTATAAATTCAAGCCAAATTTTATTTACAAAATCTGGCAAACGTATTTACAGAATGATTAAGTCGGGCAGTGTCAATCGAAAGGATCGCCGGGTTTCAGGGCAGTAGACCAGCGGCTGGCAGGGCAGGGCAGTGCAGAGGTGAGACTGGTTGCTAGAGGTTCTGCTTGGCAGTTCCAGGAAGGATTGTTGCTGGTGGCTGCTGCTGGAGACGGTTAAATCTTAGGACTGTAGCATATGTCGACGGTTAGTCCTGAAAAGGACTGTAGCATATGTCGACGGTTAGTCCTGAAAAGGACTGTAGCATATGTCGACGGTTAGTCCTGAAAAGGACTGTAGCATATGTCGACGGTTAGTCCTGAAAAGGACTGTAGCATATGTCGACGGTTAGTCCTGAAAAGGACTGTAGCATATGTAGCCGGGACTGCAGCTTCTGCTGGTGCCTGGTGCGCCTGCTGCTTCTGGTGGCTGCTGCTGCTGGGGTCGGTTACTCCTTAGAAAAACTGTTGCATATGTAGCCGAGTAGCCCTGAAAAGGGCTGTTGCATATGTAGTCGGAAAGTGCTAAAAAGGACTGGTGCATATGTAGTCGGAAAGTTCTGAAAAGGACTGTAACATATGTAGTTAGAAGTCCCTAAAAAAGACTGTTGCTGGTGGCTGCTGCTGTTGGGGTCGGTTAGTCCTTAGAAGGACTTACATATGTAGCCGAGTAACCCTGAAAAGGACTGTAGCATATGTAGTCGAAAAGTCCAGAAAAGGACTGTAGCATATGTAGTAGGAAAGTCCTGAAGAGGACTGTTGCTGATAGCGGCTGCTGCTGGAGTTAGCAAACTAGGTTGAGGGTGGCTCGTTTCGTTAGGGCTGCTGCTACTAGTGGCGGCTGCTGCTATGTTCAGCGACAAGGGTTGGCCAGGCGCAGGTGGTAGGGGGGCACGTCGCTCTAACCCGGAGTCCAGGGATATTTACTCTTCTCACCCACTTGATAGAGATGTGACACAAGGTCTTTTTGTAATGTGAGGAACCATGAGCGCGTACGCCCAAGTACTGGTCAAACATTAACTATCCATCGCGGTGCATAGGTTCAAAACCGGTCTAAACTGGTCTTAAACTGATCTTAATTTGATCATTTTGGACCCCGGCCCAAAGGCTGGAGCGCAGGAATATTTACTCTTCTCCCCCACATGAGAGAGATGTGACACAAGTTCTTTTTTAACGTGGGGAACCTGAGCGCGTACGCCCAGGTACTGGTCAAAACATTACCTATCCACCGCGGTTAATATTATTATCTCTTTCTTTCTCCCTTAACTCTTTACTCTCACGGTTTACCCGTCTGCCTTTTTTTTATACTTGATAACCGGACGGAACCCTTTAAGACTGAGCGAATACGTCAAAGACACTTCTAACAACAATATCGCTCACACATACATACACACATACGTTCCTGCCTACGTATACATAAACTCATTCTTGCAAGAACTAATACGAACATTTCAACGACTTTGTATCAACCAAATTACATTAATTTTAATTGTAAAAAAAACTAAATTGATTTATATGTCTATAAAATTGTGGTTTCTATTTACAATTTAATCTTCTTGTTTTGTACCCCTTTTATAGTGGGATATCTGACTAACGAGGCCAAATCAAACTAATCTGTTTTAACGCGCATACTCTTTACTATAATGGATAACCCACTATAAAATCACTCTTCCACTTCGTGAGTTTAAGAGGTGATAAACCGAATGATAATAATTAAAGCATATTAAATTAAATAATAGTTCTTCACATTTAACAACAGAACATAAAGCAGATTGTTTTTCTATTCAATTAAAACAGAAAAAAACTAGATGTAAATAAAATTATATTTTGATAGGCTACTCAACTGCAGTGTAGAAAGTTCAATTCCTCATTGAGTGACCCACTTTTATGGCTTTACACCAAACTAACGTTAATTAATGACGTTGATTTGCGATAACTAACATGCTCAACTTCCGGGCCAACTTTCTTGTGTTACTCGATCAGGATTTCTAAAAATATTACATTGGTTTCATTCCAGAATACAATCCATGCGCCGATTCCACGTCCAATTATTGCGATCGAAATGCTAAATGTAAACATACAATGAAGTCTTTCACTTGTACGTGTAAACCAGGCTATGAGGACACTTCACCGGACATTTCCCGCGCCCCTGGCGAAGTTTGCTCAGGTAATGTTTTTGTTTATTTCTCTTCTTTACAAAGGAGGTTGAATGTTTGACTAAATTTGTTAAATGTTATTCAAATTTATTCTGAATTAGCGTATAATGTTGCAATGAGCTAATTTCATCTAGTATCGACAAACATACTACATTGCTGGATGATAATTTTAGGCGGGGATATTTGAGAATTACCGCCCCCTGATGATAACTACAGGCGGTGCGAAATTTGAAAAAAAGATTTTTCTTTCTCGGTGATTTTTCATAATGAATAAATTGCAAAATGAGAGTAGTCAAGTACAGACACTGAAGGTTGTTTTTGAACTTTTCACATTTCATTTATCATTTCTTTCGTCAAATTCCCGGTCGAAATATTTAACATTTCCTTGATAAAATTCTGAGTCTTACTTTCTCTTTGGACTTAGACGAGTCAAGCAAAAATTGTTAGTACGTCAAGTGTACTAAAAGCTTATAAAATCTCAGCAAAAGTGGTTATACCTACAACAAAGTAATGACGCTGATATTGTGTTCTGAATATATAAAAGACATTTTGAAAAAGAATATTATTTTCGAAAGAATACTTGGCATCTCAGAGCAACACATGCGTAGAATTTTGTTCGAATTCTATAATTAGTATCCACCAACCTAGTTACGTCCATTTCATGGCTTAATTCTTTTTCTTTCATCAGTGGTTATAACCTAATACGGCATCTACAGGAAGATTTCTTACAGCGACAAGATTTTGCCAATGATTGAATCAATCAATGTTGGCAACAAGGAGATGAGAAATATTCTTCCTCAATCTGGCAGTAAACATGTTAGATCCAGTTGAAGGTACGCTATCGTTACAGCCACCTCCATTCGACCCACTGGGTATATCGACATGATTCACTTATAGGGGATATCTTATCTATTATTTTCCCGTTGTAGTGGAATTCCGTTCAAGAGAAGGGTAGTTGTATATTGTTGCAGGTTAACGGAATTTGGCCTTGTGGTAGATAGCCCACGATAAGTCATAAAATGATTATAAAATCAAGAAAATCAAATTGAGTTGAAAAATAACGTTATATATATATATATATATATATATATATATATATACACACACACACACACACATGCCAATTAAGGTTTTTACAATTGAAGTAATACTTGAAATATAGGTCCAACGGAGGTTAAAATGTTCATAGCAAATAATAAGCTGAAAGAGATTTAAGGCTTAGGAATGTGGGGAGGGTGTAAATGAGGAAAGTCTTTGATGTAGTCACTCCTTAGGTCAGTAAGTAGTTTTGAGACAGGGGAGAAGGAAAGAGGCAAGCGTAGTAGCCACTTGACTTAGGTCAAGGGGATATTGATTACACTCTTCTCCTCTAAGTCTGCTTGCTGGGGTCTGTCTGTATTCGCTTTTTATATCTGCTTTTTGGATCACAGCAGCTCGTTTGTGATTTCACACTTGTATTTGATTCTGGGCTTCCCATTGGCTAATAAATAAAATTCACGTAGGCTCGCGAAATGGAAATTTAATATTTGATTAATTTTTATTTTTCCATCCGGAACATCTGCGCGCACCCGGATGCGCAACGACGACTTTGGTCATTTGCTTTTTAATCGTGAAAGCGCAAACATCCGGTCCATCGCTTTTGCTCAGTATCACCACACACTAAACTGCAAGTCACATGCGCAAAAATCGAAATTTACCTACGTTGTTGAAAAATTTCCATCGAAGGTCACCCGCGAAATACTGAACTGGTTGAATGCAGTCCCTGAGGAGAATCCATACGACGTGCTGAGACGGTGTTTATATATATATATATATATATATATATATATATATATATATATATATTGTAATTTTGATATTACTATGGTGTATGAAAGCATTATACCACTACAGAAAAATTTTCATGTTTCAGAACAATGCAGTTCTTTTCAGGTAATATTAAAATGAATGGTGGACATGATTTATTCAGAAAATATAAGATGAAGTTATTTAGAAAATGAAGAGGTAGTAGTTGGAGAATATGCTTGTAGGCGTGTCAATATTGTTCAATGAAAATTGAGAATTAGGTAAGTATGAAGTTGAAGACTTGGGTCCCGAAAGTGGCTTGCTGTAAAGCGTATCACTTTTGAATGTTGTGTGGGTACGATACACAGTGAGACCATAAATTATGTACACGGGTAGGATTTACTTTTTCTTTTTCTTTTTGTTTTTTTTGGGTGTTTTTTTTTTGGGGGGGGGGGGGTTCTGTTTGATTTCTGTTCGTTTTTTGTTTTTTTTTTGTTTTTTGTTCTTTTTGTTGTTGTTTTAAATTTTTTTTTGTTTTGTTTTGTTGGAAGAAGAGAGAGGTGTGGGAGCTAATTTTATTTTTATTTCATACTACAAATTGTGATCTAATAAAGGTTTTTTAAAATTTAAGTTGAAATTCTGCCTTAACAAAAAAACTTTTCCTTGGATTATAATTTTTAATTGTTTTTTTCCTACACTTTTAAATAACTCCTACGTCTATATATGATTTCACCATCTTTTCAAAGAAGGCCAAAAGTTTGTAGTTTTAAACTTCGCTAAAACAAAAAAAAACTTTAATCCACTACCTATTCCAGGCCAGAGTGTTAATCCCTACCCCTTCGCCGATAAGGCTGTCTCCCACATCTCTCTCTTCTTCGCCCATTTTCTCTCACTTTCTTCCCCCCTCCTCTTTAAGATCAGACGCCGGGTCATCAAAGGTTGGATATGATTATATTTTACTTCCTACTTTAAACCTGGCGCCCTTTTTGGAGTCTTAATCATGTCTCTTTAGTTCTTTCTCTTTCTCTCCCGTTTTCTTCCTTTTCTTTTTTTTATTTCCTCTATGTCTCTTTTATGACCCCCACCCACCATTCTAGTTTCTCATTTCCCCTACCCCCTTTACCTCGCACACAAAAATTTTATCAATATAAGGAAGTGAATCTTCCATCTCTTTTCAAAAAATAGCGTTTACTACCTGATGAGACATTTTTGTTTTCAATGTCAAAACAAAATGTACACTTTGTAGTAAATTGTAATTTGAACATGTTCTAAAGTACAATTTATAATAAATATGATAGGTAAATACATTTTTTAATCGTTTCACCCCAATCAAGGCGGTACCGCCACTGATGCGCAGGAGGAGAGTAAAATAAGAGAGTAAAAGTTCAGACAGGAGGAGAATGAAAAGAAAAACGAGTCTGTTAGAGGGGGTAGCAGAGAAAGGGCGAGAGAAGGATGGGAACACAGGTGTGAAGACAGTTGCGAAGGTAGGGAGAAAGGAAAGCAACAAGATATACAGAAAGGATAATTGTCAAGTGAATAAGAGGTGGAATTGACATTGCATTTAAATTCCTGGAGGTTGTAGCCGTCAGGAAAGCGAGTACACGGAAGGGAGTTCCACAGGCAAGAAGTGCGAGAAAAGAAGCTTTAGGAGTAGAATTGCCGGCTGCATTTGGTTGATCTAACTGTAAATGGGTGGGGCCTTCTTGCCAGTCTGGTTGCACGAGTGAATTCTTGTGGTGTGGGCACCAGTGACTTAAGTTCGTAGGATCAGAAGCCATGAAAATATTTGTCGAAGTGACAGAGGGAAGCCACATCTTGGCGGTGAGAAAGTGGCTGGAGTTGAGCTGCCATGTCAGCATATATCACATTACAGATTCTTCTTTGGAGCCTGTCTAGAGCACTGAGATGAATAGCAGAGACACCTGAACAAATATGATAACAGCATTCTATGCACGGATGGATGGTTGATTTGTATATGTACAAGATGGATTCAGGTGGAAAAACTTCTTGGCCCGACATGGTGTCCCAACCTTACTAGCAGTGAATTTAGCTATTGATTCAATGTAATGATACCGCTTGAGGTCAGAAAATGGGTAAGGCCGAGGAGGCGCAATATATTTCTCTCAGGGAGACTCACTTGGTCCATGCTTATGGGGGCGCAGGAGAGGTTGCTTGTGATGGTTGACAGATAGCAGTTTTGCTTTAGGAGCATTGAAATGTACAAGCCACTTCTTACCCCAGTCCACCACTGAGTGTAGGTCCTTCTCAAGATCAGCAGCGAGGTTATGTTTGTCCTCCTAGTCAGATTTCTTACTGATGCTGGAGTAAATGGTGATGTCATCTGCGTTGATGCTTACGTCAGATTTGATTACGTCTAGGAGATCATTTATGAAGATCAAAAAGAGCGTCGGGACTAGAATAGAGTCCTGGGAGATATCAGCATTCGTGTGGTAGGATGTGGAGGCATGGCCATTCATATAACCTTCATTATGCGGTTAGATAGGAAAGACTCAATCAGATCAAGCAAGCGTCCAGTGATAACATAACCGTGTAGCTTGCGTAGAAGGCCAGCGTGCCAAACGCTATCAAAAGCCTTGGCGATAACAGTCCTGGTATATGTACTCCATGATGGTTGTTAGCATATCGGTCGTAGACCTGTCTGAGATGAGTTCAACATCTTACTGCCCATAAACTATTTCAGCATTGACAATACCATCGAACACTTTCCCAAAATTGGTATATATATATATATATATATATATATATATATATATATATATAGTCATCCACAGACAGATCTGTTTTGCTGTATCACAGCTCATAAGTACGGTTAGACATCCAATTGCTTCTAGCCCGGATTGAAACCTGACCAAATTGACATCAGTCAGCGATTTTACCTCTGAGATATAGATATATATATATATATATATATAACATGTTTCAGAACATGTACATAATTTCTTCTATATATGTCCTCTTCTCTACAATCATATGGCTGTTTCAATGTTTGGAACCCAAATACATCATCAGGAGAAATAAAGGTTTGGAATCATTCTCTGTTTTTATTTGGTTCGTTGTTGTCGTGGGGGTTGGTTGGTTGGGGTTTTGGTAATTAAATTAATGTGTCTCTCGTTTTGACAGTTCGACTCTTGAAGAATCCGGTGTGTAAGTGCGAAATTGTTGATTAATGGTATTATCTGTTGGAATGTACATGGTCGGGTATATCTTCCTGTTAGAATTTCTAAGAGGGATTCATGTTGAGTTGTCATTTTTATGGTTGGCTATCGTTTAATTGATTGATGTCTGCTGTTAGTGGGCCTAATTCATGTATTACCTTTGATCCTGTGTCTAGGTTTTCACTTTGGGGTTTCTTAGATAGGGGTGGGGTGTTTTTTCTTTTGAATTTAGCAACTAGACTTGGAAAAATAGTAGCTACTCTAGCAACTACGCATCATTGATTCAGCAATGAATTAGAACACTCTCAGCTATTGGGCGTGTATAATGATAATATACACGCTAAAAAGTCTGCCTTCTCCTATCGAGTACCCATAGCTCAGAGCTAGAATTGCCAACTGACGCCAATTCGATCGGGTTTCAATCCTGGGTTAAAAGCAATCGGAATCTAAGTGTACTGTTGATCTGTGATACAGCAAAACAGATCTGTCTGCGGATGACTATATATACACACACACACACACACACACACACACACACACACACACACACACACACACACACGTGTGTGTATATGTGTGTGTATGTGTATATATATATATATATATATATATAACACTTTTTTTAAATATTTATTTTTAATATAAATTTGAGCATATCTGGTTTCATAATCATGGAATGTTTAAATGAAATAACTCATACCCACCACATCACCTTTTTCCAGTTTAAAATTTTTTTTTTTTTTTTTTAATCCTGATTTTTCAATCTTTTTTCCAGTTTGGTGTGGATGTCAAAATAATGGAACCTGCCAACATTCAAATGGTGAAATCACTTGCAGGTGAATAGTTTCCAATCTTGTGTTAAATTTGATTCTTCTTAACTCTAAATGCAAATAATTTTACCCACCCAACTTTTTGTTTTTTTGTCTTTTTTTTTTCTTTTTTTTCAGGTGCCTGTCTTGGTATTTAGGAGAGAAGTGTGAAATTAACGGCAAAAGTAAGCTTTAAAAATATTCTGAATCCTCTCCTTTTTTAATTTATTTATTCTTATCATAACACTATTGTCCATGATACAAAATGCGATCAACAACCTGAGTTCAAAATCTGATCAAGTTCACCCCATCAACTATAAATTTTTGAAAAATGAACTTTTTTTTTTAAAACTTTTCTTTTAGTGCTAATTTTAACAAATCAAACTTAATATTTCCTATAATCAAAATATAAGGCTCATTCAAAAAGTTTTAATCTCATCTAGAACAAGTTGGAGAAAGACATTTTTCAATATTGTCACCTTTGATGCACATGTTCCTACGTTGCTTAAGCATTGCAATCACATCACGGAAGATGGCATCCTGCTTCTCCAAAACTTCAACTCCTTTCATAAATGGTAACTACACAGGTGGAACTTTAGTTTGGGAAACAGGTAGAAATCAGATGGAGCAAAGTCTTGATGGCTAAGGGGGATACAATAGCAATTTAAAGCCAGTTGGCAGGTTCATGCAACCTGAACATCATTCTGACTGTAACACTATCTCTGGTGCCAAGGGTGGAAAAGAAAGAAGAGTAAATGATAATTGAATACTTTTTATTTCTTCTTCATCTGCTAGAAACTAGGTGAAGGATATTCTAAAAACACCACCCAGGAAAAATAGTTAAATAAATTTACAACCATCAAAACAACCAACCACTTCAGTTTTTCTTTTATTTCTTTCTTTTTGACACTTGGATACAAGCCACAAAATTGGGTCAGAAGGATAAAAATTCTCTGATTTCCTGTAACCAAATTCAGAATAGCCATTATCGTAAACAAGTGAGTTTCTTGGTTATTGCAAAATTTTAATAACCATTGATGAAATGACAGCTAACTATGATTTGAAAAAGAATCTTTTTTCCTTGTATGGGAAATTGTTGAAAGAATTTTATGAGCTTTACAGACAAGGACCCCCCCCCCCCCGGTCAGAAAGATACAGAAATCTCAGAAATAATGTTTCTTTGTTTTATGGAATTTTGCCATGCTGATTATTTAAAAAAAAACATATGGTATTTTCTTTCAACCAAAGCTAGACCTTTTTTTTTTACAATGGTTGTATACAAAGGGAGAAAGCCTGGATAGATAAAAATGTCTTATATCAAAAGATTGTCTCTCTTTTTTTTCTTTTTTTTTTGTCACTTGTTAGCAGAGTGGGGATTGAAATGATAAAAAACACAGATGTGAAAAATGACTACACATCTAAGGTTCAACAGGAAAGAAATTTTGGTGCAATTTGAAAAGGGAATAACACCCCTCAAGCAATGTTAAGAGGTACAAACAAAAGAGAAAAGGAGACAGGGTTGATCAGATAATCTATTAGGAAAAAGACATCAGTGGTATTTTGGGAACATCAAATAAATGGTCCACACCCATTGGGAAGTAGTAAGAGGCACTAGCACAAGAAAGGAGACAAGGTTGATCATGTGACCAAAAGAAGGATTCCTGATTGGTCATTTAAAAATGCTAGAGTACCTAAAGTGTGTCACACCCACCCCCACTGAATGTGATGCTCAATATAACCAAGAGTCTGTAGGTTTTTAAGACCACCATAAAAAAGGGTCTAAAGTTATCTCCCCTGGACCATTCAGCGAATAGGTGCATGCTGGGAGACAACAAAAAGGAACTTCCAGGTAGAAACCAGCAAACATGGCATGCAGAACTTTGCCAGGCTCTCTGTAAACACATGGTTAATCAACATCCACAACTGTTCGCTGTACTCATGTTTCTACGATAATAAATTCCCTAGTTATTTCCAATACTCGACGAGTGTGTCATTTTTCCATAACCGTTTTATTTTGTCATGTTAAAAACATAAGTTTTCAACAGTTGAGTTAGTTCAAGTGTGAGATTTTGGAGTTGGTTAGACCAGTACAAGTCAAGTTAACATGAGACATGTTGTCACATGACTGCCTGCCTTTGAAGAAGCTCCATCTTTAGCCAGGTGTCATACCAACCAACTTAAAGTGTTCTTATCCTATAGAAATCATGGAAATTGTCTGCATGCAACAGTGATGAACTCATACCAAATCTAAACTCATTTATAAATGGAACTTTGTGTGTGTGTGTGTGTGTATCTGTTACCTATAGACTCCAAAACAGCTGAACCGATTTTCTTGAAAATTTACACAGTTGTACTATAAGCATCTGCGAGTATTCTTTAGCTAGGTTTTGTGTCGAGGTAACCCTGATAAATATCAATAATCGAAAAAATCGGGTTATAGAAGGAGTGGTCCGATTTTAATCAAATTTCATACACTCATAGACAAAGACATAAGAAACGATATTCAGAAGTTTCAAGGTTGCAGTTCTTACAATAGTGCAGAAAATTGATAATATATATATATATAAGGCAAGATGTTTGTGTGTGTCTGTTTATCTGTCTGTATGTCCTTTATACAAATCCACAATTTTTATCTGATTCTCACCAAACTTCACACAAATACTCTTTAGGCTGAGTCTGAGCTCCAGGACCATGGATTAGTTTTAAAGCTTTCATTACACCCGAGCAACGTCAGGCTATACTGCTAGTGTATATATATATATATATATAAAACACTTTTTTTAATTTAATGAAGATCTCTTTCTTATTGTGGCTCCTAAATGAATGGAAATGCAGTGGATTTCAACAGCTTACAACCCAAACCAGCTTTGTGATCAATCAAACACAACATGAGACAGGGCCAAGTTTGGGACAGTGATCAACTATCGATCGGTCAAGGAGATTTTGGGCATCAATACAAAGGACCAGTGTGGATTCCCTCAGCTTCCCTTTGGGCTTTGACTTGATTGCTTACCTCAGTTGTCTTATATTTGATGCATAGCACTGTTCATTAGCAGATTTTCCTTTTCCAGTTAGTCTATCAGAATTTAAAAAAATATCTATTATCTTGTCAACAGGTGCTGCCTACTTGAACTTCATGGGGAGAGACCTAGAATGTTTCCACTGTTTACTTTGAATCCTTCATCTTTAGCTAGTAATCTGCAGTGGAAATTCTCAGGGTCAACTTGGAAGTAACTCAGAAGGAAATGTTAACCCTTTTCAATTTCTGCTGGAATGTCAGCATCCTTGGAACACATCTTGCAGACGGGTTGCTCATCTTCAAAATCTCAGTTAAAACAGTACTGAACAAATCAGAATTAATAGCTATGGACTTTGCTATCTGCTGAACAGTAAGAAGTCTGTCATCGAAAACCATTCAGTGAATGGTTCATCAGTGGTTAAGGTTTTTGGATGACATTCCCTCACAATTTTATAGGAAGGAGTGTCTGTACCATGTCCTCATGGACTTTCTTGGGTGTTATACCTTTTTTTAGAGATATTTTATGACGGCTTGGGCCTCTGCTTTTGCCATTTTTAGTTTAGTTATTCCTTTTTCAAATTAGTCTATCATGATTACACTTTCAGAACAAAAAAGAAAAAACAGAAGCCATCACATTGCCTGCTTGAATTTCTTCATGTTCTATGGTGACAATTCTAAGGGTCAGCTTGGAAGTGAGTCAGAAATGTCCTGGAAGGATTAACCTTTCCAGCTTCTGCTCTGGTGTCAGCATTTTTGCAAACCATTTTGCAGACAGCTTGTTCATTCCCAAGATTACAGTTCAAATAGTATGAACCAAACAAAAACTAATAGTGAGCTGTTTGCTGGACAGTAAGATGTCTGTCATTGAAAAACCATACAATGAATGGCATCAATTCATCAGTGATTGTATCATCTTCTGTGCTGCCCCAGCCTCACTTGAATTTGGCAGTCCACTTCCTCAGTTTCATAGAAAGGCGAGTCCTCAGCAAGTGCCTGCAGCATCTCTTTATGAATTTTCTCAGGTCGCATACCTTTTTTTTTTACAAAGATATTATGACTGCTTTAGATTTAGTATTTGTCTATATTTCTGAGATGAGGTTGTATTTACATTATTCAGACTATTGTCCTCATCTTCGTTGCTATTTGTACAACATTTTGGCCATTGTAGACTCGGGCCTTCTTCAGGTACTGGGAATTTCGAACCAAACCTTTTATTACAATCACTGAGGTATATGAACACCATTCCTTGCGGGAAGGCTTGATTGGAAGTCATGAGTTATCTCCCTCTAACCCTGCCCAGTTGTTTACCACTGCTGTAGCCTGGTATTGAACTCACAACTCTTTAGGAAAAGTCACAGGAACTAACCAATGTATATATCCACTGGGCCATGTGTCCTTAAGGGATATAGACGTTGGTTAGTTCCTGACTTGATTCTTAGAGTTGTGAGTTCAATACCAGTCTACAGCAGTGGTGAACAAGTAACTTGGCAGGGTTAGAGGGAGATAACTCATGACTTCCAATGGAGGCTTTGCAAGGAATGAGGATGATATACCCCAGTGATTGTAATAAAGGGTTCAGTTCGAAATCTCTATCACCTGAAGAAGGCCAGAGCATACAATAGCTGAAACATCGTACAAATGACAACAAAGATGAAGACAATAGTTCAAATAATGTAAATATAGTTTTAGATTTGTTGCACAACTCTTATCCTGCACAGAAATTAAAACAGAAACCTGAATTAGTTTCTCTAATTTTATAAGTGGTGGTAGTGTGTTACCACAAGAAAAATGTTTGAATAATAAATGTCAAAATTGTTAATCGCAATGGATGTACATTATAAACATTTTGCAAATATATCAAAATATAAAGAACCCCCTCCCTTATACAAGGTAGCCAAAAAAGTTCTGTCCATTTTTTGATTAGTCATTGAATGAAGTTGAAATATATACAAAATGAGTGTAGCAACTGTTTTCAAATTCGGACAGCCAGAAGTAGGAACATCAGACGTTATAAAAAACACGCGCACCGTGCCCGGCCATCAGTTATAAGCCAAATAGCTATGAGAAGAATGGAAGTGTCGAGAGATATTGTTCAGTGCTGTTTGATTTACAACTTCAAAGTGGGCTTATCAGTATCTGCATCAAGTTGCTGCATATGTCAAGTGTTTGGGAATAGTGCTGTGGATGAACGTACTGCAACGCATTGGTTTCGAAAATTCAAGTCAGGAGATTTGTCTCTCTATCATGAGCCTCGCAGTGGACGACCACAGGTCTTTAATGACAGTCTCAAAGGCATCCATTGAAGAGGACAGTCATCTAATGTGTGGTGAACTTGCAAGACAGTTCAACATTTCCAATGAAAAAGACTTTGCCTGCACTGCCTAGGTAAGACGTACAAACTGAGTAAGTGGGTTTTGCAAACGCTGTTGGAGGTCCACAACGGACAACGAATGGCAGCCTACGTATTGCTGCTTTCTTGCCACCATACCGCATCCTTATTCAATTGAGTGCTTACCAGTGATGAAAAGTGGGTTCTGTATGAAACTCCCAAGTGTTCCAGACATTGGCTGTCTCCTCAGGATGTTGTCTCTCACACTGCAAGACCGCCTATACACCCACACAAGATTATGCTTTGTGTCTGGTGGACAGGTCGTCAAGTGGTTCATTATGATCTGCTATCAACGGGCCAAACAGTCACTGGAGACCTATACCCACAACAATTGAAACGTGTGCAACAAGAATTGCGCCAGAAGGAGCCAGCACTGGTGAATCGCAAAGGTGTGCTTTTCTTCCATGACATCGCCAGGCCGTATGTTGCGCGAGTGGTCAGGGATACTGTACAGCAACTTGGGTGGGAGACTTTATGCCATCCACCTTATTCACCTGAGCTTGCGCCATCTGATTACCACCACTAACTTACCTGGATAAACATCTTCGTGGAAAATCTTTCACCAATGAAGCAGACTTGCGCAAAGTCCTTATGGACTTCTTTGTGTCAAAACCCTCCGAGTTCTACCACAAGTGCATTAAACAGCTGGAGACACGTTGACAGAAGGTGCTGGATGCCGATGGTGATTACTTCGAAGACTAAATATAAGTTGCACATACTGTGAAGCGTTTTTTTTTTTTTCCTTTATAAACAGAACTTTTTGGTCACCTTGTAATAAAAACCTTTTTTTTTGTGTATGTGTGTGTATAATTTCCTTCCTGTTATGTTCAGGGAGTTTGGATTATTCTTTATTTGTTTTTTTTTGTTTTTTGTTTTTTTGTCTTACTGTAAGATACTCAATAGTATGTACATCAATATGCTGCCATCACTTTAGACACCATATCGATGTTTGACATCATTTTTTTTTTTTTTTTTTTTGACAGCATACGCCCACTTGTATAAAAATATGCAGTATGAGATGTTTAAAATGTTGGACATATTCAATATATTTTCTTTTTTTTCTTTAGTTTTAATTAAGACTTTAATGACATGTTTCCCTTTTTTTTTCTTTTTTTTCTTTAATATTTCTGTTTACTCAAATGACAAAAAGTATACTAAAATCTATAAAATATTATTTCATTTTATCTTATGTTTGGGCTGTTTCCCTTCAGGGAGTAGAGGATAAGAGCACTCCACAACTTCCTTTTGTTTTTTACTATCCTGCATACTTCCCAGTCACTGTTCTGCCGACTATTTGCAGGAGCTTAAGGTACTCATCATTTCTTCTTGCCTTCATATGTTTCACGAGTGTTACATACTTCAAGTCTTTTCTGTTCCATTATGTATCCCAGAAATTTCAATTTTTTTTTTTATTATTCATGTGATCTTTCCATGATATTCTCAACATCCTTCTGTAGAGTTACATCTCTGTTGGCTCAATTATAAGCTTCTGTGGGGAAATTTTCTAACATTCACTGCCATGTAAGATGATTTATATTACATAACAATGCTGCACTATTTTCTGCTGAAATTGTTCTATTTCTTAATACTTTGCTTAGTGTTTAGAAAGCATCTTCTACTGTTACTGGATGACTTTCTGTCTTTCAGATTTGGTGATCATTTTGTGTAGCACACTCGGAGGTCTTTTGCTGTTGACAATTCTTATCTGTTTGTTGTGCATCTTTTTCTGTCGGCGAAAAGCCAGGTGAGTTACAAGATTTAAATGGTTCTAAATTATTTGCATATCTTACAAATGCACAATTATCAGCATTAATTTTAGTGTATTTATTTTTTAATAAAATAAAGCTTAGCAGATAGATTTTGATTCCAATCAACAAAATTCTTTAAAAAAAAATTAAATATTCACTTAACACAAGGTCTACGAGCCGCTCATAGAGGAATATTGAATGAGGTGATTGTATGTGTGAAAGTAAATTCAAGTTATGATATATGTAGGCTAATGATTGAACATACATTTGAAGAGGTTAATAATGTAGTGCTTGGGAAAGTATCCTCTCAGGAGTATGTTCTGCAACGAATTAGCAATTCTCAGAAAAAAGCTATCTGAATGGAACCGCCTTCTTGCCAGAGGAATACAAAGGTTGTACATGAAACCACTATGAAAAAGAAAAGCATACCTCCTTTGACTGTTTTTTTTTTTTAACTTTCAATGTGATTGTTCTGTAATACTTGTTACATATAATTTATGAAATATACTTGTAAATGTAACAAATATTATTCACTATTTATCATTCATGTCCTGTATAACTGAAATATGTGATCAATATTGGATAAGTAGTGGATTTAAAAACAACTGAATAATGTTTTTCTTTCTCCTTAAACTACCACACATTTTTCTTGACAGAAACTTCATGAGTCGTGTCCCTTCAAGACGTTGGTGATCATATCCTTCCTCTTGACCATGTCTCTCATCGCTCTCAACATTCTTCCTCTTGGTATCTCTCCCAAACCCCGCTCTGCCATCCATTAGACCTAACAAGTAGGTCTCGGGCTGCTTTCCCATCTCGCTTTCCCTCTATCCATCCTGTGAGTATTAAATTCTCCAGGCCCTCCTTTCTCATTACATGTTCCAAAAACCTCATTTGTTTCTTCCATATATTGAGTTTTCTCCTCGTTTCTATCCCATCCAACACCTCGATGTGAGTCACGTGCACCGTCCATTGTATGCCTCAAGCCTCTGCTTCATCCTGGTAAAGATTGTCCAATATTCACTGCCAGACTGAAAAAGAGATATCAATTCAGCACTTTCTTCTTTGTTTCCAATGAGACTTCCCTGTCTTTCAGTACACTGGTTAGCTTTTGAAATGCGTCCTTGGCCATGCCAACATGTCGTCGGATCTCATCATCGCACTTTCCATCCTCTGTCAGCATGCTTCCCAGGTATTTAAATTTCTTGTTTTATTTTAGTGTCTCAGACCCGTAGTTGGCATTTTGGGGTCTTCTTTTTGCTGAAGATCATACATCAGTTTTTTTAAGTTTATGCTTAGTCCTTTCTTCTCACTTTCTGTTGCTACCTTCTGTAGCAGGTCCTGCCTTATTCTTTCCGTGTCTGCTATTAGCACTGTCATCCACGTATCTTACAGTGTTGATTGTGGCCACCAATGACAAATCCTGGCAAGGGATTTCATTTCTCCCAAAATTGTTTCGCTGTATACGTTGAATAGATCTAGTGAGAAAATACATTCTTGTCTTATGCCCCTTTTGATTTTTGTATACCTGCTGAATTCACTTCAAATCTGTACAAAAGTGGTTTGCTGTTAATATTTTGATTATTTCTAATGTCTTTTCTGAAAATGTTGAACATCTTTATCAATTCTTTGTGTACTTTGTCAAATGATTTTGCGTAGTCTATAAAGCACAAATATAGTTCCTTCTGCATTTCTATTGCTCTTTCAGATAGCATTCTGAGTATGAATATCACATTCCATGTTTCAATATCTTTAACAAAACCACACTGTTCTTGTCCTATCTCTAGGCCAATTCTGCTGTGCGTTCTGTTTCAGAATCTGAATAATGAGATTTTTTTATAAGACTCATTAAGGTGATTGGTCAGTGGAGTTTCCATTCCTTTGCACCTGGATTCTTATGTCGTGCTATGAAAATTGATCTGCTTAGGTCCTCTGGATAGGTCCTCTGGAATATTGCTGCTGTTGTAAACTTTGTTTATTATTTCTGTGATCCTGTCTCTGCCAAATTCTTCTAAGCGCATCAACATCTCTATTACAATCCCATCGGGTCCTGCTGCTTTATTTTTGTTCAATTTGACCATTGCTGATTCCACTTACACACGTTTACCTCAAATTGCCAAGTCAACTATGTCTGCATGCAATGTCATAAATAGTCCATCAAAAATGACCAAAAGAAATTTTTCATCCTACCAGCTGAAGAAAACTGATGCCTGGGACAACCTCCCCCACCCATGAATGAGCATGGCCAGATCAAAAACTGGTAACCCGCTTTAGAGACAACAGATCCTCTGGCTCACTACAAGTAGATTTTCATCAACACACACACACACACACAACTTGCCAATAGGCATGAGCTTTGCGCATACACAAACCTCGAGATGTGGGTATCAATAAATGTATTTGGTAAACCATATTTTTGTCCTTGTTTCAAATTGCTACCAAACAATGATCTGGAATATGTTTAAGAATTAATGGTTACATAAGCCTTCTCAGCTGTTTTGTTCTTGTGGTATAAGGAAGAGAAGATTTGGTCAACATCTAGCAGTAGTAGTTCAGACTTCTGCTACCAGGAATATTTTAAGGACTATTTGCCAGTTTGTTAATTTGTTTGGCTAGAAATCTTTTAATTAAATCCATGAATTTCTTTGCCAAATGTCTAAACCAAAAGGTTGGTCATTCCAAGATTAAATATCAAAATTTATCAAATTGATATGGAGTTTAATTGGAAGATAATTAAAATATTATATTAAAGATGCAACACATCTCTTTGCTTCTAATTATTTTTTTTCTTGTAACTGACATACTAAACCTGCTAATTTGGTGAATTTATTGTTTAATTTCATGTCTTAATGCAGGGTACTCAATGGAAGGTAGGTAGGTGTATGTATATATATATATATATGCAACTCTTCTAAAAAACACAATTGCTATAGTCAAGATATTTAGTGTCGACTAAGATTTCTTAATCAGTCAGCGCTTGGCTGACAAATCTCTTCAGATTTTGTGGGCATTTTAGTTAAGGTGCTTACTTTCAACTCTTCATTTAAAATTTCTTCATCAGTCAACACTTGACTGACAATGAATAATCTATTCGCAGATTTTCTAAGCATTTTCTTTGGGTTTTTTATTTTCATGTTCAGGCTTCGGCAGTGAAGTTGGTATCTTTCTCAATGGTGTCCCTACACAAAAGCCATGAAAGTGTTATCAAGAGAGTTAAGGCGGGGTCAGACGTAAAATAACTGGAGAGGAAAATATATAATGTTCAGAAAAATCACGTTTATATAAATTTTCTTCTGAGATATATATATATATATATATATATATATATATATATATTTTTTCAAAATATCTTCATATAAAAGTGGTTAATAATAAATGTTACATTGCAGATGGCTCACAGATTTTAATAATTTTGATGACCATGAATTTTCAGAATTTTTCCTTTCTCAAAATATATATTGGCAGCACGAAGGTGAAATTTACTTGAAAGAATTTAGCGATTAGATCATTTACAACTCTTCAGAAATTAACATTTATTCCCCTTCCAACGTTTTGTTTTATACAAAGAAAATGGAATTATCTCCCTTGTATTTACTGATGGAATTGTTGTCCAGATATAAACATTAAAAAGTAAAACTTTTTACAAAATCGTTTCATGGCTGAAATATAAAAGAATTTTATATCTAAGCTATATTCTTTGCAATAATTTATTTCAATTCTGAAGTAATTTCCCTCCTTTTCTATGCCGAGAATTTTAATTCCCAAAAAGTATAGTAATAAAACATTTTAAGTTAGCGTAAACAAAGGCTATTCATGTTAATTGTTACTTTAATGATCGACTTGGGTTTTTGTGACTAATGGAGATAAAAAGCTTAATCTTAATTTAGGCTTTTTAATAAAGTGAAAAGTATAAAGCCTTAAGAAAATCAAATTATTGTGGGGTTTTACTGAAATGATAATAAACGTGCATTCAGCCATGTAACATTTCTTGTCCAAACAGAAAATCCAATAGCACTCGGCATTTATCTGCAAGTGATTCTACATTAGTGAAACTTCCTCGATTATGGAGTGAGGCAGTTCCAACCCCTATGTATGATGTACCAGCAGTTTCCGACCGGCGACGTTGGAGTTATGTTTCTGATCCTATCAGATACCCTGAAGATCTAGTGAGTAAAAAAAAAAAAAAAAAAAAAAAAAAAAAAATCCAATATGTCATTCTTTAATGTTCTTAAATAGATTTCAGTTTAAGATGTATGCTTTCAATATAATTTTTTTTTTTTTTTCACTTAGACAAGAATTAAAGATAAGGTCTAATTAGATTACTTCAAGTATTTTTTTCTTTTTTATTTGTAAAATTCATTTCTTTCAGTTACCAAAACACTGAACATTTTCTTGATTTATAACTTTTACTAATGTCATTTTGTTTTAATTTGGAATATATTTCATATAACTTTTGAAATAAGCAAAATACAAATCTTCCTGTCTAAAAAGTTATATAGTGTCAAATGTTTGCACACTTATATATAACTTGTAAATGTCCAAAATGGGTGACATTAACCAATATTCTTAAAATAAAAACTTAAAATCATTTGCAAGATCAGAAAGAAACAAACTTGCAACTCATTGAATACATTGAAATCTGATGTTCTATCAAGAAAATGACTGTTTCAGATCCAAGAGAATCTCTTCAGTACAGGAACTCTTCCATTACCACGAACATATGATCCAAATAGACGGCACTTGATGGCTTATCAGGTAAATTATTTAATTACCAGATGATCTTTACATAAATTATATCATGACATTAATTCCTTTCCATATTTCCACCATGTTGATTTAAGCTATGATATCAAGAAAAATGTATACACAAATATTTCATTTCTGCTCAAGAATCCAGCACTATAATCTTACTTGTATTTTAGTAATTCCTGCATTTAAACTGTATGGAGAGGAAAAAAAAAATAGGTACACTATATTTTATGCCCTTATACTAGACTAGGCTTACCTATGCCATTTACTAACATATTCACCAAATAACTTTTCTTTTTTTTTCTTTTTTTTTTTTCAGAATCCATCATATCAAAGTTCAACATTACCATTGAGACCACCTTACCACCAGGACAAATGGCGATCAGGCTACCAACCATCACTTTCTATACCCTTCTGACCATAACAATATTCATAACATTTAATGATGAACTGAACAAAACTTGAACAAGTTGTTTTATAAATATATTAAATTTGTAGCAAGCTTTCATATAAACTTTATAACTCTGAAGTTTTTCAATTTTATATTTGATTGGCTTGGAAATTTAGAATGTACCATCTTCTTTCCATGCTCTATTTCAATGCTACCTCAGACGGGTTAAGTTTGCATGTAAGATGTGATTATAGCCATAGAAATTAAACTTGATATGACTAATTATTTTAAGAAAAAAAAGTTTTTACCATAAACATATTCTAAAATGTAATGAAATATCTGACTTAACAAAACTGAATAATGAATTACAATCCAAATTTTTAAACTTGTATTTCTCCGTGTATTTCTCCCCTAGCGTGCAGTTAGTCAAATTGACTATCCAACACACTGGCTAAAACCAAACAAAGGAAATAAGTGACAAAAGTATATTTCTGCAGAAGTTTAATCTATTATATCCAAACTATTAAATAATTATTAGACATTAGATTCTTTTGCCTTTTTAGTGCTGTATAAAATTCTACAAAAAAATGTACCTAATTCTAAATACAATGTTGCTAGTTTCTTCTAAACTAAAATATACAACATTCACTGTTTAATTTTACCAACTTGTAGAGTAATTGACAGAAATACCCAACAAACAACTGGATATTGACTTCAGGAAAAGAAAGATATGACAGACAAAACCAAGTAGCAGCCAATCTTTTTGGCTAAAAAAAAAAAAACCAGCATGCATCTGTACAACTTGCCTGTCTCTGCAAAAGTAGAAATTGTTCATGAGAAATCATCTTCAAAAATAATCAAATGACACAATGATAACAAAAATGACTTTATTTTTAACAGTTTGCAACAATTTTCTCTCAAGAGCGTCATGCACCCCACCCACCCCAATTCTTGCTCATGCAAACAAAGGCCATCAAGCCCTGACAGTGCTGAGAACACTGACACTGATTCCCGTCCCTCCACACTCACATTTTTCTCCCCCTAAATGATAATGTTCTGCATCTCGTATGACCATACTGCTCCTTTCTCATTTCACTTCAGTCCCCCCAAAGACATTTTCAGGGGGCATAAGTTATATACATCCACACATAAAATAACTTTCTTTTGTTAGTATATCTGCAGAGTTAATTCCTGGATTTGTGACCATTCTTTTTTTTTTCTCATAAAAAAAAAAAAAAGTCCTGTAAGCCTTAAATCCATCCAGCATCTTTTTGTGTTAATGGTGCCCAGGGTTAGAATGTAAAAGAAATGTATAGTTTAAATAGCAGATAGCTTCGAAATAACTTAGGAAACAAAAAAAAATATCTGCACAAATTACTTTTTGCCTTATAAGTTGCCCCCCTCCCCCCCCAAAAAAAAACTTAAGTAATCTGTACTTAAGTCATTTAATTTCTTATTTTTAATTGAAAATAATAAACCACAGTTTATATATTCCAACAATAATCTATACACATTTTAAAATTAACATTTCAAAGAATGTTTCTGTGTTTAAGATCTCTTTCCTTTTTCAATATAGTTATGAATATTAATAGCATATATACTTTATACATGCTTAAGAAATGAAAACAGAAAAATTTAATATGGATTATGTTTTTCTATGTAAGTGAGAGAGAAAAAACTTGTGCCACTTTCAAATGAGAGCAGAAAACTTGTCACCTTTATCTTTACCAGTGACAAAAACACATTGGAAATCATGCAACAATAACAGTCTGTATAAAACATACTTGGTAAGAGTTTCATTATATTTTTAAAATCAAAATTCAGATAATTCATATTTTTGTCTGATTAGACATAAAAAAATACAAAATTTACTTCAAATATTTATATATAAAGATCTCACAAATTTTTTTCATTAGTTGTCAAGTTCACATATTTCTTGTCTCTCTCTCCTGTTAAATGCTATGGAATTATAACAATAAGTACTATGGAATGTGAATTCTTAATTCTTTTAAGTTTACTGAAAGAACCAAGCAAAAACAAGAAGCAAAAACAAGAAACAAAAAAAAATAACAAAACAGTGTAAGCTTAGGCTTGTAATAACAAGATACAAAATTGTTCTGCAGTCAAAGATTTAACCAGATGGATTTATTTGAGTTCTAAACTAAAAGGCTGTTTTTTGTCAGTCATACTTGAAAATTTCAGTTCTTGTCTGCAAAGGTTGTTCTATTAAAAAAAAACAAAAAAAAAAAACATGGCTTACCAGGAAAACATTTTCATTTTTTCACTAATAATGTGCATGTACTTTATTTCTTTAATCTCTCTTCTATCATTCATATAATAAATGAAGACAAAAGCTGCAAAATAATCTAGAGAAAGAAAGATATACTCACACCAAAGGCTAACTTTTTTTTTGTTTCATTTCCACATACACAGTACAACAGCACAGCCTTCTATTAACTCATCAAGTAACAACTCCATAAAATATACATTTATACATTAAATTTAAACAAGAGGCAAATTTAGCCATCAAAAGTACAAATAACCGAAAGGCCACGAAAATTAAGAACAGCAAATTTGCTTAGATTTAATGTAAAAGTGTATATTATAAAAAGTACATCATAAGAACGCTAAAAATAGAATCTGTTGTATTTGGCAACAGACAATCACCACAGAATCAAGAACTATAACAAAATTAATTTAAATATTTACATAAAAAAAAAACTAAGCACTTTAACAAGTCAGACTGACAATGTATATGGATTTAACTCATTTTTCTACAATTCTACAATGAATCAAAAATCTAATTCATCTTTTTCCAAGACTGTTCGATATTCCTGTCTGAGCAATAATTTAAAATTGGTCTCCAGCTGTGACCATTCTAGCGAATGCAGTAGGCAGCTGTCCAAAAACTGGTACAACCAATTAAGCTTCTAATGAGACATTTTTATTTCTACCACCTTTGCATTGTGTAAAGAATGCATATTAAATACATCATTGTTAACTTTTTTTTTCTCCAATCATTTCTACAAACAATGTCATCTTATTTTGTAGTAAATTTTTTCTATTAGACTTTTGTAGTTGAACATTTCAAAGTATTCACATATTTGCCATCCAGCCTTCATTTTTGTAAGGATTAGGACAATTATAGATTAATCTGGTGGGGATTAATGCTATTTATGTATAGCTTCCAGTGACTAAATCTTATGGAATTATAAATGCTAGCTGGTGATTTGAAGAAAGAAATGGTGAAAACCTACTTAAGGCCTTTTTTTTCTTCTCATTTCACAAGAGAAGTGGTTACATTATGCAAATTTGGCAACGTGCAATAGAAAAGATGAATTTCAATTAAAAAAAAAAAATTGTGTATGTGAAGCAAAGATGGAAAGAAAATAGCATTTGGTTACATACTGAAATTACAAAGATAAAATGTGAAATATGATTTTGTGTGTGTGTCAAAAGAAAGAAGTGTTCAAATGAAAATGAAGTGTACTTTTAGTTAGTGCCATATTAAAATCTCAAATCAACATATGCTTTAAATGGTAATCTCATTCTTTCAAGTTCAGTGAATATAGCCTCATCAGATTAAAATAATTGTGGGGAAAATAATGTGGCTACCAGTCAAGCATCTGCAGCATTTTCTCAAAAGGGACAGAAAATTTGATCGTTATGTTGGTGATAGTAACAAGAATGGAGAAGGAAAACAAAAATAATCACTGTGCTTCGAGAAGACAGGTAAAAAGACAAGGGAGATAACTTGTAACATTTGACATGATGTTCAGTTCGTGTGACAAACTAAGGAGCAGTAACCACTTGCTTGGTGGTTGTGGCCATCCTATGGTAGACATCAACATTCGGAGAAGTCATCTAATGAGGAGTAGAAGGACTGCTGCAAAAGAAATTAATATCATTAGAATAATAAGGTCAGAAGACTGCCATGATAATATAAAATGTTTCAATTATTAATATTAACCAGCCTTTTTGTAATAACAAGGATTTTTTTCTGTTGCTATAAAAATGAATAGAAAACTAAAAAAATATTTATTAGAAAATGTTTACCAGTTTATCTAAAATCTTAGAAAATATGAGATTCATTTTTGTAATCCTGCTTTCCATGAGAAAAATAGCTCAAGTTACTTAATATTTATTTGGTTGAGATTTTGAAAAGTCTCAGTCATCAACAAAATCTTGTTCTTAAAAAAAAAAAACAGTGAGGTAATTCTATGGCTGTATGACATTAACTTTTTTTTTTTTTTTTAATTTCCATTTCTGAAAAAAAAAAAAAAAACAGATTTATCTTTTAACTGATTTTGAGTATGCTAAAAATATGGAGAAAAAAAAATTCCTTTCTACCAGTTGAAATCTATTTTCTTTATTGCTAAATGAAATCAGCAAGTAATCATTAAAAGCTATTCTTGTTTAACTTCTCAAAGGCCAGAAAATTTTTTTAATAAAACTGTAGCACTTGTTTCAGATTCATGAATTTTGAGAAAGGTCAAAAAAACAAGCTTCTGGTTGTGTACATATCCGACTTAGGTTTTTCAACTTTCTTTGATAAAAAAAAGCATTTCCTCTTGAAACAAAGCCAATCATGTCTTATGCAAACAAAATAAAACTGGAAAAATGAATTGTTAACAGGTTTCATGATTTTGTGGAAGTAACTTATGATTATATTAAGAAAATAAAAAAATTATAAATATATTAGTAAAATATAATTCTATTACAAACAAGATTATCCTTGTGTCACACAGGTTAGATCAGAAGAGCATATTTAAAAACCTGGTACAGAAGAAGAAAGTAAATTTTCTGCAATTTATACCAAAAGAAAATGCAGTAGAATTTAACAACCTGGTTTCAACATGACAAAATTAAAGAGTAAGTCGTGAAAAACAATAGCAAAAGTCACTGGTTAACACATTTGATGTTCACCTTTTGTTCTTATGAAGAACAACAGTAAATCAGCTTTTACAAATCAACAAGAGAAAACCACATATTGATTATTTTCTACTCTTGTGACCAACAAACAGAATCTACTCTGTTCTAGTAGTCACAATCATGTAAGATGACCTGATTCTGACATAAGAAAGTGACTGGTAAAGCTTTGCATCAGAAAAACATTAACTGAAATCTCTGGTATTTTACCACAAACAATTCAATATGAAAGTTTAATATCAGCAAAATTTACAGGAGACAATTAAATGGAATGTAAAAATTATGTTAACAATTGAATAACTTAAAAGATTTTACAAACTTCCTTACATAGAAATTTGTTATAATTACACATTTTTGGGGGAGTTTATCTTTTGATCGCATTTTTAATTAATGAAGACCCTGCTTTATTATGTAAGCTTTGTTAGTGTAAAAAAGTTAAGGTGTTACACAAGTAAACTAAGGTTCACAATGAGAGTTCAAGTTTAGACCAAAGTGGCTTCAAATTTCCACCACTGACATCTGGTAAAATAGTTCAGCTGGAAATGTTAATTTCATCAAAATCAATAAGCAAAACATGTTTAAGGATACATGGACTTTTGAATCTTGAACATTTCAGATGAAAAAACACATTTTATAGATAGTAGTTATTATAAAAAGGTTACAGTCTGTCTTTTCTAATCAAAATTAGAAATTCATCAAAAAAGTTAAGGAAAACAACTACATTGAATCAATAGCTAAATTTACTGCTAAGAAGTTCAGGTCAGTGTTGGTCCAGAAGGTTTTTCTTGTCTGAATCCATCTTGCATATATACAAATCTACCATCCAACCGTGCATTGAATACTGCTGTCACATCTGGTCAGGTGACCCTGTTATTTATCTCAAGGTTCTTAACAAAATCAAAAGGAGAACATAATCGATCCCAACCTGGTAGCTCGACTTCAGTCACTTTCTCACCAACGAGATGTGGCTTCCCTTTGTCTTTTCTACAAATATTTTCACAGCTTCTGTACAAACAAGCTTAGCTCCCAAGTGCCCTCTCTGCATGCATTTACTTGAGCTACTAGACTGGCAACTAGGTCCCACCCTTTTACAGTGAAAACAAATGTAACCACAACTTCTACTCTTCAGCTTCTTTTCTCACACTTCCCACCTGCGGAACTTCCTTCTGTATACTTGCTTCCCTGATAGCTACAATCTCAAGAGTTTAAATGCAATATCAATTGCCATTTTTTATCTATCCTTCCCTGACAACCCCTGTATCTTGTTTTTCTCCCTTTTCACTCTATTCTCACGCAACCCTCCTCACACCAGTATTCCCATCCTTTTCTTATTCATTCTGTGATACCCACTGTAACCTGCCTCTCTTTCTCTTCACTCTCCTCTTATGTAGCCACCTGCACACCAGTGGCAGTACTGCCTTACTTGGGGTGAAATGATTATAAATAAAAAAATATTTCATACTTGAATTATTTAATAGAAAACAAACTTGAGTTTCATTTATCCAAGTTAGATGGCTTTTACTGTGAGAGAAGAAATGAGTAAATAATTATCATAAAAAAAAGATGCCTGATGGAACACTTCCATAAAAAAAAAAAACAGCATATAAATGTAGCTTCATCATAATGTAAAAAATGTTACAAAAGTCAACAGTGAGGCAAAGGGAATAATGTAAAACGATGTCATCTAGAGGAACTTCTGATCAATCCAAATGAGAAAAATGGACAATAGTTGCAGCAGTAAGACAAAAACTCAGAAGAAACAATTTTACAGTGAAACAATGAAATGTTCAAATTAACATGCATGATGCCTTTTTTTTTTAACCTCTTATTAACATTCTCCAAAAAATTATACAGACAACCTGAAGAGAAATAAGACACCTAAAGATGAAGCATGGTAAAGTGGCAAAAAAAAAAAAAAAAAAAAAAAAGCATTCATTTTTTTTGTTTTGTTTTTATTCTTTATCCACATTCATTCATCTATTGCAAAATGTTGAAGCAGTATTTTAAAAAAAGAAAAAAAAGTCATGCTTTGAATCTTAATATGTGCTGAAAAGATTTTTTTTTTTTGGCGGGTGGGTGGGGGACACAAGCTCAATCATATGGTGTGTGTGTGTGTGTGCGCACATACAGACACACAAGTAATTTTATAAAGCCTGAAATGATATAAACATTTGCACTTATAAGCTGATTATTTCTTTTTTAATTATTATCCATTTCTGTTAGTTTTATTTCGATGTCTCTTATCATCACAGGCAATATTTGCATCTTAACAGATGCGACACATTAATTCTTCACATTACTTGCTAATGATCAGAGTACATACCATTAAAACTAACAAAACCAAACGACAGTTTTTTCTTTCCTTTAAAGCTTATAAATGCAAAAAAATACTTCATCTCTTATTACAAACCATTCATGCAAAGACGGAAAATGTAATATCTAAAGTGTTGAAAATGGTGGAAACTAATAAATATTTACATTTAAAAAATAAATAAAAAGTGTGGGGTTGCCTTGTAAGCTAAACTGGAGTGCTAAAACTGTGCTGTGTGTTTCAGCTGGATACTTACTTCCCTGGCCTTCTTCAGTGACACATAACTTTAATACCTTCTAAAAACAAGAAAAAACGGCTTTCCATCACCCTGTCATAATGAGTATTTCTATGTAAGTATCTACACTCTTGAGACACATTTCACAGAATATTATTTTGCAGTATACAATTATAAATAAACTTGACAAACTACAAGAAAATAAATTATTTAAAAGACAATGAAATGCTTTTTCTTAGTCCATGAACAAAAAAAAAAAAATAATTTTAACAGGATTTTATATATAGATGGCAAATCAAATAAAGTTCAAAATATATTCAACACTAGCAAACAAGAAGTTTAATTGATGTAAATCCTCAGTTTTAAAACAATCTGTTTAAGGTTCAAACCTAAAACCACTTATCTTTTTCTGTAATCATTTATATTTTCAAAGTCTATAATAATACTGACATAATATCAGGTGCATTACAGCTACTAGTAAAGTTTAGGCTTTTATATACACACACACACACACACACACTCCATTTAGAAATTAGTTATTTCTACAAACTAGGTTTCAAACTTTCAGTATCTTCAGGTGATTTATAATAAATTATTTATTATAAATCACCTGAAGATACCGAAAGGTTGAAACCTAGTTTGCAGAGATAATTCATCTCTAAATGAAAAATATTCAAAAGTTCTACAATATAACTGGATTGAACACTTTAATACAACTGTGTACTGGTCTAATTTAATTATGGCCAAAAACTAAATCATATATGATTATTATTTTTGATAGATACTCATATTTGAGTAGATACTGTTTTTAATTAAACAATATATATATATATATATATATATATATATATATATATATATATCTCGGCCTGAATATTTTTTGAGAAATTTTGTTTTGAAATGTGTCATTCTGCAGAATTCAAACCCTTGAATCCTAACATAGAGGAAGCCATAAATTGATCTGATGCATCTTAGACTGCTCAACCATGAATGAAGCCTGATAAACACAAATTTTCAATTTCTCATAAATATTCATCCCTGCTCTAAAAGTGTATCATAATGTAAACAAATGTAAAATTTGTGTTAATAAGGCTTATGTTGGGTGTTAATTCATTTCATAAACCTCCAGAACTTTCTGTTTATACACACACACACATATATATATATATATATATATATATATATATAAATAAAATGCAAGAGAGATATTATATATAACTGTCACTTCTTTACAGAAGACCATCATGGCCCAGTAGTTAGAATGTTCACTTTCTGATCATGTGAAACAGATTAGAACCTCATCATGGTTGATCGGTCAGAAATATGAGGAATCCCAGCATGTGGCATCTTTGGGAAATGTCTGAAAAACTATACAACAGGTTGATCCAAGCCTCATAAGTGAAACTGGGTAAACAGAACAGTTCTGTTGATGTAGTGCTAACATGAAATCACGTTATTGTGACCAAGGGACTTGAGATGTTGGCCAACTGTTCATCTAGCCAAATAATGCATTGGCTAACTAAAACTGTAATTATGCTCCTCTCAACGTAATTGTCGTATAAACTCTAGGTTAGCTCTGTGGGTATTGAATAACCAATAATCTGTTACAAGTAAAGAGGCATACTCCAAAACAATAGGCCAGCAATATATGTATAGATAACAAAATGGTGTCAGTCTCATCCTCAGAAAAAGAAATCAAGAAAAGTACACTATTAACATTGTTCAAACTATTGTCCTCATTTTTTCTGCCATATTTACAACATTTCAGCTGTTGTACACGCCAACCTTCTTCAGGTACTAGGAATTTTAAACTGAACCCTTTATTATGATCATTCACATTCCATGTGCGATGCTACTTCTGGTAGCCATGTAGTTATCTCCCTTTAACTTTCTCCACTGCTGTAGCCTGGAATTGAACTCACAACTCTTTGGGACAAGTCACTGGAACTAACCAATGTCTATATCCAGGATACATAACAACAGCTCCAATGAACATGGAAAGGAAGGTGCAAGAGGATAACTTTCAGTAAACAGCCGATTTGTCTAGCCTATGTGAAGGAGTCATCGTAGAAAATACAAAGGATCGGTGGCCCATATAACATCAGAACGACCTTCAGAAGTGGTTCTACACTTCGCAGGTACCTCTCCCAAGTAAGACCCCCAATAGGAGACATGACACAAGACTGTGTGTACACAATTCCATGTAGTTGTGGAAAGAAATATAAAAATGGGCCATCCCCTTAAGGTAAGGCTGCAAGGACATCACAAGGCTGTAACATGAGTGGATATAGAAAAATCAGGCATAGCTGATCACATATGGAGGGAGAAAGGGAATCACTGCCCCCAATGGGATGAAGTTGAAATAATAGAGAACACCACTGGAAACTATGTAAACTTAAGGAATCAGCACATATGCTAAGCTACAAAAATCTTAGTCAACCAAGCACAGAAATGAATATAATATGGGAACCAGTAATACAAAGTGCTAGAGAAAATCATTAGTATCAAAGATTGCAATATGAGCTTTAGTAAAAACTGATACTGAGACATTAGGTTTATAAATCCCACAAATTTACATGCTAAAATGGATATAGACATTGTTTACCTCTAGTGACATGATCCAACGAGTTCTGAGTTCAATACCAGGCTACAGCAGTGTTGAAGAAATAACTTAGAGAGTTAAAGGGAGATAACTACATGGCTACCAGAAGTGGCACCACACATGCAATGATAATGATATATACCAGTGATCATAATAATGGGTTGGGATTGAAATTCCTAGCACCTGAAAAAAGCCAAAGCATACAATGGATGAAACATTGTAAACATGAGGACAATAGTTCAAACAATGTAATAGTGTAAATACTACCTCATCTCAGAAGTATAAACAAATACCAAAAAAAGTAGTTGACTAAAAGTAGTTGCTTAAAATATAAAAACATCAGAGTCAACAATATATATAAAAATAATATATGTTCTCAAAAGATAGAAAAAAAAGATCACATGAAAAATTACAAAAACAAATCTTAACTATAATACCTTATCTGTCATTTTTAATGAATCCTATACATATATATATATATATATATATATATATATATATATATATATATATATATATATAATATTGAGAGGAAAACTCGACACATAGTTTAACTATGTGTCGAGTTTTCCTCATTATTTTATAATGCTCTGTATAATAACCATCGAGCTCTCTATTTTTATCCAATTAATAATTTATATTAGATAAAATCTTTTGGATTATCCTCTCCATTTTTACATGTCTGCCATTTTCTCAACACACACACATATATATATATATATATATATATATATATATATATATATCCTCTCTACTATAATAAAAACTGTTATATATATTTCAAATAATAGTTTAGAACATGTACAAATTATTATCTACTACAAAGTATACATTTTGTTTCAACATTGAAATGACAATGTCTCATCAGTTAGTGTGGAGAGGAATGGAAATCATTAAATGAATAGCACCAGAGGCATGAAACCACAGTAAACTGCAAGCACATTAAAGAACTAACCTTACAATCATGCTAAAAACTATAAAAGCCAAAGTTAGGATCTTAGAAATGATAAACCTTTATAATATTAACACTCTTCAAATTTTACCTTTATTTCATACCACAAACTGTGACCTAATTTTAAAGTTTTATATAAAAAAGAGATTTCCTAAATTTTAAATTAAGGTTAAACATACAAAAATAGATTACAGGGTGTAAACGATAAATTGGCAGTAATTTCAATCCGCAATTTAGGTTTTTTAAAGCGGCATTATCAGTCTGAAATGTTAGTTTCTGTACTCTTTAGAGTCTGAAGTCCAGATTAGCCACCTAAAAATACTAACAAAATGAGTGCCAGTGTAGAATTTAACCATAGAATGGTTATTGCTGAATTGTTCCGCGCCAGGCATAAGACATCTGACATTATCAGAGACACTGGCTATGCTCCTAGGACTGTTTATCGTATTGTAGCAAACTTAAGGGAAGGTAAAGACATGCAAAGGAAGGTTCACAGCCCGAGAAGTGATAAAATCCCCACCAAAAGGTTTGAAATGATCCATTGCAGCAAATCCATCAGTCAATGGTTGACCAGGCGAAAAAGCGGAATGTAGCCAAAATGACCATTTCTAATGCAGTACGGAAAGATCTTGGGATGAAGTCATATTGCAGACGATGTCATAACATTCTTACCGCAAAATCTAAGACCATTCGTAAAGAGAGAAGCCACTTGCTACTCAATCACCGAAACACCATGGTGGTACCGTTCGCATTTTTGTGGAGAGAAAAAGTTCGTGGTAGACGAAGTCGCCAACTGCAGAAACTCAAGAGTTATCGCCATTGACCCTTCTTGTGTTCCTCCAGTCATGCAGAGTAAACACCCTGTCTCTGTCATGGTGTTTGGAGCTATTGCCAACGATGGGAAAGTCATGCCCCGTCACTTCATTGAAGTTGGCCTGAAGATCAATATGGCAGAATATCTGAAGATTCTGGAGGAAGTTCTCTTACCCTGGATTAATAAGAACGATGATCCCAACAAAATGATATTCATCCTGGACTCTGCACCTGCTCATGGGTCAAAAACAGTGCAGACCTTCTTGAAGAGAGAGTTGCCGTTTTTTGTGCCCTCAAATATCTGGCCCTCTAGTTCGCCAGATTTGAACCCCTGCGACTATTGGTTATGGGGCGATGTTGAGAAAGTCTCTAATGCTCGCCCCCATAACAGTGTGGCCTCACTGAAGACCTCCGTAAGGCGAGCATTCCGCGCTATCAAGAAAGAGTTAGCTGTCAAGGCCTGTCATGCTTTTAGGGCTCGCATTCAGCAAGTTGTGGACGCAGAAGGTGGACGCATAGAATAAAATGTTTGTATTTAATAAAACAGTTAAATAAACATACGCAAATCTTAAATGTCTTTAAATGTCCCTTCTTTATCAAGGTTTAAAGTCTGAGATCTCAAACTGCCAATTTATCATTTACACCCTGTAATTACAAAAAATTAAGTTTAAATACAAAAATATTTGTAGTCATATAATTCACTAATAAAGATATGTTCACAAAATAGCAATCTCTATTCCCACTTTATCACATCCACTCCTACTCCTCCCCACCCCATATACATTTCCTTATTTTCCCCAAAGAACAAGCCATTAAGCTATAAAAGACTATACCTTATCTTCTAATGCTAAATCTGTCTACAAAATTTTCAACACGTCCATTAATCAACTCTATCCCCTACCTCTTCCCTGCTTTCATTCAAAATTCTGACAACTTACAACTCTTATTTCACCATCTCCCACCCCACCTACATCACACACACAATTTGCCAAATATAAGAAAAAGAATTTCCATTCCTCTCCCCACTAACTGATGAGACATTGTCATTTCAATGTCAAATAATGTACACTTTGTAGTAAATAATCTGTACATGTTCTAAATTATAATTTATAATAAATATTCACAGCTCTATTTTATATCGAGCACTGTTTTAAATTAATGTTTTGAACGTTGTCAATTTTTTCTTCGTTCCTTATTCACTTGGATATATATATGTGTGTGTGTAAATACAGATTAAAAGATAAGGCAGTGAGTGAGTATTAATCTTAGAACCACTGAAAACATTTATGAAGCAAAGTTGTCATCATCATTAGAGAAAAGTGTCAGGCAAAGTTCTCTACTGAAAGATGAATACCTTGGAGATGTGGATCCTGAACTTGTTCTTCGTTTCCAGTACAGGCCCTAATGGAAGGAAAAACAGAATTTAAAAATGATTACAAAGACATTTGAATAATGAAAGCAGAGAATCACAGATTGTTGATGTTGCCAGTAATGAAGAGAGAGAGACCTGTAGAAAAAGGTCAAAAACCATACTTACACTGGAGACTGGTTGCTTAGAAAAATTCATATGTGCATAGAGCACCACTCCAATGTCTTTATGATCTGTTTCCATGGCAATAGCCAAAGCATTCTGGCCATCCTGCAGAGAAGAAGAAAAAAAAGGTCATCAACAATTTCTACCAATCAAATAATACTTTAATACATTACATCAGTTTTATTTACTATGACAAGATTTCCACAATAAAATTGGTATTAATCAACCAATGTTCAGAAACCTTTTACGATATACTTATATGAGCAATATATCATGAGTTTCAGCTTATATGACCTTACTTATATATATATATATATATATATATATATAGCATATTTGGGGTGTGGAACATAAATTTTTAAATTTTCATCCTCTCTACTATAATAAAGACAATTTTGTGTGTGTGTGCATGTTTATATATTTCCCTCCTGTCATGCTCATGAAAACAACATCAGCTCAGTCCGTTAGCAAAGAAACATTGGCTCAGTTTATTCTCTTTACTACCAGTCATGAAAACTCTTTCTGCATGTTTGATCTTTAACAGTAGCTTATTTTATTATGCTCTCATTATGATTGAGCTCTCTAGAGAAGAAAATTTTAAAAACAGTTTCCACTTCTGCGATATATGTGTGACTCTTTAGAAATTAATTGAGTTCTTTTGGTGACTGGTGTGTGTATACACTACTTATATACAATCACGTTAAAATTTTCCTTCTCTTATTCCATGCACCTATGGCTTGGAGGTAGTGACTCCAACTGACATCAAATTGGTCGAGTTTTGATCCCAGCCAGAAGCAAGTGGATGTGTCTAGCCACATTGATAAGCTGTGATACAGCAAAACAGGTTTGTATGTGGATAACTAATATATATATATATATATATATATAGTCATCTGCAGACAGATCTGTTTCGCTGTATCACAGCTCATCAGTACGGTTAGACTCCGATTGCTACACAACCCAGGGTCGAAACCCGACCGATTTGGCGTCAGTCGGCAACTCTACCCCTGGGCCATGGGGCGTTCGGTGGAAGGAGGCAGTCTTTTTAGTGATATTCTATTATAATAAAGGTCATTGTGTATTTTTATTTACTTATAAGGGATTATTATTTTTGTTTTTTTTTCTTATGTCTTAATGTAAGATCCTCAATAGTAGGTACATCAATATATATGTTGCCGTCATTTTAGACAGCATATCACTATATATCTGTTACCATCATTTTTTTACTGTACAGGCGCACTAGTTTAGAAATATACCCCAAAACATATAGGCCATACAATTTTAGGAAAATCTATAATAAAGTGGAAAAAGGACAAAACATGTCACATGAAATTCTTTCTACTTTATCATAGATTTTCATAAAATTATCTTTTAAGCTAAGATGAGTTCTTTTCGATTTGACAACCAACATTAGGTTTTTATTCAGTTAAGTTTTCTATCAATTTTAACATTTGCAGCTGTTTTTATTGTTTTCCCCACTGACCAGAGATCTTTGTTAGAATATTGTTTTCGATTGGATTACTATCTAGACATGTTGTTAGTCATTCCAGTAACTATTTTAAAACCTTTTCTTTTTTAACAAGGTGGGCAATAGCCAGTTTTTCAGAATATAAAGGCATATAATCTTACATCAATATACTCTTTAGCTTAATGACTGTTTAGAATCACATTTCTGTTGCCTCAATTCTCTTTATCTGTAATGTGATTGTCAAGCATTCATATAACAGTTCAGTCGTCTTTTTCTTGATCCATGAAGTGATTGTCCAGCATTTAATGCCATATAGGAAGACTGATTTATAACAGTTCAGTAGTCTTTACTTTGTTTCTAATTAAATTTTCCTGTTTCTTAAAACCTAGCTTAGATTTTTGAATGCATCTTTCATTATCTCAACTCACTTTTGAATTTCTCTTAAGATACTTTTTGTACTTGTTTTAATTTTGGTGTCTCAAATTTGTGATTCACACATTGATCTGTTTTGCTAACAACCATACTACCTTCTTACAATTGATGTTTAGTCCTTTCTTCTTGCCTTCCTTTACTAGCTTCTATAAAAGTTCCTTCAGTTTTCTTTTTGTGTCTGCTATCAACACTGTTTCATCTGCATATCCAATGTTGTTAAAATTGTGACCACCAACAACAAATCCTGGTTGGACTTCTAATTCTCTCAGAATCACCTCACTATATAGGTTGAATAAGTTCGATGAGAAGACATCTTTTTTACACTCCTTTCTATTTATAACACTATTTCTAGTGCCAAGAAAGAGGGAAAAGGAGAAGAGATAATAATTGAATATTTTTTCTTTCTTCTTCATCTCCTAGAAGTTAGGTGAGGGATATTCTAAGACCACCAACGAAATAAATAGAATTACATCCACCGAAAACAAATAACCACTCAAGATAATGTTTTTTTATGACTCTTGAGCGCTAGCTACAAAATTCGATTGGAAGAATAAGGATTCTGTATGATTTCTTGTTGCTAGGTTCAGAATGGTCATTATCACGAAAAGTGAGTCGCTCAGATATTGTAAAATTCAACAACCATTGATAAAATGTCTTAAGATTTAATTTGAAACAGACTTTTCCCTTGCATGAAAATTGTTGGAAGAATTTATGACCCTTAGAGACAAGCCATCTCCTGTTGAGAAAGAGACAGAATTCCCAGAAATAAAGTTTGTTTTATAAAGAATGCTGATAATTAAAAAAAGGAACATGTGGTTTTTCTTTTGACTGAAGCTAGATAATTTCTTACAGTGGTAAAGTGAGAAAACCTATATAATAAACATCTCAGGTCAACAGATTGAAATGATAAACACTGATGTGAAAAAATGGCCACACACCAAAGGTTCAATGGGAAAGAAATCTTAGAGTGGTAAATAAAATTTTGCTGTTTGTGCTGGACCACACATCTCAGGTAGTGGTAAAAGGCAGTCACACAGGAGAGGAGATGTGTTTGATCAGGTGACCAAAAGGAGGATCTTTTATTGGTCATTTGGAAATGCTAAGCGTACATAGAGTGCATCACAACCACCCCTGTTGGATCAGTATAAGCAAGAGTCAGTGGGGTTTCAGAGTAGAGTTTGACAGTTCAAAAGTGAGTTAAGATGCTTTTTCACATGACTGCCTGCCTTAGAAGAACCTCCGACTTAAGCCTGATGCCATACCAACTAACTTAGATAAAGTGTTACATCCTGTAGAAGCTGTGGGTTGGAATTGTAGTTGTCTGCATGCAAGAGGGATAAACTAACCAAATTCTGAGCATAAATATAACATTTCTTGTTTCAGTGTCTTTAACAAACCTGAATTGTTTTTGACCTACTTCCAGTCTAATATTGCTGCATGTGCTATTTATCAGAATCCAGATAAGTTTTGTTATATGGTATATTAAGTTAATTGCCTGATAGAGTTCACATTCGTTCTTAGTGAAAAAAAAAACGAATCTACAAAGGTCTTCTGTTGTATCACCAGTGATATATTTCATTTATCATGCTTATAATTTTGTCAGTGCTAAAATCATCTAACCTTTTTATTACAATCCAATTTGGTCTTGTTGCTTTGTTCTATTTGGCCAGTGTCAATTTCACTTCAAATTTTAATATTTATGATCATTTGTTATTTTTGTGTATTGCTTGTTGTCCTCTTTCACCATAGAAGAGTTCTCCATCTCTGTAATATTTTTTCTTTTTTACTTATCATTGTTCTTTGGATTGTTGATGAGCATATCTTTTTGTCATAAACAAGGTGTAATAAACATATCACATTATCAACGGAAAAACAATAGAATGAGCCTGGAGATAGTTGGAGATAGTAAAAGTTAACATGCAAACAGTAGGTCATTCTCATTTGCTGTTCATCAAATCCAGTGTACAGGACATAAAATATAAAATAAATCATGTTGAAATTATTTGTTTTGTTTTTTTAAAGATCCACATAAAAACAAAGAAAACCAATGTAGAAAAAATGGTTTATTTATGCCTGGTATTTTGAAGATTCAAACAAATTTGATATTTTTTGCAATGCTAATCCTAGATCAGTCAGTCAAATTATTCTAAGAAAATAATTCCATTCACCAGATGGGGAAAAAAATTCAAATTAATATTACTACTTGAGCTGCCAGATTTAAAAAATCTAATGTTTCAGTGACAAATGTTCACTGTGCCACGGCTTTAGCTCACTAACAGCTGATGATATTTACAGCTATTCAACTATGTACAATGACGTCATTGGCAAGGTCTAATATTGATTGCCCCTCCTTGACAGGGAATCAGATTCCAGTTTCCTAAAAGCAGCATTACTTAACACCCAACTACCAAGAACTTAAAAAGCATAATTTCTATTCAGGCTGAAAAACACAGCATTTGCTACAGAACAATGTTCACTTTATGTTTTTTTGTTTTTTTTTTTACTCAAGGTTTTAATGCCACTAAGACACAGAGGGATACAATGAGTGAAAGAGAGTGAGAAGATTTTACCGTGGAACAGCTTCTTCCCATAAATCACTATTCTGTGGAACAAGCTCCAAAGATCAATGCAATCTTAACCTGTTCAAGTCAAGAGTTAACCATCATCTTCCCCTCCTATCCATATAAATTACCCCTTAATATAACCTGGTAATCCTATTTTTAGAAGGCCGGTATTAATTTTAAGTGATTTTCAAGATGAGAAAAGATTTCTCTAAAATTATAGAATACAATCATTTTTGTCAGGGAAAAGTAGCCAAAGTGTTAACAGGTGAAAAAATCTAGATACAAAGTATACTGAGTACAAAATTATTTTTAAGCAAATCTATTGTGATTCCAGTCACAACATCTGTCAATGGTTTTGACGATGGGTGACTAGGTCGAAACAAGGCCTTGACAATTTCTTGTGTACTGAGTTACCAGGACAGTTGATATGAGCAGACAGACAAATAGAGAGAGTGTGTTTATTATTGAAAGTCGAAATGGTTAAATATAATTGTTTTCATTTCGAGCTGATAAAAGTTATACAGGGAGGGAAATCAAAACCTTACATCCTTCTTTCCCATGCAAGTTGGGGAGCTTGTTTAACAAAATCAGAATGCAAAAATGAAATGTGTGAGTCGGCTCCTGTGTGTGAACAGAAGAGGTTGAAAAGAGATTTGAAATGTGATCAGCCTGAAAACACACCTGCTGCTAGAAATAGAAGACGGGAAATATTGCAAATTCAATCAACTGATTGTCCCGTAGAAATAAAACACAAATATTATCGTGTTAAGGAAATACCAGCCAACTGATATTTCTTTTCAGTCACTTATTTTGACTTGCTTGTAATCATTCAAGATATATATATATATATATATATATATATATATATATATATATATATGTGCACACACACAATCATTGTGGTCTTGAATCTGGTTTCTATCATATGCCAATTCCTTGCATGTCTAGACCAGCCTCGTCAAGTGGTAATAAGCAATCCTGTTTTGGCTTATTCAAGATCAACAACACAAAGTGGGTGAAATCGGCCAAAGGTCAGGGAAGTTGACTGGATGCAGCCAGGAGTCATGTTATAACCCTCTACCTCAAGTGACCCCCAAACCTTGTACAGGGCAAAACTTATGGTTAAAAAAAAAAAAAATGGAGAAGTGAGAAATAGGACAATAAAAGAACAGGGTTCAGGGAGATAGTAGATAGCAATTGATGTTGCATTTAAATTTTTGAAGATTGTAGGTGGCAGGAAAGCAAGAAATTGAAAGGGAGTCCCACAGGCGAGAGAGAGAAGTCCCAGGAAAGAAACAGTAAATTAAAGGTGACTAAATAAAATATTAATTCTAATAAGCTTAAGGAACAAGCAATTCTTCACAAATTTTATGATTTGAATATCTAAGTTTCATAGATATCTTGGAAACAACATGCCATATTACTGCAAAGACTTACATTATCTGTGAGTGTGGCATCACATCCAGGATGAGCCAGCAGAGTTTTCACAATATCTCCATGTCCATGTTCACAAGCACACATCAGGGCTGTGGAGCCATCTTCATCCTGACAATTGACATCTGCTCCAGCCTCTAATAACATCTTCACCATATCATCTCGCCCATGACTGACACAAAGCATCAAAGCAGTCTGGCCAGCCTGAAAGATTAAATTAAGAATATTACATGGACATGAATATATACACCATGATTTTTTTTTATATTAAAATATCTATTCAATTTACATAAAAAATGCAAAAGAAATAACTATATTATCAACAAATAACCACATTGCTTGATTGATAGAAGGAATTAAATAGTCTTTACGAATGGAATTGCAACTGGAAATTTTCTATGAAACGTGATTATACAGATGATTACTAAAGAAAAAGAAATGATGGCATTTCTTATTCCATTAGAATGGTATCTTTATGAGCCAAGACTAGAAATCGGAAAAAAAGAGGTTTACCATTTAAAAGTAGCCAAGCATTAAAATAAGGCATAAATGGTTGTATGATGTTTAAAAACTTAGGTTATTATAGAAGAGAAGATAAAAGAAAGCCACTTTATAAACCAGTAAACATTTAGGAAAAGTAGTGGGATGTGCATTGTGGTGCAGTAGACATCGACTCGGAATGACAAATCTGGGAGCTGAGTTCGAATTCCAGTTGAATTCATAGCATTCACTTACGCACAAATACCTTTGGGAATGGTATTAATCTGTCTCTTCCCTCCAGTTATGGGTCAAATTGGGTTCTATAGCCTTGGCTGGCAACCAGTCTACCACAGAAAGCAATGACAAACTACTGCAGGATAATCTTCTGCCCAGTCAGTCATGCATCTTTTGAGACATGACCGCCCAAAGCATGTATCACGTATGGCACTTAACTGACTGACTGAGTGAGCAATTGAGGTGAACAGAGTTTTGACATCCATCTTGACAATGAGTTGATTTTTGCTTTAATTTTCAAATTGAGTGAACAAGTGTCAGTCTGAAGATGAAGTAATAAGTTTTAAGTCTAAACTTACCAAATCTCACATTATTGGTCAGAGCTTTCAGAAAATTTGCATTTCTAGCTCAACCTAACAGCAAACATTTATTCTAGATGAAAGACATGGAAAATTTTAAATTATGAAATAAGAAAGTCCAGAAACTTCTTCAAAATCTATGTTGGCATCTTGAATACAGACTGATTGGCTATCCTATATAGGATAAATGTGGTGCCTAATAAAGTGAAAACTTTAGCATCTGTTAAAGTTCATTCAGTGTTAATTTCAACAAAATTCTTAAGTTTCTTTCTTCATTTAATGAAAAACTTTCAATCAAAAAAAGAAAGTGTCTTGCAATATCTGCCTTTATCTATACAATGAAAGAATTGATTCACACAAAAAAAAAAAATATCACTGAAAAAAGACAATATACTTAAGTGATTGTATTAAAAGATTCGATTATTTGAGAAAGAAGTTTTTCCTAAAACTTCTCAGCAGTCAGTACATTTTTTCCTTAAAATAAAAATAAATTAAAAAATACAACTTGAATGTATTTTTGGAAAAACAATGAATCATTCTGCACAAATGAGTTTTATGAGGGAAATTTTTTTATGATCAAATGTTCCTTTTTACTACATGATTAAATTAAACTACTATTTATATAATTAAAAAAAAAAAAAAAAACACACACACACACACACAGTAGACTTAAAATTTTTCTCATTTTTTTCCCTTTTCCAGTCCCAGACTTCACAATATTATTTCTTCAATTATAGATATCTGAATTTGTTAAGAGAAATAATTTAAATTTAAAAAGAAAAATTATTTTCATTATATTGACTATTTTAAGAGAAAAAAAAAAGATTCAATTTAAAACAGACTTTTTTTTTTTTTTTTACACTAACAGAAAAAGAAGAGATGGCAAGGAAGAGATTAGACTCCAAAAGTAAAAGTGAGAATGCAGAACCTGGAAGAATTCTTTTCATGTCAAAGATCAGATTAAAAGTAGCCACTTAACAGAATCTAAATAGCAGGTTCCAAAATGGAAAGAAATGAATATATATATATATATATATATATATATACATACACAAGGTGGTATAAAAGCTCCTCCACAATATACTCTTTGACTGTAACATCTAACAAGAACATAAACAGACAGCTAATGCTGTTAACTAACCTATTGAGTCAGTCTACCAATAAGTTCCATGCTATTCACTCATGTACAGTTTTTAAGTTAAGTTTCCTAATGTATTGCAAGAGTCATATAATATGACAAATCCAAGTAACATACCTGCAACAAATACTGCAAAAAGTTTAACAAATCTGCTCTTGAAAGAATCAAAGAAACAAAATGATTTTTTCTTTAAGCCAAAAACAGATTTTTCAGTGGTATGGACATTTCAAATCTCATCAAATGTTGAACATCCAAACTGAGTAATTACCAGCAAAAACTGGGGGTGGGGGTTGTGAATGCAACCATGAAAACAGTCACCAAACAATCTATCAGGTATCTAACAACTGAATTCAAAATTTAATTAAAATTAAACAGAAATCATTCAAGAAAGAAACTTCTGGTGTATTAAGGTGTAGAAGAGGCATTGGAATTGCTGTGTATATTCCCAAGGGGACTATATTGAAGAAAAGAATGGAAAATTTATATAATACCTAATATAATGAAGTATTTTGTTTTTAAAGTTTACTTCAGGAACTTTCCAACACTACCTCATTCAATGAAAATTTTCAATTCAGCTTCTATTTGATAATAATGTTCTCTCATTCAATTTATCCCCAGAGTTTAAGAAACCAAATTGCATCAAATTGTAGAATCTGAAACCAGTTAAATTTTTTTTTAGTTTTACTCACCTCTGACGCTCTAGCATTGACATTACCCAGGCTAAATAACCGTCGGACCACATCTTGGTGCTCCTCCGTCTGAACATAAGCAAGAGAAGCCAACATAATAGCCGAATAACCAGCCTTATTTTTTTTGTCAACATCACACACACCAGTGTCCAGCAGCAAATTCACAATTTCAAAATTAGAATGAGACACAGCATAATGGATAGTACAGTTGCCCTGAAAGAAACAAAAACATTTACATTATACATTTAAAAATATTTTAAATGAATTCAAATCAAAACAAATTTCTTTTTCATAAAAATATCATTAAGAATATTATTTATAACAAGTGGGCCTATGACAAAAATTGACAGCAAAATATTTATATTCATATGCCATCTAAAATTATGGCAACATATATATATTGATGTACCTACTACTAAGCATCTTAATTTAAGATTTAAAAAAAATCCAAATAATATAAATAAATACTTAACTTTCATTATAATAGAGAGTGTGTGTGTGTGTGTGTATATATATATATATATATATTTCTTCACTATACAACAACATAATTGCAAAATATAAAATAAGGCACTGTTAAAGAGTGAACACGCGACAAGAGCTTTCATAACCTGTAATAAAGTTTCATATCTGTTAGTATAGAGAATGAACTGAGACAATGTTGCCTCATTACTCTCTCTCTATGACCTTGACAGGAGGGAGATATATATATATATATATATATATATATATATATATATATATACACACACACACACAACTGGCTTTATTATAATAGAGAGGATTGCTTGTAGTTTATAAGCATATTTCAAAGATGTTAACCAACAATGCTAAATTTTATTGTTATAAAATTTTAGAGCACCAGTAGCTATTCACAATAAAAAGGCAAAATGGCTTTATCATTCCAGTGAAAAAAATCTGAAGGATGCATTACTAATTTTTTTAACATTTAACATGAACAATAAATACACATGAAAAGCAGACTTTTGGGATTCTTATATATTTCTGAAGAACACGACAACTTCATGAAGCAGTGATCAACAAAAAAAACTCCCTCTTGAGACAAACATTTACACCCTTGTGCAAATTAATTACAACTGCTTTGTGTTTTCTTTCACCATACAGTCAGTTTCAAACCCACTGGAGTGAAAGGGTGTAATAGATTTCTATTTTTTTCTTAGATTAGGTCAATTGATTATGAATCTATTTTCGAGGTGTATGATGAAATTCATTTGGCCTTGAAAAATATTACACCATCTGTAATTGCCTCAGATATTTATCATGCCCAGACACTACTGTCTGGACTCTTGATTAGTTGTCTTATGCCTATCTTTTGTGATGGATGTTACTCTAAAGAAGCGTATGAAAATTGTAACATTGAACAAACACATTGGCAAGCCTTACAGAGAGATAGCGGAGATTGTTAGTGTCAGCCTTTCAACTGTCAGTCATGTCATCAAGGCAAAGAAACAAATTGGATCCATCAATCCAAAAGGGATAAGAAAAAAACAACACTAAAAGATGATGCATACGTTATCAGAGAAAGTGTGAAAGATCCTAGGAAGACATTATTCATTTTGTTTCAGTTAATTTGCACAAGGATGTATTGAGGGGATTGTTTTTTGTTTTTTTTAGGAAGGGGAAAGAAGAAAAGGTGGTAATAAAAAAATATATTTAAAAATGGTTGTTTATGTACACCATAGGAACAAAAGTTTTAGGTTTTTTTTTTTAATCAAGAATCTAAGTTCAACAAAGCAGGCAGGAACTCAAGTATTAACAAGCTTGAACTGTGGCCAGTCGGTAAATTCATTGACTCATAAAATGGGTATCTTTGCTTCGTTATTAATATCAAGGATTATCAAATTATAGCAACAACATGCAAGAGTGAGTGGAATTACAGATAAAAATTGAAGGGGGTAGGAAGGTAAAACTTCAACTTATCAAAGCTACATGAGATTAACAAATGCAAAATTAGTTTGATACAAATGTGGACATTTCAATCTTACATGACCAATAACAGACTAGCACCTGGTAGTGACTAATCAAGCAAGTAAATGAGCAAGAAGTCACTCCTTCAAAGAGGCAATCTCATTTGCTTATGGTGACATGACACAGAGTTTAGTGAGCACAAAAATTACCTCGATCAGTGACAAAGAAAATCCTGTCAACTCACTCAGTTCTATCTTGGTGTAATTGGCACTTTATGCCAGCTGTCTACAGCAACAACAAAATATTCGCTCGCACACACACACACAAAAAACAAAAAAAAACAAAAAAACATTCACCAAATCAACCAACAACATACTTAACAAGCAAAGCAGAGCAGTCTGATGACTTCAGATGTGTGCGTGTGTAACACGAGCAACACTTGAGCTTGCCACAGACCAGCTAACCAACTTATTCAAAATTTCTAATGACTAATCAGGCTGTTTCCATAAAGAAGATGACTGGAAAATTAATAACTTAGAGGAGGGCTCCCCCCCCCCCAAAAAAGTTGGTTAAGCTCAAAATCAAATAATTGAATACCCACTAGAATCAAGCCGAGAAAAGTTATTCACAATTTATTTGAGAAAATTTGTCAGTTCAGTAAATAAAGAGCCTAATTCTTACAGGTACCATACGTTTCCGATTAATATAAGAATTTTTAGCCAAAATCAAATTCTTTGATATTGTAAATATTTGACAATAGTAATGCCTTATTTCAAAAAGAACAATAATGTTAACAGGCAATAGCCAGAAATCAAAATCTTGTGCTTGAAAATTTCTTTTTTACAGTTTATCAACCTTTTAGGAGTCATTTAAAGCTAGAAAATTTTGGATTTTAAGAATAATTTTTTTTTCTTTTTGCAAGTGAATATTGCATAAACAATTTTTATGAAATTTTTTTCAGCTACAAATCCTACAATTTAACCCATAGCTGGTGAGAGAAAAGAAGGGTTCATACCTGTCCCAAGGGTATTTACTTGTACTTGTTGTGGCATTCAATTCAGATCGTTTGAGCCAACTCTCAAAAAATTTGCTGCATCCTGAATGAAAGCTAAATAAGCTCGATAGTTGGATGCAATGGAGTCAGTAAGAACTAATCAATTACACAGTTCCAATGGATGCAGCAGAGGTCAAATGCATAGATGTACTATTTTATAGGAGTTTCATTAAGAATTTGTGTTCACAAGCAGTCCCCCCAGCCACATGTATGCAAACTTGAACTGTGCGCTCCAAGCAGTGATTCAGTTCTTCTTCTATGTGCTCTGTCCTTTTCTGCCCATGGGCGATCATGGCTTTCCATGTCTCCCTATCCCTGGTAGCTCTTAGTACGCTTTTTCCTGTTACTCCAGGCAACCCTCGTTCTGTTATCCACCTGATCAGGTCCTTCAAATATGTTATCTACTACTTTCCCCTGTCTTTTTCCCCCCTCTATCTGGCCTGTTAGTATCAGGTTCTTCAAGCCCTCTTTCCTCATTGCATGTCCCAGGAACTTCAGCTGTCTCTTCCTGATGCTCAGTATTAATTTCCTTTTTGTTTCCATCCTTTCCAAAACCTCATCATTGCTCACATGCTCAATCTATGATATTTGCAGCATCCTTCTGTAGAACCACATTTCAGTTGCTTCAAGTTTTTCCTAGAGCACCTAAACATTCACTTTCCACACCCAACCCAATTCAGTAGTGCCAGGGTGGTGACAGGGTCACATGGGAAGGAATTTGACTGTCAGAGGTGAGACACATGGTCATGAAGTGATCACATGATAATGTTGTACAGTCTATTTTGAGCCACTTTGTAAGCTAGCAGAGTTTGTTGCTCAAGTTGCGCATATTGTGCTCAAAAAAGCATCTTACAGTTAAATATTTGCTATGAAACAAGTGGAACTAGTAGGGTAGTAATTTTAACAAGGGGGGTGACACCCTTTCACCTTTCTCTTATCACCTTTGACTACGTATTGAGAACATCCCTCGACAGACATCATCATGTAGGTTTTTGCTTGATCAACAAGACTCAATTCTATATCCTGCAAAAAAGTTGACAGATATTGACTATGCAAAACAACCTAGTTATCACTGCAGACACAACAATTCCATTGTTCTTGTACATCATCTAGAAAATACTGCCAATGATGTTGGACTCTTTGTCAATGTCTCTATAAGTGAATTCATAAGCTTCAACCAGCAAGGTACAATACAAACTGTTTCAGGTGAATCAATAAAATCTATCTAATCTTTTATATACCTAGGAAGTGAAATAATTTTTACTGAAAACGATATGAAAATTTGCATATCTAAAGCCTGGATTGCCTTAAATAAAATGAATGTAATCTGGAAATCTGACCAACCAAAAAACCTCCTCAGATATTCTTTCAAGCCACTGTAGTGGTGCTGTTAATGTATGGTGCAATCACTTGGGCATTAATTAAAACCCTAGAATCTAAGCATGATGAAACCTACACTCAGATGCTGAGATCTATACTTAACAACTTGGAAACAACATCCAACTAAATCACAACTTTATAGAACCATCCCTGATATTTCTACAATCTTATGCAAATACAGAATGCGCTTTGTAGGACATTGCTGGTGCCTAAAAACAAGAACTTATTAGTGATCTACTGCACTTGTGGTGCAGTGGATATTGGCTTGGATTGAGAAATCAGAGAGCAGAGTTCAAATTCTAGTTGAATTTGTTGCATTCACTTACACACAAATACCCTTGGGAAAAGTATTAATCCCTCTCCTCTAGCTATGGGTTAAATATCAGAACAGATTGGGTTCTATAGCCTTGGGTGGCAACCAATCTACTACAGAAAGTAATGGCAACTTACTGCAGGAAAATCTTCTACACAGTCAGTCATGCCTTGAAAAAGTCATGATCATCCAAGCGTATATCACGTATGACACTTAACTGACTGACTGACTGCACTGGAAATTAGCCATAATGCAAGACTGGGTTGGTCACCCAGCAACCCCCTACATTGACCAGCTATGTTATGACACAGAATACCACCCTAATGATCTTCCGACCTTGATGCTGGTTGGTATGACAAAATCATGAATATCCAAGCTAGCCCGAGTGTATAAAAAAAGTAACTTTAGCAAAAAAAGATCAAAGGAGTTCCTTTGAATCATTGTAAATAGAAGATTTGCAAGAAAAGTGGCATAGAGAATTCTTTTTAAAAAGCTAAAAATTACAGAATATTTTCTATGGCTGTAAAACAAAGATTATTTTTAATACTGAAACAGACTCAGATTTATCTTAAGCAGATGAAGACAAATAGAGAAAAAAAAATAAAAATATTTTCCCTTCAGAAGAAAAGAAATATTTTAAGACTAACTGATTAAAGACCGTTAACACTAAATCAGATCAAACACGTCTTTTACAAATCTCACCCCGACAAAAATATTTTAAGAAATAATTAAAAATCAAAACAATCCTGATAATCAAATCTTCTGTTGAGACAAGGAATAATTTTTACTGTGAACAACAAAATGCTTTTCAGACCACTGATAAGAATTTAACAACATTAAATTCAGGAAATGTCCAAAATGTTTGCTAATAGCATGAAGAGAAGTGTAGCTGAGAAAACTGATACTAGAAAAGGTAAAATATTAATTTCTAAAAGAATGTAATTCAACAAAGGACAAAAAATAAATGAAAATGAACATTAGACTAATAAATAAATTGAATGCTGATAAATGTCTAAGATCTTATAAAATAAGTGAACTGTTTTTTTGAACATCTGTCTAGATTTCTGAGATGATGTATTGTAACTATTTACACCATTTACATCGTTCAGACTGTTTTTCTCATCTTTATTTTTATATTCACCACATTCCAGCTGTTGTCCACTCCGGCCTTCTTCAGGATCTGTTTATATTTTTGAGATGAGGTATTGTAATTATTTACACTATTCACATTGTTCAGACAGTTGTCCTCGTCTTTATTTACATATTCACAATGTTTCGGTTATTGTATGTTTTGGCTTTCTTCAGGTGATATATGTTGGAATTTAGAACAATCTACCCTGATGAATAAGATAAAGGGTTCAGTTCAAAATTCCAACATATCTCACCTGCAGAAGGATAGAGCATACAGTGGCCGAAATGTCACAAATATGACAAAAAAGATGAGGACAACAGTATGAACAATGTAAATAGTGTAAATGTTCTTTTGAAATAGATAAAAAGATCAGGATGAGAATTAACTTTTGTTTCGTTAAAAAGAGTCTTTGTAAAAGAATCTTATCTAGTTAATTTCTTTAAAAACACCTTAAAGGAATTCTGTGCAGAAAACATCAAATCTTGTTAGCTTTGGCATAATATCTAGCATTACACAAATAGCATCTGACATTGATTTATCAAATGAGCAACTTGGTGAAAATTGCATCAAAACTTAATCTCTTAGAAAATCATGCATTTTATATTGATCTTGATTTTTCAATATTTATTAATGGCAAAAATCAATAGAAAATGACCAAATCTTTAATCAGATTACAAAACCAAGACAGAATTCCAATAAACAAAAGATTTTTGCACTTTTTATATCAGAACATTAAAAGCTTTGTGATCTAATTTTAACAAGTTGCTATTTCTGCTAACATTAATTTTGGATAAATAGAGACCAGCATGCATACTTTTTAACTTTCTCTATTTCTATACTAACTGTTCACTGTCCTTGACTTTTCCATTTTTTTTTTAAAATCTAATTTCATTTTCAACTTTTTAACTTTAAAATATCACAGACAATTTTTAAGAATCATAAATTAACAAAAGCAAAAAAAAATGTTCTTAAGCGATTTCCTTTGCTGACATTTTAAAAACAAAACAACTTTCTATTTCAACACATTTATTCAATAAACATGGAGAGAGAGAGAGAGAGAGAGAGAAAAAAAATGTTACTTACATTGGCATCAAACATGTTGACAATGTGTTTCAGCAGTTTTTTATCAATTTCATTGAAACAGGAAAGATAATCTTCAACTTGGTGAGGGTTAGACAACTTGTGGCTAGATACCCTGAACCAATCTTGTTGTATAATATTTAAACTTGTATTCTGGAATAAACAATCAAGAAAATTGTGAGAAACAAATTTTTAAATGGCATTTAAATTTCAAGATAAAATTCATAAATAAGTTTCAAAGAATAATTCTTTGTTTTTAAATTATTAGAATAAAAGTTAGATGTATGTGCATGCCATTATCAGCACGGAAAGTGGCATTGGTATGTTGGACTCAATTTCCAATCAAGGCCCTTGCATTCACTTTTGCATAAGTTCTCTTTAAGGGGCATGAACCCATCCCCCCACAACTAGAGGTTAATAGCTTCGATTAGCAACAAGTCTAGAAGGACAACTTTGAATATACTCCTATATGGCAGTGAATGCTGGACAATCTCCTCAAAAGATGAAGATACTCAAAGCAACAGAAATGTGGTTCTACATAAGGATGCTGAGGATACCATGGACCAAACATGTGAGCAACAAGGAGGTTTGGAGAAGATGCAAATGAAAAAGAAACATATTTGACATCAGAAAGTGACAGCTGAGGTTCCTGTGACAATGAGGAAGGAGGGCTTGGAGAACTTAATACTCACAGGATGGATATAGGGAAAGAGAGACAGGGGAAAGCAGAGCAAGACCTACTTGATGGGTTTGAGCAGGTGGATAGCGGAGCAAGGTTAAGGAGAGATACCAAGAGGAAAAATATTAATTGATCGCTTATATCCTAAAAAGACATGGCACATGAAAAAAGAGGAAACTGGCAACTCTATAAAAGCCTACTTGCTAGAAAAACCACAATAGCAACACCTAACAGGGTGGGGGTTATGGCTCTAACATGTTGAGGCTGGGGTTCTATACTTCACAGAAGTATCTACAGGGTTAACAACAAAATAAAAAGGTCACTTACTAGCTGTTTACTTTGTACTTGAGTTGAATCTTCCAAGTACATATTGAGTACTTGACACGCTAACTGCATATCTTCACTCAGTTCATATCTGCAGGAAAGATAACAGACAATTAGAAACACCACACAAAAAAAAAACCTACAGTACAAACAGAACATTTATTTACAGTAGTATATAATCCAGAGAATTGTTCATTTAACCAACTAAAAATGTAGAGTATTATAGAATTATTCAGTTCATGAAATAGTGAAGATATTTTTAATATTTCCAGAGACTAAATTGGAAGTGACTTTAGAAGCCAAAAAGTTAAACAATTTTGATTCTTTTTGTGTAACTAAAAATTTGCTCAAGTTTCAAAAAAGATAATGCAGAAATAAACAAAAAAAAAAAAAGGTGTTTTTTAATAAACTTTTGTTTCAATTAAACTGCATGTCTTTAATTCTTTTATTTTTTATATATATTGTTTCATTTTTTCTCTTTTTATTAATTACATGAAAACCAAAATATCAATTAATTAGTCAGCAATAAAGCCAAATTATTTCTCAGAGAGCAAAATGAAAACATTTGGATATGTATGAAAATAAAATGAAATGACAAAAAGGAAAGAATTAATGAAAGAATTCAATTTTTTGATAATTTGTAATCTTTTTTTATAATTATAATCAAAAAGTTTTTGTCCAAAAGAGAATGAAACAAACCAGAATTCAAGAGGTCTTCATATTACAACAAACAAAATTCCCCTTGGCCAAATCAATAAAAAAAGAAATTAAACAATTTTTCTTTTTACTCAATTTGAACCTAATCTCCAATACCAAATACGATTTTCTTCATCTGCTATGAAATATCTAGAGAAAAACATTTTCTAAGCAACAAGTACTAAATTAAAACATTAATATTTTATATTTCTAACAAAGATACTTTGTAAAATAGAAAAAAAGAGAGATAAAGACCAAACTCATTTAAAGAAATAATGATTATAGAAGGAAAATTATATAAAATTGAACAAACAAATAATCTAACAAATCTAATAAGAATTTGGAAGATTTTGTGGAACACTGATTAAGTTTTGACAAGATTCTTCATATAATAAATTTGAAAGGTTAAAAATTGTCATAAAAGGTCCCCAGAGATTTCCTTTAAAAATGGTGAATCTAGAAAGTCAACTTGTAAAAGATCACTGCCCAAGTTGTTAACAAAATATCTGTCATCTCTTCACTCAAATACTCAGTAGAGTTTGTTAGCTATCATGTCACAATCTATCCTATTTTAATAATAATGGATTCTAAAATCCATCATTGGATTTCAAATGACATTTCAAATTCAACCCAACTAAAAGCAATTTCTTTTTTTTTTTCAAAATAAATTTTGGGGGCCAAGAAAAATAAGGCATAAATTAAAAAAAGATAAACAATTCAACATTTAAGTGTGAACCTTTCTAGTGAAAAAAAAAGACCTGACAGTAATTTGATGTTCACTTGAAATCTAGATCAAAAAAGCAATTTAGTCAATCAAGAGAAAGATCAAAGACTTAATGCATAAAGTAATGAAGTTGACTCTTTCTGGACAAATTCAGTAATCTATGGTCAGTTGATCCCAAGAATAATACAATTTTGCTTTGTAGTCTTTGTAGTGGAGTCTGGATAAAGTGTGAGCTGTATTCTAATTATTTAAAAAAAAAGTGGGTGGGGGGGAATAAACATACAGGAAAACTAAACATTCAAAATTGCTGCCAATACCAAGGCAGTATATATAGGGAAGAATTACACAATCTGCATATGGTAAGCAGCATTCTAAGATAATTTAAGACATTTTCAGAACACGTGTAATGGTAAAAAGTTTTGAAATATTTTCTTCAATCCAAAAGTAAGGAATCTTTTAATAGAAGAATGCATGAGATATTGGATAGATTTTTTAAGTAAAAAAAAAACAAATAGTTAATAGATTATTAGTGAGAAAAAGTGCATTCATAGAGAGAAGTGTTTAGAGCAGAAAGAAATAGAAGAAAACTAGGATGGTTATAAAAATATTACTGAAAGAGTCAAAGGCTCCAATTATGTGTGTTGTTGACAGGAATAAAAAAAAAATACCTTCTGAGTTTACATGAATGGGAGCCTTAAAATATTTTTTTTTAACAATAATAGCAAGAGAACATAAATGCAATTGGGATAAAGTTCTCAAAAAATACCGTTATCAACATGTAAAAAGTAAATTTTTTGTTTTTTAAAAGCAGAAAAGCTAAACTTTTAAAAAATACTGATCGTATTGAGATTTTTTTTTTATAATTATTTAATGTCCATAAACTTGAGTTTTAATCCCAAAATGCAATTATTAAATAACAGATTTAAAGAAACAGCCAAGGAATTTTATATCAAATTTGTAGAGAGCATCTTTGGCTTTTAGCAAAACAAATTCTTGACTCCAGTAAAAATATACTTCAGAAATAGCCTATCAGTATCCATTTCATGATAATTGAGCATTTCATATGTTTACTAATAATTTCTACTAACAGTAAATTTAGATATTAAAGTGTAATATAAAAAAGGTTTGAAAATTGTTTTTCATGACATCAGTTTTATATTTTATCAGGTCAATTTGTTTAACTCATTGTGCCAATTTACCAGTGTAATGCTCCAGCATTTAATCACGAAAAACAAAAATATATACAGATAGAAATGTAAATAGAATAAAGATGTGCATGTGAGCAACTTTGTAGCAGCCATTTGCTACTTTTCACTGCAAATTTCTTCTGCTACACAGACCATTTTTGAAAGAGTGAAATTTATACAATGTCCATAGATGGTGTATCAGCAAGTGCTCAGGTTTCAGTATTCAAGGAATTAAAGCCAGATTTTAATTCCTGTTTGTGCAAAATAAATGCAAATTGAAAAGCTCAATACTGAAAGTAACACTATCAGTTAATATCTGGTATTATCATTTTATTTAAAACTTTAGTCACAAATCCATAAACTTAGGAAATGGTAAGAATAAACTAACGACAAATCTAAAAACACAAGGCCAAAGAAAACGAAAGGTTAACACATTAACTAATAGCATCAATAATCAAGAATTCAAACTTGAATAAATTCCATATTCTTGGCAAAGTTATTTCAAATTCTCAGGCTACTTTTTAGGAAATAATTCACAAGATATTTCATCTTTCAGTAAACTCTTAAAAGAATTTTAAGTCAAATATTGACATCAGAATCAAAATTTGTGACTGAATTTCTGAGAGGAGTTATTCACATATTTGCACATAGACTATCGTCCGCTTCTTTGTCGTGGTTATCGCAATGTTTTTCGCTGTTCTTTCCTCTGGCCTTCATGAGATGTTTATTAATTTGGGTAATCTTCAGGGAATTTCAAATTAGAACCTTTATTTAATCTACAGGAGTAGGTTGTTCTTGTTCTACTGTTCATGCCCAGGAATATGTTATCTAGTTTGTAATAACAACAAGAAAAGTGATAACAAGAGCTTTCATGCTAATAACATAAATAAGAATAAAAATCTATCAACTTTTACTGCAGAATCCAGGACACATCTTTTTAAAAAAAATATTTTTTTAATGAAAATACAAAAACTTAATACAAAAATAAAGAGTTCTGCAAGACAGTGGGTTTTTTGTTTTTCTGTTTTGTGTTTGAAGTGAAAGATATTTGAGGATGAATTATGAAGACAAATAGAAAGAAGGCAACAGGTATTGAAATTGAGATTTGTCATCAGTGAATCACTCGTTTCCAGCCTCAACAATACTGTTTATTTTATTTTTTTCTTTTCATTTACTCTGCTAGTCCAGCTAGAAAAAAGGTCTTTGTTGATATTGTTTTTGCTGGTTCTTTTGCATGTCAAGGTCTACTTACGTCTCCCGGATGTTCTGATCAAACATTTTGGCTCCGGGGATGCCCTGTGCTATGGCTTCATCGTCTTTACAGCTATAAATGATGTTGCCCTGCCTCCCGTCATAGGAGCCCTCCTCAAAGCTGCTGCTGGAAGAGCCTGAGTCCGAATCACTGCTGTCAGAATCACTTGACTCATCACTACTACTTGTCTCAGATCTGAAATCAGACACACAAAACTACAATCAACTGCCAACCCTTACAGATTCATTTCCTCTTGTCTGTTCTTTATGCAGTTGGTGATGCAATAGCTGGTTTGGACACAGCCTCAGAGACACACACACACACTGCCAAGATACACAAGAGGACAACAAAGCTCTACTTGGCAGTTGGTGCTTTTTTTAGCCAATCAGAATCAATGAGCAATTTAGAGTCAAAGTGTGAAACACAAACACAAGATGCATGCAGAAATGCAATTAAGCATGCAGTAAACACTAAAGCCAATGACAATCTTTGGTTCAGTCTCAAAAATAATAGAAACAAAAAACATCACTAAATGCACTTATTTTCTTTGGATTCTTTTGTTATTCTAGCAATGCCAGATTTCAGCTAAATTTTTTTCCCTATAAAATCATTGATGACATTTCCTATTTGAATTTTTGAAGAACATCTGCTTTTCAAGTATTTTCACCATAAGACATTTCACAATAAAATTTTTAAAAAAAAGTTAAATATTCAAAAAATAGTAAAGCATATTTTTTCTCGCCTTTTAAGACTTGCTGAAAAGATAGGGAAGAGAGAAAGAGAGAGAGCGTCCTGAGTGTGTGGATCAGAATCAATGTTCATGCGTCCGAGGCATGCCTGGTGGTAGTGGTGGTCAGTTGGTTGGCCATCCAATGCAGACAGTTGATCTGTTCTTGTAGGGAAGATTGCTTGGCTCAGTCATTAGATATAACACATACACACAGTACATAGACTAGACAACAACAACATGAAGAACAAAACCACAAACCAAGGAAAGTAGTACCGCAAATCTTAAGAGCAGGCAAGACAAATCATGCAACGTAAAAAGGAGTTACATCAAGGTAGGTAAAAGGGAAAACAGATGAAGGTGTTGCAAAGAATTAGCAACAAAAGGAACATTGATTGGAAGGAAGAAGCTGAGGTGGAACATTAGGCAACAAAAATGAGTTTCTGAGGATAAAGACTAAACACAAAAGGGGTTAGAAAAGAATAGGTTGAAACAATAGAAAACAACATGCTAACCCTGGTACTGCCCTTGAAGATTTGATGATCTGTAAAAATGGCCTAGACAGCTAAAACTTAACAGAACTCTCTGGTTACTATTATAAAGATTTGCTTTTAAAAAATCACAACTAACACTATATTGAAGACACAAATTTTGGCAATTTGAAAGATTTTGGGGGAAGGGCAGTACAAGAGTTGTCAAGCCTAAAGTAATGCTGAAAAGTTAAGAAATTGTGATCAATACAAATATATACATATTTGATATTTAATAAACTGAAAGTTAAAAAAAGATGGGTTAGTTGACATTTCTGTATGAAATATTACAGATTACAATTGTCATAAGAAGCACAAGGTATAAAAGTGATACAGGCCAATAGCATAAATAAAAAATACCATCATTTTAAGTAACAATATAAAAAAATAAAAAGGTATATAGTTTATAATGATGTGAAGAAAATTTAAATTATGAATCATTTACAAATTGAACTCAAACATTATTGCTGAAATTAATATTGGAACTTGAAGCTGTATCAGATTCAGAGAGAAAAAAATTATATATACTGTTTTCAAACTGTAAATTTATCTTGTTTACCACTTTCAGCCAATCAAGTCTAATCTGAAATTATGCTTTGAATTCAAAGACTAATAATGAAAAATATATTAGCTAAAAGCATTGATCAAAAAAATAAAAATGAAAACACCAGTGAAAAATACATTAAATTATATTGGAACATTGTATTTGTTTTAACAAAGATATTAATGTATTGGCTACAGTAGCTTTATATAGAAAAGAGTTGCATCAATTTACTAAATCTGAACTAATATTCACTTTCCAGACAAATGGCATTTCTTAATATAGTTCAGCTATTCTAATATTTTATTACAAGATATTATACTCAAAGTTTTAGTATTTAAGAGTTACAAATTTAACTTAAAAATATTATCATTTGAATAAGCAAAATAAAATAACTTAATGAACATAATTTATGTTAAAAATATTGTTTGTTCATATGAAATTAATAAACAGTCCTATAAACTGGGAAGATTAGATTAAAAAGAAAAAATTGTATCATTTATTAACAAACAAGTAGATATTTTTTCCAGACAATTTTTAAGTGATTTATTGTACAACTGGAGTAGACTTAATCTCAAGGTTATGAGATGTATATGTTGGCATTTCTGATTGTCAATACACTTTTCTTTTAACTTATCAAATAGGACCACCTAATGAAAATTCGGGGTTAGGAGATGTGGCTAGTCCTTAATTTTTTTTTTTTTTTTTTTGCTAACTTTTAAATTATATTTTTCCTTCCAAGTTTCTTCCACACCTATAAATTATGCCTACCGTATATATTGAGCTCTCTCTGATAATGGTTAGACATGTTGGATAAAAAATTTAGTAACTTTTTTCCTTCTATTCAACTCGTAATATTTTGAATTTCTGTTGCAAAATTCAATTATATCCAATTCAGAGGTAAAACAAAATATTCTGATTACTTATTTAAACTTGAAATTAATTTTAAATTACAACATTTTCTAATTAAAATCAATTATATAATTTTCCCAATCTGTGCTAATTTTCCCAAAACTGTTCTGATTAACAATAAACTCATTAAATTTTACTAGTTTTACCCTACAAAATGTTTAATAAGATTCTGTTATATACATAAATAGATATAAAGCATGTAAGATTTGCCCCAGCCCCATTCTTAACATTGAATCATTACTATTTAAAACTTATTCTAAGGTTTCATTTTAAAATAATAGCAATTACATGGGCAAAAAGACATTTAAAACAAAACCAAAAGTACACAAGGGAAATGAGAGAAGAGGAGATCACATTCACCTCGAATATAAAATTTCCAAAAAGCATGATTGGAAAGTCAGTTGAAACAAAATAAATAAAAAGCAATTGGTGAGAGAAATTTGCCAATAACATATAAAGGCTTCTTGGCACAAATATACAGAGTCAGATCTGACTGAAAAATAATACAGTATAAAAAATATGTGAAATACAAGAAAGTAAAAAGAATTTATGGATTAAAACGATCTTTAAAATGGAAAAAAGTTTGGAAGCTGAAAATAGTTACTTTATACAAAAACCTTTCCATAGAAAAAAAAAAAGGTTCAGAACTTTCAAGAAAATGTAATATATCAATAAAAGAATGGTTATGCCATCAATTTCAGAGATATTATTACAGGAAACTATAAAGGTGAGAATTCCATTACCAAAGTAGTATGTACAGAGAGAAATATGTCAATATTATATAAATGTACATATGTCATTATACATAAAAACAAGAACAGAGGAAAGTACAGTAGAAAATGGTTAAAGGCAGAAAATGGTTAAAGGCAGCTACAAGAAATGTGAATATACAAGTAAATGACCACGTCAGTAAAGTGAAAGCCATTAATACTTATATATGTGTGTGTGTTACAAAGAGAAAGATTTCTAGGTCTACATTTATATTACAATAAACACAAAAGAAAAAAAAATCTTGAAAGATGAAGCTTTCTATTATTACTAAAGTCTACATGCTGAGCAAATAAAAAGCCACACTCTTAGTGACTGTCTTTATAAAAGAATTATAGTCTGCAGATGCCTTAAATGCCACAAAGTGTCATGTGGTTGTTTCAGATTCAAGAGATGAGAAGGAAATAATCACGGAAAAAGAAAAAATAGCTTTGTATATATTTCTTTGTTTTTCCTAACTTGAGTTCTCATCCTGATACTTTTATCACAATATTTGGACCCATGCATGTCCTCCAGGTGTTGTTGTACAATCCACCCATGTCAAATCACTAGTCTAAGTATGACTGACTTGACAAATCTCTTTTTACATAAATGTGCCAGGTAGGTAATTGAATGACAAAATAAGAAAAAAAAACTACGCAATATATTTCATCCTTAAAAAGGATATTAGACTTTTATAGGATGAAACTCATTTGTCATTTAATTACCTAGCATTAGTCCAATATTTAGAGCTTATCCATACTATTTCTCCCATAAAACTCATACATCAGGTACAGTGAGAGAAAAGACTGGGTACAGTGAGAGAAAAGACTGGGTACAGTGAGAGAAAAGACTGGGTACAGTGAGAGAAAAGACTGGGTACAGTGAGAGAAAAGACTGGGTACAGTGAGAGAAAAGACTGGGTACAGTGAGAGAAAAGACTGGGTACAGTGGTTATAAAAGGAAGGATAAAAAATAAACAGAATTCAAAAGGATAGATGGCAATTGGTGTTGCATTTAAATTTTTGGAGGTTGTAGCTATCAGGGAAGCAAGTAAATGAAAGGGTGTACCAGAGGTGAGAAAAGAAACTGTTGGAGTAGAAGTAGCAGATACATTGAACTAGTTCAATGGTAAAACTTTATAGTTCCTAAAATTGATGGTATAACCATTCTTTTACTGATATATTAAATTTTCTTGAAAGTTCTGAACCTTTTGTTGTTTTTTTTATAGAAAGGTTTTTGTATAAAGTAACTGTTTTCAGCTTTCAAACTCCTCTTCATTTTAAAAATCATGCCAATCTAGTAGAACACTTAATTTCATGCGGTCGAGGCACCAGTAAAAAAAAAGATTGTCAGAAAAGACAGAGGGAAGCCATATCACGTCATTAAGAAAGTCACTGAGGTCGAGACGTCAATTCAGGATTTTGTCAAGAACACTAAGATAAATAGCATCAATAACTGACTAAATATGGCAACAGTATTCAATGCACGGACATATGATAAATTTATAAATGTGCAAAATGGATTCTGACGAGAAAAATGCACAAGAAAAAAAAATAGAAACAACGATCTTTATTTTACAAACCACAATAACAAATTTTAAAATTAAAGAATACTTTAGCAACAGCTAAGTTTTACTTATGCTTCCTCATAAGAAAATGAGGACATTGTAAATATTTTAAAATCTTTGATATTACAGAAAGTTGAATACGAATAAGAAACCTTTTTTTTTTTTTTCTTTTTTCTTTTTTCTTTTTTTTCAAGGTACTGAAAAGTTCTTATTCTGATAAAATGTTCAAAATCTAACTAAATATTTGGGAGCAGAATCCCTTCTTAGTCAAGCTGAGTAAATTTCATCAACCCCTTCATATAAAGTAATTAAAAAAAAATATATATATATATTTCAACTGCAGTTTATGTTACACTTAAATATTTTAATATCTTTAATGTCACAAAAAAAGCTTATTTCAAATAAAAATAATTTTAAATCACATCAACAAGATATTAGCTATGGTATAACAAAAAATGGTATTCATAAAAAAGAAAGATATACATTCAGTCAGTCAAGTGCCATATGTGATATACTCTTTGGCAATCATGTCTCAAAAGAGACATGACTGACTGGCAGAAGATTTTCCTGCAGTAGGTTACCATTACTTTCTGCAATAGACTGGTTGCCAACCCAATCTGTCCTGTCATTTAACCCTTAGCTAGAGGGAAGAGACAGATTAATACCTTTCACAAGGGTATTTGCGCGTAAGTGAATGCAACAAATTCAACTGAAACTCAAACTTGGCTCACTGATTTATCCTTCTGAGCTGATATCCACTGCCCCACAACACATATCCATAAGATATACATTATCTATCCTATAAAATTTATTCCATATAAAATTTAAGATAATTTTTTTTAACATATTACTTACATCAATTATAATATATTGCACTTAGGGAGTCTCAGTAAATTTATAGCTATTGCAATGAACACTTCAACCATCTAAGCAGACATTCACCTTTAGAAACCTGGACCTCCTATATTCAAAAGTAATTTTTTCCATAAAACATGAGACTTCCAGCCAAAACAGTGTAAATTTGTGGAAAACAGTAATATATAACATCCAATTGTTACTGATTCAGTGAAAGATTCTTTATAGATTAATAATTCAATTGAACTATATTTAAAATAATTCATGATAATATATTACATTACTACTTATTTATATGTTAAATTAATATAAATTACTTTCATCTAAGACCATAATTTCTTACACCCAACGTATTTTTCAAAACATTTCAATGCTAACGAGAGACGGTAAAATAAATCTTAATGTAAAAATAAACTGATTTTTGTTAAAGTTTTAATAACCTATCTTTTAAAAAATTTCTAGAAGTTTAACAACAAAGAAAAAAAATAGTCACACTTAAAGCCCTAACAACAAAATGCAGTGTTCAGTATAAGCTAATACAACTGTTATTTCAAATGTAAACTACTTTTTCCAGTACTTTCAATTCAAACAGTTGGATTTATGAGAGTAAAAATAGAACATTTAAGTTGTAGAAATCACAGATGCAAATTCATCAACCAATGTCAGAACGACAGCAATAATAACATCCTGTCAAATATAATGCTGGTCAACATTAAAAGGACAAACTACATCCAATTAACATTTACAAGCAAAGCTTTTACATAATATCCACCACGCATAACACAGAATGTAAGTAATTACTGGGAAAACTGTCCATCAGAATCAAGTATGATGTATTTAACAGAGTTTCAAGTGACATTCACTGAGCCAAGAAAAATGGGTCAGACTATTTGGATGACAACAAAATAGAAAAATTCCAAGTAAAAAGTCTAAATACACTCATGCAGAACAGATTAGTTAAAAAAAAAAAAAAAAAAAAAAATCAACAGAAATAAGGGAGTCAATGAATGGAAAAAATTCTAATGTTTTTTTAAAAAAAAAAAACTTCCACAATGGTAAATGTCATGAAAACAAATGTGAAAATATTTTTATACACTATAAACTGTTTTAAATCATTAACAATTCCAACTTAAATAGAATTGAAATTACAACACAAAACTCAATAGAAAGGCCCAATATTTACACAAAATGTATTTAATAATTCTATAAGTAGATACATTTATTTGCTTGCTCTTCTTTCCTGTGGGATATTTCATATTAAATTACTCTAAAAAGCCTAATAAAATGGTTGGGGTTTTAATCTGGGGGTGAGGTTGAAACTTTTCTCAATATGCAAGAGGCCCTTAATGAAAAGAAAGAGAGCAAGAAATTAAAAGTTCAAAAGACGTTTAACAAAATACGCCACAAAGAATTGATGGAGGTGCTCAGCAGCCTCGACATATTTGGGAAAGGCCTAAGAGTAATCAAGAATCTCTACTGGCAGCAAACCACCTGCATACAGACAGGTAACAAATTCAGCAGATATACAAAGATAGAAAGGGGCGTAAGACAAGGATGTATCTTTTCATCAGATCTATTCAACTTGTACAGTGAGGTTATTCTGAGAACTCTAGAAGTTATACCAGGATCTGTCATTGGAGGCCACAATTTAAACAACATAAGGTATATAGATGATACAGAGCTGATAGTAGACATAGAAAGGAAACTACAAGAGCTCCTATGGAAGGTAGCTGAAGAGACTGACAAGAAAAGACTACAAATAAACTACAAGAAAACCGAATGCATGGTCGTTAGCAAAAAAGGCATCCCAAAATGTCAAATACAGGTGGGGGATACTAAAGTCAAGCAGGTACAAATATTTAAATACTTGAGAAGTGTTCTAACAGAAGATGGAAAGTGCGACGCAGAGATCTGAAGGTAAATTAGCATGGCAAAAAAGCATTCCAGAAGTTGAGTAAAGTATTAAGAAATAGGACAATTTTGCTAGAAACAAAAAACGAGTACCGGATTGCTATGTGATGCTACAAAATAAGATAAAAGTTCCATTTTAAACATTTAAGAAAAGCTTAATACTTAATTATTAGTTTATATTTATAAATACAAGAAAGTTTCATTATCTAAGTGAATATAGTGACAAGGAGAATTATTTAGGACTTAATTTGTGAATTGGTAGTAAATAGCTACTAGGAAAGTTTGTTCACTGTATCATGCTACACAATTTTTCTCTCTTAAATTTTACATATTTACAAGTTTGTTATATATCCAAACTTTGAATATTACTGCCACATCTCATTTGGTACACCTGTTATAAATATTTAGAGATTCTTGATACAATTTTAAGAATCTGTAATGTTATTGGTCCTGACCTGATATTTCGAATTCGGTCACTTTCCCACTACCATAACACAGCTTCCTTGTGCCTTTTCTATAAATACTTTCATGGTAATTGTTCAGATTAATTTTTCTCTATAGTACCTCAAATTTATGAATTTAAATGCAGTACTAGATTGGCAGCTAGATTTCATCAATTTAGTTAAAATGGCGGCTAGATGTCTGTAAGTTCTATCTCACTCCTCACTTGTGGAACTCTTCTGGCTTGCTTCTCAATCAACTTTAGTCTTCAAAAATTTAAATGCAATGTCAATAGTTATCTTCTATCTTCTTAATTATTGTTCTTTTATTGTTCTTTCTTCTTAACAGTATTTTTCTCATTTTCTAACACTCAGAAACATCTTGCATCTAAGTGGCTTTATTAACTTATTTTTACATTTTTTTTTTTATTTCAGTTTGTAATTTCAATTATTTTTATGAACATCTAAATAACCAGCAGCAAAAAAAAAAAAAAATAATTAGGAAATTCACTGTTTTTTGAATGATCCATGGGACTTTCAAAATCAGTTAATTTTAAACAATTTTCAATAAATGAGAATTTTATTAACAAAAAGAAAGTATTATATATACAGTTAAATACCAAATAAAAATTGCTAATAATTATACTTCCATTTGTATGTCTATAAAAAAACTAAAATCCAGTAATACTGAAAAAATGAATACATACATAAAGACGTTGATTATGATAACTAACTTGGCCTTGTGTCATCCCCACAATTTAAAGTTATCAGAAGGTTGGAAAGATAAAACTGTCTCACTTGTATAAGTAAATGAAAATGTATCTATCGAACAGCATAACATCAATTTGTATTTATGAAATTATTAAACTGAAAATGTTCTAAGAGAAAGTGTAGTAAAGAGTTTAAAGAATTAAGGGTTCATTTGTTTTAATGAAGTGTGATTTGTGCAGAAAAAGATATGTATCTTTTGCTGCATGTATTAACAAATAGTAAAGTCTTTGCTCCTCTTTCTTTCATGTGGACAGCGAGTAAGTGCAGAGGAAGGAGGAGAGAAAGAAAATAGTACACAAGAAGGTGAGGGATTGCAGATGTGTGTCGCTGGGATAGTTGTGTCCAATCAGCTTATTTGAAAAATATTTTGTTATATCGTGGCTGTGTTGACTGTTCTCAGCTTTCTTGTCTCTCTGACTGACCAACCAAAAAACATGAATAAGTAGCCAACTTAATCACGTGATCAGCTCCTAACGAAAACTTATTTTGGGATGGCAAGAAATATGACACAGGTCATTTGATAGTTCAATTTGTTGTTTCCTGTGAGTTTGTAAATCGTTCTCTTCTCATTGGTTAATAAAAATTTCACACAGGCTTGCAAAATTTGCCTTGGGCTTTCCTTCAGCAACAGAGCCAATCCTTTTTTCTATTAGTCAAATATAGATTTGACACTGGCTCACAAATTTGCAAATATTGAAGAAAAGAGTTATTTTTATTTCATATTCACCACACATATATGGCCATCTTTATCATGAAAAATTATTTACTTCAGATTTTAACTCGCATATGAATAACAATTATAACTGACAAAAATCAAAAATGATTTATTCAAATTTTTGTTATAGATTTTCTCACTTGGTGACAAAGGAAAAAAAGCCAGATTATTTCATATTATGAGAATAGATGACCAAATTGGAAATTTATTTCAATTAGAACAAAATCTTTTTAGAGGTAGAAACTTTACAAAATAGCTTACTTTCTACTTCAGATTTAAAATTAACAAAGATAAAATAAAACATTTAGTAACCAAAAAATATGATTAGAGGAAAAGTTATATTCTTTATTTTTATTTTTCCTATCAGTGAAATTTCTTCAAAAGTGATACATTATAACAATACATAAGAATCCATGGAAAAAATATATCCAAACAGAATGTGCAAATATTTAATTAATTCTGAAGCAACAACAGAAGCCTAGCTTTTCTGTAATCAGACAAGTCAAAACGAAGAGAGAAAACAATGTTACAAGCCTGACAACACCGTTTTTTGGAGAAAGAAGAGAGAATCTCTTTTGCAAAGTCCTTCAGCATTAAATATCACAAGAAATAGGCATCAATATTGTCCATCTTGGTAAACTTCTCCCACTCACTTGATGAAAAGTAGAAGCAAAGAGATTCAATCCTTTGGCAAATGAAATTAAAAATAGTACAAAAAAGAAACAATACTTTCAAGGCAACCCATTATCTCCTCAAAATATATTTTACCTTTACGGAACACTTCAGCATCAAGTTAAAATAAAAAATACACTCACTTGCAGATGTCAGAAAAGAATATTAATAAACAAGGAATAGAATATAAAACATCTAACTTTGTTCACAGATTTTCCATTGAAATCTCATTTAAGGATTACTCACAAAATATGTGTGGCTCTACAGAAAGATGCTGAGGATACCATGGACAGAACATGTGAGCAATGGAGGTTTTGAAGAGAATGGACATGAGCAGGAAACTGATACTTAACATCAGGAAAAGACTGCTGAAGTTTTGGAACATGTAATGAAGAAGAAAGGCCTGGAGAACCTGATACTCACAGGATGGGTAGAGGGTAAGAGAGACAAGAGAAAGCAATGCATGACATATTTGATGACCTTGAGCAGATGGATGGTGGAGCAGGAATTGAGTGGGATAACTGGAGAAGGGGTATTAAGAGCAACAAGGGATAGGAAGATGTGAAAGGCCATGATCACCTATGTCCTGAAGAGAGTACGTAGAAGATGATGACTCAAAACAAATAGGATTTGATTTGACTGTTTTAGTTTGGGTTATTTAATGCCAAAATCTAAATATTTTGTACACAATTTCATGCCTTCAACTACAGATATTTAGTACTTCATTTTATACTTTCTGAGTAAACGTACATTTTATAGATATATAGTCATGTAGATTATCTATTATAGGCGTTATATGTTTTGGTATAAACCTGTTTCTTTAAGGTAGAACATTACTTTGATTTTCTCTCCCGAATTTTATATTTTTACAAGTTTGCCATTCATCCAAACTTTGAACATTACTGCCACATCTAGCTGGTGCTCCTGCTATATATTTAAAGATTCTTGATAAAATTTAAAGAATCTGCAATGTTATTGGTCCTGACCTGATATTTTACATGCTTGGGCAGCCATGTCTCAAAAGAGACATGACTAACTGGGCAGAAGATTATCCCACAGTAGGTTGCCATTACTGTGGTAGACTGGTTGCCAGTCTGTCCTGTTATTTATCCCATAACTGGAGGGAAAGGACAGATTAATACCTTTCCCAGAAGTATTTGCACATCAGTGAATGCAAGGAATTCAACTGGAATTCGAACTTGGCTCCCAATTTCTGGTTCGAAGCCAATATCCACTGCACTACACTAAGTAATTATATTAGGAGAGTCAAGGAGAGTATTTCTTTTTTCATATTGTTAACAGAAACAAATTTATTATCCATATTTTTTTTAATTTGTTGTGTAGAAACTGCTTGGAACATTACAACTACAAATCCATAAGCAAAAAATTAATTTTTTTTTTTTTTAATAACTTAATACATGTTACTACCACAGCCTTCAATATGAAACAATATATTTCCTTAGTTAAATATCTTCAAACTCCTCTAAATATTTCTCTAAATCAGAGAAGTCACTAATGCACATGTCAATTCAATTTTGGAATAATGCATGTGTTTTATCTTAGCTACTCCAAATACTTTTATGCCCCCCCCCCCACCAGTAAGGCTCACCCTGTACAAGACCTGGGGGCTACTTGAGGTAGAAGGTTACCTTAAGGGGCAGGTTATATAGAGAAGAGAGGAAATTGACTCTAGACTTGAATAAGTTAAGATTGTAGAAAAACATCCACTTGGGAGTCTGCTCTACAGGGCAGTGGTTCGTGGGAAAAAACTGACTGGAAATTGCTTCTCAAATGGAATACATGACAGGTCCTAGTAAAGCCAGGAAATGCAATTCGTTCAAAAGGTTTCCATGGTAATAGCAATAGAGTAGTAAGGGACTCGCTACATCCAGAGAGAGAGAGAGAGAGAGGGAGGTTGGAAAATAATTCTTCTTTAACAAGGACTTTGAGACATTTTTAAACAATCAAGACTGGAAAGTGTTGTCTGGGCATCTCCTGCTCAAATATGGCAACAGTACTCAATTTTCAGCTCTTACCAAAGGTATAGGATAGCATGAGATGGTACTTACTAGAGTGGTACAGGGAGCCAATCATTTTATTTGCATCTTTAGCAATGGACCATATATATGAATTCTACTTGAGGTCAGGTGTGAGTCTGAGGTCCAATATCCTCTCAAGGTAGGGGCCTCTTTAAGAGGACATCCATTCATCATGACTGGTGGTAGTTCAGGGTCTGATCGGCAGTAATAGATCGTAACCAGTTTGGTTTTACAGACATTGAATGTAACCAACTGCTTGTTTTTTCCTACTGGGAAATCAGTATTAAACCGAAAAGTGGTCAGCTGCAAATCTAAGATTATCAAAACTTTTAGAGATGCACCCGTATATCATATCATTGGCATAGACATTGACAAGTGATCAGAGTATATTCTTAGATAGATCATTTATGTAAATCAGAAAGACGGGTTAGTTCAAGAAGTAACCCTGGAGGCACTCCTGCATTGACAACCAGAGCCTTAGAGGACAGTCCATTCTACTTCTAGAAATTTGGAACATAGACCCCTTATATTGGTATAAGAGATGACATACCTGGGGTCTACATTTTTTTGGCCTCAAAGCATTATCTTACAAGTGACCAAAATAAATAAATATAGAAAATACTGAATAGAAAATTGATATAAAAGCCAATTTTTCATTGAATAAGAAACAAAAATAATATAGATTAATTTTTGCTTCTCACACATGTACACAATTTGTGTGCGTCAAAAATCAGATATAACTAAAAATATATCTGTCAAAGAACAATATGAATAAAGACAAAAGTAAAGCTTATCTTAGCTGAAGCATTTCATCATCCGATGAACTTTATCGAGTCAAATGTAAGGATTTTATTTTGCAATATGTATATATAAACAGAAGTAAAAACTATTGCCAGTTTTTCCAGAATTTATAAATTTAAGAATGCTGATAAATTTACATTAGGTTAACTGAAAGTCACAATAAGTGATGATCCTCCATAATTTACCGTGGCTTTCAATTATCCTTATGTATATTTATGTATATTCTTAAGTTTATAAATTCTGAAAAAAAAAACTTACAGTATTTATGCTTCTGTTTATTTTTACTTGTTGCAAAATAAAATCCTTACATTTGCCTTGATAAAGTCCATCAGAGGCCAAAACACTTCAGGTAAGTTTTCATTTTGTCTCTCTCTCTCTCTCTATATATATATATACATACTAGCAGTATAGCCCGGCGTTGCTAGGGTGTAATGAAAGCTTTAAAACTAATCCATGGTCCTGGAGCTCAGACACTTTTGATGTTGGTACGAAAGACTAAAAAGCAATAGTTGTTTCCAGTTAAAGCAAAACTGTAGACTAAAAGAAAAATAAATGGATGTAAGTCACATTTTGATTTCTTGGTATCGATATCAAATTTTCTGCACTATTGTAAGAACTACAACCTTGAAACTTCTGAATATCGTTTGTTATGTCTTTATCTATGAGTGTATCCAATTTGATTAAAATTGGACCATTCCTTTTATAATACGATTTTTTCGATGATCGATTTCCAATATTTATTGGGGGTACCTCAACACAAAACCTAGCTAAGCACACTCGCAGATGCTTATAGTACAACTGTGTAAATTTTCAAGAAAATCGGTTCAGCTCTTTCGGAATGTATAGGTAAGGGACACACACACAAAGTTTCATTTATAAATAAGTTTATATATATATATATATATATATATATATATATACATACACATACTATTCTGTGCAATTAAATATTTATAGACCAAAAGTTAAATCCATCACATTTTTGAAAGTAAGTAATCAGGGAAATGTGTTATCTTGTCTTTATTTGTAATCTAACCTAGATCTACTTTTTCAGTCTGAGAAATAAAAGGTACTATAATATGTAAAATTAAGCAGTCTGACTGGTCTGACAACAATATTGTTTCTTTCACTAATGGCTGAAAAATTCTACATTTCTCAGCATGTTGCAGTAACAACATTTACAAAGGTGATACTAACAAATATCACCAGATATAACAGTGACCAATTTTCCGTTATGTGAATTTAATTTTATCCCAAACATATGAAGCCTTTAAACCTTGTATCACAAGTTTCCAACTCTTAAGTTTACACAAAAGAAAGTAAAAAGTAGTTCTTGTAGAAAGATATTTATTTATAAAAAGAACAGTCAACAAGGGATTTAATGGTTAACAGATTACAATAGAGATTGGCAATTGCTTTTAATAGTTTACAACTTGATAGGCTGGTTGGCAATAAACAAACTTGTTTAGGTTTCAATTAACTGAACCACCCACTTTTGAAGAGGTTTTCATAGAAATATTTTATTTAGGTGACCCACTTTATTATGGCATTTTTTATCAGTTTTATAAAAAAAAAATGTGCCTCACTCAATAATTCCCGGGCCTGACATATAGCTGGTGCCACTAATAAAAAACCCATATGATTTTTATGAATTACTAACCTTCAAATGGCATGTGACAAAATTTGGGCCCAGTCAGATTATTAGTTTACAAATTACAGTTATTTAAGTGAAGCTACTGTTGCAAATTTTCAAAACAATAGAAAAATCTGAATTTTGTGTGTTGATAAAGCATTGCTCTCTGATGGAGAAAAAATACTGTTCAAGCAAAGCAATGTCTTGATAAGTGTCATACAGATTCTGCTCCATCGAAAAAAAAGAGCAAGAGGCAGCATGCTGAGTTTAAACACGGTCGTACAGACACAAATGATGCTGAACACTCAGGTTGCCCAAAACACCAAAAAAGTTCACAAACAGGTTTTGGCCAATCAAAAATTGAAGTTGTGTGAAATAGCACAGGAGTTGAATATTTCAGAAGGCAGTGTATTCACCATTTTGCATGGACATTTGTCAATGAGAAAGTTGTGTTCAAAGTAATGCCATGTTTGCTCTCAGTCGATCAAAAATAACGTCAAAGATTTAAAGCATTGTTTGCAATTGTTTCAATGCAACAAGAAGTTTTTGCCTAAATATGTGGCAATAGATGAAGAAAAGGATCCAACACTTCACTCTGGAGTCAAATCAGCAGTCAGCTGAGTGGACAGTAGCAGATGAAAGTCATCCAAAGTAACTAAAGATACAAAGATGAGCAGGTAAAGTTTTGGCCTCCATATTTTTGGATGCGCCAGATATTTTTTCATTGATTACTTTCAGAAAGGAAGAACTATCAATAGCGAATATTATATGGCATTATTGGTGCATTTGAAGGAAGAAATTGCCAAAAAACAGCCACAAATGAAGAAGAAAAAGTGAGCTTTCACCAAGACCATGTCACAAGTTGATCACAATGATGGCACTTCAAATTGTTTCCACATCCACCCTATTCTCCAGATCTGGCCACCCAGTGACTACAGGCTGTTTGCAGACCTCAAAAGAATGCGCCAGGAAAAGAGATCACAAAGAAGTGATATTGAAAACTGAAGCGTATTTTGAGGCCAAAGAAAAATCATTCTACAAAAAAAGGCATTGAACTGTTAGAGAAGTAATGGAATCAATATCACCCTATAAGAAGACTATGTTGATGAATAAAGTTGATTTTTGTCTAAAAGTTATTGTTTATTAATAAATTGTCAATTTATTGAGTGATGTGTTATGCTAGCATTCATGTTACATATCTCAGGTTTTTAGTTTTACAACAAAAAAAAAACACAGCAATGTCATTAAATTCAATAATAATACCTAAATACATTGCATCTATAAATCTTACTATATACAATGCCAAATAAGACTTCATTTTCAACTACCATTTCTAGTATTAGAGTTAGGTGAGGTGTATAGGTGCGAGTGTTGAAAAGTTTTAAACCCTAAAAAGAAATGACCTGAACTAAAACATACATTTTATTTTGGACATTCACTCTACAGTTTAACACACTTGTCACATGTTAAGTTTCTTTAACTCTTATGATGTTCGATCTTGGAAGTACTGATCTACCTTTCAAATTCCTCAAGTTTGAAAATAGTAAATAATCAGATAGAACACAATCTGGTGAGAGTGGGGTAAATAGTCCATGCACTCAAACCAGCACTGTACAAACAGGAACTTCAAGATGGCTCAACACATGAAAATCCTATATTTTTCATTGACAATGGCACCATCAATAACTTGAAATAAATTCAGAAATAAGCACAAAAATCCTAGAAATTGGCACTTTACAAGATAAAAGTAAAATCAGTTTCACTGACAAAATAATCCTCTGACTTTGATAAATGGTTTCTGATAGGAAATTTCCAGTACCTCTACATACAATATCTATTGCATCTGTATAAACTTTAGCCTACCAGATATCTCTATTTCACATGCAATACACATATTTTTGAGCAAATTGTTTACATCTTATCAAATATGATAGACAATGTTCTACAAATAAAACCAAGTGTACTCAATAGTATCTATTTCTTTATAGGTAACTCCAGTATGTACTTTACAAAAAGAAAAAAAAATAATTAAAAAAACAATAGCAGTCGTTTGCATTTGGCTGGTATAACTAAGACAGAAAAATTTTATATTAAAAAAATATACTATGAAAAATGCCCACAATATAAAGATTTAAAATACAATAACAGACAAATAGTATATTTCAAAGAAATTTTTTTTTTTTAAATTCAGCGTTGCTTAGTAGGACTTTGAAGATTTGTTTCTTTTTTTAATAATAACAAATCCTATAAGTCATAGGAAAATGTCCAAACATCTTTTATGCCTGATTACAAATCAAAAATCAAGTATATAAAACAAATCTTGTTCCATCATTATTTAGAAAATGATTTCCACAAAAATAAAAATTGCTAAAATGATCTAATTGATAATATCTGATTTTTCCCTGTAAACAGAGGAAAATCATAATATGCAGTCGTTAGATACATTTTCATTTTTGGTAAGGAACCATGACAATTTGGTAGAAAAAGAGGAAATCTTGTACCATCTTCAGTTCAATCCAAGACACAACAGTCCTTGTAAATACTTATTAATTTCAACCTCGTAATTTCTGTCAATTGCACCAGAAATGAATGAAACAGTTACATACTTTCTGAAAAACTAATAACATTACTGTATGATAGATTTTGATAGTTACTTACCTTATCATATATCTTTTATCAACTAAAGATACTTTTACTGTGAGAATGTTAGTCAATTTTTCAGAATCAGGCAATGTGCATATGGGTGTTTCTAGTATGTGTGTAATAAAACAAAACTTACAAAATTATATTTGTTCACACCCAATATTTTCACTAGTAAGAGAAGCTCAGATAAAGATAAATGCTTTAGCAATGAATTGTGATGTTATATGATACAACACACATAAATGGCATTTTTTTTAAGGCTTTGACAAATTTTATATGATCAACAGAATTTTAGTGGGTAAACACTAAATTTTAAATAAAATAATTTTTTTTATTAAATGATTAAAAGGTTTTCCTATCTCTTGCATTATTAGACATTATATCAAATATTGGGTAAATTACAATGGTAATATGACTATTATCATCACAATTTAAACAAACTAGCTAAATACCAAACAAAACAAAAAATGATCATTAACAAAAAAAAAAAAATTACATTTGTTTTGTGAAAAAGAATTCTTTATGCAAAATTTAAAGTACTACCTAAAATAGCTAACCACACATTCTGCAGAGCTTTGTTGACAAAACAGCAAATAAAAAGGAACCAATTCTCCTCAGCAGATTGAAGTACAACAATTGAAAGAACAGTCAGAGATTTACATAAAAAACAAATCAGATTAGGAATAGTAAACATCAAAGAAGATTGATCTCTGCTGCAAGAGAAGAAATAATTGTTCTGGTTGATGGAAGTGTTGAAAATATTAGAAAACCAGAACAGGCTTAAGAAAACAAAGCTTAGATTTGGAATAACAAGTGTCTATCATCAGCCGAGATGTTTGCAACCAGACTATTATTGCAAAATATCACAGAAGGTTTGTCACATGAAGGAGAAATGGAGTAGTCATATTTACATATAATGCACATGAAGATCAAGTATTTCTTCCACAAGAACTTTCAAAAAACATACGTTTTTTTCTTTTTCTTAGATAAAATAGTCAAGTCACAAACATCAAATACTATCCTTACATTTCTTTTCAAGTGCAATTAAAAGGTGCAGTCCAATGAACTGATTCACAATGATCAAATCATCTAATTGATTTCTAATCTAAACATCTATGAAACAATGTTTAATAATATAGAAAAAGTTGATTATTGATAGTGATTCAGTTCTATCACTCTTTCCTGTTTATTCCTTCCCTGAAAATATGGAACTCCCAAATTTGCTCTTAATAACATATAAATGTATTCTGAATTTTAATTTGCTTTCATGTACATTAAAATTAAAAAAAACAAGTCCAGTTAAGTAGTATAAAGAATGTTAATGGTGTTTGAGTTGGGAGTTAACCAATTATAAAGTATACAGCAACTATATTATTCCTAGAACCAATACCTGAAAAGAAAAAGGTTTTCTTTTAATAGAAAAACAAAATTACAACACTTTCTTAACACAATCCCACCCAATATTTTGCTTATAAATTAAGTAAACTATTATTTCGGTTATATGCTTTTAGCTAATGAAATTTTAAAACATTACTATACAGAAATTCTCAAAAATAAAACACCTAGTTTACTGAAAAGGGAAAATTAAGAAAATTTAAAAAGAAACTTTACAAATTAAAATAGAATACATCTTTGTATTGTTGAATTTTTATATATAAAAAAAAAGAAAAAAACTATTGTTAGGGATATTAAAAAGAAAAAAAAGTACATAGCCTGCTCATAAAGTACAAATCATACATTTGCATATAAATATACATTCTAGGGTTTATTACCGATTCTTCACTAAGCTTATTGATGTTTTTTTTTGGTTTTTCTTTTTTCTTAACACACCTTATCTTTTCAGAATATAGCCAATCATGTTTTTCCACAATGTTTTTGTTTGGTTCTGTTGCTCTGTCTTTTTTGTTATTGTATGACTTATATAAGTATTAATTTTACACTATGATTCCATTTCAGCACTACATTACAAATCATTTCCATGCTGAATGAAAATACTGCTTTAAAATAATTCTAGAAAAAATTGGTTACAAATTCCCAGTGGATAGAAAAATATGATGGTATTTTTTTTTTAAATAGCATATTTTGTATTGAAAGATTTCCAGTAAATAACAAAAGCAAACAGCAAATAAACAATTAGAAGCACCAGCAAATATTATTTTCACATTAAAAATAAAGTGAAAAAATAAAAAAATCAATAAGCACTTAAGAGAGAAAAAAATTATGATAAAAAAAACTGTGATAGTATAATGAGAAATAATAATAATGCTTGTAAAAGAGTTAAAGAAATTATTTTAATCAGTGATATAATTAAAATATTAGTTAATTATACAGAGTAGGAAAAATGTATTTTTATAGATTTATTTATGTAGATGAGCTCTGTGTATGAAAAGTGTACAGATGATAAGTTTAATCAATGCTAGACAGTATAGACTGTCATAGAACTGTCATAGAACCAGATAAGTTTAATCAATGCTAGACAGTATAGACTGTCATAGAATCAGAAAAGGTATCAGTTTCTAAATTATCTGTCATGGAAGCAACTGATATAAAAAGAAAAAATATATCCCTAAATTATGTTATGTCTAAGCAATGTGAGGAAAGTAGATATGAAATATTAATAAAATAAAAGGCCAATGTTTCAATCATGCATGATTAGCAGTAAGCTATTGGTGAACAAAAGATAAAGCAAGTAAGCTAACAGCAAGACCAACAGATAGACAGAAACCCAAGCAGACCCCAGTTTCCTGGAATAAGAAATGAAATTTCAGAAAATAATAAAGATTACAAACATACACACAACAAAAGAGAGAAAGTAAAATTACAGTGCAGTATATAAAATACCAAAGCCTCTGTCCACTTTAAACAGACAGACATTATTGAGAAGGCAGAAAAATGTCACAAAAGAAACAAAGAATTTTTAGTGCTTTCTATAAATAATATCACATTTTTATTAACAGTAAATATCAAATCATTTCAAACCTACATAAAACATATGTATGCAAAATGGTAAACAAAATATTTCTAGAAAGATATTCTTTCAGTTAGTTTGCACTTTGCCAGGAAGAATTTTCCAGTATGTATTTTAATTCCAATATTAAAAACTTTGGTCCTTACGTATTATCGGGAGGACCTTTGATTTTTACTTTTTCTTTTTTTTCCCCGCTTATAACACCAAGGAACTGGAAAAATCAGGCTTTCATCACCTCAACGTCAACCACAAGTACAACTTTGTGGATTCGAACACCGGGGCTCATACGCAGACAGTGGAACGCCTATGGGGATCGACAAAGTGGCGAAACAAGAAGCACTGTGGCACTGCACGTCACCATTTGGAGTCGTATTTGGCCGAATTCATGTGGCGGAAGCATGTTGCCTGTACTGATGTCTTTGAGTCACTTTTGGAAGCAATTGCGACGTTCTGGCCTCCGGAATTACAAATGTAATGTTATTTTATTGTTTTAACCGTTTCAATAAATAATTTACTTTAATTTTTGAGTCGTTTTTTTAAAGGTCCTCCCGATAATACGTAAGCACCAAAACTTTGATATTCAGTCAGATCTTTCAATATTCTTCATAATATCAAGTGTTTCTTATTTACATTGTGTTCCTGACAAGAAAAAGAAGGAAAGAAATGCATGTTAAATAGCATAGCTACGATACAAATCCTTAACTCTTTTTACGTCTTTGCAAGATGAACATTTAACTTCGAGTAAAGAAAAAGTACAGACTACCAACTTCATAGAGATATTTGCTGAAGCCAGTCAGCATTGATACATGGTTATGTACATGAAAAATGCAGTGAGAAAAGCTCCCTGGATCACAAGGGTGATTGCTTACTAATCTTATTACAGTTGTATTCTTTGGTCATAAATATCAAGTAAATTCTATCAAACACCTGTTTTGATTGATTTGGGGTTTTTTGTTTTGTTTTATTGCTTATCAACCTTTTGCAGGTTATTTAAAGCAAGAAAATATTTTTAGTTTGTATGAATTTTTAATGACTTACTGATACAAGTCATACTTAATTAACCCATAGCTGGGAGAGAAGAGGTGGATTCATACCTTTCCCAAGGGTATTTGCACATGAGTGAATATAACGAACCTGACTGGAATCGAAACTTGGCTCTTTAATTTCCAATTCCGGTCCATTATTCATTGCACCCTGCACCTCCAAATTTATAGCACCCGTTATTCCCAAGCAGTCACCTATGTAGGTACTGATTGGCTTTGACATTCCTTAACTTTGGTGATTATACGGGAACTAGTGTTACAACATGATATGGCCATAAGCCCATCATTACTTATGGAAAAAAGTACAAATAAGGTTCTGTCTGAAAGAATTTTATGCTTTCTCTAAATAAATATCTAAAACACAAATTCAATAACAAAACTGTTTCTTCCTTCAAAATATAGTCATTAGGTAGATATACAAACAACAGATCTATGTTTACATAATAATTCAATTTAGAAGATATTAAAATTCACTCGTAAGAACTTAATTTTTATTAAATCCACATACTTTCAAAATCATTTATTTTTAAGCAATCTTTACTGAGATTGTAAGTCATTGTATTTCCATCATCATATTGCATTACTATCAAATATGCTTCATTGTCATTAAATTGTTACAAACATTTTTCAAGAACATTATCGCTCACCTACAATAGATATTCATCCAGATATCTAGCACTCGCAATTTAATAATTGAGTAATACTTGTGGCCATATTTTAAATAGTGATAATTGAATTTTAATATGATAATTCCTCAAAGATAATGCAATTAATATCAATAATAAATATAAACATTTGAAAACTAATACATTCACTATTCAAAGGTTTTGCATTAGCAAAGAAAATTAAATATGGATAACTTATTCTTTATATTTCAGTCTAAACTTATCTAAATAGTATGACGTAAAAAAAAATCTAAAAAGTTGTTTTTATTAACAAACATCAATCCAGAATATCTTCTCTAAATCTTTAACAAATTTGAAAATGCCATTTGCATAAAAACTCCATATATTTATACATAAAACCAGAAATTTAAAACTGTATTCTTGTTTTCCGAGAGAAAATGAATATGAATTATATACCTAAAAAACATAAATGATAAAAACTACTTTAACAGCTTACAATCTGTCGACATTTTAAGACTAAGCTTGAGATGACAGATTTTAGTTGCCCACATTAAATAGTTAGCAACTATTTGTATTCTTCACTTTAAAACCTTCAAAATCTAAAATCTTGCAAAAGTGAGATTCATGCATAAAAAGTTGAAAGAGAAGCTCTAACAATTTATTACTTATTACAGTCAGTTAATTGCTATTCGTAATAGATACTCAAGCAATCATGTCTTTCAAAACATGACTGACTAGGCAAATTTTCCTGCAGTAGGTTGCCATTACATTGTGGTAGACCAGTTGCCAACCAAGGCTATAGTACCCAATCTGTTCTGATATTCAATTCATAGCTGAAGCTAGAAGAGATGGATTAATATCTTTCCCAAAAGTATTTGCATGTTTAATGAATAAAATGAATTCAACTGGAATTCGAACTCTGCTCTCAGGTTTCTCATTCCCAGTTAATATCCTTTACACTACAGCACACATCCACAATACCAAATTGTAAAGGATAATATTTTGTGCAGTTTTAATCACATTCTATAACTCATTATTATTCTATGACATTTCATTGATGAAATCACAAATGACTTAATTGAAGAAAACTAAAGTTGACACTTTTGTTATTGAGAAAAATGAAGTTTATATATTTTACACTCCTACTAAGTTATAAATGAAAGAAAAGAAAAAAAAAAACGAGTGTAATCATGCAGACAATATTTTTCATTCACACTTTAAAATGAAAAGTGCTATTCATTTTCATTAAGCTTTTGTCCAAGGAATTGGAAAAAAAAAAAAAAAACATGAATGACACACTTTAATTTTAAAAAGTTAGGATGGTGTCTATGTATCTTTTCAAACATTCAGTGTATCTCTTTAACAGATCAGGTTTCACAAAGCAAGAAGAAAAATGTGCCACTACCAAACAATTATATATATATATATGTGTGTGTGTGTGTGTGTGTGTGTGTGTCACATAAGCCACTTCATTTTATTGATATATGAAATTAAAATTTTTGAATTTATCTAAGGTTTGTGTGCTGAACACAATGGCAGCATCTATTCTGTTCATTCTATAAACAGATGGCAGCCATTATTATAAATTCCCTGAATTTCAAAGTTTTAAATTAATAGCTCTGTTATGAGATTGAAGCCATGTAATAGTTCATAAGACTGAGTTGATGGATAAAAAAGAAATATATAATAACTTAGGGGGCTTTAAAAAGGTAAAGCAATGTTGAAAATTGCAAAACATTTGATAAGGATAAGCTGAGAACTTCATCTTGACATCCCATATTCAAAGAAAAAAAAGTTCAATATTTATTACACTATGAAATTTTTCAGTGTTGTAGCAGCAAGGAAGTGTTGAAAAGTACAAGATGTCAGTTCAAAAATCAAGTGACAAAACATGTGAGACCAAATCACGAAGAATCTTTTAAAAGAAATCCATAAGGAAAATTGAATGAATTGGGCAGCAGAAAACATGAAGAACAATTTTTCAACCATTGTCTTCACCATCAAGTGCCAATCTATTTTCAATTAAATCAAGTAACAGCTGGACAGCTACTAGTGGAAACCACCTTTACAGATTGAGGTGTCAGCTTAGTGGAGGTGGTGTGATATTTTGGGGTGAGATTACAAGTTGACAAGTGGTGGGTCAATGACAAGTTCCAGTTCTAAATGACAGCTTAAATATACTTAATTTTTATGAATAGGTTATATGGTCAGTCGTGGTAAAATAGACACCAAGGCTATTTTTTGCCAGTAAATATAAACAGTGTTTTAGAACTAAGAATATATTTGAGATTGGCAACTATATCATCTAAGAGAAGGAAATCTGATATAAAAGCCTCTACACCAAACCTGTGTAGAATAGGATAGGCTGAATTATTTAACCTTGGTAGATAATCTTCCTAGAGATGGTGGCTCAATGAAAACACTAAGTTTCCAGTCTCCTAGTAAGTGTTAGTAAGGGCATACAGCTGTAAAACTTGCTTTAATATTTCATGATGGTTCAATTATGGAGACATCAAGAAAACTCTGTCAATCCCATACTAGCATGGAAACAAACATTAAACAACAATGTTGAAGACGATTGTCAGCACAATGGTTTTGTCAGTTGTGTAGGCAAGACTTGAACAACATGTATTTTGTGGTCTTTAGTGGATATACAAGAAGTGTATTAGCAAAAGTGCCATGCCCAAGAGCAAGTTTTGAATTTGCAGGGAGTGTTATGGCTGAAGTGCTTAAAATATTCAGAGACTTCTATATTTCTTTTAATAATTGATGATGAATAAATCATTTTAACAATTGATGGTAAAAAAGATTTTAAATTGTCTTCACAATTGATGGTAAAAATAAACAAATTTCTGTGTTAAATCTGTGTGTTGTTATTCTTAACATTACCTGCTTTCATAATAATAAAATATTTACCCACAAAATAGCTTCAGGGTCTATTTTACTGAAACCATTTAAAGAAGCTTAAAAGCATATTTATTTTACTGGAACCAGCAAATTAGTCTCTTCCTAAGTTTACAGGCCTATGTAAAGCCATGGTTCAAACAACCGAATGTTTTCAAATATATCTTTTTTAAGCATGATTATACTCCATCAAATTTGACAAAGAAAACAGATCTGAATAAAATGACTTTCAAAGAAACTCATTAGATAAAGTGACTGGCTGGCTTCATCACTCAACCATAATCCAATTGATAACATGTGAAGTATTTTGAAGCAAGAGATTTACAGACACAGGCAGCAATTTACCCAACAAATATTACCTTTAGAATGTTATTCTGGATGTTGTGCAATGTGTTTCATATGAAGAAATACAACAGTATACAAAAAGCAATGAATAGACAACTTGAAACTAGTTTCAGAACACGGAGCATACATTTCACATGAATACTATATTTGTTGTCATTTTAATGACAGAGTTTTCAATTACTCTTCAAAACTATTTGTTAACTTTATACAAAGTCTATAATTATAAATTTCTTAACCACAACATAAATATCTTTTTGTTTTGGTAATCTGACTCAATGTGAAATTTGGAACATCTTGTCAAATTCATTAAATTCTTGTTGCATTACAAGAGTGACATGTGATTTATTATAATTTAGATATAATCGGGTATAACCTGCACAATAGGAGTGCAATTGTTTCAATGAAAACCATATATATATGTCCCGGAAAGGGATATATATCAATACGAGGTTGTTAAGTGATTTAGGTAAATGTAACCAGGTAGGTCAATCTAGTACATAGACATAATCATCATATGCATTATCCTGAGATATAGGTGTAGTCAATGGTGGAAGATCTTTAGCTCTCTCTCACACTGTCTGTTTTTGCCTTCATCTGTATTTATGGCTGACACCAGCCAATCACATTCCAGTGATGGGGAACCAAGGTATATACAAATTCATTACCTATTCATTACATTTATATATATATATATATATATAGTGTGCGTGTGTGTGCGATAAAATGTAGTTTTACAGTATGCTATATTTACAGGTTAAAGTGCTCAATATCACGGATAGAGAGAATGTACATAGAAATCAACACCTAGAGGTGACAGTGTTTCAGGTTTAAACATAATGAATGCCCTGAAAATGGCACATAAGCATAAAATAGTCTGACACCTCTGGGTGTTGACTTCAATGTCCACATACATACATATATATATATATATATATATATATATATATATATATATATATGAGCATAATGTATTATGTTAATGCTAAACTTTGCGAATGTCATCTACAGAAGAATAATAAAGGTTTATAAGAAGAAATGCAGAAGAAATGTCAGTAAAACATACACTGCATGTAATAAAACCATTTTAATTGCAAATTACTCAAAAGTATACAGTTTATATTTTCTTGTTTCATAAGAATGTAAACAAAATCTGAAATATAATTTCATATCAAATTTTCTTCAAAAATTATATAAAAATAAAAGAAAAAAAAATTTCATAAGATTATAACAGAATTAAGTCACAATTTTTCTACTTACTATTTTTTTTTTATTTTGGTTAATCAATCTGTGTTCTGTCAGATCAAAAATTTTATATAAAAAACAACTTAAATGACAATTTTTTTTGGTAATAAATTGCATTAACATCTTAGTAAATGAATAATTTTGCTCTTAAGTAATCAACTAAATCAATAATGAAAAATGCAAGGTTTTGAAATGTGTTATTAATGTAACACTTAAACAATAGAGAGTTCTGGATGTTTGTAGAAGACTTGTTTATTCAGAATATCAAAACATGCACTAATCACTTCTATAAAATTAAACTGCCACAATTAGAACTTAATTTCACAACAGTCAAGTGAAATATTCTAAATTTACTGTATAATTAGCCTTTAAGGTTGTCAAAAAAAAGTTTTTGGCAGCCACTGGAGGTTCTTTCTTATTGCAAAGAAGTGGAAATTGAATTACTGTGAGGAATAAAAAAACTTTGCTTTTCATTAATTGGCAAACCTCACCCATTGCATATCTTAGAGTTAGAAAAATTGCAGAGGTTAGTGGCAGAGCGAGCACATAAAAAAAGGGAAAGAAAAGTCAGCCAATTACTTACCCTCCTTGAACGCTATCAGCAAAAGAGATTTCTTTCTTAACACCTGGTTCAGATTTGCTCCTTTTCATGCAAGATTTCAGCTGGTAATGAGTTTCATTGTTAAGATTTCCATATGACATCGCATGCTTGTTTTCAAAACTGACTCCACCAGCATTGTCTGAATCATGGCCAAGTCCCAGAGATCCAGCTGAAGATGATGATGTGATGGTTTGTTGCACCAAGTATGAATATGATGACTCGCCACTTCCCCCAGTGACATGCTGCTGAGAGAATTCTGAAGAACTTTGTCCATTGTTGCTGCCAGAAACACCTCTGCTTCTTCTGATTTGGAGGTCTTGAGCCAAACTATCAAGTTCTTCTCGTAAGGCTTTAGCATGAGAATCAATATCACCACTCTCTGAAGAAATGACAAGGTCTCCCATTCCGGCATTTGTTGAAGAAATTGAAGAAGAGGAGGAAGTTGCTGTATTGGTGGTTTCTGAAGTTCCAGTTTCAAGATGAACAGGTAGTGAATCATTTGAGACTAATGTCCTTTTGCTGTAGACTTTGGTCACTTTTGCTGAAGATTCGGGCTCAATTCTCACAATCTCAGACGTGGAGACAATTGGGCCTAAGGCAGATTCCATGGTGACAGCAGTAGACCGATGATAAGGAGTGCTACTTCTTTCATCGTCTCTTAAAGAGGCTTTTGGTAAAAAGGAAGAAATATTCCTTAAAGAATCATAGGTCGTTTTTTGAATGCTCGTGCTATCTGATGTTTCACTCATTTTTTCAGGTAGGACACTGACTGTAACCCAGGTAGTATCTTGTTTCTCCTGTGCATCGTTGATATTAATACCTTTTGAAGAAAGTTGGAAAGATTCTGATATCTCATTTCCTTTCATCTGTAATTCACCTAAGGATGAATCAACAGCATCTAAATCAGTGACCATTTCTTTTTTCGGATTTGAATTTACAGCAGAATCAAAGCCAGATGTAAACCTTAAAGAATTCTTATCAGTATCAACACTTTCAGTCACTTGGGAATTGGCACCTGCAGAAACAGATATTGATGCCATATTTTTGATTGGTTGGTCAGCAGAAACAGCAGCATGACCAATGCTAACTGTTTGAGAAGAAATGGTGTACTCTTGTGGAAACTCCATCTCAGAATCACAGACCTGTGAAACAGTTTGTGTCTCATTCTGAGAACTGTTTATTATTTGCCCTCTGTTCCCATTGAGATTGCTCTCAGAAGTAAAAATCGATATATCAGATGGACTTATATCCTGGCCACTCTTAGAGACAAATCCCTTTGTTGTTGTAAAAATTGATTTTCCACCTATGGATTTACAATCACTGCCACAACTTTCAGAGAAAGTTTTCATTGATTTTTGAGCACTTTCAGCCATCTCTCTCAGAACTTGACTTCTTTCCATGTCTAAGTCAGAACCTTCGCTTAAACTTTTGGTCATAGAACTCTTTACAGTTTTCTGAGAACCATCCCATGGCAATCTAGAATCAGATGCAGCTTTCTCCATATTCTCGGATGTGATGGTGCTAACAATGATATCACTAGAGACCTTTTGAGAGCTTGGAGTGAAGGACTTAGTTTGTGTTATCAAAGACTGCTCCAGTCCACTTTCAACCATTTCACTTGTCATGCTGGACAAATCCTGTGGCCTATCAGACACCTGTTCTGTTTCTTGAATAGTGACAAATTCAGTAGAACCCCTATTGCTGCTGCCACCCTCAGTATAGACTTGTGTTACTTTTTCTAATTCACTCCCTAAACTATCACGTGATGTACTGGATGTGATGCTGCCTTGTCCACTGTCCAAACTTAAACCACGACCAAGAGATGAAGCTAGCATCTGATGTGTCTCTTTACCAGTTACAAGAAGAGCTGAATTGTTAATACCACCATGAGTTGAAAACTCTTCTGTATAAAACTGTGGTGCTTTTCTAGAAACACTGTATAAATTTTCGTGGGAGGTACTAGATGTTAAATGACCTTGACCACCATCTAGATTGTAGCCACTGCTAAGAGTTTCCATGGATGAGGTCACTGATCTGCTGCCTGTTTTTCTTACAGACCTGCTTGCTGAGGAAGAAGTGGAGTAAGAAGGCTGTGAATTCAAATTGATTGAACTATTCCATTGCTGCACAGAGGCCCTTTCGGGCGTGAGCTGACGCCCATTCACTGTTCGTGTTGCATGTGCTTTTATAACATCTGAACTGTGATGGCTGACAACACGCTCTGAATATGTTTCCACCTTCTGCGCTGTTTTATATTCAGTCTTTTCTTCAATAGAGAAGATGTCCATGTCAAAATTACTTGTGGACAATGGTCTCCGCTGAGTATTCACACCAATTGTACGCTGTTGGGCAACATCCGTATTGCAGCTGCTGTTTCTTACTTGATCAAGGGCCATGAAAATCTTCAGGTCAGTTTGACACTGATCATTTTGGAACTTTTTGCTGTCTGTGATGGTACCAGCATTAAGTAATTGTACTCTCTCAGTGTTTGTAAAGCGATGTTCTACATTCAAGGAATCTGTCAGTGTTCCTTGTTCTATTGTCCACTCCTTATCAGTTAGACACGATCTATGTGACACTAGTGGTTTGCACTCACATGAGACTGACCGTGTACGGATACGTGGTTTAGGAGAAGCAGGTACATCATCAATTTTGTAATCCCCACAACCAATTGAACGTATATTTGATGGCTTTGTCCAGACGTACTGGACACCAACATCTCTACCCATTGGCCGCATCTGACAGTTAACACCAACACTGCGAACATTCTTGCTCAGGACTTGACGGATTGCAGTCCTTATCTCTTCACTCTTAAATTCCATATTCCACATTACTGAAAGGTCAGAACCATCAGTGCCCACACCAACTGTGCGCATTGCTGGCTTGGTATCATCACACATATAAGAAATGCCTACATCTCGAGTAGCAACCTTGCACTCGACACCAACATTACGTTTGGCAATTGGTGCTTCAGCTTGGCCAATGATGACAGTGCGTAGTTCCTTCTCATGAATATGAAGCCCAGAGTCTGTCTGGTCAAAGACGTTGCCATCACCAACACCAATAGTGCGTGACATGGGTTTGGGACTTCTGGGTAATGGTTTGGGACTTTGAAGCATCACTTCCTGCACAGTAGAAACCTTAGCTTGTGGAACAGTAGAAACCTTAGCTTGTGACACAGCGGAAACTGTAGTTTGCAGCACAGGGGAAACCGTAGTTTGCGGCACAGCAGAAACCGTAGCTTGAGAAACAGTTTGTGCTTGAGGGAGCATGTTGTTGAATTGTTTCAGCACAATTGTTTCTTTCTCAGAAGTGTGTATTTTGGAATGTGTGGTTAGAGATTCCTTGGTAAAGTATGCTGAAGCCAAGTCAGGCTGAAGGTCATAAGGTTTGCTGACTGAATGGTTCCCAACACCTGTTGACACAAGAGAAGGCCGTTTCATAACAGCAACAGTTTGTACAGTGCGATACACAGGTTGCTTTTGTATATTTATCTGCTGTACTTGTGCTTGTTCTTGTTGCTGCTGCATTTGCAAAAGCTGTTGCTGTTTAATATGCAGCTGTTGTTCAATGCTGGTCTCTTCAACACTAGTCTTTGTGGTCATTGTTCGTTGTTCCTGTATTTGTTGTGAGCTGTCAAATGTGCCAATACTGGTATTGCCAACGCCAATGCTTCTCTGATTTAGTCTATTGTTTTTGGCCTTAAGTTGAAGCATAAGCAGCCTCTTCTCTTCTTTGAGAACAGAGATTCGTACCTGAAGAACTGGAATTGTCTTCACTTGTTCTTCAAGCTCCCTCATCCTCTGGAGGCTGACAGCCATAGATTCTCTGATTGCTTCCAAAGATGCTTTGCTAATAGTTGTTGAAGCTTGGCCATCTGCCGAAAGTGTTGGGTGTGAAGTGGAGGCATCTTGCTGTGGCTGTTGCGGAAAATATGTAGCCATAGTAGCAGCTAGTTCAGTAGAAGTAACAGTTGTATTACGTGTGGTCGTTGTGCTGTGTGAATGGCTAGAAAAGTTGGTAGTGTATTCTTGCATTGACTTAGACATTGGATAGCACTGTTCACTTGAGACTGTAGACATTGATGAAATTGAACTTGCAGAATCCGTACGTCCTAGACCAGTAAAAGAGGCAGAAGCTTCATCAGGGTGTGGTGCTTTTTTACGAGGAAATGTGTTAAATTTTGAAGCATTTGGAGCCATTTCATAATTATCATCACTGTCATAAGATATTTGCTTAGCAATCCGATGAAGGGATGAGGATGAGGTGGATGTAGAATCAATCATTCCATCAATGGATGTAATTGTGGCATTAACAGAAGAGTCAATCTCCTCAAGAATCTTATTGGTAGCTGAAGACTCATACTCAACAATGTTTAATATCCGGCTGGCATCACTCGAGTGAACTATATCAGGAGGTGGGGCTCCAAGGCCCACTTCCCCAGCAGCTTCCTGTTGCTGCAGATAAAACTCCATAGATTTCCGTAGATTCTTCTTATTGCGTTTAATCTGCTTGAGCTGTCTGAGCGTGCTGCCATTGGACATGTTTTCACAGAAGTTGAGGAAGTCCAAGTCAATATGATAGCCATAAGGGCAGCAAGTGCATTTGTCTTTCTTGGGATTAACGATCTCTCTTGCCTCATAATGACCAGTTGACAAAGCTCGCACCTGGACTTGGTATTGGGGACTTGGAGACGGGCAATCTAAAAATACAAATCGTTAAATAATAAAGCTTAAAATAACATTTATTCTCTTTTCATTTATGATAAAATTATATATAAATTTTTTTATATATCAAGACAAAGCAGATAAAATTCTAGTATGACAGGTATAATCATTTTGGGCTTCACTGAACTAAACTGATGTTTATGGTGATGTGACTACACGTGCGTTGTGGTGCAGTGGATATCGACTCGGAATGACAAATCGGGAAGCCAAGTTCAAATTCCAGTTGAATTCCTTGCATTCCCTTACACACAAATAACCTTGGGAAAGGTATTAATTCATCTCTTCCCTCCAGTTATGGGTTAAATAATAATCTACTCAGACAAAAATGTATAGAAAGTGCTTCAATCACTAAATCATCCACAGTAAATTTGTGTCTAGGTTCTTATAACATTTCGCCTTTCTTGGTTAATTCATCTATTATCACTATGTGCAATATTTAATAACAGAAGTGATGAAAACAAACAAAATCTAAATTAAAATTGACTAGATTGTTCACTCTAAAACATTGAAAAAAAAAAAAAAAAAAAAAAAAAAAAAAAAATTTAGTTCAAAATTCTCAGCACATATGTAGTTGCATCAATATGAACATCAATTTAATCTGATGAAGTCCTAAAAGACAATATCAAACAAAAACTTTTTCTGCCTAAAATGAATATATTTGTAAATAATCAATATTTTTCTGTATTTAAATTCTCTGTATTACAATTTAGTAATTTGTTTAAATTTTTTTTTTGACAGATTTTACCAAAATTCACCAGAACAATTTACATCCACTAGTGACATTATGTCAATAAAACCTTTTCCTTAAAGTACAAGAAAAAAGATACTTATTAAGTTCCTGAATACTAATTCTAATGTAATCAATTTGTCATCATTTGATACCATGAATTTTAGAATTATGTTCAACCCTGTTTTTACCTGAGATGTGTGTGCGCACACACCCACACACATATGAGTAGAGTCACAGCTATCAGTGTTAAAATCGAAATTATTATGCTAAGTTCAATTTCTTACAGTCTACTTCAGTGATTTGGCATTAATTCCCTTGTAAAAGTGGGTATGAATCTATCTTCCTTCAGCTAAATAACAAGAAACAAGCCCTTATATTTTGGGCAGTAGCAATTATTTTAAGAACGGACACTATTATCAGTATTATTAGTAGTAGGGTAATATTACCCTAACATTACATCATCACCCAAATGGATATGAGCATTATTAATATTTTCAGACATACACTGGCCAAAAAAGTGAATTAATGACGAGATACTGACATAGGAAAAATACTTAAATTCTTAGACCCTAATTAATACAGATTCCTCTATTTGTCTTTTTTTCTCACTCCTTTACATTCTTTTCCTCACAAATATTACTCTTAATAATAATGAATTAAACCCCTTTGAATCCATCTCCCTACATTATAAACTTTTTTTTAATTTAAAAAAATTATTTTTTTTTATCTCCATGTAATTTTTGTCTGTTAAAATCTTACTCTTGATAAATCAAAAAATAGTACCCTAACATTATAAGATTTAACTCCCATGAATATCAAGCAAACTTAAATTCAAATCTCTTAAATGGCCAATTCATAATATGCACCTGATGATTGCATAATGCAACCTATGTAGGATATTATCCCTTGTTACCTGTTTAGGATTGGATTTTCAGATTCTCTAAAGTCTTTTCATTCTTTTTTTAACTCCTAGTAGCCCCTTGTGTATTAGTGACATTACTGCCTTCCTTGTGTTGAATTGATATATATATATATCTCTGAAGCAAAACATTACTATTGTCCCAAGTGAGGTTTTTAAACTCAATGTCTGTATCAGATTCAGTTGATTTAATCGACTCAACTTAAAGCAATATGAATAATTTATTTTGAAGCATATTGTAGTTATCTCAGTATCAACTAATAACCACAATCATCCATAACTGTTCAATACTTTCTAATGAAACCTTGTGTACATACAACAAAGAATTAAACTTAGCAAAACAATTTTTGACTGTCTCCCATAAAATTCTAAGAAACTAAAATGGCAGAATTACAGAAAAAATAAAAATTGAAAAAATAAAATTCTTAAAAAAAAAAAAACCTAGGATTTACAGGATATAAATTCTAATCCAAAAAATTATAAATTTCTTAGATATAACATTCATCCTACCCTAAACAACGGAACTTACAAACCATTTAGAAAACCAAGTAACAAACCAGTATACATTAGCAAAAATTCTACCCCCAAATGTATTCAAAAATATATACCTATATCTATAAATGAAAGAATTTCAACAAATTCTAGTATCATAAAAATATTCAATAAAATAAAAAACATGAATCAGCCATAGGAAACAGCAAATATTCAAGCAAAATAGGATACAAATATGAAAACAATCCAAACAAAAATAGAAAAATAAATATAACTTGGTTCATGCCCCCCCCACACACACACACTCTCAACAATAGACAAAAATAAGGAAAATATTCAAAATAATTGAAAAAGACTTCCCTAAAAAAAGCAAATTATCTATAAAAATACAAAATTAGTTACAGCTGCATGAATAACATGGAGAAAATAATTAAGCACAATAAAAAAAAAAATACTCAACAAATCCAATAACAATTACAATAAAATCCATTAAATGTAATAGCAGAAACAAAGAAAACTGACCACTTAACAACATATGTTTAACCAATAACATATTATACAAAGGTATCATAAATAATAACATTAACACAGATGAAAAAATTTACATAGATGCCACAACTTTTAAAGAAAGGTATAACCACAAAATGTCAATGTTGAAAGAAAAAAAATAACAATACAACCTATCAAAATACATATGGAGTCAACAAGGAAACAGAAAAATTCCATATAGGATAATTTTCATATTCTAATGAATGCTAAGCAATTTGTGAACTGATATATTTGAAGTAAGAAAAAAAAATTTTCAGTAATTTTTAGCAACACAGTTTTGCGGTTATTTTTTGTTTCCACAACACATACCCCTGAAGATGATCTCAGGAGATTGAAAGTACTTGGGAACATTAAGAAATGATAACATCTGTCAACGTTACAGCTCATTTCTGACATCTTTCAATTATAATATGTGAAAGATTATCCATGAGTATGAATGGATTTTATTAAAAGTTTGCAATTAATTTAATCTGACATATATATATATATATATATATATATGTCAGATATATAACCATACTGATGAGCTGTGATACAGTGAAACAGATCTGTCTGCAGACGACTATATATAAGCATTAATATTGACTTATAAAAAAAATGAAATACTACTTCCCTAGCAAAAAGCAAAAATAGAACTCTCAAAAATTAAAAAGAGTACCATGTTTAGAGAATGTAATAATTCACCACAAATGGCAACTATTAAAAGAAAAGAGGAAAGACAAAAAGCTAAAGGGTGGAGAGAGAAAACAAAAGGAAAAATAGTCACAACACGCTATACATAGGCACATGCCTGTAGTTGGGAAAACAAGTGCATGACTGTATGCACACAAACTACATGGGGAAAACACTTACATTAATGATAAGTGTATAAAAATATAGGCAGTAAATTTCATTAACTCCAGAAAAGCAACCAAACAGGTCCACCTATGAAACACTGGAGTTGGGATACTGAAGGTAACATCAATCAGCTAAGTGATAAAAAACAGAGAATGTAAGCTAAAACAGACTTCACTTCCCCAATACTAAATTATACCTGTCTTTATGATAGGAGAGGACCCTCATTATTACACAAACAAGTAAATAACTACAATTTCTGTCATTACAAAAAGTTAAGACTGTCATCTGGATGTCCATAGGAGAATAGTTAATAACATGCTGCTGATATTAGAGACATGAGAGGACATCATAAGCCCCACCAATATGAAGCAAGCTTTTTATCCAAGCAAATTGTCCAAGCAAGTTGTCCAACTAGTTAATAACTAAACCACTTGACATGCTGAAACTTATAAAACTGTTTTTCAAATCAATTGGATCCTTCATGAAACATGTAATTTCCCTCAATACTTTAATCCCTAGTTTCATGCAAATTTTCTTAGAAATTAATATGAATCTAATTTATATTTCAGCTGCACCAAATCTCAACAAGCAGCTGCCTCAGATATTTTTTGCCTTTTACCAAAGATTGCAAAAGAATCAATGATAAATTAACCAAAACCTTTTTTTAAAATAAAAATACAAAAAATATGTATGAATGTATAAAAGCAGTCTTTGATACTTCAAAAACAGTCTTCAGTTTATACTTTAGGGTTTATTTAGCTTCAGATTTAAACACACTATTTTTAAAATTACAGTATGGTTTTATTCTATCATTTTTTTTTCTTTTATCCTATTAAAAATGATGTTCAATGCTTAAAGTTTTCAGACATTTTATATGAATATATGTATGCATTAAAAATATTAATACAAATTTCATGGAGTTGTAATAATTGAAAATACATTGCTCACAATTGCTCTTTAAAATGTTCTTGTCAAATATCTTTTACATTATTCTCTTATCAAATTCATTTCAGCTTTTTAAAATAAGTAAAATTATAAGATGAAATTTCATCAGTAGATATAAAATTAAATAAAAATAAAATGATTAAAAATATTTGATTTACTATTCTTTAAATTTCTTAATTATGATCTATTATATTTTGTTTTTATTCAATCTTTCATCACATTCATTGCCCTCCATTGGAAAAACATGCCAACAATCTACAACCAGAAAACAGTAACAATAGAAATTAAGAACAAATAAATAAATAAACCTAAGTTAACATGGATCTCTCTTGAGAGACTTTTACCATATGAGAGAGAGTATTGTGTGTGTGTGTGTGTGTGTGTGTGTGCACATGTGTTACCAATCAGGCCACAAAGGCCTTTTTAGTAGATTTCATTTAAATATAATGGTGAGATTAAAATTTCATGTTGAACAAAGAGTTAGCTTTACTGTCAGCTGCAACCAGAATTTATCTTCTCTTCATATCTTGTATATAGTACTAGATTGTCACCTAGGTCTCATCATTTTACAGTTAAAATGGTTAGATGTAACCATATTCTATGCAAATAGTTTGTCAATTACACTTCTCACTTGTAGGATTCTCTTCCAGCTTCTTGCTTTCCAGTCAACTTTGATTTTCAAAAATTGAAATGTAATGACAATTGTTATCTATTGTCTGAATTTCTGTTCTTTTGTTCTCTTAAGTTATTTTTTTTGGGGGGGGGGGGTTGTCTCATATTCTTTGTGTCTTAGTTAGTGGCTTTGTTGCCTAGCTTAAAGTGAAATGATAAAAAGAAAATCCCTACAGATTAAGCACTACAGATCACATATCTTAAAAAATTTTAAAAATATATTTTAAATTTATTGATTTTTATAAAAATTAAGGTCCAATTTGCTACAAAGATTCATTGTAAATTAAAGCACTACAGATGCCAGAAACAAACATGCTATGTGATTTCTTAAAAAGTAAAATAAACTTTAATTTGTAATATAGAGATCATTTTTTTATATATTGCTACTACAGGTTAAAAAAAAAAAAATGAATATATTTTTGTAAAATTTTCAAAATTTCTACAAGCATATTTGTTTTGTCTTCTGCAGAAGGATCAATTTACAAAAAATTTATGTAGCAAAATGAATACTCTTTTATTACTATCATAACAAAAATATCTTTATATATTTATAATCTGGTGTACTTAATTTATAGATGAAAAAAAAAAAAAAAATTATTTCAGGTCACAGTGACTACTGTACAATTCCACTGTTGAAATTTATAAAAAATTTTCTCTTAAAATAGTTTTCAAGTCCTCTGTTATTGCTCTTTCTAATACTGGAGTTTCCTTCCTAACCTTTTGTTTAAAGTAGTGTGCAAAGCCAACATTTTGATTATATCATCACTAGCAGTATAGCCCGGCGTTGCTTGGGTGTAATGAAAGCTTTAAAACTAATCCATGGTCCTGGTGCTCAGACGTTTTGGATGTTGGCACGAAAGACTAAAAAGCAATAGTTGTTTCCAGTTAAAGCAAAACCATAGACTGAAAGAAAAATGAATGGATGTAAGTCAAATTTTGATTTCCTGGTGTCTATATGAAATAAGTTTTTTTTGTTGTCAACTGAATTTTGAAGGCTAAATAAGTCCTCTGAGTAAATGGTATCATGGCTGAGACTAAGAACTACAATTATACCTACTTAGAGCCAAACCTGAATTTCTGAATATCATTTCTTATGTCTTTGTCTATGAGTGTATCAAATTTGATTAAAATTGAACCACTCCTTCTATAACCCGATTTTTTCGATGATCGATTTTCAATATTTATCGGGAGTACCTCAACACAAAACCTAGCTAAAAACACTCGCAGACACTTATAGTACAACTGTGTAAATTTTCAAGAAAATCGGTTCAACCGTTTCGGAGTCTATAGGTAACGGACACACACAAAGTTCCATTCATAAATGAAGTTAGATTTTCTCTTCTAGCTTTGATGGATTCACTTGTTTAAAGCCACTTTTCATCATTGATTTGAGAAAACAGTTGTGTATAACAGACAGTTTAGACTTGAGTGGGACATCATGCATGCTATTCATATGAGAGTCTCAATAAAAAAATATTACTCAAGTTGTTAGGTTAACATGTTTTGGTCTTGTAGCATCTTGTGGTGTTAGACAAAACCACCCCTAATACAGCCTATATTCAATTTTCTCATCTATACTAAATTTTTTAAAATTGATCCCTATATTAAGGTATTTCAAGTGTTAAGTATTTACTAAAACCTGAAGTTTTACGATTACTTCAGAATATGTGATATCACTACTTACATTCCAATTTCAGATCAGTTTCTGTTTTGAAAAGGTTTATTCTGAAGTTACCTTTCTTGGAACATTTATTAAAGAATGACATTTTGCTAAAGATTATTCTTATCCTCACTATAAAGACCTATTTGTAGGAAGTGTTCTAACAGGAGATGGAAAGTGCGACAGAGATCTAAAGGCAAATTGGCATGGCAGGACACATTCCAGAAGCTGAGTAAAGTACTAAGACACAGGAAAATTACACTCAAAACAAAGAGAGTACTGGATTACTATGTGATGTCAGTTTTTCCATATGGCAGTGAATGCTGGAACAATATCATCAAAGATGAAAAAAAAACTTGAAGCAGCAGAAATGTGGTTCTACAGAAGGATGCTGCGGATATCATGGACCAAGCATGTGAGTAATGATGAGGTTTTGGAAAGAATAGAAATGAAAAGTAAATTAATAGTGAGCATCAGGAAGAGACAATTGAAGTTCCCAGGACATGCAATGAGAAAGGAGGGCTTGGAGAACCTGATACTGACAGGCCAGATAGAAGGGAAAAAAAAAGGCAGAGGAAGGCAGTGGATAACATATTTGAAGAGCCTGAGCAAGTGGATAACAAAATTGGGGTTGTGTGGTGTTAAGAGGAGAAAATGTACTAAGAGACACCAGTGACAGGGAGACATGGAAAGACATGATCGCCTATGTCCTTGAAAGGACAGGGTACAGAGAAGAAGAACCTCTCCTCCACCCTAATCACCAGTACACTGTCTTCTGGAGGGTTTGCAATATTTTTTTTTTTTTTTTACTGGAATCTGTTATGCATCATATTATATTTAACTCACTCTTTTAGTCTTAGGTATAATATTTTTGAAATGTCTAAGTATTGGCAGTATTTTTGTTTTTTTGTGTGTATATACATGCAGTGAAGACCAAGAGAAACAAAATGAATGAAATGCTAGCCAAAAAAAATAAAAAATAAAAAAAATAAAAAAAAAATTTGTTTCTAACATATATGAGGATGATGTGAATGTGAACAAGCATGGTAAATTTTTGTTTTGTTCCCCGAAGGCCTTTACCCCTTCAAATCTTTCCAAAACATCCCTATTTCCGTGCAAATGTATATGCTGAATGCAAATCGATAATTGTTTATTGAAGAAACCTACCTTTTTTTTCATTTTATCGAGAAGAAAAAAATGGAACTTCTTGTCGCTGTTTATCTCACCCCCTAACCACGGTTAGAAAATGTTATTCACTGCAGACTGACTTCACGCATAGATTTGATTTTTTGGTATTTTTACTTCCATTTTGCAATTAATACACAGAAAATGAGTTCCGAAACCCAACAAATAGTGGAGTAATTGCTAAAAAGGGAGTAAATAGAACAAATTCAGTATCCTACGCCTCAAGTCATTCAGCGGTTAATCAGATATGAGAACGATAGTAAGGGGTGAGATATAGTCTGATTTATTTCTGGTCGATAACATGAAAGAAAGGTACGTTTCTTCAATAAACAATTATCGATTTGAGTTCAGCATGTACATTTGCACGGAATTAAGGATGTTTTAAAAAGTTTTGACAGGATAAAGGCCTTCAGGGAACAAAACAAAAATTTACCACAAGCATTAATCAGTTATGCATTGTCACTGTTTATCTCATAGCATTGATTATTTCCAAGTAGATTTTATTACAGGTGATTCTTTTATTTTTAGGTAATAAACAAAAGTAGGCCTTTTTTTTTGGTTTTTTTAATAAATGTTTAACAGTTAGGTAGCAAAGATTTATACAACAGATTAATTTCTTTGCCTTATTCTTGATATACTTCCAAACTGTCCCCTGTCAATGACTCATTGTGATAGTATGGCTAGCCAGTCAGCCTTGCAAATTGTCAATTCTGAATAGCTCGTTCAATCCTTACTGAGTGCCACATATAACATAAGTTAACCATTTTTAATTTAGTAATGAAACTTTGGCTCTACCCCTGAGCAAGCCATACATAAGCCATTTGTATTTTTAAGTAAAAAAATAAAATTACATGAATGCAAACATTTATACACTTTTGCATTCAACATTTCATATACAAGTCATTATCGGTATCCCTCTTCTAGGCTTTATTCAACCTTTGATTCTATAGAAAATGTTAAAATAGCACAAATTTACTCATAATAACCATACTATCATAGGCACCTCGAGGTGGTGTAATGGTTAGCAAGCTTGTCTCGCAAGAATCATTACAGTTGAGAGGTGAGTTCAATCCTCACTGGGTATCCCATATTTTCAGCCTTGTGTCACATCTAAGCTACGCTTAGAAAATCACCATAAAAACCATACTATCATTAGTGCAAATGTTTTTGTTTTGTTTTTTTTTGTTTTTTTTTAATTGTTTTAGGTGATCCAATTTAGTAAAGGATAAGAATAAAGAAATAAGAACAACCCTTACTATTTTTCTAGTTCAGTTTACAATTGAGTTACACATTCCAATCATCAGCTAATTCCCTTGGAATTCCACAGATCTTAAATTCTTCAATTCAAAATCTTACAAAGCAAAATATTTTAACAAGCATAAATGAGCAAAATAATGTTGATCAGAACAACAATATGGGAAACAAGGAATAACCAAATTAATCTTGTTTTTTTTGTTTTTTCCGAGGCAAAAAAAAAAAATAAAAAAATAAAAAAAAAGGTTTTTATTTGTTTACCCATCAAAGTAATTTTGTACAAATGTGTGCTTATATATAATTGTTGCCTGGAAACATGGAAGGAAGAAAAATTACACTAACCTGGGGAGCTCTTGAGCTCAGCATGTAGAATTTCTTCACGATAAGCCATAATGTTGCAGGAATACTCAAGAGACTCACTTTCACCTCAAGTCAGTGTAGCCATTGCATCAAATGGCTGTAAAATAAAAAGTTATAGCCAAAATAGAATAATATTTCATGAAAATGTTTAATACTTGGTATTCTGGGAGAAAAATATTTTCATTTGAAGTGAACTTAAACATGGTACTAATGGCACAAAAACTGTTTCTAATTTGATTAAGATAGATCATTAAGGCATGTGTGAGAAAAAAAAAAATCTAAACATTGTTTCTCTACCAAACCAACTGTAGATGATTAAAAAAATATATATCAAGTCATTTACTAAAAAGTTAATGAAATTCAACATTCAAGTCAAGGAGTTCCAGATGTTATTTAATTTTTTTTTTTCCTGCTGAACAAGTAGATAATACCTATATTCCCATCAATATATTAATTTACTGCAAAAATTCCACACTGAAGTACATTGCACTTTATGTAACAATAAATCGGATGCCAAAAATTCAAAATACTTTCCAAGACATTGGTTTTGGAAAAAAAAAAGAAATATATATATATATATATATATATATATATATATATAATTGAAAAAAGTCAGATTTCTAGCCTAGCGGCGGGGAGAAAAAAAAACTTCTCCAAGAATTCAGTCATAAAATCTATAATTTTTTAAACCAAAACAACCAAAAACTTTTTTGACCTTGACAGATTTTAGTCACTTATAACCAAATTCCATGCAAGAGAGAAGACATTAGAAAATAAAGTGGATTAAACCCTATATTAAAGAAACTGAGCTAAAACAAAAGTTCATAGCATTTTGAAATAGGTTGCATTTGAATGCAGGGTTTTGTCTCAAATGTAACAAATCTATGACATCTACACAGTCTGTGAGGTAACATTTCAATGCCTCTTTCTATACAAATTATGTATGGAGTGTACATTTTAAATTGTTTTTACATTAAAAATGAAAATGAGATGCATTTTCATCATTTAATACTTTTATTTCTGAAAAATGCACAATGGTGTACAACTAGCATAAAAGATATGAGCTGTTTTTGGAGATGGTTCTATAGCTGTGAGTATTGTCCCAAAGTTGTTCATGAGGTGCAAAAGTAGAAATTTTGATCTAGAAAACCAAGTACGTTCCAGTATGCCTGTGGTAGTTCATGATGCACAAATGAAAAGGCTGGCTAAAAATAATCCAAGTTACACAATACGAGACATCAAAAGGATACTCCACATTTAATGAGTATTGTAAAGCACTTGGATATGTAAATTACTGGGATGTGTTGTAAAATCAACAAACTGCATTTCCATTTGTGATTCTCTACTCAAAGCAGCAAAAATAACACATTTTAAAAAAGAGACACAGTTGTTTACAATAATGAGAATTAAAAAAAAAAAAAAAAGACCCAGTAAAAATAAAGTGCTGTGTGGGATTAAAAGTGTATTGTGTACTAGAAACCCCTTCCACAAAATCAGGTACTGAATTCAGGTAAGTACTGTTCCCAATTTAACCAATTAAAAGGTAATTGATGAGATAAATCTGGAATTAGCCAATTGGAAGGAAGGATATATATATATATATATATATATATATATATATGCCATCATAACAACATCAAACTTCACATTTCTTTGTAAACCTGACAGAAATTGGTACAGCTTGACCAAGATGACCCACTACACTAACTGTACTTATCTGCACTTGTACATTTAGATTACCATTTATTTAAATCCCTACAAAATTCTGTTAAGAAGAACCTCAATACTTTGGAAACCTGTAAAAACCTCTTAAAATAGTTTGTCATCCAGAAAGATGCTAAGTTCTGGGAGGATGGAATCATAAAACAGTTACAAAAAGATAAGTTTGTGCAACAAAATGGCATATAAAGGGTTGAATAAATAGATCAATGTTGTCTTTAAAATTCACTTAAAAATTCCGAACTTTTGTTCTAATTCAATAACATTGAAATACATTCAGTCAGTCATCATAAATAATACACACTTAGGCAATCATGTCTATTTTGAGACATGACTAACTAAACAGAAGATTTTTCCACAATAGGTTACCATTTTCTGCAGTAGACTGGTTGCCAACCAAGGCTAAAAAAACCAATCCGTTCTGCTATTCAACCCATAGCTGGAGGGAGAAGAAATGGATTAATACCTTTACACAAGGTATTGTGGATAAGTGAATGAAATGAATTCAACTGGAATTTGAACTCAATTTCTCTTTCCAAGTTGATATTCATCCATTATACCACAACACACATTAATACATAATAGAAAAAAGTGTAGAGAGATAAGTTTGGAAGCCTTGGCATAGTGTAATGGTTAATAAATTTGTCTAGTTGATCATGATTACAAAGTAGTAAATACAATCCTCACTTGGTGCTCCATACTTATAGCCTTGTTCCAAAATAAACAAGTCAAGCTTCAAGTTGTGGAAATTAGTAAAACAATTTACTCATTTTACAGAGCAAGACAAACAATGCTATGCATCATTAACAAGTATGATGTTAAATGTTTGACTAGCGAAGCAATCAAGCAGCAATAATTTTGATAACATGAGCAAATAATTTATATAAATATGACAAAAATGTCAATGGAAATTTAAACACAATTAACACGCTTAATCTACTATAAATAAAAAGGTGTAAAATAAAACCAATAGAAAATAAGTAACATTCTAACTTATAACAAATTTATGTGCAACTATATCAAGGCTACAATAAACTGGAAAGTTTCATTGGTAATACTTTTTTCCATGATAAACAAACAAATAGTATTAACTAATAGTATATGTAAAAAAAAAAAATTATCTTCATTTCTGCTGCCATTCCACCTATAAATTGACTAATTTTAGAAAATGTCTTCAAATGAAAATTCTTTTAGATTATACACAATAAAAAGATGTACATGTTAAATCCTAAATATTCAAAAGGCATACACAAATCTTTTTTTATAAGTTTTTCAGCAATGAAAACTATCCTCCACTTTCTCTATTCAAATAGTCCACCTTTATATAACTACGAGTTAAAAAGTAATCATCTATCCGAGGCAAGTTAACAAGACTTTGATAAAAGCTAGTTATGATAACAGTAAAACAATTCTTCAACACTCTGATGGTCAACAAGACTGTAAATCCTGAAAAGTAGTCCTATATCATTTCTAATACAGGTTAGTGCCAGGATTACCAGCACTCTTCCCCCACCACTGTGTCTTGTAGCTCCTCTATCAGCAGAATGCAATTTGCCCCCCCCCCCCCAACCAAACATACTGAACCCACAATAAATGATACTTTAAACAAAATAGCATACTCTCGGAATGCAGATATTCCATGATCACAAAAAAAAAAAAAAAAAAAAAAATGGAAGAAATCATGGAATTGGCGTTTTGAAGCTATACATTACAAACGTTTTCACAACTTTTAGCTACTTTTTTGTGATTTCCTAGCTATTTTTATAGCTATTTTTATAGCCATTTCAGTGTTTCAACTCTCAATCTTCTACAAGTTTTTTCAAGGAATTTTTGAAAAATTTAAACCCAAATTTCAAAAGCATTTTGCTACAGAAAGTTTGATATACTGTCAAAAATTAGACCTCAGGTGTTTATTTAAAAAATGGAGAGGGAGTGTTAGAAAGTGTTGTTATTGGGGGGGGGGGGGAGAAAAGAAACGAATTCAATCAAAATAACATTAGAAGTAATGGAATGTTGCTAAAAGTAACCAAGTCATTTTAAAATGTCATGATGTAGGAGAAGGTCATTAAGTGCTAAAAGGCCCCTACACCCCCACTAACATGTGAGAAATACAAACTATAACTTATAAACAAAATGCATGAATTTTTTTTTCAATGCAACTTTTGATGATTGTCTGAACTTACCCCAAAACAACAAAATTTATCTTTTAAGATATCTGGTGGCCTAGCAGCCCCACCGCAATTGTGGGGTCTGCAGGGGCCCTAAGCCGAGGCCGTTGCTTTTATTGGTAATATATAGGAGGTCTTGCCTAAGCACAGCCCTGATACAGGTTGGTTATCCTTTTATCCAAAATCTGAAAACCTCCAGAAGCAAAAAGTTATTTCAGGTGTTTTCATAACTTGTCAGAAATGGAAAATTTTAGAAAGCACTAGGAAGGTTCCTAGGTGTTGTGCACCTGTTGTAATTGACCTCATCTGCCCTGGGTGGGAGTTCCCCAGCCCAGATATGTCAACTCTATTGAGCCAGCCGTTTTGCTAGCAATCATCACAGCAGCACCTTCGTTTGTAGATTACTTACCATGCTCAGCTTAAGATATACAAAATGTCAAAAAGTCCTGTTTTTATACCAAACTACTTTCAGGGTATATATATAAGTTGTGTCATGAAATGTCAAAGGATATTGTGCTTATGTTTGCATTCCATTCCCAAGCTGCCTCATTTTATAGATGCTATACACAAATTAAATAGCCTGTATTCAAAACTTGAGAAAACCAAAGCACTTCCTGTTCCAAGAATATTAAATAAAGGATTCTCAACATGTACCAAAAGAAATTTTTTTTTTTTTTTTTTTTTATAAGCGTTTCACCCCGAGCAAGGCATGTCACTGCCACTACTGTGCAGGGGGCTACGTAGAGTGGAGAAAGGCTGATTAAATATAGGAAATAACAGAGGGTGGGTGATAGGCGGGTGAGGATACCGAGAATGAGGGTTGGGTAGATGAGAGTGTTGTGAGAATAGTTGGGAGTTAGTGTGATAGGAGGTGTCTATTGACCCTACATTTAAACACCTAGAGATTGTAACTGTCGGGAAAGCAGACTTGTGGAAGGGAGTTCCACAGGCGGGAAGCGCGAGAAAAGAAGCTGTTGGAGTAGAATTTACGGTTACATCTTATTTGTTTAACTGTAAAAGGGTGGGACCTAGTTGCTAATCTAGTATCTCGTGTAAATTCGTGCTTAGGCGGCACCAGTGATCTAAGCTCATCGGAGCAGAAGCCATGAAAGTACTTGTAGAAGAGGCACAGGGAAGCTACATCACGCCGGTGTGAGAGCGGCTGCAGCCGGTCTGCCAAGTCAGTATCAACCACGTTACAGATCCTCCTTTGTATTTTGTCAAGAAGCCCAAGGAGAGCAGCAGGGGCACCCGACCAGATATGGCAGCAATATTCAATACACGGGCGGATGGTAGATTTGTATATGTGCAGAATAGTTTCAGGTGGGAAAAATTTCCGGGCCCTGCACAGGGAGCCCACTTTCATAGCAGCAGATTTGGCAATGGATTCAATATAGTCATTCCATTTGAGGTCCGCCGAGAGTGTAAGGCCAAGGAGGCGTAGTATTTTACTCTCTGGGAGGCTAGCCTGTCCCATGCTAATGGGAGGTAGATGCGATTGTCTATGGTGGTTAGTTGATAACAGCTTTGTTTTGGAGGCATTGAAATTTACCAACCATTTCCTACCCCAGGTCACTACGGATTGGAGGTCCCTTTCAAGTGCGGCACCTAGGTTCACTTTGTCGTCCAGACCTGGTTTCTGATCGATGCGGGAGTAGATTGTTGTGTCGTCGGCATACATGCCAACTTGGGATCTAATGGTGTTGGGGAGATCATTAATGTAGACCAGAAATAGCATGGGACCTAGGATAGAACCTTGAGGGACGCCCGCGTTCGTCTGGTAGTTTTGGGAGGCATGCCCATTTAATACCACCTTTAATGTGCGGTTAGAGAGGAAGGAATGGATGAGGTCAAACAGATGTCCAGTTATCCCATAGCTCCGCAGTTTGCACAAGAGGCCAGCATGCCAGACCCTGTCGAATGCTTTGGAGATATCCAAGGCAACGGTTCGGGCTTCACCATTCTTGTCGAGTGCCTGGTATATGTACTCGGTAATGGTCGTTAGCATATCAGCAGTAGACCTGGTGAAGCGAAAATTGATAACTAAGAAATATTTATTTTTTAATGCCTTATTGTCATTATTCATGTAATAGATTCATTTTCTTAGTCATGTACAGTAACAGTATAACAGTAATTTGTAACCAGTAAATTTCCAGCTAATATATATTACAAAAAATAAAAAACAAATATTTTTAAAGAAATGATTAGTGTGTGAATATTGCATTTTCAAAACATTTAAATATTAAGAGAAACCATTATCTTACACTATCTGAACAATGTTGTTAGTACAAGAGATATTTCTGTATAAAATGAAAATGGTAGAATACCCATCAAATTTTAGGAATGTACACAAAAAGGTTTGATCATGTATAGAAAAAAATAAACCAAAGTAATTTTTACATACAAACAGTAAAAGAGGTACCAATTATATATTTTCAATGAACATTTCATTCTTTGAGATTATAATTAAATTTGTTTATTTAAAATTAATATAGTTTATATTGCGACACGGAAATTTCTATGTTTCGAGTTTTTTTAATCGTCATCAGGTAATGTTAGCTCATTGTTGTGAAAATGATTTTCATTTGAATATAAGAAACAATATGTTTGTTATTTATGGATGTGAGAAGACAAAAAATTATGTGCATGTTCAAGTTAACTAATCAGAATAGAGATCCACTTTAAATTTGTAAAGTGAAATTTTTGGAGAATACATAATTTCTTCTTTCAATCTTAGTAGCAGGAGTGCCAGGCAATGAAAACCTCTGTCTAGGCAGCATTTCTGTTGATGTATCCATTATTGATACAAGATTATTGTTTTAGTTTTCTCTGTATCCCAACATTTTCTAAAAGAAAACATTTTATATTTTTGATCCAACTTAAAGGGACTTTAGAGTGTAATTATATATATATATATATATATATATATATATTGCATTTGACTACATGGTCTTGTTGTCATTTTGCGCTATCACACGGTGTGACATCATAAAACCGCATCGCAAATTTGAGAAGTGCGTCTATTATTTTTGGTAACTATTGCCGTTGCCAAGTGGAGTTTTATGTCAACACAAAATAAAATCGTCGGTGATGGTGGATGTTATAATATTTCAGTCTAAACAACCTCTCTGAAGATGGCTCATGTGAGCCGAAAGCTTAGAAGCAAATCAATAAATAATTATCCAAATGTTGGAGAATTTTTTCTTTATTTTCAACTGAAATTAAAGCCAAAATACATTTAGAACGGCTCATGATTAAACATAATAGACATTCATTGTCTCTTATATTTAACAGCATATGTTTAGAATATATATATATATATATATATATATATATATACACACACACACAGAAAGAGAGAGTGAGAGTGAGAGAAATAATTATGATGTGAGATGAAAGGATTTTTAAGAAATATATGTAAAAGTGATCAAATGGCAAAGAAGTAACTCCTTTCCAACTGAAAGAAAATTTCATTGATACAAGGAAAGTGTTAACAGCTAAGTATTAACTTAATGTTGAAAAGTCATAAACAAATAAGAGGAAAAATCAAGAAAAGAACAAACAAGAAAGTTGTCCTCAAACACATGGCTTAAAGGGAAGGGAAAAAAAAACATAAGACAAGAGAAAATTTCCTCAAATATGATTTTCATGAAATAGCTTTGTCTCAGTGTCCATGTTCAGAAGAAATGAAAACATTGCCCATTAATATGAAATCTTTATAAAAAGTAAGCCTTTGAATAACCAGAAAGTATACAAATTTCTAATACTTATATTTGTACAAAAAATCTTTTCTTGATTATTAATTCTATATAGAACAACTACAATGCATTACATGTCTTATCCTTGCTACATTACAGTGGCAAAGAATTGCTCAGAAAAGCAACTTTTTTTGAATTGGGATTGAAAAGTAACAAACACCCTGCAACCAAGTTTAATCAATCAAATGTACATGCGCGCACACACACAATTGGCTTGAAAACAGAAGGAAATCCAAGAGAAAGTGCCATGCTAAAAGGAAAGGAGACCAAGATTAGAAAGACAGCTCCCGTACTGCTAGCTGTAAAAGTTGGTGATCAATATAGAAGAAAAAAAAAAACTTCGGAGAAAGGGGGGGGTCCTATAGAATTCAAAACAGCTGCAGCCTTCACCGTGACAGCATTAAAAGTGGATTATTGGTGATTTTCTCAACACTCCATCAGGTGCAGATTTGATTGCATGCATGCGTGCGTGCTTACACACAAGGTGATGAATTCCCATACATACAAATCAATTTTGGTGGCAAATAATCGAAATTTCTCCTAAAGGGTTACTGGCAACACCTCATGTAATCAACCTAGTTTCTCTATTTATGATCAAGGTGAAATCCTTAAAAGAGAGAGATTATCAAATTGGATGCTTATGTTTACTAAATAATCTCAATGTAATCCTTAAAATAAAAATAAAAAAATTTAAAAATATGAACTTTAAGGAGTCAATAAACAGAGAGTGAGTTAAAATGATACCAGAAGGTTAAAAAAAAGAAAAAGTATATTTGTCTATATTTCTGAAATGAGGTATTGTAATTATTTACACTATTTATATTGTTCAGACTTGTCATCTTCATGACGTTTTGGCTATGACACTCTGGCATTGGTCAGGTGATTGGAATTTTGAACTGAATGCTTTACTTCAACTACCAAGGTGGATTGTTCTAGTTCTACATTGCAAGCCTCTTTTGAATGTCTCCCTTTAACTCTCTCTCTCTGTTCACCTCTGCTGTACTGAACTCACAACTCTTTAGGTCAAGTTACTTGAGGATATTAGTGTATGAATTTTTAGGACTTATAAACCTAATGTCTCAGTAATTGTTTTTTTTTTTTGTTTTTTTCCAGAACTTGTATTACAATCTTGATGTTTGTGATTGGTTTTCTATAGCACTCCATATTACTGGTTTCCCATATTGTATTTATTTCTATGCTTGACCGGCTTAGACTTTTGTGGCGTAGCATACGTGCTAATTCCTTAAGTTTTCATATTTTCCAGCTGTCTATTATTTCAACTTTAGACCACAGGAGGTGGTGATCTCCCTTTTCTCTACATATGCGGTCAGCTATGCATGATTCTTCTATTTCCCCATATGTTACAACTTTATGGTATTCCTGCAGTGTTATCTTTAGGGCACAGCCTGTTTCCTTATATTTCATACTGCAGCTGCACAGGATGACATACATACAGTCTTTAATCATGTTCTCCTCTACTTGAAAGATGTATCTGTGAAGGGATGAACCATCTTTTTAAGCTTTTCCTGATGTTATCTGAACCACAAATCTTTTGTACTTTTTCTGATTATCCCTTCACATAGGGAGGCAGCCTCAGCCTGCCTCCCTGAGTTTTATCCTCTTATACCCTTCTATCCTAGACATGGTAGCTATAGTTAAGGAGAGTTCAAGTTTAATTGATCTAAAGGGAGATCCTTGCTTCTTCTGAATGTCTCAGTGGGAAGAGGCATAGGCACAGGGAACTAGAACAATCTACCCTGGTGTATGAAATAAAGGGTTCAGTTTGAAATTCCAAAACAGCTTAACAACAAAAATTATGAACAATCTATATATTTTTTATTTAGAAAAACTAATTTCTTGATCTTCTATACTCGGTTAGTATAAATTAACTGACAGGCATTTAATTAAATGTCAGCTACACGTTAAAAGAGCTGGTCATTTTTATAGCATGGCTAAATATTGCTGAATCTTCAATTGCATCAGTTGATTTGATACAGTTCATATGACAAAAGATTTCAAATACTACAGTAAAATAGAAATGTTAGGTAAATATGCCTAAAAGATGTTAATAGTTTTTAAAAAAGCAAAAGTAAATTTCCTATTCAGGCTCAAAATAATGATTAAAGAAAGCACAACATACAAAATGACACTAGACAAAATACAAAAATTTTTAAAAAATTAATAAAATAAAAACAACAATGTCTAAAGAATTAATAATCTATATCATTTTTGTACTTACAAGTTTACAAAACTAATGAAAACCAATGAACTTGAAATATTCCATCTATCAATTTTTTAAAATTACATCTGATGCAAAAACAGGAATTGAAAAATTATTTAGCAAATTAAAATTATGCAAGAAAATCCAAAGTGAAAAAATCTCATGGGCCTGATCAATTATTCAACATTCTTACTGTTTCATGGTTTCTTCATAAATGTCTACCAATAATCTTCAAGTTATAACTTTAATAGAATTCAAGAATGCAGACAAGTGGATGAAAAATACTTAAGGTGAAATTTTTTAATGATGGCATTAATAGCTTTAAGCATACACAGCCAACCAAAACTCATTTTCTATCCACTGCTAACAATTCATAAAGGTTCTAAAAAAATGAAACTGCATATTCAGAACAATCTATTACAGCAAATGAATTTGTACTTACAGAAATGTAAAGAACAGTGTAAATAAAGATGTTTTTAAACAAAAGCATTTTGTTCCTTCTGATGATGCTCTCAAAACTGATAAAATTCTTATCAAACCAGTTTTATAATGACTTTCACACAAAAATAAGCAACTGGTAATGTATATCTTACTACTAAACAATCTTTAGGCACAATGCCTATTTCTAGAAATGTAGAAATATCAACTTAAAACCAGATTTAACAAGAGAAATTCTGCTCAGTACAACTTGGAACTGTCTACAGTCTTTTTGGTCTGATGATGCTTGGCAGCTTTTACCAATTTCAATATCTTTAACATATTTATAGAGAGCAGCTTTCAACTTCTTGATAAACATAGTGTTTATATAATTGGTAACACAGTTTTATTGTTCATGTTCTTTAGTAATAGTTAACACAATTGGCAACATAAGAAACCTGAAATTACTGCTGTTTTAATTGTAGAAACACCTGATGTTATTCTACAGTTTCAATATAACTCTTGCAAGGTATTTCTTTTTGCTTTCAATTCTACAAAAATTAGAATTAAAAGATTCCTTAGTAGTTTCAGCAAATATAAACAGCTGCTAAGTCCAAAACCTGAAGCCTAAGAAGAAAATTTATGATAAGGTATCTATATACAAAACCTTAAACGAACTATAAAAAGGTACAAATATAATGACGTATAGTCTTCTTTACACAAAAGCTTCATAGAAAATGTTTGCAGAGAAAAAAAAGTAATAATTTGGAAAGCTAAGCACACCAGATAAAACATTAAATATCAAGGGCTTCAATGAACAGAAAATATTTATCAGTTTTATTTACAAGCCATCATGCGGTCTCCATGAGTCCTAGCATATAGTGCATCCATTCAAGACATAGGTTATTATAGCTCTCCACAACTTTCTATCCCATGTGATCCTTTACCACGGCATCCATTCTATGGTTCTCTGCTTTTAATTTCTCATGCCCTCAGTATGCTTTGTAAGCATTGTTTTTCCAAGCCCTCCTTCCTCATTATATATCCAAGGAATTTCAGTTGTCTTTTCCTGATTCTGGATAGAAGTTTTCGTTCTGTTGCAATTTTCTTTAAAGCTTCCTTGTTGCTTATTTGCTTGGCCTATGAAATTTTGATTATCCTTCTGTAGATCCACATTACTACTGTTTCCAGTTTTCTACTCATCCATGAAGAGATTGTCCAGCATTCATTGCCATATCAGAGGATGGATATGACATAGCAATACCAAGACCCTTGGAAGCAAGGGTCACGGCAATACAGCATTAGGTTAGAAATACTGTTTTCCATTCATTCATCACAGCCAATCAAACTTATCTGATTAATACAAGGGGGTGAACATTTAGTAATATCAAGTACTGTTAGAAAATATAATCCCTATGTACTGAATATGCAATGTAAATAAAATTAATTACTATATAGATATCTTCCATTTGTAAATGAGTTATGTGACCCAGGTTTCTACCATGAGTGGTGTCTTCAGGCAATTTTCAATAACTGATTTTACTGGGTTTTTTTTTAAGAACACTCACTTAACGGTGGTTTTTTTTTTTAACACTCAGGCAGCAAGGAATTTTTGAACATGCAATTTTTAAAATTACAAAAGATAATAACATTTTCATCCGTATATATATATATATATATATATATATATATATATCTTATATTCAATTACCCACTTCAAGCTGCTAGTTTATGACATTTTGAAATACAGGTTCTCACAAAATCACCAAAGTTAAACAATGTTGAGCCTGGAAAGTACCTATATGAGTGACCACTTATGAATACCAGATGCTTGGATGTTCATGGGGTGTAATGAATAACAGCTCAGAATTGGAAATTAGAGAACTAAGTTCCTATTCCAGTCTGGTTCTTTATATTCATTTACACACAAATAACATTAGGGGAAAAGTATGAACCCACCTCTTCTCTCCCTAGCTATGGGTTAGTTAGTAGGGATTGTATGAATAAATAATTATCTCAAAAAATTTAGTACAATCTAAAAATATTTTCTGGATTTAAATAATCTGTAAAAGAAGCTCTAAAACACAAAATCAATCAATCAATCAACATTCAAGTTACCAAATGATGAAAAGATGCACCTCAAAGAGATAACTGATAGTTCACTTTAAGTAAAATCTTAGAAAGAAAATGCTATTCTATTTCTATTAATTTATTGAAATATATCAAATCATAGTTTCAGCTTTATTAAAAGATAAATCAATTTCACGAAAATTCTTTACTAAAGCAGATAATCTTAAAAAGTTTAATACCAAATTGTACCATAAATCAAATTGCACAAAGCTTGATCAATCCAAATAAATGCTACAGAAGATAAGACTTAAGCAATGACTGCTTTGAAGTGGAATAAAAAGAAAAGTTAAAATTTGAAATATGGTTTCATCCTATCACCAATACATTTGTGTATTTGCAAAATTTTCAAAAATCTTTTAACAGTGAAAATTCTTCAAAAATTAAATTTTAAAACTCCCCAGACAAAGCTACTCATGCATCATAAGTTTAAAAAAAAAAAAAAAAGGAGACTGATATTTGTGCAGTAACAATTTCTTTTTTTATTACTTGTATATGTGAGGGGGTGCTGAAAATTTCTTTGTCCAATACACTTTGCAAAACCTGACCAAATGGAAAACATTTCATTCCTTTTTCTTAATGGTTTTTTTTTTTGGTCAGATCAAGACCTTTTTCCAGCTCCCCTCATAAAATCTGAAGATTCTATCTAAAAAAAAGCACAAAGTAAAATACTAGATATGCACGTAAGTAAATATTTACATGCTTTAATATCAAGAATTTTGACTACAATATGTATGAAGATACAAACTTATTTGCTTGCTCATAAAAGAAACATCTTTAAGAGATAAAAAATAACAGATTTGTAAGCAACTTTTAAATTTCTTAAATGAACAAACTTGTATTATTTGAACCTTTAACACTTTTCAGATGAGCTGGCCAGTCAATCATAGTATGGATATTAGTTTTTTTTTGTATTTTTTTTCTTTTTTGTTAACTCGCATATGGTCTCCACAAAAAAAACATCATTATAACCTGTGCATAATCATTGCTGGTTTACAGATAAATTCAGTCTGGAAAGAGTTAATTGCATAAGAATGAAATCTCTTGTTGGAAGGATAATTTTAACATGCATGAGGAATAAAGAGATTATTTTAAGAATAATCCTGAATGGAAAGGAACACCTTTTCTTCCTTAAAAGAAAGACATTAAATATTGCTGCTGTACTGAAAATAAATCAAATATTGCATAATGACATTTTCAGTGATTCACTGTTTTTTTTTTTTTGTTTTTTAAAAACAAAAAAATATTACTGGTTTTTTTTTTTGTTTTTTTTTTTCAAAATTAATTTTGAAAAACAACCAGTAATATTTTTTAATCTCATTGAAAAAAGAAAAAGTGTTAAGCAGGGTGTAAATCCAACCAGTAAAAAAATAAGATTTGCCAGAGACGCAAATATGAATCATCCTGTTTCAAAGTCAAACTGAGAGAAATCAAACAGTTCAGATGAAAGACAGGAAGTTAAATTACAATTCTCATTTGTAGAGGATAAAAGTAGACTGAAACCTTTGCTTAACAGTTCCACCCAAATATACAGATAAATAAGCACCAAATAAAAAGGCAAAATGTCTGTGACCAAGTAGTGATTTTGTTTGGTAGAAATGTCAGACATTCCCTCCAACCATTTTGTTTTCAAGGCACTCACACATTGAAAACACAAAGATTCAAAAAGTCCAATTAGAGCAACTTAACATTTGCATTTGACCAGTTATATAGCAGTGCAATTCTACTTTTGAAATGCTCATTTACATCACAACATGACAAATAAGGAGGCCAATAAATTCAGTGTTTAAAAAAAAAAAAAAATAAGTTGACAGGAATAAGCAAGGGTCATTAGAGACAGACAATTGTTGATAATCTTCCCACTTTCTGGATTTTAGTTCTCATGGCATTTAACATCCAATTCCTGAGATTTAAATGAATTTTGCTCAGATTTGCAAAGAAAAAAAATTAAATGAAATATGTTGGGCATAGACTGAAGAAAAATGTCAAGGAAGTTGGAATCTTAATTTATGTAAATAATTCTTTCATAATCAATTATTTCAATAAAATCATCATCTATCATGTGTCGCAGCCTGCTCCCACTTGCCATGATTTTTAACAAAAGGGTAATCTTGACCTTGCATGCAAAAATCAGCAACCAGGAGATGTTGCTGACAACTGAACTCTTATCAGTTACTTTCGCCGAAAAAATTGGCCCTCTTTTCCACTCTTTGGCCACGTCCAGCTAGGAGTACGTTTCATTTGTGATTCTGACAACTGAGGTCGATTCCTGGAGCGCATTATATTTTAGTTAGCAGCCGGTCCCACTTTAGGTTTGAATGCTTGGGTGGGGGACGGTCTAGTCGACTTGAGATCCCATTACTCAAGGTCAATCCAGCAAAGGAAACGACCACTGTTTAAATCCAATTGTTGCAGCTTTTGCATGTGCTAATTTGCAGTGATCCCTTTTAACCGGTCAAATCTTGCAAATAACGTAAAATTCAAGCCAACCCACATCTGCAGTGCACATGTGCTACTCTCCCATCTGCCTGGGTGTGTACACATGCTTGGCTTCAGCCAAAACCTGTCCTCCTCAGACTAAGTGGTCTCAATTTTCCAGCCTGTGCCATTCCCACCAGATGCTGACAATGTTCATGCCAACCAACAACTTTCCAGCCTGTGCCACTCATGCTACACGCCAATAATATGCACCATAGACTGGTCACCCCAGCACTAAACAATACATCCCAAGGATGACCACATTAGATATGACAAGGGCCTTTAACAAGGTGTGGCTTAGAGGGCTGCTGCTCAAACTCCCCAGCTACGGAATCACTAGTAGCATCTTCTCAGCTATTAAGTACTTCCTAACAGGTAAGTCTCTGAAGGTAGTTGTTAGCAGACCTTTGGTACTCATGTGATCAACACACTCATCCACCAAGGTTTGCTCCTTGGTAAAACACTACATTAATGATCTGCTTCAGAGTATACTCCAATCGTTTGTGTGGATATCTATGTTGATGATACAGCAGTATATGAGTGTACCTCCAAAATTCTAGATGGCTAGAGCCTAGCAGCTGATCTCTCTTGTGACTGAGTTATAATGGATCAGCAAGGGAAAAACTGGCTGGTCACATTCAGTGCCAAAAATGAACAAACAAATAGCCTTCCATCATCACCAAGCAAACTCTCAGTTTTCATTGTAATGAACAGGTATTCTCTCAAGGAGAAGGCCCTATGCCTATGGGATTCACCCCAGCTCTCAAGTAAAACTTGTACATACATCTATACTAAAGATGCTGGAAAAATGATGGTCAGTTCTACTCCAATAAGTACCCGACGCCTCTATCTTTACAAGAGTCAGATCAGGGCAAAAATGAAGTACTGCTGTCATATACAGAAGGCGCTGCTCGATCTTCACTTTCCAATCTTGATAGAATACAAAAGCATCTCCACAACCCTGTGGGTGATGAACTATTTTCTACCCGACAACCTCTTTCCCATAGATGAAACATTTCAAGCCTATCACTATTTCAATGGAAAGTGTTCAGACAGGCTACAATCCTTAGTTCCACCAGTTCTAACCGACATGCTTAAGACCTACATATATTCTAGCAATTCACTTCATATTCCATTGGCAAGATGTAAGTTCCATTTAAACAGCTTCTTCCTACAAATTGCTACTTTGCTTCCCAAATCATTACAACCTTAGACTATTTAAGTCTAGGATTGACCATTATCTTCCCCTCATATCCTCAAACTGGACTTCTTACTCTGTAATTCTCTACCCTGAGTGGTTCTTGGGCCTTGTAACATTATTAAATGAAAAAAAAAAAAAAAAATCAACTTCTAAGACTCCTACATTAATGTCAACCATGTTTTTTCATATCAGCTTATACGATAAATGGAACAAACTTTTCTTGCAAATATATTTTACACAAATACAGATGATCAAAAGGAAATTTAACTATTTCCCTAAAAAAACAAAAACAAATATGTATCAAAATCATCTACCTACTTTTATTGATTACTAAAATGACAAGAATCAAGTGAAAAGGACATATTTTGTCCCAATGACCAACTAATATTTACAGTTCATATTACATAAATTTTAAACAAACACTGCACCAAATGACCTTTTATTGATAAAAAAAAAAAAAAAAAAAAAAAGAAAAGTTTCTTGTTTAGGAAAGCCAGTAAATAAATTTTGTAGTTTTTAACATTTGCAAAATACAAAAACAATTATATATAAAGTTAAAAAAAAATGTGTTGCATGCTTTGTGAGATAAACAAACCAATTGAGACACATTCAGTAATGAATACCAAACATAGAATTTGGTTACAAACTAGTCAGAGGGTTCAGTCTCAGTTTACTAATTTCAAATAACATTGACAATAGAACTAACACAGGAAATATAATAGAAATAAAAGGCAATTAATAATAGACATTTGTGCAAGAGAATCCTCATAATTCTGTTGGCTGCTGTCATTTCAGTACAAAATATTAAGTTTTATATATGGATATAGCTCAGGCAGTTTACAAATTCAAAGGGCAAAAAATAATGAAGTAATTTGAATATTCTAACAATTTTATACCCATTTTTTGTCAAAAATATTTTTACTTTCAGTTTATAAGCATTGAAAAAGATATCAAAGTAATACCATAATGTGACCCTAGAATGGCAAAGAGAATTCAACTTAGGGTAAAAATAGCTTTATTAATATGTTAAAGCTTAAGTAGGATTGTTTTAGTTGCTAAAATTGAAATATAATAAAACCATATTCATAATGTTCATAAAGCTGCTTCACTAGAAAAAATAACTGTCTTCTGGTTTTAAGGTCAGATGACTATAATCAATACCTCACCATATGTGACATTGCCATATCTGCGTGCTAAATATAAAGGCTTCAGAAAGATATAAAAATGTGGTTTTTGGCAGAATACCGTCAAGGTTGACAATGATCTTGTCATATTGCTATAATCTATGTTTAGAGATATGTAATCATGTTCCCGTATATATACGCACACACAGGTATGGTGCTGTTAACAGAGGTGAATTTCAAATACTCAATCAAGCCTGTTCCCAAAATAATTCAGATAATGTCAATCATTTTAGATAATTTCCTTTAAAAGAAAATAGTCAAGCAACCAAAGTCCGCAGATAATCTTTGCTATGCCATTGAAAGCATAAGACCTGAAATGCTTTTACAAAATCAGAGATTTTCCAAAGAGCCAAAATGAGCAATAGAAAACATTAAGGTACTTTCTACACACACACACAAAAAAAAAAAAATTATATATATATATATATATATATATATATATATATATATATATATAATGACAGAGAATGAAAAATTGGAGAAGTGAGTTTAAATTCCTGTTGAATTTGTTACATTTTCCCTATACACAAATACCTTTGAGGAGGGTTATGAATCTCTTCCTCCTCAAGAAATAGCAGTTCAGATTGATTCTCATAGCCTTGATTAGCAACCAGTTTAGAAGAAGGAAAAGTGAACCTCAACCAGTCTGGAGAGGGTTTAAATCTGTTAGTTTATCATGCCTAAGACACACCACTGCTGCTATGGGTGCAGTACTTGCAGTGCTCCTTAGGCCTTATGAGCTACAGGACCCCAGACTGTGACGTTACTGATAATCATATGATTGTTATTCCATTTTATATCCAACCAAATTCTTGTTACAAGATTTGTGAGCTTTACTCTAAAAAAAAAAAAAAAAAAAAAAAGAGAGAGAGAGAAATGGATGGATAGTACTTAAGACTCTACTTACCTACAATAAACAAGCAATACTGAAGAATTTTCAACTGACAGCAATTAGTATACTTGTTCTGTAAGTGAAAACTGGCAAGTTTCCTATTTACACTAACTGACAACTTTCCAGTAACCTGTTAAAAGCCAGATCAGATGACACACCTGCTGTGATTATAATTTATGTAAAACCTACCATATGCATAAAGTACAACGTGGCTTAGACCAAATTTCATGCAAATATTAACAGTGCACCCCTACCTTTCAAACTTCACAACACAATATGGTACCAGGAGGCACGTATAGAATAATCATTTGAGTAAAACCAAAAGAGTAAAAAGCAGAATTGAGTAGGTAAAAGCAAGAAGATGAGAGTTAGGGATTCTCTTCTGAGTTATCAATAATAGAATGAAATAGATTAAAAACATTTGTTAAAAGGGAGAAAAATCTCTTAAAGATGCAAGAAGGAATACAGAAATGTCAAATTAATATTTATTCATCACAATGAATCATAATAGCAATTTACAAGGAACACTTATTGTTAAAATAAATCATAGCTGTTCAATTTGTAATTGAATAGAATTTGTTCTCAGTTTTATCTATGCCCATTTGCACATTAAACATATTGCATTCTTATAAACAATGAAATAACAACAAGTCATCAAGTCTGGTCTTTTCAAATATGCCAAAAACATTGAAATAAATATTTGTCTGAACCCTACACCCTTGTGCAAATTAATTGAAACAAAATGAATAATGCCTTTCTAGGATCTTTCACACTTTTTTGATCACATATATGTCATCTCTTGACATTTTTCTTTTTCTCTCTTCCAACCACATCTTCCTTTACATTTTGGACTGATAGATCCAGTTTGTTTCTTTGCCTTGATGATACGACTGACAGTTGAAAAGCTGATACCAATAATATCTGCGATCTCTCTAAGTTTTTATGCAGCGTTACAATTTTTGTACACTTCCTTGAAGTAACATCCATCACAGACTGTGCCTGTAAGGATAACTAACCAACAATTGAAACAACAGTGTCTGAGTGTGATACAAAATTGAATGCAATTATGGTTGATGCAATATTTTTCAATATCAAACAAATTTCATCATACACCCCAAAAAATAGATTCATATTACTGCACACCACTGCAAATGACCTAATCTGAAGAAAAAATAAAAAAATGATTACACCCTGTTACTCCAGTAGGTCTAAAATTGGCTATAAAGTGAAAAAAAGTAAACTAAAGCAGTTCAATTAATCTGCACAAGGAGTACGTCTAATATAACTTAATACTTGAGCTTTTTAAAAAATAAAAATTACTACCCAAACATTGATTCCCCAGTTAATTTGATTGGTTTAAATCTAACTTTAACTTTGATAATTGACGAAAAGGGAACTGATTATTCAATTTGCTTTATTTAAGAGAAAGAGGCTATTAACCCTTTACAAGGAATACATTAATATATTAATAATATTACTGCATATACTTGTATAAGCCTACTTCATATATAGTGCAAACCCTGAATCTTTTTTGAAAAACCTGATTTTTATTCATATATCTCTTGTATAATGCAACCCCCAGCTTCTGAGCAATACTAATGAGTCCACTGTAGTCAAATATTGCTGTACTGAGCATTATCTTAGATAATAAACAGTCATTTTATTTTTGGGGGGTACAAAGCAACCAGAAAATAGTGATAAAAACCACTGACCATAAAATATTTGATACAAAGATTTAGATAATGTACTTTTGTTTTCATTCATGCCTGACTATGGTAGCTCCTTTACCCAGGACACACCTCCTACATGCCTCAAGTATTTTCCCTTTTGTCGCTACATGAAGAGCAAAACCTCATCCACCATGTATGCTTCTTAAAATCAACAAGTACCTTATATGAACAAAGAATAAATTTCTTATCTCAAATTTGCATTTATCTTTCTTTTATCTTTTTAAGGAAATTTTTTATCAAGATTACTGGGTAATAAGATACTGTCCCATGAGTTGCGTTACATATTTCGGGAAGTAAAAAATACTTTCTACACATTTTTTTTTTTTTCTTTATTTTGCTGTATCGTATTGCCTAGAATGCATGAATTTTAACCCCATCAGAAAAGAAAAAAAATTGCCTATGTATAATGTCACCAAAAATGCATGATTTTTAACCTTTTCAAAAGAAAGATTACCTGTGTACTGTAATCCTCTGTTTTTGCATAAAGAATTGACCATGAAATCTCACACTATACTCGAGTATATACAGTAATTGTAATAATCCCAGTTATTTGATACATAATATTATTGGGGTATTCTTTTCCATCTCTAAACAAAAAACATTGGATCTAATGAGTTGTGTTTATTGAAATTCTCGTATAGTCAAAATAAAAAATAGTACTAATAAAACTGTGCAAAAGTCAAGTCGAAAGAGTTAGTAGTTAAAATAATTATGCATTTTTTTTTTCATTTTTAATAGCAAGTGTTGCGCAGTACATTTTTTTTCTGTTTTGTTAATAAACTTTTCTTTCCTTATTCTGAACACTCCTTTTTCTTTTTAAATGATCATTCTTTCATGTTTACATTTTAATCATATTTGACATTATAAAGTTTGTTGGATAAGCGTATACTGAAAAAGTCTTTTTTGGGGGGGGGGGGCACATTTTAGTATTTCCGGTTCTGAAAGAGCAATGTTTGCTCCCACAATTATATTGCAAGATACACAACAATCAAAATGTCAAGTTTTCTTCTAACTCTTGACTTATTTAACTGCTTATAAAAATCCTAAATTAGAGAATTTTTAAAAATGCTATATTTAAGAAATACATACTCTTTTCAATTTGCAATCTACATGACAAAGACAAGTTTTCTTTTCTTTCTCTCGAACGTTACTTATTATAAATAACTAATAATATTTTGCAATTTTTGTAATATTAGTTATGGAAGCAGGTATTGCACTTCTTTAAAGAACTGGAGCTATAAAATTGGTACAAGAAATCAATGATTTTTAGTTACCGAAAAATTATTTTTGTATACTATATACAAATTTTGACTAACCAAAGAAAAATAGCTAAAACAAGAGAATAAATACTACAATGAGGTTGTACAGAAATTCCTCATGGGAAGAGTAAATATTAAAATGGGTTCATTTATCTTCAGAATTACTCAAGTATTTACAAGTTTTATTTAAAAATTGAGCCTGGAAAATAGAAAGCATTTAATAGCATAAATAATAAATGCATTTGTGTATTATTGTAATAAAGTAAATGCCATAAAAAGTTGCATAAACAAGCAAAATGTGGTTTTACAGTAGAATGCTGAGGAAACCATGGATCAAACATGTGAGCAACAATCAGGTTTTGGAGAGGATAGAAACAAAAAGAAAACTTATACTTATCAGGAAAAGACTAAAGTTTTCAGGCATGAGGAAGGAGGGGTTGGAGATTCTGATACTCACAGGACAGATGGGAAAGTGAGACAGGGGAAAGCAATGCATGACATACTTAATGGGCTTGAGCAAATAGATGGCAGAGTAGGGTTTGGGAGGAGTAAGAAGAAAAAGGGTGTTAAGAGCTATATGGGATAGAAAAATGTGGAGGGCCATAAATGCCTAAATCTTGAAGTGACATGGCACATAGAAGAATACCAAATAGATTTCTACACAAACTTGCCTCAAAACATAAAACAAACTCAATGTACTCAAATTAAATGTACATCTATCAAATGCTTTCAAATTAAATTCATTTATGCATAAAATAAAAACTTTGTTTTTTAAATATTCTTTTATTTTAATATTTTATTTCAATCTTTCAGAGAGAATAAATTTAATTTCACAAATGCGTTAAAACCATTTAATGAAATCCCAACAAAAAGAGATGATTATCAATTCTGAAACTGAATTGTTAATAAAAGCTAAAAGCCTGAACAAAATAAGGATTCATAAAAATGATTGAGAAATTAAAGGTTTTAAAAGCTATCAACCATACCACAAGGTCTTTTTCATCTTAAATCAATGTTTTCATGAACAGTAAGCACCTGACCTTTACAACACAATATAAAACAGTTAAAATAAAAGCAAAATAAAAACTCTTTATAATATGTGCTTTTTGTATATTTTTCAAGATATTCAGAGATAAATAAGTCATATCACATCAAAAATATTGTTTGTTTTTTTATATTTAAAATTTTGTAAGATTTGTACAAAAAAATATACATTAAAAGAAAAAATGTTGAAATATAATACCCCAAGTTATCTTACTGAAGAAAGAAAAAATTAATTGATACACATTTTTTTTTTCAGTAAAACATTTTGACTCACCTTTTTATAAGTTTGATCTGACCTTGAGTAAGTAAGTCTCCAAATTATGAAGCCTGATTTAAAATGAATCCAACAGAGGAGCAAATGCTATATACAATGCATGCAGAGAGACTTGTTTAACATCTTCAGATACAACTACAAAAACAAGTTGTGAAGAAACCAAGGATGGTTGTGAGTGTCAAGTGTTAATACAATGAGTGAGGTGGAGGAAGAGATGTGTGAAAACCACCTACACACCTTGTGCAAAGGCTCAGAATAACATAGCTGGAGGGAACATATAGGAAGTACTCCATGTTAAGTATTTCCTCACAAGGAAAAAGAAAAAAAAATACCATCAGAGCAATCACCCCCTTTCCATTTTTATCCTATATTCACTGAGTAATGGATCACTTGGTACAGAATTTTATCTATCACAATTCTTTTTCCGAATATCTTGGATAACTTAGAAGCAACACATCCTTTCAATGAGACTAATTTAGATATTGCTCCAATTCAGGAAATTCATTTTATGCTCTTGATAAGAAACATTATGAAGAAAAACATTTCTTGAAACTCAAAGAAAAATTCTAAACTGCCAAAAGAACAGATTTTTATAAATGCTTAAATCTAGGTAATTATTGGCTTGAAATATTTTTTAAAATGGTTTTTAGATATATAAAGTATTTTTTAATATAAGCAAAAAATATGAAATTCACAATGTTTAATCACTTTATATAGTAAGCTATTTTGTAACAGACAAAAAAATATCGCCAGCAAAGACAAACAAAAAAGTTTACGAAAGGAAAAGTGGGGTAACTAAATCAAGAAAATGTGCGTGGGTAAAAAAAGCCGATCCCCATATGATCAAGAGAATACGAAATAATGGAATCAAGTGGGTTAGTTAATAACCCACACATAACAAAATAAGAAACTTAGTATTAGATCTTGTATATAGAGTAAATGCTAAAAGCAAACTACAAGTAGGGAGTGGATATGGTTTCAACTATTGAATTTAACACTTCCTCTTCTTTTAGACAAATGAGAACTACTTAGTAAAAGTTATTTCAACTTTTGGTTTACATATTTATTTTCCGTCATCTTCGTCCATCTTGTCAAAAATATAAATCGATATTTTTTTTCATTCACATGAAATTATCAAGCTATAACACAAGTTACTGTGGTGCATTTCTAAGATATTATCTTTTGCCAATAGGAAAACAAATATATTCTGAAAATAATAAAAAAAATACTGTACAAGATTATAACAAGACAATCTAAGAATTCAGTTTCATGAGAAAGTATAAAGACTAACATTTATATCTACAAATGGCAAACCAATCAAAAAGACAGCTACAAACTAATAGAAATCTGATTCATGTATCAGTTACACAAATGGGCAAAAACTGATTAAGCGGATTAGCTTTGAGTCATATTAGTAATATGATGGTGAAAATTAGTAACATGAAATAGCAAAAAAAAAAAAAAAACATTGACAAAATAGATTTTACAATTGAATATTTTAGCATAATGGTTTCAGTTTTTGTAGTGAAGAGAAAATATAAACAAATTGATAAGAATTTAACAATAAGAATCACAAAGAATTACCTTCCTTCTTAGGATTTCTCTTTCCATTACCAACAACTCCCTAATCTTAAATGTTCTTAGAGAATTCCTTTATTGAATATGGATTAGAAAATTCAGGCAAGTATTTTATCCTCATCTGCATGTCTCTTTGTAATACAGAAATAATAAAGTATACTTTATTTTGCAAAGAAATATTATAAATATGCTTTTAATCCACAAAAAAATATTAAATAAATTTATTAAAAAATTATATAAAATAAATAAAAATAATTCATTTTAAGAATATATTTTTCCAACTTAAAAGAATTTATATTGCAGTTTTTCTTATTCTTTCAACTTTTGTTTTTATGAAAAAAAAAATATATATATATACCAGAATGAAAGAAAGAACTTTTAAGAAAGCTGTCATTGAATTTACATTAAATTTTTGAAAAGTTAAAAATTTGGAAACAAATAATATTTAGATCTCAGAATTTCTGGTTTTCCAAAAGAACTGCCAAAAAACTTAGAAATATTCATGTATATTTAGTAAAATCAATATTAAAAAAGATCAATAAAGCAACAGTGAAACTGAAGAAATTCAAGAAATCAGTTGATTTTGATTGAAATTAAGTTATTTAAAGAAAATTTAACAAATACATTAAATAACATTTTTCAAAAGATTAACAAATGAAGACTTGATCTCAAACAGAGGATAAATAAAACTTAAGTTAAAAATATATTTTGATTAACTACTGATTTGTCAATGCTACTGAATATTAATAAGAGAAATTTGTATTGTGGTCTTTTGACAAGGTTTTTTTTTTTTTTTTGCATTGGATGCAATACTTTTTTCAAATGTATTATTTAATTTTAATAGTCATACCCCACCCCAAGAAATAAGTGCCTATGAAAATCAGTCAATTTATTGAATTCTAAGCCTTTTTTAGTTCAATAAAGTATTAATGGAAATTAAGCTATATTTTTAAAATACATGACTCAAAGCATTTTGTTTATCAGTTTCTCCTGTTTCACTCTAAACAAATGCCACTTATTTATAAATAAAAAGAAAACAATTTGCCACTTTCTAAATCAAAACAATGTAAATAAATAAACAAAAAATTAAAATAAAAAATTTTTAAAAAAAAACTTCAAAGCCTGCCCTAAACAAGCAACAAGTCATCATTTGATATGAAGCTAAAAGACAAAGGATTAGCTAAGAATCTGAACAGGGAATTAACTTCTCATGACTTAAAAATACTTACAAAAAGCTAAATAAAAAAGGATAACAATGATGACACATCTGCTTGGAATGAGTTAAAGCCCATCTTCCACAAAGCACAGAATATCCAGACAAGCAGCTTAGAATCGACTGCCATTATAAATCCTCAATATCTATGTCAAGTACAAATGTTCTGGGAATATTTGAACAGCAAGTCATATTGACCCTAAAATCTGTTCAGTCATGTTGTCTTTAGTTCTGGTAAGCCTACCTTCACCATCACTGTCAATCAAATAAGCATTTTCATCTATTCACCCCTAAAACCATACATGAACCTACTCTTCATGTAAAGGGGCCCACAAAGGTAGGTGTAGAATTGAAAAATACCTGATTAATTTAGAAACCAAACCGTTTAGCAATATGCTAAAATAGATAAAGGACTTACACCACCACCACACCTTCTTTAAACGTTGAGATATGAAGCAAAATTGTGAACCATAACTTATAATAAACAGCAGATTAATTCACTGACACATCTCTGCTAAACTGAGATAGCAGGAACATTTTGCAGAATTCCACTATTAATTTACATCATAAGGATTATGAGAGAGAAAACAAGAAAAAGATTTAAATACAAATTGCCTTGAAACAACTGGAAAAATTCAAGTTAAAGACAAGGTACTCATTTTTTATGAAAAATTTAAAGAAAGAAAATTATACCTTAAACAAAAAGTGATTTTTTTTTATAATCATATCGCCCCAAGATAAGAAATCCAACGGAGAATCTATAATGTGATCGATCCTGACTTGGCAGCTCAGATACAGTCACTTTCTCACCGGGGCAATGTGGCTTCCCTGTGTCTCTTCTACACATACTTTCACGGCTTCTGCTCTAATGAACTTAGTTCACTGGTGACCCCTATATATGAATTTACTCGAGCCACAAGATTAGCAACTAGGTCTCACCCTTTTACTGTGAAACCAATAAAATGAAAACACAAATTCTACTCCATTAGCTTCTTATAGATTCATCTATAAATTAAAATACTGTGAGATAGATTGCAGCCTGTAAAAATTAAAATCAGTAAAATAAAAACTATTAAAGAGAAAACTTCATTATAGCATAATAAAACTAAATGTTTCTCAAATGAGTTTTATAACCATTTATTGTAACTGACTTCTGAGAATATTCAACATTATCTATTTGTAGTTACTTCAAAAATATACTAGTAATTCAATAATCCTAAAGTGTTTGTAATTTTTCAGTAAGTTTCAACAAAATTAAAATTTTCATGTATTTTTTAAATTAGTTAGCACTATCTAGAATTCTCCAATAATTTAAATATAATTAAAAACAATGTTCTTTAATACCTGAAGTAACTTGCTTAGAAACTAAAAAAATAAAAATAAAAATTTAAAAAAAAATGATTCCAAATTAAAATCTGGCAATTTTTAGTAACTAAGTTAAAGAATAAAAATTGCTTATTTTCTTTTGATTTTAAAAGTTTAATGTTTTGCTAAATCAGGAATAAATATTTTGATTCAACTTCTAAAATACATTTCTATATTTTAATTCTTTTAACTTTTTATCAACATGTAACATTCTTTTACATGCTCTATTTAAGCTTACCATATGTCCCAGCTTGAGGGTGGTCTATTCTGATGACACAAGCTACCAGTATACATTTTTGTACCAATCCTGAAGTTTAATGGGTGGTGGATCATAAAATACTTTATAATGCAAGAAAACTAAAACTAAAATAAAAATTGAGAACTATCCTAGAATGAGACTTGGAAATTATGGTAAGCTTGACCATATGCAAACAAAAACGTTACCATAAAGAGAAAAGACAATTGCTTCAATAAAAATCCTGCAAAAATGGCAATCAGCTCTGAGGTAACTAGTAAAACATTCAAGAGTAACAGAAGATTCATTACAATTCCAGATCAGAACAGATTTTAAAAACAGCCTTTTCTATAAATAATGAGGCAAGTGAATCCTGAATATGTTAAATTACTATTTCAATTGATATTATTAATATGGAACACAAAGCCATTTTGAAGAGATTCATAGACATGAGAAATATATGAATAAAACAACCAAAATGAAAATAATATTGCTAAAGACTTACCTAAGTTTCAGCTGATTGTAGATTAACCATCAGAGTCAACCATTTTGGCAACCAAAATTAATCTTTCATATTTATCATGCCAATTAAAAATGGTTATTTTTCCCAAGATTTGTCATTTCCGAAATATGATGCTTTTGCTATCATTTGTAAAAAACAGCATCAAATGTGTACATTTTGTGATGGGGCCCTTTTCTTTAGCACACCGCATCACAAGATAGACAGCCACAACCAGGAGAGGCACAGGCACAACTAAAAAGGTGGCAAACAAACACTAGTATACATAGAGCAGGCCTAAAATAAGCCACAGTCAACAGCAAATGACAGACTGTTTTACAGAAGCTATAAATAAAAGAATAAGGAATGATAATGATACCAACAACTGAAATGGCTCATTTGGTAAACACTTTGGCTCTTTAAGCATCTACCTATGAGATGGAATTCTAGAGAACTTGAACATGAAACTCATATGACTTACAAATACTACTTTATAACTGATTGTAAGTTCAAAAGAATACATGAGAGAAAAATTCTTACAGTTAATGCAACTAAAAAATGTACAATACCCAAGTGGATTCAATATAGTTTGCTACTATTGCTCACACCATGGTCAGTAGTACAGTAAAAAAAAAGAAAAAGAAAAAAAAAGTGGGGAGATTGCAACATTCACTAGGAATGCACTTTGGTTGTAAGTTATGCCAAAGATGTTATTGGTCAGTCATTTGAAAAGGAAAGGAAACAATTTCATATTTGCGGAGGGGGATCCATATCCTGATGAACAGGAAAAATAAAATATAAAAGCATAGCAAATTCTTGATGAAGTTTTTGTTTTTTAAGCAGTTTTGATTTTTTTAGAGATAAAGTTTTAATAATTACTGGAAAACCAAACAGAAAAAAAAGAACAATTTGATACTTAAAAGAGACCCTCCCCCACTAGGAAAAGATTAGTTTTTAATCATCTTTAATTGTTTGATGCAAAAAAAAACAAAAAAAAACAACAAATATAAACATGATAAATTATCTTTGAATATAATTCTTGTTATTGGTTTGATAATACTCTGGAGAAATTAAAAAATAAAACATGAACCTCAAAATTGTCAATGTAATGTTTACATGGAATTGAAAGAGAAGAAAGAAAAAAAAAGAGAAGCAAATAACATTCCTTAATTCCTGAAGTAACTTGCTTAGAAATTAAAAAAATATTTTTATTTTTCCTTGAGATGGAAGATAATTTATTGATCAGGTGGATTCTTAAGCAAGAAATAAAAACATCACAGAGTAGCCGATATAATTCTATTCGGAATCTAAAACAATTCAAAGTATGCCATAGCTTGCTTGGCTGCCTTACTTACCAATCCACTCCTACCTATCTATCCACTTGCAGCCTTTTGCATAAAGTCTGATTTAATCTTATTTCCAATTGAAAACATGCAACAAAAGAAGGGTTAAAAAAAAAATTAAAAATAAAAAATGGCTTAAGACTCTAGGAAAGCAAATAAATTTCTTTAAAAAAAAAAAATTTTGAAGAAATAATAAAAGAAAGACATTAACAACAGAATCAAGAAAAAATGAACTGAGCATAATGAAGAAAGAATAGAAAAAAAAAAAATTAAAAACAAGTATAAATAAAGCAAAAAGAAAATAATTAAATATCAGCATGTATAATTATCTTCTTCATACAGTAACATGATAGTGAACTGTTTAAAGAGGAATCAATATGACAAGAAAGGATTTTGAGACAATTCAAACAATCAAGCCAAATGTTCTCTTCAAACATTATATGTAGTTTTTTTTTTTTGTAGTCACTTCATGGGCTTCCGTTATTTTTCACCTGGATATTTAAATTCCAGAATCATCAACATTCAAACAAAGAAAAAAATGATTAATGTTTTTTATGAGCTGAGTGAAATAAGATATAAAATTGAAATTATCTGTTAAAATAAATTTAACATGGTCATAAGAAAATACAGAAGGAAACTTGAAAAAGTGATTGAATATCATCTGCCAAACATTTCAGTTCACTTTTGCATTTCACATTTTTTTTTAATCTATTCACTCCAAACAAGGCAATAATACCCATTAGATACCAGGGGCTACTGGAAATCAAAAATGAATGAGAAAACTTTAGAAAGAATCAGAAACCCAATTCTAAACAGAAAATAAGGGATAAACCTCTATTCCTATCCAAAAGAAAGAATCAAATGATAAGCAACTTTATCTAAAGAATTTAACAGTCAAGTGACAATCATGGTTATTGATAACTTACCTAAAAGTTTAAACATTTTGGACCTGAAGATTTAGAAAGGAATTTGCATCATTAAAAATGTTTTAGCTCAATATCTTCAGAGATTCTTTCTGCAAATTACATTTTAAGTTCAACATGGTGATATAAAAAGAAAAATACGAACTTTAAAAAATATTGAAATCTAAAGTGACCCTTAAAAGAGCAGACAAAAAAAGATCCTTCAGACTGAAGCTGATTCTAACAAAGTTATTCAAAGGATATCTAGGTTGCACTATTTATTAAAAATACAAAAAACTAACTTATAGTCTTCCTACAAGCACAAAAAGTTACATTTATCACAAGCAAAACAGTTAAGTCAACATTTCAATGACAAAATATCAAATAGTTTTATATTAATTGTAACTTAGTGACAAAATAAATATTAACCAAATAAATGTGCAACAAATATAAACAACATTAAAAGTTTTTATGTTAATATATGCGATTATATTTACATTGCAATTTAGGAACTTGTCTGCATGTGTAAATAGAAATTTAATATTACCATTTGTTTTACATATATAGAATTCATCAATCTGATTATATTCTAAAATCTTTTGCTGAAAATATGACTGTAAACCTCTCAAAATGCAGCATATAGAAATTTTCACTAGATGCCATTTGAATGAAAAAAAGCTTTCTTGACATGCAAAATGGTTGCTATGGTAATTTAAGAAAAAAATGTTTGAGAAGAAAAACCTGAGGCAAAATAATCAATGAAACAAAGGGAAGAAAATGGAACAAAGAGGGAACAGCACTTTGAAAGAGAATAAAAAATATCCAAGCCAGCAAAGGCTAGGATTGAAGTAGAAAAGAGCTATATGATTGAAAAAGAAACAAATTGCTCAACTTGGCTGACTGAATCTTATTAGAAGAGGAGGGATATGGCAATGCAACTTATTTTATTCATACCTTTTGTCACCAAGCCTTTCCCAGAAATAGAGTCCACTTTATTCCATGCAGACATTATGAATTACATAAAGTTAAATAACAGTTCAAGAGGTTCTATAAAGGAAGTTAATTAAAAGTTGCCAATGTTAACCATAATCAAGTAAAACAATTTACAGAAGATAAATCAAATCAAAAATAATTGATATAAAACAGGTTTCATCTAGACTAATAACAAAAGATTCTTAAAGAATTAATGATTCAGGAAACAACAGACTGAAAACAATTTAAAGTTTTAAGAATTTCTTAATATGTAATTTTTGTAAGAGACAATGAATAAAGTGGAAAATATGGCCAAAGATACCTATATTTCATTGGGACCATGTCGCGAGTTGATGGCTCTTATCGCTCCCAAAAAGCTTGTGCTTATTGATCGAGCATATGTGTGTGACAATGTGTTATCCCCGTATCTGGGGTGAAACAGATGGTGTTTCTGTCATTAGTAGCTACGGCCTGAAAGGTGATTTGGTCGACACGAATAGAGAAGTCTTGCGAGGCCAGTACCTTTCTCATCAAGATCTGATCCTGATATTTTGAGCATCAGCTCAAAGTGAAGATTAGAACTGATAGAAAGTGATTGATTTCGAAAGATTTCAACGAAAAGTGGACGAATGTGGTGAGCCTGTTTGCGTGAATGGGGCTAGCCTTGAATTTCTCTTTTAGGTATGCTAGTCACATCGGGGTGGATTCCTTTGGATCCCTCCCCTGGTTAAGGTAAGTCTCTTCTTGTGTACCTAGTTAATGTGAATAGGTGTTGTTCCTGGCCTGTTCCCGGCTCCTTCTTTCATTATGATCCATGTCAAGATTCCCAACCTCCCCGTTTTTTTAATCTTGTTATTTCATTTCGACTGGGCCAGAATTTTTATTCCCGCAAGCCGTATTTATTTTTTTTCCATCCCACCTCTCTTAGCAAGAAAGCTTCTTGCTTTTGTCTGAAAGGCAGAATACAACGGCCTCTTTTATTTGTGGGTTAGATGAGTCCAACTAACATCTTTTTATTTATGCTTGTATATTATTTTAAAAATCGTTTTATTTATATTTCTGGTTACATTGCCCCTCCCCTTTCATCACATCTCACAAGAAAAAATTTTATACATTTTTCTATGAATATTTTGGTTAAAAAAGAAATTGTAAAAAGAAGAAATTTTTAAAAATTCATATGGGAATTCTTTTTAAGCTCCCTAAAAGCATGAAGTATTTTGGTATATAGTGGAATGTTTGACAATAGATGAGTTCTTATAGTGTTACGAAAAATTATACAGAGTGACTGGGCTGTGTTTCTGATTAGCTAGGTATAGGATAGTTAATAATGACCAGCCTCAGTTTTGTGCCTCCCCCTCTACTTTAGGCTTGTGTCAAAATTGTACTTTTGTTAGAATAAATCAAGATACCAATATTTTTGAGATGAGGTATTTACATTATTCAAACTCTTGTCCTTACCTTTATTGTGATATTCATATTTCAGTTGTTGCACACTTTGTTCAGCACTACTTTTGGTCAAGTCACTGGATTGAATCAATGCTTTTATCAAATGGGCCATGTGTCAATGTAAATAATAGCCAAAGATAAAAAAATGTTTGACAACTGAAGCCAAGAAACAATGTATCTAAGAATATAGCAGAAATTAAAGTCTCAATCATATGAAAATAATATCCAATGAGGAATACTTCAAATTCATTGGACTTAATTTTAAAAGCCATCAACAAGGTACCACTTGTACTTGTGAGGTTTTTTATGAGCAGATTTTTTTAAGGAAGAAAAAAAATTAGATAGATAAATAAGGGTCATAATATACACAGGTAATTTTTTTTTGAAGAGGTTAAAAAAATCATGCAGTTCCAACGACTAGTTGCACTATACAAAGTGCCTTTTTTCTAGTGGGTCAAAATTCATGGAAAAAAAATTCAGCAGTTACACTATACATAAAGTCTGCTTATACACAAGTATGTACATTTAAAATACCATATCTAAATCTATCTCAATCTAAACTTATTTATAAATGGAACTTTGTGTGTGTGTCATTAACTATAGACTTCAAAACGGCTGAACCGATTTTCTTGAAAATTTACACAGTTGTACTATAAGCATTTTTGAGTGTTCTTAGCTAGGTTTTGTGTCGAGGTACCCCCGATAAATATCGAAAACCGAAAAAAATCGAGTTATAGAAGGAGTGGTCCGATTTTAATCAAATTTGATACACTCATAGACAAAGACATAAGAAACAATATATAGAAGTTTCAAGATTGCAGTTTTTACAATAGTGCAGAAAATCGATAATATATATATATATATATATATATATATATATATATAAATAAAAGGCAAGATGTTTGTGTGTGTGTCAGTCTATCTGCCTGTATGTCTGTATTTGTTCAGCCCTTTAATTTTTGCTTCGGGTTTGGCTTGAAGTAGGTATAATTATAGTTCTTAATCTCAGCCATGATACCATTTACTCAGAGGACTTGTTTAACCTTCAAAATTCAGTTTATGATGAAAAAAACTTATTTGATATCGATACCAGGAAATCAATATTTGACTTACATCCATTCATTTTTCTTTCAGTCTACGGTTTTGCTTTAACTGGAAACAACTATTGCTTTTTAGTCTTTTGTGCCAACATCCAAAGTGTCTGAGCTCCAGGACCATGGATTAGTTTTAAAGCTTTCATTACACCCGAGTAACGCCGGGCTATACTGCTCGTATTTATATAGTAATATAAATGTAAGGATCTCCACAAAAAATGCAAGAACTAAGATAAAAAATTGAAAAATATCTTACTTGAAACTTTTAGTTTTAATTTCAAGCTAATAGATAAAATTTAATATTTCTAATAAGCAAAATGCTCTGCTGTATTTCAAAACTAATTTAAATTAACTGGAAGGATTCTTTTTTTATTTTTTTTGCTAAAATAGCTGATTAGCATCCCCTTTTTATTAGTCTTTCATGACAATGTAAAAAGAATTTTTATGAAACTATTTCAAAAATATTGCTGTTTTAAAGTAGAATTAATCTGATTTGAAGTATTTAAGTATAAAATATCCACAAAATGCATTTTTTAACATATCTAGTTGCTTTACAGCCTGATAACACTTTGAATGTTGTTCTACAGAGACTTTATTCGTAAAACATAATTGAAGAAAATGACATAAGAACCTTTTTTTATATAATTTTTAAATCTTCAGTATTGTTACAAATTAAGGAAAATATTCTCCATAATATTTTATTGAATTTTAGAAATGTTGACTTTAAATTTAATATTGTTATTGCTCTTATTTTCTGATGTCATGTATGTCCATACTTACAAGAAATGGCATATGTATACACAAAGAAAAATTCAAATTTTTTTAATTACTGGTGTTTGATAATCTTTATTAAGCTTTTTCATTTATGATCAGTATACAGTTTTCATATTATATCAATAATATCTAAAAGGATGAAATTAATAATTTTAACAGAGTTTTTCTAATTAAATTTTTTAATAAATGAAAACAATTACTGTAAAAATTCATTATTCATAGAAAATTTTTAATTCTTAAATTCTCTTGAGTCTGGCTCTTAACTAATATAAATGTGAAGTTGAAATTTTAATTTTTCAAAATTTCACAAAAGTAGTGATAATAGATATTTTAAAAAAATTTTTTTTTTTTACTAAGATTTTCTAAAAACAAAATTTCCAAAATAATTTCATTCACTTGTGAATAAGTCCTGAAAATTTAATTAAAATCTAACAATTATTTAATTTTTGCAAGAATTTCCAAAACACAAATAAAAAAAAAAGTAAGCTAAAAATCCTTATACTAGTATTGATGCAAGAAAAACGAGATTTTTTTTTTTAACTGAAATTTCAAGTATGCTAAAATGGATTAAAATATTTAAAATAATCAAAAAAATAATTTGGTTTTCCTCTTAATAATAAACTTAGGTTTAATAACTTAGGGGCCTTTTTTTTTTCATCATGGTATACTTTTTTTTTCTTTTAAGAAAATTCTTGGCTGTACCTATATAAATAGCATATTAAAAATTCAGACAAATAAAACTAACAGAATATAAATTATTTTCAAAAAAGTTAAAAAAATTTCCCATCTGAGAGATGATACTGTGTCTCTCAATAGAAAGTAAGCATCTAACTTCGTTTGGATCTTTAATTCTAACATCAGCATGAATATACTTTTAAATTTAACAGAGCTTAATTGGATTTATATCAATCATTAAAAGAATATTGGTTTACATGATGGTATGATGTAGTTTTCTAAAAATACTTCTATGGCAACTGCTCTGATGAATTTTCATACTTCCTGACTGTGGAACCCACTTCTGTTTACTTCAATAATAAATACAATCTTCAAAAATTTAAATGCAACATCAATCACCATCGTGCCTTCTTGAATCACATCCATCTTTTTGTCCTTTCCTCAATCCTTTCTATCCCTTTTGTTCTTTGTAACTACCCTGGGCACTAGTGGCATTTCTGCCTTCTTTGGAGGTGAAATGATTAAAAAAAAAAAAAAAGCATATGCTAAACATATAAATTTAGCAGGCGTTTTAAATAATCACAGAAAATGCTTCAACAATCTCTAGCCTGATAGCAAGAAAGCCTACTCAAAAAAAAAAAATATAAAATAAATTGGATACCTAGATGTTTGTTGTTACTCAAATATTAAATAAAAAGCAAATAACCCAATCCAAGATAGTTGCCATGATTTCTTTATAAAAACTAAGTTGTATTTCTGTGGGCATTCATGTATAACAAACTATAAAAATCTTATACCATTTCATTAGGTTAGCTATTTTTGCTTTATCTGAAAATGTTATGAACTAAAAGAATATACTGTAGATAGAAGTAATTATTTAGGACTTTCTTATATTTTATGATGTGAGCATGTAGAAAATTTCTTCAGAATGGGAATAAATACACTTTAGATTTTTTTGTTTTTTTGTTTTTTAGAAAATCATTAATTTTTATCACAAAAAGTGACCCAGTTATGTTATAAAAGGCATAGCACATGAAGGCCAAGTACTTACCTCCAAGGGTTAGAGAGTACTTGCAGCTACTGATGATGAATGTAATGTGGTTGACCAGGAAGAACTTGTGATAGAAATGACAAAGCCATTTGAAATAAGAAATGGAGTTGGCCTATCATCAGATAAAGGGTAACAGTCATCATAACAGTGGAAAATTGAATAGTGGGGAAAAAAAATTCCAGGGACTCCAATTGATAGTTTCTTAAGGTTAGCAGGAAATTAAAAGAGGAGAAAAAGTTGTAGTTGTTAGTGGAAAGTAAAAGACTCAAATACAGAATGTATGTAAATGCATTGTAAGTGCATTTTTTAATGCACTGATCCCCAGAGAGGTTGAAAATAAAATGGGATTTAAAAGAAAACAATAATTCCAAGATTTAATGTCTTGGTATGCGTGTGTGTTGGGTGCATAGAGTGATTAGAACATACACTTTCTAACCATAAGACTCAGGTTTGAATTTCACCGTGATCATATCTGGATGTTATTGGTCTATGGAGGCAATCCCAGCATGCAATACTTTTAGAAGTGGTGTGAGGGAAATTAAGTAGTCAAAACTGTTCAAAAGTTGTCCATGGTCATGGTAGAGCAAAGTCATAAGTCAATGAAATCAAAGATTTCAGTATATTAGCATTGTTCAAATTGATAATCATGATAAATTGTTTTCTCCCTGCTCAGTTTAGTTGCAGTTTAAACCACAAGTGGGCCTTGTGGGTGTTGAACAAACACAAACATGCCTGAGAAGGTGTTTGCAACAAGGATTGGCTAACAACCCTAGAAGACAGTTATTTGAAAACAAGGGTAACCAGCCTCTCTCTCTCTCTCTCTCTATATATATATATATATATAGAAAGAGAGATATAAAACCTAAAAGGATGAGCAAATAGTCAAAATCTGAAAAACCAGAACCTAGTAATATTAATTTTATTAATATTAAAATTGAAAAAGGTGGAGGGCTCAATGCAAATACTATTATCTATTTCCAGAGCCAAATATATATGGATATTTGAATTAATAAATTTTTGTTTTCAATTGTTGTTGATGAAGCAAGAATTCTCTCACTGAAATGGCCATTCAACAAATGTAAATTTAGAAATTTTTGACATACTACATATCTATATATGGGTGTGTGTGTGTGTGTGTGTGTATATATATATATATATATATATATATAAATAAGAGAGAGAGAGATATTACAACTAAAATAATTTTTCTTTTTCTCTAGTGTTATGAAAATCCCTAAGCTAAAGTCACTAGTATTAATATATTTTTTTAGACTTGCTTTGTTTCTAATGAATCAATATGCATACTATTATTTTTCCAACTTTTTTTTTTTTTTTACTATTTACTATTTACCATCTATAACAAAATGAAAACAAATTCTGATGTGTTATTCACCTTTCAGTCTTCAGTGAATGAAAGGGAACTCTGTACCCATATTCAATTGTTACAACTTAAGTAGGTCACTGGTTTATTTTTCATACACTGTAAACTTGTCATCTATGGGTATTTTATATAAGTGGGTGTGCTGAAAAGTTTGAGGGAGACCAGTTATTTCATACCCACCCTAAAAAATGACCAAACAAATTTAAGGTCAGGCTGAGAACTTTTGTATATTTAAACAATTAAAATAATATCTCCCATTTTGTAAATGAACTAACTTTTGGGAATTGATATGAGAGCTCAACATTTAATAACAAAAGCTGTGTAAAGAAATTTAGAATATTTTTTTTTTATTGTTTTTTAGAAAAATAACATTTTTAAATTTAAAAAGAAAAAAATAAGTAAAATTTGACAAAATTTAAACATCTTTTACCTCCATAATTTAAAGAGAAAAAAATCAAGCTCAAAAATTACAAATATTATTTCAACGAACCAACATAAAATGTGAAATAAAAGAATTTACTTTTTCAGTCTCATTTTGACAATTCATTACCACTAACATTGTAATTACAATTGCAAGTTACTAAACATAAAAAAAATGTATAAAATTCCACTTTTTAAAAAGGAGAAGAAAAATTTTAAATCCTTTCAAAAAACAAAATAGAAAAAAAAGCTTTAATGTACTTACAAACTTAAGATATAATCCAAAGTTGAAAGAAAGAACCAAAAATATTTGAAGTGTACCAAAATAGATTGTGATTATAAAATCTTAGTAAAATTCAAAAAAATTATGGAACATTACTGTTGTAAATTTTTGCATATAAAAAAAGAAGAAGAAAAAGAAATGAGAAAAGACAAAATAAGAAGCTACCTACGTAAAAAGGCCAACAAACACACCAGGAAGTGAAGTAGTCACTTCCTGACACAAACTCACAGCAGCTAAATTTCTATCCAAAAATAGAACCTTTTCTTTTTCTTGAGGCAAATAAACCAAAAATGATAATGAAAAACAAATATTGCATTAAGGTCAGAGAAATTTAAAAGCAGAAACATTTAGATTAACAGGAAAATGTCAAGACAACATTGTTATGAAAAAGATAGGTGTTTTTTTGTGATCAATACATCTGCAGTTGCATAGAATCTTATATACACATGAAAGTTGTTAAATGAAAAATTTAGAAACCTCTACAAAAATAACATACAATCTGATTGTTTAATATTAAATGAATAATTAGAGAAAATTCCTATCAAAGCAAAGTTAATTCAACATTCAAAAGGCAAATCAAACAAGCTTTGTCTAACAAGATATTGTTAGATGACATTTTTAAATGTTTTTTTTATTTTTAAAGAAAATTCTATAATTTCAATAAATTAATGTTTATACAAAAAGAATTATCAATTTTCTTTGAAGACTTTAGCAGAATTCACATGTTTTTAAGACAAGATTTGAATGGCTTATTAATCATGCAAACATAAAAGTTGCACAATGAATACGTTTTACTAAATCCATTTGTAAGATGATAATCGAAAGAGAAGCTAACAGGTGCATTTTGTGCAATTAATCTCACTAAAAAAAACATGCCTTTCAAACTACTGAGTGATATACTCTTACATTTCTTAACATATACTAGAGTACTTCCTCAATGTCAAGCAGAATAGTTACAGAAAACACCATTTCAGCTTTTCAAAGACTGATTCTTTATCCTTTTTGTTAGGTCAAAACTTACAAATAAACATACAGAACATTGAAAGAAATGGGAATCATTATCTTTCCAAAAATGTCATAGCAATTCACAGAATGTGATGATAAAATTTTTTTTTAGATTTGAAAAAAGAAATGTATGGAGAACTATGATTTCTTAGGTTTTGAAGGGACATGGCATAAAAAAAAAAACTTTCTACTTAAATTAGTAAGATCATCAGCTAAATGTTAAAGAAAAAAAAAAAATTTTTTTTTCTCATGTTGACAACCACAGTCTTTTCTGCTTAATCAGAAATAAGAAAACTGGGGAACTTCTGTTATTTTTGCCTCAGTAAGTGGAAGAAGCAGGTGTCTTTAGTCTATTTTTTTTAGGTCAAGCTAAACTAACTTAGTGATTCTTTAGATGACTTATGTTTGGTAGATATTTTTTACCCAACATTTATTTTACTAATCACAAAAAACACAGAATATTTTCTGTGTATAAAGTTTATTTATTTCAACTGTCATATAATTCAGTAATAAAAATTGTATTAATATTCTCAATTTTTTTTAATTTTGTTAATGTTTAGTTAATTCTTTTTCATAACATTTTGGAAATTTTCAGGTTGTTTATGAATTCATTGAGGTAGAAATCTCTAATTTTAATTAGCTGTAAACTTAGAAACATGTATTCATTCTTAATTCCTTTATTATTTAACCATATTTCTGAAAAAATATTGGCTAATTTCATAATATACCAAATCAAAAATGTACAAGAGCAAATGTCTTAAAATCTTTTGCTGATTTCTCTCCTATTTTACTTATGTAAATCCACTAATTTTCAATACCTAAGGTTTAAAAAAAATGAAAGCATTCTTGAAGCTTTTTTCTTTTACTTTTAATTGAAAGCTAAATGATTAAATTTACTATTTCCAGTAAGCAAAATACTCTGGTACATTTCAAAAAGAAATTATATTGATTGGAATTGAACGTTCTTTGATCAATTTAAATCAACCATTTTCACATATTTGCAAACAAAAGTTAATTTTTGGTCTTACAAATCTTCCAAAAATAAAATATACTTTTCTGAAACTATTTGAGGAACATTAGCTGATTTAAAGTACAATTAGATTGAATAAAAATATTTAAGTTTTAAATAACAGAAAAATGAATTTTTAAAACGAACTACTTCTTATGACCTTATCACTTGTCAACCACATCAGTACTGAAAGGAAAAATGTTGACAGTTTTCTATGGAGACTATTAAAACATAATTTAAGAAAATTAGTGAGCCCTGTTTTTTATATAATTTTCAAGTACTCAGTAATCTTAAAAATAATGGCAAATATTTTCACTAATTTTAGGAATGTTGATTTTTATAAGTAAAATGAAATCATCGCTCTTATTTTCAGATAATGTGTATGGTTGACTTCTTAAAAAAGGGGGGGGCATAATATTCTATATGTTTAAAATCTTGATGCAAAATTATTTGTATTAAACTTTTCAATTTTTAATTAGTAAATATAGTTTTCACTAACAATATCACTGAATGAAAATAATGCAGAATTTCAAGATTTAAAACTTTTTTAAATTCAAATTTTTAAAAAATGAAAACAATTCTAGTCAAAATTCATTATTCATTGAATAAAATTTTTTAAGTCAATAGTTTCAGCAATTAAAAGCTTTTCTAATTAAATAATGTCTTAGTTTTATTGCATTTTTTTATTCTACATATGTAAAAAAAAAAAAAAAAAGTATTTTTACGAAGATTTTATAAAAAAAAAGAAATTGTGAATTAATCCTGAAAGTTTCATTAAAATGACAATGCTTTTACACTGGGTGGGGGTGTGGGGTGCAAAAGCACTAATCAAATATTATATAGACTGCTGATGCAAACAAGATGTTGAACATGATAGAAAGGATTAAAAAGTTTAATAAAATAAAAATACTTGGTCTTTCCTCTTAATAAACATTTTCATGATAAATTGCTGAGCTTATAAAGATGTTTCATTCTGACAAATCAAATAATTTTTTCCTTAATATTATCCAATCTTTTTCTTTTCATATAGAATTTTTATATCAAACCTGGAAATAATGTGATGCTATGTTAAACTGTTTCTTTTTGTTTTTTGTTAAATTTTCATTACTTCTCTATCATTTATATATATATGTATATATATTTTCATTCACATGATTTTAATTTAAAATTCAGGGTTTTTCTTTTAGACTAGAAAGTCCAATCTACACACTTATAATACAAGTAAGAATATATGAATTCATGCCTTTCCTAAGGACAGTGGTGCATAAGTCAACACAACCAACCAAGCTGGAATGTAAACTCTGCTCACTGATTTCACTTCCTATGCTGATAACCATGGCGGTATCTGACTACTGGGTACATCAGGCACAGGTCCGGGCTGATCATAGTGAAAATCTGGGCAAGGAAAAATGTCTTTGTCAGAAATCAAACTAAACAATTCACGAAGAAAGAAAAACGAAGAAAACATCCGAATGAACACAGTAAAAATCTGTGTTTATTTATTAATTTTGGGAGAAAAGACTGGTTATACTCAGAAAGTTTGAACCCAATTTCCTGCTTTCATTCACGTTCTGCACCTAATTGTCATTGGAATAGCCGAAAAATCCGCAAAAATCATAGTTTCTGAAAATGGATAACACTGATGATGTCATCACATTGTCAACTAATAAATCCAGGCAATTTTCTCTGTGCCCGGTGTTATTTTAGCATTAGCTACGGCCCAGCTGATAATCATTACACCACTTGCACATCCAGGTTTGCCAAATCAGCATTCTCAATTCTTGGTTTTAAACTTGGGTTTAAAATACCAACCTCAGGTATCAGTAGGAATGCTGAGGCCCAGGACAGATTTTCTTTTTTCTGTTAAAATGTAAGCAGACAAGTACACCTCACTCCAGTTCCTTGGTCAAATTTTTTTTTTTTAAGTTGCAAAAGAAAAAAAAAGTACATTTTTATGGCAGTAAAATATACTCATGAAAGAAGAAAAAAAATAAATAAATAGCATGTAGAAGCAGAGACATCAGCAACAAAAAGTAACCACTTAAAAGAGATTACAAAATGGGGGGGAATTTTAAGATGAACATCAGTGTTGATTACAATAGTTTTCAAAGTGACAGTCATTTACCAAGATGTACATGAAAGATAAACAAAAATTCCATAAAAAGAAAGACGACAGGATAAAAAGAAAGAAAGACGGGATAAAAAGAAAGAAAGACGGGATAAAAAGAAAGAAAGACGGGATAAAAAGAAAGAAAGACGGGATAAAAAGAAAGAAAGACGGGATAAAAAGAAAGAAAGACGGGATAAAAAGAAAGAAAGACAGGATAAAAAGAAAGAAAGGATAAAGTAACAGCATTTTGAGTTCCCATTTTGATGATTCAAAAGAAGAGTAAGAAAAAAGTTACCCACTCAGCAAGTATGTGAAACATTATATAAAATTGTTTATGGAGAGCCAAACCAAGAAATTTGGAAGACTAAATTTTACATTTTTTAAAAATATGATTAAAGTAGAAAGATAAATGTACAACAGATATGCATATCAATTTTTACATTATAATTGCTAGAAATACTTTTTTTTAATTCAAATATGTCCCTTTGTAAAATGATCATGGCTTTTTATTATCAGCAAATTGTCGCAACATCTTGGGAAAGATAGTAGAGCCTAAAGATAAAAATAAACAACAGATTAGGCCAGAATTTCAACTCAGGCTGACAATTTAATTTTCTGTGCTAGTAACTATTAACATGTATAGGTGCAAAAAATGTAATAAAAATAAGAAGACACAAAGAGGGTCACCTACTCCTTTTTAGGTCTAAGTAAAAACTAACCATTTTATATTTCTAATACTAATTGCTATGAAATTTCTATTTTCATAAATTAATCAGAGTTGAAAAGTAAATTATACTATTTTTTTTTTCACAAAATTCATACCAGTTTAAACAAATAAAATTCATATTGGTAATTTTCTAAGTGCCATTTAGATGTAACACGAGGCCGAAAGTATGGGGTACTCTGAGAATCGAACTCACTTCTCAGTTGTAATAGCTTCTAGTGAGATAAGCTTGTTAACCACTACATGTCGAGATGCCTAACAAAATCCATATTACAATCATAAAAGTTACTCTTAACTCATAATATTCAGTTAAATGCAGTCTTATGACACAAAAAAAAAAAAAAAAAAAACATGAAATTTTATCCATTATAGATGACAATAAGAATATATAATTACATATTTGAATAATACAAAATAGGAAAATTATTCCTTTGTCTTAGTATTATTGTTTCTGCTCTGAGGTTATAGTTCAGCGCACTCTCAGTCATGCTATGTTTCCATGTCTTGTTTGTATATCAAACTTAACTGTATGGAATTTCTATTGGCAGGAGCATATGCCATGAGGAGTTGTGTGGTGACAAACATTCTCTATTCATACCCCCCCCCACCATCATAAAAAAGAAAATGTCAAAATCGACCAGTCTAAAACCTATTCTATATGATTGATAGCAAACACACTTAACAACAATAAATAAAATAGCATACAAAAATTATTAACAATTTATAAATCAAAATTACTGCTTTCAGCTATATGCTATTAATAACAGGAAAGAAAGGCCAAGGTTTTCAGATTTTGTTTTTAACTCAACTCTTACTAAATACATCTTCTCACAGAATCCTTTTTGAATAATCCTAATTCAAGTAATGAATTTGTAAATGTCACCTTTAAATTTGGCTGTCAGGCATTAAAAAAAAAAAAAAAAAAATTGATATCTCCATTCTTGAAAAAGCATTTTAATAGCAAAGTTTTTATGACAAAATTTGATGGTTTAGGCAAATTAAATGGTGCATATGGTTTTATATTTTGTCATAAATAAAAAAGAAATTTACTAAGAAAAATATTTTATACAGAAAATTCATGTAGAGAAAGAATTTATAGTTATGACAGATATTTGTCCAAAATAAATTCCCTGGTTCCACTAGACCTTCATAGCTAGAACCCATATCAATTTATTCCCTTCATATTCCATTGGTAAAGAGTAAGTTCCATTCAGACAGGTTCTTCCCTAGAACTTTCTGCAATGCAGAACACACTCCTCAGAGGATGCTTCCTTAAACACCACAATCTTAATCTCTACATCAAGAATCAATCATTGTCTATCCTACATATCCTCACAATATGCAACCCTTGCTCCCTCTCTATACATCCTTACAACATTCCAATTCAGTAACCCTCTATCTTGATTGACAATTAGGCCTTGTATTGGATGAACAATAGTAAAAGTTACTTAAAACCCTGTCTTCTTTTGACACAATGTACTTATATCAAACCACTCAATCTTTGCAGTCAAATTCATCCCAGTTCTGCATTTACACATAACCCAGCCCAAAATTTCATAATGAACTTCTCATAATGGTTTGAATCCAGAAATCAACACTGAACTGTTCTTACTTTTACAAGTTTAATCAGATCAAGAATAGAATTTTATCAAAGATCCAACAATGCATCACTTTAAAAAGCTGAACACAAAATAACTGAGCAGAAATAAACAATTTTCTTAAATTCATTTTCACCCAATACAAGACCAAAGAGCCACTCCAGGTAAAGGGCATGTGCAAAAAATGTGCAGTTGCAGTGGGGAGATATAGAACAGATAACAGCTGAGCCAAGACTTGAAAAAGTTAAGCCTCCTCTTAGGAATTTGTTCCACAAAGTAGCATTTCTTGGGAAGAAGCTGTTCAAATGTAACTTCCTTTCTAATGGAATACAAAGTGAACGAGGACATACATAGCATGGCAGGTCATTGTTGTGAAGGTCAAAACTGGGGAAATTAAGTAATGTATCTAGTCAAAACATTTGTTATGGAAATAATAATAGCGCAGTGAGAGGTTTACAACATTTTGCCTGTGAGGAAAAGAGTTGCAGAGTTGAAAACAATACATCAACCACAAGGCTATAATAGACAATTTTAAACTATCAAGACTGGAATGTGAGGTCTGGGCATCTCCAGTCAAGATATGGCAGATGTATTCCATTTTTAATCTACAAGAGTCAGGAAATTACTGCAGTAGTAGTAGTAGTACTACTACTACAAGGAACCAACCATTTTTCTAGCATTTAGATGATAGTTGATTTTCTAAGTGTTGCTCAGATGTGGCACAAGGCCGAAAATATGGGGCACCCAGTGAGGATTGAACTCACTACTCAACTGTAATGATCCTAGCAAGACAAACTATTACACCACATTAAGGTGCCCATGATATACTAAGCACAGCTTAGATGTGGCACAAGGCCGAAAATATGGGGCACCCAGTGAGGATCAAAGTCACTACTCCATTATAATGATTCTAGGGAGACAATCTTGCAAACCATTATACCACATCAAGGTGCCCCAAGCATTTAGATGATGTTAGGGAGGTGTTGGGTTGTTAAATTCATTTGCATTGTTTTTTTTTGTTTTGTTTTTTTAATTTATTTTAATCCTATTATTTATCAACGATTTTAACAAATCACTTGATAATATAATACGATAAAAAGAACATGTAGATGAAGAATAGAGCAACAAAAATATCAAAACTACAGTAAATGAATTTAGCTCACTGTTTACCTCCTATATACGAATTTCCTCGAGCCACAAGATTAGCAATTAGGTCCCACCCTTTTACTGTGAAACCAATAAATTGTAATTGCAAATTCTACTCCAGCAGCTTCTTTTCTCGCACTTCCCATCTGTGGAATTCCCTTCCGCATACTTGCTTTCCCGACAGCTATAATCTCCAAGAATTTAAATGTAAAGTCAATACTCATCTCCTGTCTCACTAATTTATATCCTCTCTCTCATGCTTTTTCTTCGTCCATCCCACTCTCATCAGTATTCTCTTCCTTCTCCTACTCTCTTCCCGACACCCCCTGCAACCTCTCATTCCTCCTCCACAACAGTGGCAGTAAAATGTCTTGCTTGGGGCAACATGATTATAAAAAATAATAAAAAAATTCAAATAACATTGGAAAAAAAAAATTTGACAAATAAAAATCAACCGATATATCCTGGCACAATTAATTTACGTTGGCCTATCAGATCAAGTATGGATATATTTGTAATGTACATACAACTACTACTACTATGTGGCACATCTCTTCAGGCCATGATCATGGCTCTCCACAACCCAAATAAAGTCATCTCTATAATATTTCAAGTGAGAGAGGAAAAGAAAAGATTAAAACAGATATTTTATATTAACTAACCTTATGCCTTTGTATGGCATAATGATACAGTAGTAGTGTATCCAGCAGAAACCAAGCTCACTAAATCCAGAGACTGACAAGCTTGCTAATCATTAACAGAACTAAAACGTGATCCTTTAGAAATAGCTGAACTAAGTTGTTACATAAAAATACCTAGTATCATTTGTTTCTTGCTGTTATTATAACAAAATGTCAGAATATCAATCCAAATGATTTGCCAACTAAGAAACTTTTGTTTGCTAAGATATCCTAACTTCAGAATTTTTTTTTTTTTCAAATCAATTTATGAGTGGTTGGAGGCAAATTCCCCAATCTCATTTGCAGGCTTTTCTTATCAAATTGCTCACTGAAGAAAGCTACTGGTAGCAGCAGTGCTATCAGCATCATCAAAGATATCAACTCAGAAAAGGATCTTTAAGTGGATGGTGTTTTTGTTCTCAGCACTTTCACAGATCAAATCTAAATTCTTACATGAAAAAAGAAAATTAAATCTATTCCAATTTCAAAATCATTGTTTTTAAAACAAAGCAAGCCCAAGAGAAATATTTAAAAGTGTAGCATTTGGCTATCAGTTTCAATTAAAATTATATTAATGTAAGCATTATTTAAATTACACCACAAAGACTTGATAGAGAAACTCAACAATCTCGACATATTCAGGAAAGACATTAGCATAATCAAGAATCAATGCTGGCAGCAAACCACCTGCATATGGATAGGAAGTAAGTTCAGCAGATATACAAAAATAGAAAGCGGGTGTAAGACAAGGATGTGTCTTCTCACTGGATCTATTCAACTTGTACAGCAAAACAATTCTGAGGGAACTAGAAGTTCTGCCAGGATTCGGCATTAGCAGATACAATCTTAACAACATCAGATACTCAGATGACATTGTGCTGATAGCAGACACAGAAAGGAAGATACAAGACCTCCTAAAGAAGGTAGCAAGGAAAAGGGAAAAGAAAGGACTAAACACAAACTACAAGAAAACTGAATGCATGGTCATCTGCAAAAAGAGGTTATCAAAATGCAAATTACAGGTTAGGAATACTAAAATCAAGTAAGTACAGAAGTTTAAATACCTGGAAAGTGTTCTAACAGCGGACAGAAGGATCTTAAGGCATACTGGCATGGCCAAGGATGCATTTCAAAAGTTAAGCAGAGTATTGAGAGACAGGAAAATTTTATTGGAAACAAAGAAAAGAGTACTGGACTTATGTGATACTTGTCCTCCTATATGACAACAAATGCTGGACAATCTTGTTAACGATCAAGGAGAAACTTGAAGCAACAGAAATGTGGTTTTTTAGAAGGATGCTGAAGATACCATGGACTGAACATGAGAATAACGATAAAGTTTCGGAGAGGATAGAAATGAAAAGGAATCTTAGACTTAATATTGAGAAGAGACAGCTGAAGTTTCTTGTACATGTAAAGAGGAAGGAGAGCTTGGAGAATCACAGAACAGATAGAGGGAAGGAGAGACAGAGAAAGCAACACAAGACATACTTGAACAAGTGGATGCCAGAGCAGATGAGAGAGGTACAAAGAGAAAAAGTGCTAAGAGCTACAAGGGATGGAGGATGTGGAGGGTTATAATCGCTTATGCCCTGAAGAGAGACTGCATATGAAAGAACATGGATAAACTTGCTCAGAAGAAAAACAGTGACAAAAGGATTCCTCCCTCCCTATGATACCACTTTTTTCTTTTTAACTTCCTTTGCTCTTTTGCAATGTTTGTTTTAAAAAGCTAGGAATACTTTTGGAATAAAATAAACACGTTTTATACATTTTTTTTTCTGTTTTTGAGAATTTACAACAAAAATATTAAACACTATTAGATTGCTTAGTTAGAAAAATAATTTTATATTTACAACATTCTAAAAATTAATGCAATATTTATTATTTATCAATTTATAAATGTGAAAATCTTTATTCATAAATTTATAAACATTTACTAAATTATTAAAATATCTAAGAAAATCCTTATTTACCATTTTATAAAGTTTGAATCAACTGGCCAATATTTTGCCAATGATTTCAATAAATATAATAAATAGTGTAAATAAACAATCTAATGGTGTTTATTATTCTTGTCAAGAACAAAGGAAATGTATAAATTCACTTTCATATATTTAGTTTTTATTACAATTCTAATCACCACTTTTTAAAATAATAAATATTGCCAAACAGTGAAGGTAGTTAAAAAAAAAATAAAAAATAAAAACTGGTATAATGGAAAAAAAACTGTCCTTTTGACACTGCATCTTATTGCAAATATGTTTATCAAAAACAGATTTTGTTATGCTGTCATCAAAAGTATCTATATGATATTACAAAAAGTAAAATATTTCCCCATTGTGATTATAGCAAATCATACAAAACTTAATATTGATGATTAAGAAATGTATTGACTAAATTATCTTTAGAAACAATTGCACTTCTTATATGTGCTATTTCCCATCAGGACATGGATGATCATAGCTCTGCACAGTTTCCTGTTCTTTGTAGCACTTAATTCTCTAGTTTTGTTTCACTCACCACCGTTTTCCTCCCTACAATAGTTTATGCGTTGTTTTTCTGTCTCTCTTGCCTTCAATGCCTTATGAGCATCACATTTTCCAAACCGTCTTTCCTCATCTTCCTGATGTTATGTCCTTTTTGTTTTTATTTTCTCATTACTCACATATTCTATAGTATTCTCAGCATCCTTCTTCATCTGTGATAAGATTGTCCTGCATTCACAGCCATATTAGAGGATTAACAGTTCGGTACTTTGTTTTTAACAAATTGTTTATATTTCTTAATACTTTGCTTAGCTTTTGGGAAGCATCTATCCCAATGCACCTTCAGATTTCAGTGTCTCATTCTTGGTCCTCTGTTAAAACAGTTCCCAGATATTTAAATTGCTGTACTTGTTTGATTTTGGTGTTTCCAGTTTGTATGTTGGGCTGTTCCTTTTACTAACCACCATGCATTCTGTCTTCTTAAGGTTTCCAAATATCACTAAATGTTAGTTATTAGACAACTATTTTTTATTTAATATATTGGGCCAGATGACCTGACTTAGGGGTGGTAAACTTGTCTGAAAACAGTTATGAGCCTGTTACACTGGATGACATTTTATTTGGCTTCCAAATATTATACAACAGAATTGTTAATATCCTGTAACTAAATAAATGGTATTCAAGTTAATGACTAACAAAAGAAACAGAGTAGGTAGGGAAAAAACAAACATCTAAATACCATGGAAAGTCAATGAGAGTTCAATTCTCACAGTATGCTCCACTACTGATCCAGATTAACCACAAAAATTACATATAAAAGGTGAATCAGTAAGTACATAGTCTGACATTTAATTCGAAAATTTTCAATGTGTCATGTTAAATTAAGAGCATTAATATCTACCACAAAAGATTATCTCAAAAATAAACGTTTATGTAAAACAAATGCATTTTTCATCATTACGTTATGAATTTATTGGCACACCCATATAGGGTCCAGTTTTAGATGTTGCTTCAGGTCTAGTTACATCTTAACTATGGGGAAATTTTTTTAACTTCATTGAAACCAATATAGCTGGAATAAACTTTCCTTGGAGAGAGTGACTAAGCTAAAACAAATCAACAGACAATTATGCAAATATTGGTCAGTTAAGTGTTATGCATGATACCTGCTTTGGTGATCATGTCTTGAAAGAGACATGACTGACTGGGCAAAAGATTTCCCTTCAGTAGGTTGCCATTACTTTGTGGTAGACTGGTTGACAACCAAGGCTATAGAGCTCAATTTTTCCTGTTATTTGACCCAAAGCTGAAGGGAAGAGATGGATTAATACCTTTTCTAAGAGTATTTGTGCATAAGCGAATACAACAAGTTTAATTTCTCATTCTGAGCCGATACCCACTACATCACAAGGAACATCCTATGCAAATATAAACGACCAGACTATTAAAAAATGAAATGCAATTGTAATATGCTTAAAGGTTTGAATAAGATTACAAGATGCACCATGGTTAGAGAAGATGATAGATGAGGAGAAAGCAAAGGGAATAAGGAAGAAATTTTGGTACTTCATTATAAAATTAGTAGAACGCTAATTGTTTGAGCTCTTTGCTATGATATTTAGACTTTTTAAATTTAAGCGCAGTACTAGACTGGTGTAGAGATCTCATCAATTTACAGTTAAGCTGGCAAGATGTAGCCATAAGTTCTATGCTAACAGTTTCTTCTCTCACATTTCTTGCTTGTGGAACTCCCTTTTGAATCCATGCTTTCCAGCCAACTTTAATTTGCAAACATCTGGATATATCAATTGCTATTAAGTGTCCTCCTGATTACTCTTCCCACTCATTATTAATATTTCTGTTCTTAACTCTTCTACACCCTGTAACACTTTGTGTCTTAGTGGATTTAATGCTTTGCATGTGGTGATACTGATTTTTAAAAAAAAAATAGATTTGACAAAAAGAAATTAAGTATTGTAACAATTACTCACCACAAAAGTAAATTCCAGGTTAGTAAAGAGAGTAGAACAAAACAGTGTCAATTAGCAAGCCTAACTAGAAGACAACACACAATTACAGGGTTTCATTGAGATTGCAAACATCCAACCACAAAACAAACTAAAATGATTTTCTGTTGCAAAGAAGCAAAACAAAATCCAGAATCATTCAATTTTAAAATTGAACAGCAATGAAGAAAATAAATTTAAATATCAAATATTTAAAGGAAGTTAATCAAATGAACTAAAAGTTTTTCCCAAAAAGAAATCTTAGCCCATGATGTTTTTTTTTTAATGACAAAAGTCTAAGAGCATTTGGTTGTTACACTTTGCCATCATAGCAACAAGCCTGCTTAAATGTCCTGACAATCAAGGGGTACAACAATTGCCGTAGTAACCAGAAGGTTTACTTACCAGAAAATTATCAATAAACACCTTAATAACAAGTTCGTTTTTTTTTTTTTTTTTTTTGTCAATTCTACATCATTCCAACAAAATTAGACAGAATGCTAATTACGCAAACTGGCTAATTACAAAATTAAAAGTTAAAAACACAAATTTGTTATTAACTATATATCTTAAAAATACATTAAGATTGTTATGTTAAAATGGGGGGGTAGATGTAATCAAAATGAAGATTTACAATATGAAAAATATTTCAATTCCTTCAAATAATCTTTAATATGTATTAAGGTGACTTGACATACTTTCAAATTAAAAAATATATATATTTATTCCAACTGCTAATAATCAATGTTTCTTATTGTCATCAAATTATACTGATAAAATTACAATTTTAAAAATCCTATTCAACATTTCTTCAAATGTTGTAGTGAAAAGAAGACTGTTTACTTCATTCTAGTAAAGTCTTCTGAGCCAATACAAATATTCATGAGAATAAAAAGAATATTCATTAATTCATGTCAATCATGCAAAATTAAAATAATACCAAAATGTAGTCTAAAGTTTAAGAGTCAAAACTATAATAATGATCATCAACAGCAGTTTTTTTTGTTCAAAATTAAACAACTAAAATTAACATTTTCAGAGTTAACAATACTTTGCCACCATGATAGATAACAATAATAGATTAACAAAAGAATTCTAGTCTTAGAAAAATACTTGTCAAAGTTTTCAGTCAATTTAGCTTTCAATAACCATTTAGAAACCATTCTGTATTGTTAATTTTAATCTTTTTGATTTAATAGTTGGTAACTGAGCTTGCAGGAGTTGTCACATTATTTTTAGAGTAAGCATCATCAGTCAGTTAAGTGCTATAAATGATAAACGCTTGGGCCATCATGTCTCTTTTGAGACATGACTGACTAGGCAGAAGATTTTCCTGGTTACTAACCAAAGCTATAGAACGCAATCAGTCCTGATATTTAACCAATAGCTGGAGGAAGAGGGATTCTTCTTATTCCCAAGAGATTTTGCATGTAAGTGAATGCAATGATTTCAACTGGAATTCAAACTCTGCTCTCATTTTTTTTTTTTTAATTCCAGGCCAATATCATAAAATAACCTCCCAAAAGATGAAAAAAAAAAAAATCATCCCAAAATCCATCATAAAATTAAGCAAATATCCTTAGTTCTTTAACTGAAAATTGCCTAACATATGCAAAAGATAAGCAAAGGAACAATTCAAACGCCCCAGCAATGTACTTGAAATGCTAGGATTACAATCAACTGTCAGCATGTTAAAGTCAAATGGCTTTGTTAATTTCCTATCACATCACAATTCAAATGGTCTCAACATGAAAATCAATTATTTTTTTAAGCATTATTCCCACAGCAATTGCTATCTTCAAACAATGAAAGGCTTACCACTTCATGATCAATATCATAAAAATAGCATAATATGAACATGGATTATAAATCTATAAAATCATTCCAAACATAAACCAGATCAAAATTAAACATAATCCAAATATTATACACAAAATATTGAAGAAAAAAGTGACATTATTAGTGATCAATAATGCATGATGTGTAGCCTTAATGTGTTTAAGGCTAATGTACTAGCTGTTGAGAAGGTAAGGAGTGGAAAATCTGCCCAACATATGCATAATGCTTACTTTAAAAATAACATGAAAATTCCTGTTACCAACAATATTCTCTTCAGTCATTAAATCAAAGAGATTCAAAAAACATGAAATGAGACCAGACACTTAACTTTTACTGTTCAATTGAAATCCATTCAAATAAAAATAATTCTAGTGTTTGAAAGCAAGGAATCAAATATTCATAAAATAAAGCATCATAAAATAAATAAATAAATAAATAAAATAAAGCAACTTGGTCAGCCTTAAAAGGGGGGAGGGCAATGAATCTTTTCAGAAAAGTAAAAACCTTCATTATTCTTATGCAGATGCATCACTTTTGCTCATGGCTTATGACCACATCACATTAAAATACTGTTTTCTGTACAATCACCAAAGTTAAGCAACATCAAGTCTGATCAGTATCTAGATGGGTGACCACTTAGAAATATCAGTTACTGTAAGCTTAGACAGTGCAAATGGTGTAATGGATAATGGCTTGGAATAGTTAACTGGGGAGCAGAGTTCCAATTCCAGTTGAGCTCAGTATATTTACTTGTGTGCAAATATCCTTGTGAAAGGTATGAATCCACTACTTCTTTCTCAGCTATGGGTTAATTAGTAAAATATCTAAATCATTATAAAAAAAAAAATACAATCTAAAATATTTTCTGGCTTTAAATAACCTGCAAAGGGTTGATTAGCTGCAGAAAACAAATCAAAACAATCAGTTTTGTTAATTCATCAGATCTATATTTACTCACAAATTTATAGATTTGTTTCTTTTTACATGCTGACTTTCATTTCATTTAATGAAGTGACTGAGGATGTGTGTTTTGGTGCAGTGGATATCGGCTCGGAACGAGAAATCGGGAGCCGAGTTCGAATTCCAGCTGAATTCATTGCATTCACTTACGCGCAAATACCCTTGGGAAAGGTATTAATCCATCTATTCCTTCCAGTTATGGGTTAAATAACAGGACAGATTGGGTTCTATAGCCTTGGTGGGCAACCAGTCTACTGCAGAAAGCAATGGCAACCTACTGCGGGATAATCTTCTGCCCAGTCAGTCATGTCTCTTTGGAGACATGATCGCCCAAGCGTGTATCACATATGGCACTTAACTGACTGAAAATACCTTTATTTTGCAGTCCAGCTAAAATAAAAATATATAAGAATAATAAACTGATATGTGAAAAAAAAAAGAATTGTACATCCCAGATAAATGAAAGTGAGAAACATTTACAGAGAAATTTATAGACATCAAAAAGATGTTTGGTTGGTTTCATTTATATAACTATGCTATTTCAAAGTACAAATATATTAAAATGTAAATACACTTGTAGACATATCAACCAATTGTTCATTTTGTTTTGATCTAATTCTTTGGAAACATTCTGTACAGCTTTAGAAATAACTGAAGGCAAAGAAAATTTATTAATTTGATTATATAAAGGGGAAAAATCCTATGCTTCCAGTTTCTGAACAAGATAATATCAACCAGCCACTCAATAGTTGTTATTTTCCAAAAAAAATTTCTTTTTCCACTAGCATGAAAGGTGGGAAAGGTATTTTATCATTCTTCCTCTTCTATATCACTAAATGAATTTAAATCTAAAGTCGAGCATTTATTTATCATTACAGTTTAACGGATTCATCAACAGTGAATAAGTGCAATTGAGAAAAATATGACAAAAATAAAAAAACTGATTTCATGCTACAGAAATAATAACAAGCATTGTTTGCATTCTTCAAATTTTTGCACCCACGTAATAAATAGGATTCTTTCTCAGCAGTTAATGACTTCAATCAAATAAATTGATCTCAGTTTACACCAACCTTTTCATGCATAACAAACTTACTAAACACTTTCATACTCATTAACCAAAAACAAATAAAATAAACTATTATTCACATCTAATAACAGAGAAGCAGTAAGAGAAACACTGGCAACTTTTAGTTTAAACTCTGAAAAGTAGCTTCATCTTCATACTTTATATTTATTAGTCATGATTTTTAGAGCCCCAGAACCGATGTTCCATACAGGAACAGCCCATTAAAATAAAAAGATGTACAGCCTGTTAAATAAAGATATTTTGGAAATTAAAAAAAAATTAAATTAATCTCATATTGTTTTATATGAAGGTCTAAATTACCCTCATTACAGCCACTTTCTCAAACCATCAATTAAAAATGAATGAACCCTTTTGGTCTTAGAGAGGACCATCCTTTAAACTTTGTGGACTAGTGCTACAGAATAACAAAGAAATTTACCAAATAACTGAAACCACATCACTTGAGGACTAACAACAACAAATAAAACAATACATGTAACTTAAAAAGAAAATAAAGGCATAATCAAGTTGTTGACATTTCACACTACTTCAAACAAAAGACTAGGCTAGTGAACTTCAGAAACTTATTTTCCTAAAAAAACTGTTCTAAGTGAAAGATTTTTAAAATTTAAACTGAAAGTAGCACTGGCTGCTTGTTCAATGCCAAATGTTTCCTTATAAGGAAAGGGTCTATATTAACATTACCACTAGATATGAAAAAATAGATAATACACTTTGATCCTGGCATGGAATGAAGAAAAATATGACTCAAGAAGCACTGGATTCTTGGTAAAAAAATGTGAAATTTTCTCCTTATAAGAAAATTGCTAATACTACCATGTAACATTTTGTTCTGCTGAAAAGGTAAGTGAACATATCTTTCACAAAGACAACTTCTCAAAAGTTATAAACAAGATTGAATTAAAAAAGAATAAACCATATTTAAGCAACTGAAAAGTCAGAAATTAAATATTGACAGAAGAGATTTTATCAGCACATTTGAAGTTCTACAATGTAAATGAATCAAAGAGAATCATGAAACAAAAATTGAAGCTTCAATGCTTCAAGGAATGATTGTATGTTCTTTTACCTTTACTTTGTTCATTATACTTCATTTTTCAAAAGAAAAAAAAATATGATTCTTACAGATTTTACATACTACATCTGACAAAATAATTTGCAATTACATCTTCACCATACAAATGTATGCAAACAAATGCAATCAGACAATAATAATAGATTTGAAATATCATTTCCATATCCTCATTCATATTGATACAATTATATTTGTATCTATATATTGTATGGTAATTCTATAACAGAAAATCTATTGATCAGGATATGTTATCTTCTAGAATAAGATATTTAAGGCAAGAAGTCTTTGTAATCATAGTGCTAAATATCAAGAGACAGAGCAATAACTAAAATCTTCCACGTAACTGTTGAAAATTTCAGGAACAGCTAAGTGAGTAAATTCATTTTATATAACTCATCTGTACTTTAATAAAACCAATTAAACAAAACAAAAGAGGATTTTTCAAAAGGAAAAATAACAGAGCTAATGTATAGACAAGATTATTACAGACAAAATCTATTGCAATAATGAAATTCATTTTAGTAAAGCTTTCAATTTTTCCATTTACAAAGCAAAAGAAAAGAAATAATATTGTAATTATTATAATGTAATGTGCCAAGTATTTTTTACGCTTTACTTTTTCAAAGTTAAAAAGAATTTTTTAAAAAATACGTCAATTGTATCCAATTAGATATTTCATCAACCAAAGTGTTTGAAAATATTTCTGCTAAAAGTTTAGCCATGCCATCAACCCACACAAAGTGTTCACAATAACTGAAACTCCATATTTCCTCAATTCACCATGATTGAATAAATAATTTATACTAAATGGAATCACGATTGATTCCATTAAATACGCAACACAGAAAAGGTACTTTTTGTTTATCTGTTATGCTTTACTTTCTTTCTTGGCTTTTGGATTTTATTTTGAAAATCTGAATTTAGCTTATTCACTTTGATAGATATATAATAGTGTGAATCAGTAAAATTATTGCCTGGTATTCATAAAAATGGATTTTAAAACAAACAAAAAAAAATCTGAAGATTTTCAAACTAAAATAATTTCTGATAAGAAAGGTATAGACAACATGAGTGTTTAGGTTTCCTATTCTCTTATTGAAGTAATTCATATTTTCATTGTTTCGTTCTACCTGAAAGATTCCAGGACATTAAAAAAATCCCCACATCTTCTCACAAGTAACCAGTTTGTGGAACTGTATGCAAAGATTCCTTTTACCTAAATTCAAAAAAACATCAGATTTTCTCACATAAACATCCAAGAAAATTCACAAAGCTACAATATAACAAAAATTTCAGGTGAAAGAATTAAATCCATTATCTTAACTAGTCCATTTATTCACATAAAGAGCAATAAATTAACATATAATTAATAGTGTAGAAATAAAAAAAAAAAATTGTTATAAATGCAATTAAAACTGCAACAGAAAATAATTTACACTTTTGAAAATTTAACCAGAAAAATTGAATCAAGAAAATAAAGCATCCAAACATATTTCATAAGAGACAGGAGAAAATGCAAACTGAATATTTGCTTCAAAAGTATAGACTACATGACATAAGGAAAGCAGTAAAAACACTATTTTAGAATAGAGATTATTTATACAAAATAAGGCATAATTTTATATCATTTTACAGTTGAAATGGCTAGATCTAACCATAAGTTTTATGCTAACACTAACTTTTTTTTTTTTATATTGCACTTCTCACTTGTGAAACTCTTCCAGATTCTTGCTTCCCAGCCAACTTTGATCTTTAAAAATTTAAATGTCAATCTTTATCTACCACCTTAATTCTTATTCTTTTATTGTCCTTCCTCCTTAACAGTGTATTTTTCTCATATTTTCTAACACTCAGTAATCACTTGTGTCTTAGTGATTCTTATTGCCTTGCTTGGGGGTAAAATGAGTATTTTAAAAAAACATGCATGTCTTAAACACAACTGGTTTATGTAATAATTTAACTAAATGCAAAGATTAAATCCTATACAGACACAAAAAATCTGAATATTTAACAAAATAGTAAATGTCTAAAGTAAAGAAAATGCAAGTTTACTAAAATGTTTCTTAATCACTTGATTATAATTCCTATACTGTAGAAAGCTATCAACTATTCTTTATAAGTTAAAATTGTTTTCATTATAAACAACACTATTCAATCTCAATTTATAGAACAAATAAAGGAATAAAACAAATATAAACCTCTTTCAATAATTTTCAGTTTATAAGAGTACAGTTTGATAAGTGGCCATTTATTTTTATATGTAATCAACATTTCTACACTGTAAACATATGAAACAAACTATTAGTAACTTTAGAAGGTGCTCACATTCCCCATTACCCAATGAAGCAATAGGTTTTCAAATAGAAAATTACTTTTCTGTTATAATTTTGATGATGTATCAATTTAAAAGAAAAAAATCTATTTTCAAGATTATACCTCTGGAAAATAATCAGATATATAGTCAAGATCCAACTTGCTTGACTGATTGGTTTCATAAACTGAGATCACAAGGATACAAATTTGGACTTTTGTTCTTCATGGTATCTCAGTTCTCAAAAGAATTATTGCAGGATAACTCTCCTCTCAAACATACATAACAGTACTTGCTGCAGCAAAAACACATTCCTAACTTGACTGTCAAGATATATAATACTGAGAGAAAAGAATTCAGGTCTTTCTTAAGGCTATTAACATGAAAATATAAAATAGCTGCAGTATATAATCATTTAGAAATAACATGGATATAAATTTACCTTTTAACATGAAGTTTTTTTTTAATAGCTAAATGCTTAGTGACTAGAACTTTCTGTATCCTGAAATACTTTGTCCATTTTTTTTCCTCCACAAGGAAGGAAAATAACTAGAAACAGTAAAAATATATCATTCAACAGAAGGATACTGAAAATTCCAGGGACAGAGCAAGTTTAATCTTTAAAAAAATTGGCAATAAAAGAAAGCTTTTACTAAAAAAAAAAAAAAAAAAGACAGCTGAACTTTCTTGGACACAGGAGGAAGACGGTCTTGGAAAACTTCACCCTCACGGGGCATATTGAGAGCAAGAAAGATAGGGGATAGCAGCAAGCCACATACCTGACAAGATTGTGTGATAGGCTAGTGGAACCTAACAGGGGATCTTAAAGGGAGAAAAAAAGCCACAGAGAAAGTTGTGGAGAGCCATTATCAGCCATATTTTGAAGAGAAGCATCATAAGAAATGCTTAATAAAATTTTTGAAATACAGCAAACAAACTAAAAAGTTTCTTTTCCATGTATGTAAACACTTTTACCAGGACAAAAAAAGTGACTCCAAAGATATATTCAAACTCATCATCCCAATATACCAATGACACATGTTTAGAATTAAATAAAACTAACAATACCAATTTACAATCTAAATAAGTACTTCTAAAACTATCTTATGTGGCATAACAGCAGTTTTTTTTTCTTTTATTTTCAATGTATAAAAGACTGGTTAGCAAAACTTTCCAATCCAGCAAGGGTAGGGATCAAGGAGGGCACTGCTGAGGGTTTCTGGAAGTAGTATACACCAACTCTGCTGTATTCTTCTTCCATAAAACATTTTGTTTTTGGGTGAATATGACATGACTGTTGGCTGAGAAAAATCCTAATTCTCACAAAACAAGTTGCTACTACTTCTGACCCTACACACTATTGATGCATACAGTTGTGTTGTTACAGATTTGCAGTGCAGTTTGAAAATCTGTTAGGAAGTTAGACTATTAATCTAAGAAATTAAATGCTTATTTTTTAAATTTTGGCTAAAATTCACATAACTATTCCTTCCCTCCCAAACACACAGGTGAATTTTTAAAGGTCAAATTAGAAATATATATCCACAAAAATGGCTTTGTCCACACAGTCACACCCCACATCAGGTGGTCACACATATTTCAGTTCAATATTTTGCTAATCATATCACATTTGTTAGTTCTATAGCAATGACTTAACATGAGTGACTAATTGAAAAATGTAACCATAATAAATATAAAACTGAAATGGAAATGTTGAAAGAGAAAAAAATTTAAAAAAATATAATCCAGGCAGTGTCTCCTGGCGTGGAATGTGACTAGTTTCTTTGTTTTATGGAAACTTTCCACATATGAACAGACAATGGTTTGTGTACCGGCACACTGAGTAGCACTAAACAACTAATGAGAAACTAAATGGCACTATTGCATGATATAAAGATAAATAAACTATAAAGGATGTCATTTGTATAAAATAATGTTCCTTGCTTGAGATTTTTCTTTCTCAGAAAAGAATGATGCAATTATGCATAATTGATGCAAAATATCACTTCCCATCTAAATATGAATTAAAATGGCTGACAATCACAGCAAATCATCCAATCAGACAAAATAAAATTGTTCAGATGAGGTCCTTAAAGAAAAGTCACTTCCCAACCTTTTAATAAATCTACTATTTGCAGCATGAATTCAAACTTAAACCATCAAAAACCCTTTTAAATAAGTGCCTAAACAATAAAATTTTCTCTTCACTCATTCACTAGCAAGAACAGCAGACCAGATGATATTCATCCTTTTTATTATTCATTTAAAAAAAAAAAAACTTATCTAACTTACCTCATTAAATATTATGATCAACTTTTTCCTTCTTCATTCCACAGACAAATGGGTGTTTCACTTGTAAATCACCAACCAGACAAATGCCCTATATAATAAATTATATAGGTTTATGAATTATGTTGACCTCATATAAATTTGTTTTTCTTACACTATATTTCAACTCATCTCCAACAAATTCACCTCTCAGCAACATGAAGTGTAAGTTTAATATCAAAGTCAAAACACTAATTGAACTGTGGCATGATGTGGTTAAAAAAAAATAAAGAAGAAAGTGTTAAAGTATTTTAAAAGATGCCAAAGGAAAATAAAAGTAACAATAGAATTTGAAACTGATAAAAATACCTACTTAATAAATTCAGTATGGTATGTAGTTCACTGAACCTCTACTGTAGAACTAAGTATAGCCATTTTTCTTGTATAGATGAAAGCTATTATTATATCTATATCTCAACTCTTTATCTTTACTAACATTTTCATAGATTTTTCAAGATAAAGTTTCAAAAATTAACATTTACAGTAGAATTCTGCAACAAAGATGCTAACTTAGAAAAATAAATAATTCAATGCAAACTGATGTATTCAGCCCAAGGCAAATCTTTGAACAGACATTTAGAAAACCAGCTCACAGGAGAGCAACTAAAATTAGGCTGTAAATGAAGATATAAAGTTATTGTAACACAACAAAGATCTAACTAGGTTTGACTACCATCAAGAAAACACCAACAACCTAAGAGCATTTCCTTCTCCAAGTCTGTAATTCTAGACAAGTCAAAGTTGGTGAGAATTTCCTTACAGCACTTCATCATTACAAGAATAAAAATATATAATGTTTATACAGGGTGTGATGGATAATTTGTCGTCTCAAATATGCAAAAATTAAAATAACACCGACATCTCATTTCAACAGATGTATTTACTAAAATATCTTGAAATACTGAACAGTAGATTTATTCAACATAATCACCACTGCCTTCAACCACATTCTCCAGGCGATTTTGGAATTTTCTGGATCATCTCCTTGTTTAAGTTAGTAAATACTGCTATAATCCTTGCCTTCAGTTTATTTTAGTGTTACAATAAGTTATTGATCTCTCATTCAACTGCATCCTACACACAATAATCAAGGGGGTTGCAGTCTGGGGAGTTAGGTGGCCAGATGCAAGGAGTGATGTCATATCAGAAATTATCTGACAGCCATGACTGGGTTCTCCTGCTAGTATGGCATGGTGCAGAGTCCTATTGCCAAATACAGTTTCTTCCAGCAGCCACCATCTTGACCCAGGGCAGCACTATCTTCTTAAGCCACTTAATGCAGGCCTCCATGTTCAGTATGAGGTCCTGTGGGAAGATAGAGACATAACATCACCATCACTAGTGATCACTCGAAACACCTTCATAATCACTATTAAATTCATCCAACTCTTTCTGAATCCTCTGCACTGTCCTCAGGTTGACACCCAAACACTTTGAAATTTTCATATTGGAACTTCCGGTGCAAATACTAAACAGTACAGCATGCCATTTGTCCATGTTTCTGAGATGAGGTAGTATTTACAGTATTTACATTATTCAGATGAAGATCATATACCACAGTGAGTATAGTAAAGGGTACAGTTCAAAATACCTATCACGTGAAGAAGGCCAAAACATTGTACAAATGGCAACAAAGAGGAGGACAACAAGCCAAATAATGTAAATACTAAACAGTACAGCATGCCATTTGTCCATGTTTCTGAGATGAGGTAGTATTTACAGTATTTACATTATTCAGATGAAGATCATATACCACAGTGAGTATAGTAAAGGGTACAGTTCAAAATACCTATCACGTGAAGAAGGCCAAAACATTGTACAAATGGCAACAAAGAGGAGGACAACAAGCCAAATAATGTAAATACTAAACAGTACAGCATGCTATTTGTCCATGTTTCTGAGATGAGGTAGTATTTACAGTATTTACATTATTCGGATGAAGATCATATACCACAGTGAGTATAGTAAAGGGTACAGTTCAAAATACCTATCACGTGAAGAAGGCCAAAACATTGTACAAATGGCAACAAAGAGGAGGACAACAAGCCAAATAATGTAAATACTATAAGTACAGCATACTGTTTCCAAATTTCTGGCAAAGTAAATTGCATCATAGTGCTCTTTTTCTCACAATGCCGAACTGACCCTACTATACTGTACCAAAAATTTTTAAATATAAAATTGCAATAATTTACCTATTATACACTGTATATTAACTATTCAGTACATGTTACCACACATATCACAACTGCTACAAAGTTGTAGTTTCATATAATAATGTAAAAAGATAATGCAATAACAAATATAACATGAAATGTCTCATCTTTATGCATTTATACAAAACAATGGATGTTCATTGTGGTGCAGTGGATATCGACTTGGAACGAGAAGTCGAGGAGCCAAGTTCGAATCCCAGTTGAATTCCTTGCATTCATTTACGCACAAATACCCTTGGGAAAGGTATTAATCCGTCACTTCCCTCCAGTTTTGGGTTAAATAACAGAACAGATTGAGTTCTATTGCCTTGGCTGGCAACTAGTCTACCACAGGATAATGTTCTACCCAGTCAGTCATGTCTCTTTCAAGACATGATCACCCAAGTGTGTATCACATATGACACTTAACTGACTGACAAAACAAAAGTTTTATTTCTGAAGACAGAATCTAAATAATCCACTCCCAAATCTTGTATACTTGAGACAGAAATCACAAACAGTAATTAATTCATACCTAGAAGTTCTTAAGTAGATCAACATTTAAGATATAACCAGGTAGAAATATGATATAACAAGAGTACTTATTTAGTTTTAGTATACATACTAAATGATAAGGTAAAAAAAAAAATCATCTACACCCTGATTAAGTGTCAACCTTGTTGGGTGAAAGAAATATCAGTTAAGATTAAAACTCTAGAGTTTCATTAGATAATTAAGTCCTAAATGGAGACTAGTGTTAAAAAATCCCCAAGTCTACCAACTAGTTGACACCCAGTTCACTTTGCAAGTGTTAAAAAATAAAAACACACAAACAATAGTAGGAATAGTTTAGGTATCAGAGAATAATTAGTTTTTTATTATATATTTGTTTGGTCAGATCAGATGAAAGAATATTGGAGGCATGAAAGTTACAGAATGGAATGAGCCACTACCCAGCCCAAAGATACATCTTCTAAGAAGAAAAACACATTCTAAGGTTTTGCATCCTACTTCAAACAAGAAAGGAAAATATATTACATAAACCAAGTCTTTAAAGGAAAAATACAGTGAGTCAATATTTACATTAGACACAGCATGCTTATGCTTTGAAGAAATATCCTAAGGAAAAAAAAAATAAAAAAACATTCCTTGCATTTGATAAAATAAAGAATATGAATGGCCAATTAGCAGCTTCATTAAAATATATGTTTAGATCTACAATAACAAGGCATTTGTGAAAAATAAAAATAAAGAATAAATGGACATATTTAGAATCTCATATTAAGTTTAAGTAAAGCAATAGACTGAAGTGTTGTACTACTAAGGACAGAACCATCAGAAGGTTGCATGCACATTTTCTCATAAAACTTTACAGTTCTATAAGAGCAAATAGAATAAAAACATAGTACAAACAGAACATCTTTATTAATAAAAGTGTTAGTAATGTCAAACGCTTTTGAAGAAATAAAAAAGTAGCCCCAAAATATGCCCACTTTATAAAACTACTTTTCAGTGAAAGATATGACCCTTTTGTTTTAATGAGAAAAATAGAAAAAAATTTTATTTCGGAAAAAACTTCAAAAAATTCTTTCAGTTATCACATAAGATTATACAATTACTTTTTGATTTGTTTTGGCTACTGGGATGGTCATTATTTTAAACTGAAAGAAAATGTACCATGCTTATAAATATTCAAATATTTTTAATTAAAAAAGAGAAAAAAATTTAAATTCTATTAAATGATCTTGAATCCTCTTTCATTGTAAAAAAACATCTTACCTTTTTTGAATACTTGATCAGCAGGTTTCTAATTTAGTTATACACAAGCATATCACATTAAAAGAAAAATATATTTTCCATAACTGGAAGTTATGTAATATTTATATGCTGTTACACGTGGTGTGTCTGAGCTTTCCTCTGTGGTAATAATTCAGTTGAATGTTTGGTTTTGATTAAAAGCATAGCTGTCATGATTTGCATCAAAATTTGCAGAACTTACAATAGGAAAAATGATTCAATATTTATCCAAGGAAATTAATAAGAATGATTGATAGAAGTGAATTTCATATCATTAGATCAAAACACAAAGAATAAAATGCAAACTGTGTATATTTGGTTCAGCCTGTTTACTCCCTGCTGCCACCATCTGCCGACACTCCTTTCAGAACAAAATGTTTATTCACCTGCAGTTTTAGCAACATTTCCACCTACAAGAAACAGCCATTAGGAAATCAGCAATGACAATTTTAATTTTTTTTTTTTCAATATCACTTCGAAACAAAGATGGGGGGGCAGTGTTTTAATATTATCTGCTTACTCCTACATATATGCTTATTTTGCTAAATGTGTAACTTGCTGAAGTACTTGAAATGGGCACTAAAAATAAAAACTTTTCAACATTTATTTTACAAACTTTAGTTTCCAACAGCACAAAGTTTACGTTTATTTAAAAAACTACCATGACTTGCCAATCCATAATAGCTAAATGTACAAAAATAAAAAAACTAATCTTTCCTTTATCAAACATTATTTTATGAAAAATATAATAAGACCACTGAAAAACTGTGAGACAAGAGTTAAAGCTTCTATTTCACAAATTTATGAGATACAAATACTAAAAGTAAAAAGGATCTGATTTTTGATCAGCATCACAAAAAAAAAGATTTATGAATATTAATAATACATATAAAATAGAAAATGATAGAATTTGGTTTTTCTGAACAACTGAGGTAATCTTCTTAATGTGATTATTAATATTTCAATGTTTATCCCCAGAATATCATAAATGAAAGTGACATATTGTCTACTTCCAGAAACAAACAAAAACAATTATAATAAAAGACACAAAAAATACAATCACATTACAAAGCATAAAATGTAAAGCTGATGTAAAGCAATTAATGATAAAAGGTGGAAACAAAGTTTTGTCAGCTTGTTGCATTTGGAAAGTGGAAAACAGGAAATTCTTTAGAAGTCAATCAACCGAACATTAAATGACTAAAATAGAAAAAAAAAAATGAAAGTTTGTCATAAATGCAATTTTTGTCTTGCATATTTTCTAAATAGAAAATGTTCAGACCTTTTGAGGAATTGTAAAAACAAAATTCACAATTACATTTATAAATGACACAAAAGCCTTAAACAAGAAAAAACATTTTTAAAAATATTCATGACTTCTTCAGCAGTTACAACTATTAAAAAAATCTTAAGATAGTATGCATCTCCCAAGGTTTCATTAATTATTTATTTTACAAAGTTTTCTGCACAAGCTTTCTTGAAATTATGAATATTTTTTGTTGTCATTCATTCAAAACAATTTTACATTTACCTGTAAAGATTTCCAAAATATAATATTATTTGAATCAATCCTATTTAACACAAAAGAATCTTTGATTTTATAACAAGTTTTGTCAAGGTTAACAAAAGAAATGCTTCAACTTAAGGCAATTACTTTGAAAATTTAATACAATTTTATTTTAGCTTACAAAATGGTTCTCATTCTAAAACAAGACACTTTTGTTAAGTGCTGACCAAAGCTGAGAAGAGATTCCCTCAACCTTCAGCAAGTCTTTTGCATCTTACTCTTATCACAACCAACAGCTGCACATGATTATATAAACCAAACCAAAATAAGATGACCTATCTTAGCTAATGCAAGAAAGAAAAAAAAAAAAAGTCACCTTGGGTTGGATAAGTCTTTTACATAATACCATCATTACAAAAGAAATATATATATATATATATATATATATAATTCAATATTAAGAATATTAAATTCTTCATTAACTTTCAATACAGACTTTTTTTTTCACTAAAAGAGTTGTTTAGATTATTTTTGGTGCAAAGCAGAGACTGTTACATGATTATACAGAGCAATTCAACAACTGTACAATGCAGCAGTTATAGAATTAGCACTTAAGAAACACTAAACTGAAGTTAATGTGCTCCCATATCAACAACCATCTCAAGTAGCTCTAAATAAAAACAGAAACCCAGTCACTCAACAGTTTTTTGCTTGTTTTTTTAATCAAAATTATATTTGTAAAAGAATTACTAGACAGCCAAAATGGAAATGTGTCAAATCTACATAAACTTAACATGAGGTAGATATTAGAATTATTCAAAGAAACAAAAAACAATATTGACACTTAAATGGTCTGATAAGAATTTAGAGTACCAGTTATTTTCAAAATAGCCAACTAAATGCCAAAAATAAATATTCTAATAAAAGCTTGAAATACAAAAGTCAAAGTGACTTTTAAACTTAAAGGCACAATATTCCTTATTCAAAACGATCACAATTTAAGTAATTCATGAAAAACAAGCCTATAACAATATTTGAAGACTACATTCTATAAAAGTATTAATTACTTTATTTCACCTCTAGTCTTATCAATAACAAGCCATAAACTAATTTTCAACAGTTATAGTCACTTAACACTCAATCAAAACAAAAGCCTGCTCCTTGATGGTAAGGTTTGGAAAGACAATTGGCCAACACCAGAAGCTAATTTGACTCAGGCTTTAGCAATAGTTTTTATATACATCCTGTTTTGTCATATTCTGCCTTGTATTGATCAGAGGTGTAGAGAGTAATAAATCAAATATGTCGGTAAATTGCCCAAATTGGAGTGGTAAGCTGCTTGTGTCAGTGCTTAAATATGAAAGGAGTCCTTGGACCAGAATCATTTTGCATTTTGCCAAAAGTCAATTGAATAGTGTCTTCTGTTTGCTTGATACCAGAAGTGGCTTTTTAACTCAAATGAATATAAGCCACTGACATCTATTGATAATGAGATACACAGTACAACTGTTTTCTGAATCCAAGCAATGGTTTGGATTGTCACAGGTACTTTATGCATTAAAAAAAGGAACTAATATTTTTTTAAAACAAAGATGAAAGCTAAATTCTTTAATGCCAGTTAAAGACATTGTAATTCTGCCAGTTATCCACACCTGTCAACTCAGTATTCATAATCTGTTTAAAAATAGTGGCTGCCAACTTGACACCAACAAGCAACCTGTAATGTGCATAAATCATGAGCAGCATCCTTGATTGCACCACCTTGACTTGTAGATAAACCTCAACAAGATAAAGTATTTTGCAAAGCAGATGGTGTCATTAAATATAGTAAATAGGTCTTCCTGTAAAGGCAATGAGTAATAAGGATCTTTGAGGTCTGCACTGAGACTGAGAAATAACCCCATAACCAAATGAAACTGTTGTTTTTATCAGATACCACAACTTGTGCTGCCCAATTGAAGCACAAGAACAGGGTAAGATCACCAATTTCTCTGAGGCATCTGAGTTCAGAGTTAACCAAAAGTAATACAACATAAGGAACAAGTCATTTAAGTTAAGAGTGGTGCAATTGAAAGCTTTTATTCTATCAGATATTTCTTTTATGCTCAGTATAAATGCTATAAGATTATATATAGATTAAAAGCACATAAAATAAGTCTTAAATTCGTGATGATATCCAGGCCCAATAGCTGATTGTTGATAAGCAACAAATAACAGGTACCAGGTGCACTCATGCTATTGAATGTAAGCATGGAAAATTCTTCATCCATAAACAGATCATAGTGATTTAGAACAATCCAAGTAACATGTATTATTGGCCAGACTGTGGATTAATGTATGACTTTTTATAGTTTCTGTGATAATAGTAAAATGTCAGAAGCAGTATCACTTACCAGTAGGCCTTTGTCATTGATTAAAAAGTGTAACTTACAGTTTTGACTACATGCCTAGCACAACTGAATTTTTCAAAATGTTGGTTTTGCTTTCTTTTGATCCAAATGGTTTTAATACATGTACCCTTGACTATAGTGATCCATACGATCCCTCTACTGCTAATATTTTTTTTTTTATTAATAATCATTTGACCCCCAAGCAAAGCAAGAATGCCACTAGTGTGCAGGGTATTACAATGAGGAAAAAAAAAAAAACGATACAGGGAATGTTGAAAAAAGGATTAGAGATGGATGGAAAACAAGTAGATAGAAGATGGCAATTGACATTACATTTAAACTTTTGGAAATTGTAGCTATCAAGAAAGCAAGCATATAGAAGGGAGTTCCACAAATAGGACATGCAAGAAAAGAATATTAGAGTAGAAGAGGCAGTTATCTTTAATTATTTCAATGGTAAAATCTAGTAACCTGCATAAATATGTAGACCAGGACAAAAAGCTTGTCAGAGTAGTTGCCATGAAAATATTTGTAGAAAAGACAGAGGGAAGCCACATCACATCAGTGAGAAAGGGACTGAAGGTGGGCTGCAAAGTCAGGATTAATTATATTAGAGATCTTCCTTTGAATTTTGTCAAGAACCTCAAGATGTATAGCTGGAGCACCCAATCAGATAGGACAACAGTATTCAATGCATGGGCAAATAGATTTATAACTGTGCAAAATGGATTCTGACTAGAAAAAACTTCCTGACCCAACCTTCCTAGCTGTAGTTTCAGCTATGGATTTAATATAGTCATTCCATTTGAGAGAGTGAGGCCAAGGAGATGCAGTGTGTTGCTCTCTAGGAGACTAGCACCATCCATTCTGATGGTAGGCAGGAAAATTTTTCTATGATGATTAAAAGGAGATGAGCTTTGTTTTGGAGGCATTAAAATTTATGAGCCATTTCCTACCCGCATTCAACCACCGATTGGAAGTCCTTTTCAAGAGCAGCAGCAAGGTTTACTTTGTCAACATTGGCAAATTTCTTATTGAGACGAGAGTAAATGGTGGTGTCATCTGCATAGATACCTACATAGAAACATAGAAACTGATTACATCAGGAAAATCATTAAGGATCAGAGATAGAGCCTTAGAGACGCCCGCATTCATATTAGAAAATCTGGAAGCTTACCCATTCAAAACCTTCATTTCACGATTTGAGAAGAACGATTGGATTAAATCAAACAATCATCTAGAAATACTGTAGCTCCAGAACTTGCACAGAAGGCCAGCATGCCAAACCCTGTCAAATGTTTTTGAGATATCAAAAGAAACAGCTTGAGTTCCACCATTTTTATCAAGAGCCTCACATATATATATATTTTTAATAATGGTCATTAGCACATCAGCAGTAGACCTGGTAAAGCAGATCTTAAAAGGCAGTTGGAAACAAAACTATGTGGATAGTGTTTATCCGGATGATGATGATTTTGCGACTGACATTTGGGTAGGTGATGATTTTTCTTTAGTCCTTACAGTTTTCCTCATGGCCAACCATTGTATCAGAAAAGAGTTGTGTTTGATGTTGATGAATTACTGGCATTCAAATGGAACTTTTTGTGACGTAATGTCAGAGTTTTACTCAATTTGAGCTAAAATTCTCATATGACTATCAGCAAAAGTCAGCAAGCTTGGATCACATACAAGAATTAAAAATGCATTCACGATTAACAATGCCATTATAAGTAACAAAATTATCTGTATTAGCCTTGGTCAAATTTAAACAATAGAACATTTATTGAATAAAGATGATTGATCTTTAAATTTAAACAGTAATGTTTGACTAACTAAAGTTTTCAGAGCAGAAGTTAAGACTTCCAATCTTCCATTTGCTTAGAAAATTCTATTCTAATAAAGTCTGAATCATGCTTTAAAAGTTAGATGCAAAGTCAAAATGAAACTGAAATGGTGTTGACAATTGTCTCTGCAATGGAAATATTGATTGATATACTCGATAAATGTAACCACAGAAACATAATAAAGCAATAATTCCATGAGCATCATTTATTTGCTGCAAAAGTTGGTGAATATCCTCCAATACTATGATTAAAGAGAAAAAAAACTCGCTGTCAAATTGTTCCAGCAGGTTTTGTCATATTCAGTTGTTTTCTATGCCCAACATTGCTTGGAGCATCTGCATATTTGTTCATCACATTCAGACGACCATCCAACTTTTTTTTAAAAAACAGACCGCCCACTGATTGCTCAATACCCAAGGTTAATTTGACCCAGGCTTAGCAATTATTTCTTTCCACTAGTTCACAAATAATGTAACACCACTTTTGCAAGTCTTTTTATTGAGAAAAAGTTATTAACACCTCTTCATGCATTTTAAGAAATTAATAAAAAAAATGATTCTATGAATCCCAAAATAAGTGATAATCTAAGGAAAAAAGATTTTGACGAAAATATGGAGAATAGAAAATTTGTACAATTTTTCTCTTTTTCTTTCAATCTTTTTAAGCAAGATCTTTGCTGTATAGAGCCAGACATAATCATGATGAAACATATGGTTGTGATTAATCAATCATAACCTATTTTCCCTCTAAGTAGTGTTTTTGAATATACTACTAGCTGGTGATAACTGATCCTGTTGTAATCATAACAGTGACAGGTAACATTCAAAGTGGACCATACCGATGCAATCCCACCAAACACTTGCCTTGGATTAAGATTCATTTTGTGTTGTACTTTTTAGCCTCTTCACCTCTACTAATCTACTGTTTGTACCAATTTATATTCTTGTAAAAAAAAAAATCATTCATTTTCATCAGCAGTTACTAGTCTGTCCAAAAATGGTGAGATGTGTGCGTCTTGGGTGAGAGGTGTGCAAAAAAGTGTACATATGCACTTTTGCTTCACAGTTGGCATTTGTCAAATTATAAGGAACCAATCTTCCAAGCTAAAACAATTTTTTCAAATGTTTGAAAGTGAGTGCACTAATGAATGGCTTGAACTTTTGGAGCAATTTAACTGTAACAGTAATTCTACCTGATGAAGACAACAAAAGAAAAATAGATCATTGTTAAAATAAACAGAACAACTTATCTATATTTATTGAATTCCCCTTTTCTAAACTTTTCAAAGAATTTTATTTAAAGAATATATTTTATAAAATACCATGACTATTTCGGAGTTGCTTCTAAGCATTTATTGCCTTTTTCTATACTCTAAGCATTACATATCTGGGCTTTGTAGTCAAATCCATTTTCAGAAGGTCAAGACAATAACTGTTAGGTAAACTTTACGTACTGTGATCACAATTTATCTAAAATTGTATGAACACATAAATACATATTGTCATCATTCAAGCATTTTAGAATAGCAAAAAATATTTTATCAGATCACATACATTACATATGAGATTACCTAATATTTCAAGACTATAAACCTTCATTGTCAAAATATGTAAATTAAGGATTTATATTCAAAATATTTTCTCTATTAACAGATGGTTTCTAAAGTATTTTTTTTTATTGAAACTGATATAATTATCAGAATTTTAGTCTTAACATGTGTATACTAAATTCATATAATTATAAAATTATTTCTACGTAATTACCCACCCTCAATAAGAGCCTCCAGATATTTTCCAAGAGATTCTCACAGATAAACAGAAAGAATGGTGAATCCTTTTTTAATAAAAACAATATTCTGTAAAAGGAAAATGTTGCAGCAGGTAATACTTGATTTTCCAAGGAGGAATTTTTTCCAGAAAGACTAAACACCAAAGAATCATTTAATTTGTACAAAATCACAAACTTCATTACAAAATGACTAATGTCATATTTAAACAGGGTTGCATTTAATTTGGTCAGATAAAAGGAATTTTATCAGAGGCCATAACTATATAGCCTCACAGGAAGGATGAATGGAGGAAAATTAGCCTAGCTAGAAATTTGCTTAATGCATTTAATGTTTTAACATAAAATGAAGAAATAAAAGACAAAGAGGAATGTAATAGATTCCTGCTAAAAATGAAGTCCAGAAATTAGAATAACAGATTTTTAAAAGCAAAAAAAGAGAAAAGCAGTTTTTAAAACAGCTTAATACACATTCACAGGATGACATTTTACAAACAAATTGATCAAAATTACAAAAGGCAACCAAATGAAAAATTCATCACACAAAAATTGTTATTCACTTTTGTTACTTCTCTTGTAAATGTGTCAACTTTCCATATTTAAATAAACAAAAGAGCAAAGCATGTGAGACACTTTCCATCTCTTTAAGATAAGAGAGATATAGGTTTTTTTTTTTATATTTGTCTATATTTCTGAGATGTAGTAGTATTTAAACTATTTACATTATTCGGACTATTGTGCTCATCTTTGTTGCCATTTTTACGACATTTTGGTTGTTGTATGCTCCAGCCTTCCTCAGGTGCTGGTAATTTTGAGCCAAACACTTTATTACAATCACTGGAATATATCATTCTCATTCCTTCTGCAAAGCTACTTCTGATAGTCATGAGTTATCTCCCTTTAACTTAACTCTCTAAGTCATGTTCACCACTGCTGTAGGCTGATATTGAACCCACAACTCTCTGGGTCAAGTCACTGGAACTAACCAATGTTCACTCAAGGACACATTACTAAGAATTTAAAGGATTAGAAAAAGATTTTTTTTCTTTTTTTTTTTTAAATCAATTCACTCCAAGCAACGTGATAATGTCACTAAAATACAAGGACTACTGGGAGTGAAAGAGAAGGAGAAAACTTTAGAATTGTGTTTCCAGTTGCTTCTAATCAAGAAACAATGGCTAAACCTTTACTCCTGTTCAGTGGATATAGATGTTGGTTAGTTCCAGTGAATTGACCCAGCAGTGGTGAACAAATAACTAAGAACGTCAGGGTAAAGGGAGATAACTCATGATTACCAGAAACAGCTTTGCACACAGAATGAAAATAACATACCCCAGTAATCATAATAAAGGGCTCAGTTCGAAATTCCTAGCACCTGAAGAGGGCTGGAGCATACAATGTCCAAAATGTAAAAATGGCAACAAAAATGAGGATAATAGTTCAAATAATGTAAATAGTATAGTTTTTATAACTAAAAATAAATTAGGCAAAATACAATATTTCTTTAAGTTTGTAAAAAGCTTTCTATTGGATCTTCATAGATTTTTGTCAAATGAAACTGCCAAGAATGACAGCAAAATTTTACTTCAGTGATTTGCTTTATAGATGCATATTTTATCAGTTGCCAAGATTTTGAAAAAAAAAAAAAAAAAAGAGCTTTAAATGCCAATTTCCAAGAAATTCACACCTTCTTCACTTGAGAAGTAGATAGTGTTATGTCACTCTTGTGTTTCATTCTATTTGCTATTGTGGTATACAAAATTAAGCTTAATAAATATATGAATTTTTTATGATAAAACAAATGTATTATTTGTTAATATATCAAAGTAACAAAGGATTGAATAATCAAGAGATTTTATTCTCCAGTCAGGTTTTGCTTTTATTCTTCCAGCCTAACATTCACTAGAATTTGTTTATTTTGTACAGCCTCAAATCAGATATCAATGAAAATAAATTTACATTTATTTAATTGTTGGTTGGAAAAAGGCAGCATGACTATGCTCTATACAGCATGACAAAATGATGGCCAGAAATCATTTCAAGTATAATAAAAGTCATGAGTTTGAGGTTTAGTATAAGAAATTAATATTGCATGGATTTAAGTCAATTAAAAAATATATCAGTTTCTAGGTATGTTGATAAAAAAAAAAACTTTTCTGCAGTCAGAAAAACAATTAGCATATTTACAGTACATATAAAAAGAATAAATTATAATTTTCTAAATGACTAAATCAGAAAGACAGTTTCTACTTATAAAGCAAAAGTGTAAAAGACTAAGAAATATGCTTCAATAATGTTGGCACAGTCAGAAAAAAAAATCTTAAAATCTGATTTTTTTTATATAAAATAAAAAGGTAGAAACAAATTCTTTTGTTTGTGGCGATATAGATACATTACTAAGAATTTAAAGGATTAGAAGACTTTTTTTCTTTAAATCAACTCACTTTAATACTACTAAAATACAAGGACTACTGGGAGTGAAAAAGGAGAAGACTTTAGGATTGTTTCCAGTTGCTTCTAAACAAGAAACAATGGCTAAACCTTTACTCCTGTTCAAAAGATCAAGGAGGAGTATTAATTGGGCAATATTCCCATCATATATCAACTAATGACAGAAACTGAAATATTTTCTAAAAGATGCAAGAGAATAGTACTCAATTCAATCTTGTAAGATGAATATTTCCAACTGCAGATAAAAAAAAAAAGGAGTTGCAGACGTGATGATTGCCTTATTACTTTTACTCAGTGAGTTTATTCCTTGATATCAGTTAATATCTTATAACTTTCAATAGAAATGACAGCAAATTTCCTCAATACTTCAAACATTGTTCTTGGTACAATATCTGATTTCAGTAATGCTGTTATTTTGTTTTTCTAGCCAAAATTTCACTGCCTGGTGGAATTTGTCTTTAATTTTTTCTCCGTACGACATCAGTCTCTTTCTTTCTTTCATAGTATTCTAGTGACCTGGTCACACTGTCTGAATCCCTTCTCCCTGGGCCTAAAAGTTAAAATATTTTCTTCAACCACCGGCAGAACAATGGAATCATCTCTTAAAATGTAAGCCATTTTTTCTTTTAACTTTTGCTAAAATTTAAAAGTGTTCATGCTTAATTGAAGGATTGATTTTGTTTTTCTAGCCACTGCCTGGACTTTAACTAAGTTAAAACTTAGCAAGTCACCATTTTCTTTCTATTGGATTGGATGGACTGGGCTATCACCCGGTTCACACTCCACCCACGTCTATTGAACAGGTGAAGAGGCTTATCCCTTGTTTCCTGTTCAGGTTGTGGTTTCCGGTTTTTCTCTTCTCCAATCTTCTCACTTTTTTTCAATTGGAGTAAATAGTCTAAACTATCTCCCAGTTCACACTCTACCCACGCCTATTGAACAGGTGAAGAGGTGCATCCCTTGTTTCCTGTTTAGGTTGTGGTTTCCGGTTTTTCTTTTCCAATCTTTTCACTCTTATGTAGCCCCCTGCGCATCAGTGGCATTTTCGCCTTGCTTGGGGTGATATGATTAAAAAAAAAAAAATTTGAATTGTCTCAATGTTTCTGTGGATTTCCACTTTCAAACCTTTCTCAATCAGTTAAAAGTTCATACATAATTGTAGTGAGAAAGTTGTAAACTTTTTAGTTCTTTTGCCTTGCAAACAATTCTTATAATCCATTTTCTCTCAAACACTGACTGCAATAAATGTTTGATACAGCAGTAAATGTTCTGCTATCATCTTGTTCTAACCATTTTTTATCTTCTCATTCACAGCCCAAATTTACATACGTGAAAAGATAATCTCACAAGAGAGTATCTGACTCAAGAAGCTATCTGTTTTAAATTTGTAACCTGTGAAGCCGCCATTTTTGTTTCCTTCTTGAACAGTTCACACACAAGGCACTTTCAAATCTCTTCTGTTCTGTAAGCCATTTTCTTCTAGTGTTGCAAAAAAAATGTATGCCACCCTGTGCTCTTTGTAGTAATTCACTACACTCCCTCGATCACAAAAATGCAACTCAGGGGAGGTCTCTTCTACCGGGTACTCCTCCAAGAGGGAGCAAAATAAGCTGTCTTCAGATGAATCACCACTGGACAAGCTATTGGGTTTTCCTGCACCAAACTCCATACTGTTGGTATCAGAAGAATCATCTGGCAAAGTCAATCTCAAGTTGATTAACAAATAGAGAATAGGACTCCTGAAAGAGATGCAAGTCCTTCACATGTTGGGGAATTCCGTCAATCTGTACTGACTGTGGACTGTTAACCTTGGTTATGTGGCCCATCTTAAACTTGGTTGTACACCTCCCATGGGGGAGTTTTAACTCAAGCAATGTCTCCCATTTTATATGCTCCTTGAGTATTCAATGATTTAGGCAGAGGAATCCCATCAATGCCTCACATACAGATGTGCTACTTATGTAGCACGTCTGCCAACACTGTAGATGGTGACAGATTATCTTTAGGTGTAACATTATGCCAGTAGATGCCTCTGATAGGAAACACTGATTTTAATACTTCTGTGACTCCTTTCTACTATACCATTCCTGGTCGGTGAATAAGGACATCAAAATTGAAGCTGCACCCATCTTTCACTGAGAAATTTTCTGAAGCGCCCACACATGAAAGCCATAGTAGTCAGTGAAGATTTCAGTCAGTGGACTCCATTCAAAAAAAAAAAAAATCAATGTTAATTGGTTAGTGACACTAGGAGTCTTGTTTACAAAGCGGGTCGTCATATTGCAAATCAAGATGGACTAACAGTTAGGAAGTATCCACTGCTATATGACATCCCTTGTAAATCTGATCCAGTTGGTTTTCACTCCCAGTTTTCATTTCTACCAGTGTACTGGCAAGCTTCACAATTCTTGATGACTGACTTTGTGACTGTTATTGATACTGAAGTTTCAACACACCTGACAAAAGACTGTGTCCTCTTCAAACTTGGATGCCCACTTTGTTGGGAGATATTAGCTACCTTACTCTCACTCAACTTCCTTACAGTGGCACACCCAACAAGTTGTACAGGTTCAGCTCCTTCCTTGTACAGTTAATGTGGTCTGCCAAAACAATGGCATTCATTATCTGAGATCTAATTTGTAATGAAGAAATCTAGTTTCATAGCCAGATTGTGAGGTACATAAGATTTTACTTTCCTTTTTATTCCTATAGGAAAACTTGATTTGTACATATACCATTAGATTGCATGATCAAATTCCAGCCATTTGCATAATTGTGAGTAAATCACTTTTCTCACCCAATCATATCTATTTTTACACTTCCTGCATTTCTTTAAAATTGATTATTTAATTTCTACAAAGGTATTTTGTCTTAACCTTAATCTAGTTTGTTCAAATACAATTATATCAGATCATCTTTTAACGTGCTTACAAAAATCAGAACAAAATGAAAATGTCAAATTACTAAATCAGATTCACCAACAGTAAAAGTTTTTCAATGAAAACCACTTTTTGTTTTTCTTTCAAAAAGAAACAAAATCTGGCTGTATATAAAAGATAGCATTTTTATCTGATCGCTTGCATTCTTTTTTCTATAGAAAATTCAAATCTTGTATTTCAGAACAAATATTTATAAAGCACATAAAATAGAGCTGTATCTACTTGGCAAAAAAGTACAATGAAAAAATAAAACTGTCACAAACGATGAAGACAAAAAGTGTAAAACATTAAATCCTACTTAAGTGCCTACATAAGACTAGAAATAAAAATACAAAATGGACCTTGATAAAATATTGACAACATTTTTGAGAAAGCTAAAAAAGACAGGAATGATACATCTTCAAAAGAAAAGTGTAATAACTAAAAAGACGCAATGCTGAATCAAAGAAAGAAAATTTGCAAAGTAAAAGAAAAAAAATCAAATGAATAGTTTAAAAGTTCTACAGATTTGTGTGTGTGTTGAATGTGTTTAATTTCAAGAGTTCCACCTTTCTTGGCAGATCTTCTGTTACCACTATGTGGAATACTTAAAAACAAAAATAATGAAAAAAGTAAGTATAAAGAAACCAAACTAGATTCAGACACATTTAATAAAAAAAATGAAACTTTAAAACTTCAATTTCCACATTTCCCCTTAATACATAATTATAACCAATACTCATATCTCAACCTCATGTGCATAATTTTATCAATAAAAACACTTAATTCAATGAAGTCCTTCTAGAAGATAAAATGCTTTACACAAAATTTTTCCACTTTGTCTCACCCATTTGCCTAACATTGTTCTGATATATACAAATTTATATATATTCTCCCAATTTAAAGAATATGGCAATGGTAGAATGATTCTGAATATTAAAAGTATCTAAAATATGTGTTATATATTTGTAGCGAAAAAGAAAAATCGGCTACCTTGAAAAAGAGTGTGGTCTGCCGAAAAAAAATTACAGAGAATTAGTACAAAAAAGAACTGCTTTGAGTATCAGAAGTTATGCTAATATTTTTTCCCTGCATGCCTGGCATAGCCAATCAGAAAAATTGCAGTGAATAAAGGCCGTTTTTGCTTAAGATGAAGAATTTCTGAGCTTTCAGAGAAAAGTACGATTTGTAAGCTTGGTTAGCGAAAGTGTGATTTTTACTGTTGCAAGAGGAAGGTATAGTTTCTGAGCCCATTTTTGTTGTTATGTTGCTTGTTGGACTCTTCACAACAGATCTGCAAGTGAACTGTTGGCACACAGACTTTGTAATTTTTTTTTTGTTTTTTTTTTCTATTACAATATTTTTTACAGACTCATTTCATGTACACATCTAGATATAACTATCACAGTAGTAACATATTCATAATGAAAATACTATTCAATTATACCTTTTGTTTCAAAAGTAATAAAAGTGAACAAGTATTGAGATTATAGCAAATGTGGAGCATTATTTTAAACTGGACCTCAAAGCCGTTTCTAAAATTCAAAAAATGAAACTGATTATACTGGTTTAAACATTTTAAGGATGGGAACTTGTCTTGAATTAAAGCCAGGAAGTAACAACCATCAGTTGTCGATTATGGTGTATTAGAATGCAAACTAGAGAAAAATCTGACCACCAGGACTAAAAAACATAAGAGCCAAGATCATTGAAAGATAACGTATTAACAGAAGTACAATAAAGATGTAATTAAAACAGTAAAATATTTTTGATACAGCCTAATATATAAATCAACTTTGAAGTAAAACAAACCTACAATTCAGTTGTGTGCGAGCAGACGTGTATAAAAAAAAAATGTTTTAATTTTAAAAAAAAATAAAAAAATAAAACATTAAACATTAGGAACTATTGACCAACCTACCAAATCACAATATGCACATCAAAATGTGTAAACATTAAAAAGAAAATATTAAATGTCTCTTAACATTCCAGGTCCTAAATGCAATACAGGTTTTACCAGACCAAGAGCAACACAATTCATTTACCCACTCACCTGTATATAAACAATATATTCAGCTTCCCAGTAGACTGAAATAACTGGTTTTCAAAGTAATTCTAAAGCTTTTCTCATAAACATACCAAAACAGGTAAATTGATTGTCACAAGTAAACAATAACACAGTTATCTAAGCCAGAAATGCAGGCCTTCAACTTATACTGAAAGAACCACTTAATTATTCAATATCTTTTTATGTATTTTTATGTTTTATATATATATATATATATATATATATATCTTTGGAATGTTTCGTCTATACATACAAAAAAACGAAAAATTTCGAAGATTAACAAAATAGACAAACAACCAGCATATTTGTTTGAACAGATACTCATATTTGAATAGCTATTCTGTTTTTAATTAAACAGTATATATATATATAACATTTTTTTATAAGTTTTAAAACTCTTCAACTTGAAATAATCATCACTTGATAAGACAGTGTTGAAACAAAATAGCTACTTCTGTTGTGATATTATAACATATTCATGTTATAAATTGTAAATATCATTTGCTCTACTTTGTATTGACCACTTTAAGAATAGTGTTTCTTTGGATACAGAATATTATTCCATCTATACCTACCCTATACTTGTGTGTGTGTATATATATATATATATAAAAACTCTACCAGCCCAAGTATTTATGAGAAATTTTGAAAGGAAAATGTGTATCATTCAGCAGGATTTAAACCTGTGACCCCTAACAACATAGGGGAAGCCATCAATTGATCTGATATATGTCTTAACCACTAAAAGTCAAAGCGGTTACAGATTCAAATTCTACTGAATGACACATTTTCCTAACAAAGATTTTAAAATATTCAGGCCGACAGAGGTTATATATATATATATATATATATATATATATATATATATACTTAAGAACAGAATATCTACTTAAATACGAGTATCTATTAAAATAATGTTTACATATATGTACATATATTATACACAATCTTTCTAAATATTTTCTAAAACTCTTCAAATCTTTGTTTCAAATGAGTATGAGCGTGCAAGCATGAAGATTAGGAATATGAAGAGGCATGAAATGAAACCATTGTTTGAAGCTCTAACAAATGTGGTGATTTTCTAAGAACAGCTTTAATGTGGCACAAGGCCAAAAGTATGGGAGCAGCCAGTGAGAATCAAAATTACTATTCACTCATAATTGATCTAATGAGACAAGCTTACTATCACACTACATCAAAGTGCCTAAGCAAAGCACTAACAAATACGGTCAAGATAAATTCAAGCAGAAAAAAATTAAAAGGCTTGAGTAAAATTCTTAGTCATGCCAGTGCAAAGAAACTGTTTCAACTTTAAGAACCATCAAACAAAGCAAAAAATACACATGTTGACAACACTAGTCATTGCAAATCAAACTCCATTATCTTCAATGTAATTTCAAACAGTAACACTATACCCGCCAGAAAGCACTTTGAAGTGATTCTTTATAGTATACATGTCTACTTGACAGTAAATTATTTTATGGTTATCTTAGCTCTATGCTGTAGCAACTATAAGATAATGAGGTAAGGTAGGTTATAATCAGAAGCAATAAATAGCAATGAAATCAACACTAAAAGCCTCACACAAATTACTAAAAACTGAGCAACTTATAAAGAACTGAAGAGTTTCTGATAACTTCTAGTATCAGAGTTGTGTCACTAATAAAAAAAAAAAAAAGAGTCAGTCATGGAATAATTTTACACTTGAGATTTCTTATATATTTGTAACTTTTTTTCTCCAATATTTGTCTATATTTCTGAAATGAGGTAATGTAATTATTTACAATATTTACATTGTTGCCATATTCACGTTTCATCCATTGTACACGTCAACCTTCTTCAGGTGATTGAAATTTTTAACTGAACCCTATATTTTGTCCAGAGGAATAGATTATTCATCCCCATGAGCCATGTCTTTTCCAGATGTCTCAGCATCAGTTACGGCCATTTAAAGTCGAAATAGACAAACAACACCACTGGAAGATAGAAAAGAAATCAGCACATATGCTAGGCCACAAAAATCTCTTAAGCTGGCCAAACATAGAAGTGAATACAATATATAATAGTAATATGAAGTGCTAGAGAAAAAGATTAAATAACTTGTAATACGAGCTCTGTTAAAAATGGTTACTGAGTTATTAGGTTAAGTCCTCAAAATTCATACTGATATCCTCAAGGCCCAGTGGTTAAAAGTGTTGGTTGAAGCCAGTGACTTGACTCAAAGAGTTGAGAGTTCAATACTCGAGTACAACAGAGATGAACAAAAATTTCGAGAGTTGAATTAAAGACAGCTATCAGGAACATCTGGAAGAAGCATGGCTGGTAAAACTAGAACAATCTACCCCAGTGAATGAAATAAAGGAGTCAGTTCAAATTACAATCATTTAAAAGGCCACAGCGTACAATGAACAAAGCACTGTGAATATGACAACAAAGATGAGCACAACAATCATATAAAAAATGTTTTCCTCAATTTATTTTAGAGAAAATAAATTTAAAAAAATGGAAAACAGATAAAAAGGTTTCCAGCTTGTGATATTTTAATGTCTCAATTTATTGCAGTCACACATTAAGTGTTTAAATATAAAATCAGCAAAATTTTTAACAGCTTCAATCAAAATTCAGTAGAATTAAGAAATAGAGGCATGATGAATAAAAAAGATAATGTTAACACCTTTATTTAAAATTGTAATATAAGCTCCAATTTTTTTTTTTTTTTTAAAGTCTCCACAGTCAACACATTCTTGGAGTCTTCTATTACAGTTCTTGCTTTTCTAATAAAGCTACTCCTGTAGAAGTGCTAACTTTTTCTTTTTTCTTAAAAAAAGAAAATAAAAAAATGCAGTGGTGTAAAAGAGGGGCAGCCTGGGTATGCTGTATGCTCATGAAGGAAACAATATTTTATATACTAATTCAGATTAAAATACTAAAAAAAATAATTTGACATCAGTTTTATTTACAATTATACAACATTTCGAAGATATATTTCCTTGGTACACTCAAAGTCTAAATTTCCCAATAAATAAATGATTTATGAAAGTTAATCTTTGCTTTTTTTTCTTTTATTGGTACAATCACATTTCAATTAGGAATCCTGTACATTTATTATTAATTCATTAAAGGTGAAGAACTGAAATAATTTCTCAATTATGTGATTTCTATAAAGATCTATATTTACAGATTGTTACTTATAAATTAGGTTATAAAAACCTGCTCTTCAACAGGATGTATAAAATCTAAGGATGGAACAATCATTTTGGAGAAAGAGGAAATACTCCAATGATGGGAAGAATATATAAAAGATCTTTTCCACGACAAGAGAGAGCAACCAATATTATGCAAAGATGAGTACGAACCGGAAATATTAAAGTCTGAAGTGGAATCTGCAGAAGCCAAACTGAATAGAAACAAAGCAGTGGGACCAGACGGCATAGTCATAGAGCTGTTGATAGCCCTGGAAGAATATTGCATAGAGAAAATTACTGAAATAATAAATGGAATATATAATAGTGGGGTTATACCAGATGATCTCAGCAAGTCTATCTTCATAGCACTACCTAAGAAGCCAAGAGCAAACGAGTGCAAACTCCACAGAACCATCAGTTTAATGAGCCATATAACAAAACTGATCATCCGAATCCTGATGAATAGAGCGAGAAGCAGAATCAGGCCAGAGATAGGACAAGGACAGTGTGGTTTCGTTAAAGACACGGGAACAAGGAATGCCATATTTATGATTAGGATGCTCTCTGAAAGGACAATACAAATGAAGAAGGACTTATACCTGTGCTTTATTGATTATGTGAAGGTGTTTGACAAAATACGCCACAAAAAACTGATGGAGATGCTTGGCAGCTTGGACATATTTGGAAAAGACTTGAGAGAAATAAAGAATCTTTCCTGGCAGCAAACTGCTTGCATACGGACAGGTAATGAATTGAGTAGATATACAAAGATAGAAAAAGGCGTAAGACAAGGATGTGTCTTTTCACCGAAGAAGTGATACCTGGATTCATAATTGGAGGCCACAATTTAAACAACCTAAGGTACACAGATGATAGTGCTGATAGCAGACACATAAAGGAAACTACAAGACCTCTTACAGAAGGTAGCAGAAGAAAGTAACAAGAAAGGACTAGAAATAAACTGCACAAAAACTGAATGCATGGTCATCAGTAAAAAGGGCAGCCCAAAATGCCAAATACAGGTCGGGGATACCAGAATCAAACAGGTACAAAAATTTAAATACCTAGAAAGCGTTATAACAGAAGACGGAAAGTGTGACACAGAGATCCAAAGGCGAATTGGCATGGCAAAGGAAGCATTCCAGAAGTTGAGTAAAGTATTAAGAAACAGGACAATTTCGCTAGAAACTAGGAAGAGAGTACTAGATTGCTACGTGATGTCCGTCCTTCAATATGGCAGTGAATGCTGGACAATACCATCAAAGATGAAGGAAAAACTTGAAGCAGCGGAAATGTGGTTCTACAGAATGATGCTGCAAATCTCATGGATCGAGCATGTGAGCGATGATGAGGTCTTGGAAATGATGGAAACAAAAAGGGAATTAATACTGAGCATCATGAAGACACAGCTGAAGTTCCTGGGACATGCAATGAGGAAGGAGGGCCTGGAGAACCTGATACTAACAGGCCAGATAGAGGGAAAAAGAGACAGGGGAAAGCAATGGATAACATATTTGAAGGACCTAATCAGGTGGATGACAGAACAAGGATTGCACGGTGTAACCGGAGGTGTGCTCAGAGCCATCAGGGATAGGAAAACGTGGAAAGCCATGATCACCTACGTCCTGAAGGGACAGGGCACATAGAAGAAGAATGCTAATATTAAGTTAATTCCTTGCATTCATTTACACACCAATACCCTTGGAAAAGGTATTAATACATCTGTTCCTTCCAGCTATGGGTTAAATAACAGGACAGATTGGGTTCTATAGCCTTAGCTGGCAACCAGTCTACTACAGAAAGTAATGGTAACCTACTGCGAGGCAATCTTCTGTCCAATCAGTCATGTCTCTTGATACATGATTGCTCAAGCATGTATCATGTATGGCACTTAACTGAATGAATGCTAATATTAGCAGTTTCCTCAGAAGGAAACATTCGGCATTCATTGATCAAGAAGTCTGTGCTATTTCTAGTTGAAATTTATTAAATCTTTCTCTTAAAACAGTATTTTAAGGAAAATAGGTTTGTCAAGTGCAGCAGCTGTTATTGCTCCTTCCAGTACTGATGAAGATTTCCTCCCTAACCTTCTATTTGAAGTGGAGTGGAATGTCAACATTTTGATGTCGTCATTATTTTATCTTCAAGTTACATGTGCTATCCATTTTAGGTGTTGCTGCTGTTGAATGTTCTCAACTGGTGTGGTTTCTGTTACACTTCTTTGTGATTCTGTAGCACCAGCCAAGATTCAAAGAAGGATGGTCATTGACTAAACCCACAGGCTTCACTTGCTCAAAGCCATTTTTAATCATTGATCTTAGAAAGTGGTTGTGTACAGTTGACAGTTTAGATATTTCTTCTATGCATGACATCCATATAAAAGTTTCAACCTAACAAGGCTATTTAACAACATGACATGTTTTCAGTTTATTACAACTTGCATTGTTGGGCAAAACTACTTCTTGCACAGCTTATTTTATGTTAAACTTCCTTATCTCCTGTACTAAATTTCTTATAACTGATTGTCGATGAAGTGGCCATAGTTTAAATGTAAATGGTATAACTGTAACAAACAATTAAAAAATGTTGTAATAAACAATTACAAAAAGAAAAAAAAAATAACAGCAAATATTGAGCAATTAAACGATATAGATAAGTTAAAGCAACAGTAATAAGGTAAATGGTTCAGAAATTAAGAGTTTTAATTAAGAGTGCATTTTTATGCTTTCAGAGTGTTTTGACCCCAGTTTGAGGGATTAACTATTTGCCCATAGCTTGGACTCTAACAGGTGCTACCACTCTGGGTCAGAGTGGACATGCAAACAACATTAATTATAGGTGGTCCAATGTTTCTCACAACCTCCCAATCAGAGGCTTTGCTGCCAGATGCAGCTTACCATCATGCCCAGGACCCTCAGAAATTAAGAATTTGTGTTGACACACAAAAGCAAATTCAGTTAAACATAGCATTCTGGCTTCAAGAAAAGACAGACCTGGACTGAGATGAAACCATTAACAAGAAAAAATCCCAGCATGCAAAAAAAAAAAAAAAAAAAAAAAAAAAAAAAAAAAAGTGTTTCTACCTATAAATTTTGGAGAGGAGGGATATTTTATACCCACTTAGATTGGAACCAACATGGATATATACACCAAGGTATTTGAAATGTTTGGTATTTACTAAATCCTGAATTTTTATGATATATTCAGGGCATTGTGGATGTGCGTTGTGGTGCATTGGATATTGGCTCAGAATGAGAAATCAGGGAGCCGAGTTCGAATTCCAGCTGAATTCATTGCATTCACTTATGCACAAATACCCTTGGGAAAGGTATTAATCCACCTATTACTTCCAGTTATGGGTTAAATAACAGGACAGATTGGGTTCTATAGCCTTGGTCGGAAACCAGTCTACCACAGAAAGCAATGGCAACCTACTGCGGGATAATCTTCTGCCCAGTCAGTCATGTCTGTCAAGACATGATTGCCCAAGCATGTATCACGTATGGCACTCAACTGACTATCTTTGCTTTCATTCCAATTTCACATCATTTGTTTCTGTTTTGGAAAATTTATTTCGAGTCATATTTCTTGGAACACCTGGTATAGGATGTTGATTTTCTGATCATACTTATCCCAACCATAAATACCTATGTCAACAGCATAATACGTCATTATCAGTACATTGACCTCAAGAGCAGGATCATTGTCGTCTTATTAGTAGATTCATTTGGGATATGGAATGCTTAAATGATCAATGCCTATCTTAATATCTGTGTTTGTAAATGCGCAGGGCATAGCCTAGATAAAGATTGAATAGATTAGTGGGGGGGGGTCTCATTTCCTCATTGTCATACTCCTGATAAGGTTTGAAATTTTCTGTGTTAGGTACAAAGTCATGTAACATTTTGTTGATTGATAAAGTTCCTCTATTAGATCAATGCATTTAGTGTATCTGGAGTTTGGAAAGTGGTTTCTAATGGATGAGAAGAAAAATTCTATTGCTGTGGTCATATGCTGCTGTGAGGTCAACATAGCAGGTATACAATTTTCTATTAGAGAGGTATGCAGTTTCTTGGAGTTGTTTGATGACATTTCTTACCAAAAAAAAAAAAAAAAACACACACACAAACAATTTGGGTTGTGAGGAGTTGACTTTCATGAAGTGATATAATGGATTCAATTGACATACCATTGTATGTGAGAGGGTTAGATTTGTGTTTTCATAGTGCATTAATGTGTAATAACATCACTTTTTGGGGATGCATTTCCAATTCCTGACTTTCAGAAATAGCTCCCACAATATTAAACTTTGTGATACGGAGATATATAAATAAATGAAAATTCTGAGCTTAGTGAGAGATTTGTTTTCTTCTTTTTCGAAGAGATGTAAAGATTCACTGATGATTGCACAATATTAATGCTTTAAGCATTTCATTATACCATGTTCCAATCATCAATATTTTAAATTTCCAATAGAAAATCTCATGTCAAAATTTAAAACAAATTAACAACTTTCATTCAGATTAATATTGTATATCTAATATTTATACACCAGAACTTGGAAATAGGGAAATTTTATTTTTATAGTCAAAATAAACTAAAACGTTTGTGTTAAAATAAACTTTAACAGATATTAGGGGAGGAGTCATTCAGTACACTGTGACAGACTCAAATGGTAAAGAAGCAAATTGAAACTATTTTAAAGACTGGAAGTTTTTTTTTTCTGCAGTGGAATCAGCAGTTTCTTAGAAAATTGCTTACATTTTTTTTTATTCCATTATATCAGATGATTAAGGAAGGAATTTTTGTAATTTCTTTTAAAAAAAAAAAAAAAAAAAAAAAAAAAAAAAAAAAAAAAGAAATGTTACATGTTCACAATAAAACTTATTTTCTCATAAGTATTCTTGCAAAAACAATGAATCATTTTTTTTTTTAATTACATTTTCCATGTTTTCAAGTCAACTAATATATTTTCTGATTGCTGAATCACTTCTTTTGGAAGAGAATGAAAGGTTTTTCAACCATTTTTGAAAAAATTTTGACATTTGAAATTTTGACCTTGACAACATTTCTGGGGTGGAAACTAAAATGGAATGCAATATTCAATTAATATAAAAGACATTTCACAAAGGAGTATAACTGAAATATTACAAAATTGCTTTTCATGCATAAAATACATTCTCTTTACACAGATTTACAAGAAAATATGGAATTCCTTCAACCTAAAAACTACTGCTAGTCTATTACAAATGTTTTGTATACATATTGATAAAATTTATTGGTAAACCAATTACAAACGTCTTTCAAAATTGTAATTTTCCATTTTTTCAGGCTTAAAATTTTACAATGATCATCATAAACATGTCTTAATAATTATACTGTGCTTATATATTAATTTTTATCCCACAGCACCTTGTAAAGAAATTTTTACAAAAAACTAAAAAAAATTTAAAAAAAGTAAAAATAGAAATTTTATATGCAGAAAACCTAATTCTTTAAAAACCTTTTCAAGCATCAGATTTCAAAAGACGAGCCTATCACACCTGTCCAATTGCAAAAATGCCTCATCTGCTGCAAATGTTCCTTTTGAAAAACAAGTGAAGCAGTATACAGAAGTACTGGATTTTTTTTCTTAATTTCTTTTTCCTTCTTAATGTGTGTTTATGAATGAGTGTTTTAATGATTCTAGAACCTATTCTCTATGACAACTATGAATAGGTTAGAAAAGGTTTATAACAAATGCATTGCTGCATGAGAAAGAGAACAAAGAGGCTGTCTTTCAAATCTTTTCAGCATCAACTTGCAAATTTTCATTCTCTTGTTTTTCTATTCTTAACCAATGAAATATTAAGAAAAGCAAACAAGAAAAAAAAAACAGATTCAATTCAAATCTATTACATGACCTGAAGAATACATTACATACTTTTTAGAAAAAGAGAGAGAGAGAAACTTTTTAAATTAACATTTTTGGAAGCAACACTGTTGTGCATATATAGTAAAACAATTTGAAAAACTATTTTGACAGGTTTTATCAATAAACAAGTGTTACCAGAAAAATAATTTTATTTCAACAAAATCTACATCAGCAAGACAAAATGTGATTCATGTGAAACAATTGAATGTTTTATCTTTTTTTATTTATTTTTTTTTTTTTTACTTCAATTGAATCCTAGAAATTAGATTTTAATTATACACACTTGAGCTAAATTTGAGTTTAAAAATATCAGTTAAATAACATTATCCAAAAACATTAAGTTTTCTAATTATTAGATTTTTTTTTTCTTTGCCTTGCATGTTTTCATGTGAAGTTTTGATTTTTAAACTAAGAATAGGTCACATGCCAAAATCTGGTCAAATAATCAAATTTGAAAAAAAAATAGATTAATGTTTAAATGATGTTTTTGTTTAGCAGCATATCAAATTCTACAAGTTATCTAATGCCAAAATCTAAAAATTCTGTGTGCAATTTTATTTTATGATAAAGAGATACAAATTATACTAATTAACCCATAGCTGAGAGGAGAAGAGGTAGATTCATACCGTCCACAAGAGTCTTTGTGCCTACGTGAATTACACCACCTACATATCCAAGCTTACAGCACCCGGTATTCTCAGTCATTCACCCACCTAGATAATGATTATCTTTATATGACAAGATGAAAATTGGCATAAATATCAGCAAATCATTTTCTGAATAAAGTGATTTACTTTGACAAAATTAAGTGACAAGCATAAAGATGACATATCCTACCATATATTGCTTCTTCTGGCTTTTCCTACACAATTTCATGTCTCACTAGAAAGAAAAAAAAAAGATGTGTTCATTTTCAATTAGTAACAAAAATAAATACTTATTTGCAACCATGTAAAATTAACAAGTGACAATGAAAGGTTAACAGAAATATTGAATATTTTTTATAAAAAGACCTTGGCCAATAAAAATAGTTGACATCCTTAAAAATGAGTCACAGTGACTAGCAAGAATGATGACTATCACAGGTAACCAGCCACTTTGACCTATCTCAAACCTAACAGAAACAATATAAAATATTGGTCCCCCCCACCTTTTTTTTTTTTTTTTTTTTACATAAAGAAGGGGGAATTCTCCAAAATTCTTCATGGATACAACATAAAATATTGATAGTATAAGTTGCATAATATATAGAATATATATCACCAAGCAAATCTGTACAAATTATTCTACAGCTTCCAAAGATCAAATGGTAAATAATCTCAGGTTGCAGTAGTAATTGATTAATTAAAAACTGATACAAGAATTATAAACAAATTAAATACAACAAAAAATTTACAAACACAGCAAGTTTTGCCAAGTGAAATGCAATTTATTAATATCACTCCTTTACTTTACAGATAATGTTAGATGGTAGCAGAAATACCAAGTTAAATAATATCTAAACTTATTTATAAATGGAACTTTGTCTCTGTGTGGGTGTGTGTGTGTCCATTACCTATAGACTCCGAAACGGCTGAACCAATTTTCTTGAAAATTTACACAGTTGTACTATAAGCATCTGCGAGTGTTCTTAGCTAGGTTTTGTGTCGAGGTACCCCCGATAAATATTGAAAAAAATCGGGTTATAGAAGCAGTGGTCCGATTTTAATCAAATTTGATTAACTCATTGACAAAGACATAAGAAACGATATTCAGAAGTTTCAAGGTTGCAGTTCTATCCTTAGATGACTTATTTGACTCCAATATTGGAAATCGATACCCCGATATCCTACCAGGTCTGATCAAAATCAGTTTGTCAGCCCTTTTATTTTAGTTTTTGCTTCGGGTTTTGCACTAAGTATGTATAATTGTAGTTCTTAGTCTCAGCCATGATACCATTTGCTCAGAGGACTTATTTATCCTTCAAAATTCAGTTTACGACGAAAAAAACTTATTTGATATCGATACCAGGAAATCAAAATTTGATTTACATACATTCGTTTTTCTTTCAGTCTATGGTTTCACTTTAACTGGAAACAACTATTGCTTTTTAGTCTTTCGTGCCAACATCCAGAGAGTCTGAGTGCCAGAACCATGGATTAGTTTTAAAGCTTTCATTACACCCGAGCAACGCTGGGCTATACTGCTAGTTTATACATAAGAGAAGGTGCTAAAAGATTCCACAGACAAATCATTTCAAAAAGAAAAAAAATAAATTAATTGGCCAAATCTGGGAATTCATTAGAAACAGTGAAAGAAGATTGAGAAAGAAAATAGCAAGCCTGTTCAAATGTGAATATGTAGAACAGCACAGACGTTTCATGGCTGTCATTCTTGCCAGCCTCTACATGACTTAGAAAGATTAGTTGTCCAAGTTCAAACAAATAATCTTGTTTCAAATAAAAATTTCACACTAAATAAGTGGGTTAGCAATAGGATTTAAACTAATTTCCTGGATCATCATACTTAAGTATTTAACGTCAACTCATTCCATTATTTTTTTTCTAACATCCATTTCATTTAAGGGCCTGTGGCATGTTCAATTACACCTTGTAAAATTATTTCAATTGATGGCTCAGTTTTTGTTGTCTTGAATATGTCAAGTACACAAAGTAACTATTGAATTTTCAAGTCCATACCTTATTTAACAGCAGTGATAACTGGTGACAATGAAAGAAATAAGAAAAAATGCTTGTTGGTAGTAAATTATATAACCAAAAGAAATATTTTGTATATTCTGTTCAAAGAAAATGCGAAGGAGAAATGCGAGAAGACTACAAAAGAATACTTACAGGAGAGAACTGGTACAGTGCCTATACTAATCATTTGTATGTGACGTATAGGAATAATACGTCACTGCCGACACTTGCACTAAGTAATGGGATCACATGACACCAAATTATATATATATATATATATATATATATATATAATAAAATCGACTCTGTACGTATCCAAATCTTAAAATCTTACACAAGTAATCCTTTAGGACCACGAATAACCGGCAGAATCTAAGTCCGTTATTGTCCGCCGCCATAAAGCTTTGGACAATGAGGGGAAAAAAAAGAAAACTGCGGAGTACCGACAATACATACAGTACTTCACAGCAAAGAAAAAAAAACCCTCAAACGGAACGAACCACAAAGAAAGAAAAGTGCTCGATACAAAACTAACCAAAAAGGATTAACCAAGAGGCAGTGACGTAGAGCAAAAACACACGAGAAAAAGTCGCAAGATCGCCAAGACCTACCGCAGTTTCGCACAACGGCTCGTCATGAACATGCCACAGGCCCTTCGTTGTGCGAAACCGCGGTAGGTCTTGGCGATCTTGCAATTTTTTCTCGTATATATATATATATATATCTCTCGTTCATTCAGTAATGAATTAGAACACTAACTACTGGCATATGTATACATGGTATATCACACGCTAAAAGTCTGCCTCCTTCTACCGAGTGCCCATAGCCCAGAAGTAGAATCACCGACTGATGCCAATTCGATTGGGTTTCAATCTTGGGTAAAAGTAATCAGATATCTAACTGTACTGATGAGCTGTGATACAGCAAGACATCTGTCTGTGAATGACTATTTACGCTCTCACACCCTGATTGAGCACTTTGGAAGAATGGTAGACTGAAAAAAAAACAGTAGCTACTCTAGCATCTATGCATCATTCATTCAGTAATGAATTAGAACACTAACTACTGGTGTATGTATACATGGTATATCACACGCTAAAGTCTGCTTCCTTCTACCGAGCAACCATAGCCCAGAGGTAAAAATCACCAACTGACGCCAATTCGATCGGCAGATGTCTAACCATACTGATGAGCTGTTATACAGTGAAACAGATCTATCTGCGAATGACTTAATATATATATATATATATATATATATATAATTAGAGAATGTATAGTCGGAGAATGATGTGTGTGACACACTATTGTTCGAAGGCATAATTATATCTGTATCTGTGACTTTACTAAAGTAGAAGTCAAAACTAAGGTTGAGTTTCATTGAACCTAATAAGATTACAAAGTGAACTGATGACATTATTTTGTTAATCCTAGCAAGGTTAGAAAAAGTATGATAGTTGGCAAATTGCTTTTTGTTTAACAAGAATTGAAATTTGTGTGTGAAAGTTTGTGATAGTATAAACCCGATGGTTTTTTTTTTTATATATAAAGAGAAATGGTACAAAAGATGGCTAAATCTTAAGCATTTACAATCCTACACATTTTTTATTCTGAGTTCTGATGGGATATTCTACTTTGTTAGCTTTTAAAATTATTCTGACTAAACCCATTACTTTTTAATTTTTAGTTTCCTAATATCTTAACTATACTTGAGGAATAATTTGCCATTTGTATAAATTTCTTTATGTTCTATCTGCAGAGAAAATTTTACTTCTTAACTAGTTTGTTTTAATAGTTCAATTTTACTTTAAAAGTGCTTTTCAGTTATAAGTTTTATTGAATTTATTAATATATGCAGATTATGAGACGTTTCATTTTTTAACATAATATGAAACCCATAAAAGATCTAAGAGAAATGAAATACAAATATGTGGTACATGGTTAAATATACACAGAAATATCTGTTGTAGAGTCTGTCAAAAGAAAATATATAAAATAAAACTTTTTTTTTTTAAGGAAAAATAATTTCCATAGCAATTAAGCAAAACCAAAGAGCTATTGTCAAATAAAGAAAACCATATTTGAAAGTTTAAGGCAAACATATACACAAAAAAATTGATATGAACATACATCTAAAAGTTGTAACCAACAACAATTAAAATGGCTTCAAAATAGATATACAAGAACTTTTAATAAAAATGCTATAAAAATTGCGAACAAATGTGAAAACCCAACTGCATCAAATTTATAGTATGAAGAAAAAAAAAAGAAAGCATAATTTTTCAAAATGGTTTTCATAGCAAAATGAAAACACTAGACAGCCCCAAAGATTGGTCAAATAAACAAAGTTTGCTAAAATAATGTTTAATAAAAAAATGCAGAAGCTTAAAAGAAAAAAATGTTTACATAAAGATTTTGTATTTTAATTTCTGTGTTCTACTGACATTAAAAATACAAAACAAACAAACAGCCTTAGGTACAACAAAAGAATCTTTTTTTTGGCATATGAACCCATAAAAATATTCTAAAAACTGGAAAAGTCACTTATCAGAAAAGGATTGACCTTCCAGTAGATCAAGACTTAAATTTCAAGATAAACGAGAATATCTTGCTATTTTCATTACTTCATTTCAAACTTGTTTAAAAGCACAAAAGGTTTGCAATTCATGATGAAAGGAGATGTATCACTTTTAAATTAAGAATATCTAGTGAAAGAATGCACACATAAGACAATGCAAAAAAAAAAAAAAAACCTTTCTTTGTTGAAATAGATAATTTTATTAATTCTTAGTGTTATTTTTATGAAAACATTTTAAACAGAATTTTCAAAAAGTTTACACAGTAGATACCAAAACTGAACAATTGTATGTTTATGATGCATTAACTTTTAAATGCGATTTCTTAAAGGAAAAGATTCAGCATTGAATGAATACAAATTAGAAAAATTAAATTAAACATTGAAGAATTTCAAAATCATCACAAAAGAACTTTTGTTGTACATCTTAAGACAATTAGAGTAATTATTCAAAACAAAATCAAAACATTTAACAAGGAAAAGTAAATACAAAACGTTTGTAGAATAAGAAATCTTCAATGAATTAGTTGCAGAAGAAATCTGGTAGGTTATAATTCTATTCATTTTGTTTTCAGTGAAAGTATTTGAATAAGTGACAAATATAAAACTGATGATTCATTTTCCATGACTTTTCACTCTTTTGCAGGATATTTAAAGCCAGAAAATAACATTTTAATTGTATGAAGTTTTGCTTTAAATAATAATTTACTAATTAACCAAAGCTGAGGAGAGAAAAGGGTAGATTCATATCTTTCCCAAGGGTATTTACAGGGAAGTAAATAACTGAAATTGGAACTCGGCTCTCTGATTAACAATACCAAGCCATTATCTCTTACACCACCCACACATTCAGGCTAACAGCACCTAGTATTTCCAAATGGTCAACTATATCACAGTCAAAACATTTAAAACAGTGTTCAATATAAAAATAGAGCAACGAATATTATTATGTTAGAAAATGTGAGAACTACAAAATTGTTCTATCAATATTGAAACAAGATGTACAATGTTGTAGAAGTTCGTGGTTCTCACATGTTCTAACATAATGAGAGAGATAGATGGCTAATGATAGTCATATCCCATGCAAATTCTTTACAGCTACCTAAGTGAAAAAGGCCTCAGCAAAAAACCTAAGTGTTTCAAAGATCTGTTGCAATTCAACTGCAATCATCACAACTAAACTTGGTTGAGGAAGCAAATATTACAAAAGATGTCACTCATGTCAATAACCTGGGCAAAGATCAAAAGAGTTGTCTACAAGAGAAAGGAAATAGACCCAGTTGTTCCTCAGATGTTTGCCAGAAGTGTGGCCAAATATGCTTGTCAAATGCAACATTCTGAAATCAACTCAGATGTCACATCAACTTGTCAACATACTTATACTCAATTCGGTATTGCAGACCTGCTTACCAGACCCCCAAAACATTTGAGAACCCATAATGATCCGCCACCTGAGTTGCCTAATTGTTAGCCCAAAAAACACAGGTTTAGTTTGCAGTCTTTATAGCAAACTAGTTAAGTCACTTACCAGCATCAAAATTTACAGTCTATCTCACATTCTTAGGAACAATCCTTTACCTGTCAGCAATGGTCATGCTCATCTAACAAGTAGATAGCCATCTTAAACTTTTCACAGAAGTGTTGATCTAAATAATGGAATAATTATTTTTTCATGGGTATTATGCTAATTAGATATAAAATCAAATACAGAATAAAGTTTTTACAATACTTTCATTTTAAATTAATTCCAAGTTCTTCAAACATAATATCAATTGTTAAAGGTATTAAATGTTCTGTCGAAAACAACTTTAATAGACAATGGCTGCACAAAAAGAATAAGATAAAAATAAATAGTTGAAGATGTGTAAAAGAATGAAAATATTTAGTTTAAGAATATAGGAAACTCGTGAAAATACACACAACTCTGGACTGGGAAGCAAATTAGAAAGAAGGTGGGAATTGGCAAGCAAGGAGAGAAAAAAAAATACTAAGTATATCATGTAAGATTCACACTTGTCAGCCTTAGATATGATTTAAATTGTTATATATCTTGGTGGGCAATGCAGACATTCCTCAGGGATCACTTCTTAAATAAACCTTTTTGATTTACATAATTGATCAGTCTGATATACTGATGATATGACAGTAAATGGGGGCACCTCTGAAACTCTTTATAACCACAAATTGGCAGCTAATCTCTCATCCAATCCATCACTAAATGGGGAAAAAAACTGACTGGTGACATTCAATGCCTCAAAAACCAAACATTACATTCCATCATCACCAACTGAATCCCTTATAACTGCCAATCACAATGAATGGATGCCCCCCCCTCTCAGTGAGACTGTGCCCCCTAAGTGACTATTAGGTGGAACATCAAAAGGAAATCTTATCTACATTAGCTCCCTGTACCACTCCATTAAGTCAGTTAAGTGCCATACATGATATACGCTTTGGACGATCATGTCTCAAAAGAGATAGAACTGACTGGGTAGAAGATTAGCCTGCAGTAGGTTGCCATTGCTTTCTACAATGGCCTGGTTGCCAGCCAAGGCTATAGAACCAAATCTCTATTATTTAACCCATAACAGGAGGGAAGAGACGGATGATTAATACGTTTCCCCCAGAGTATTTATGCGTAAATGAATATGAGGAATTCAACTGGAATTCAAACTCAGCTTCTCAATTTGTCGTTCCGAGTCAATATCCATTGCACCACAATGCACATCCATTAAGTAACTAACTCTAAATGCTATTCTCTACTTATACAAGAGACAGATCAGGCTGAAAAGGAAGTATTATTGTCATATTTGGGTGAGAGTTGCCCAGTCCTCAGTTTCCATGTGGCAAACCTCTCATTGCTCTTTCACTACTTCCATGAAACGTGCTCAGACAAACTACATTCCATGGTTTGGCCAGTTCAAACCTTTATGGCTAGGATCCACCATGCCACTTACATACTAGCAAATCACCTACATTCCCTCTGTATTTCATTGGTGAGAAGTTCTTCTCTAACAGCTTGTTCCTGCAAACCACTGCTCTGTGGGAGCTTCCCTGACCACTACAATGTTAATCTGTTCAAGTCTAGGCTTAACTGTTATCTTCCTGCTCTATACATATAAACTGACTCTTAATGTAACCCTCTAACTTGAGTGGCACCTGGGCCTTGTACATGATGATCCTTACTGTAAAAATAAAAAAAATGAAAAATTAATATATATATATATATATATATATATATACACACACACACACACACGTGTGTGTGTGCAGTTGATTTATACAGTTCTATGGTTGATCTTTATAGCACTTGTGCAGATAGGCATCAAAGTTATACAACTGCAATGATTGTGATTTCAGATTTTAAAAATTTTCATATACCTTCTTTTTTATATATATATATATATATATATATATATATATATATATATTTTCACGTCTATTGAACAGGTGAAGAGGCTCATCCCTTGTTTCCTGGTTAGGATGTGGTTTCCGGTTTTTCTCTTTACCAATCTTTTCACTCTTATTTTATTTTATTTTTTTCAATTGGAGTAGATAGACTAAACTATTGCCCGGTTCACACTCCACCCACGTCTATTGAACAGGTGAAGAGGCTCATCCCTTGTTTCCTGTTTAGGATGTGGTTTCTGGTTTTCTCTTTTCCAATCTTTTCACTCTCACGTAGCCCCCTGCGCATCAGTGGCATTTTCGCCTTGCTTGGGGTGATATGATTAAAAAAAAAAAAAAAAAATTAGAAGATACTGAATAAATGGAAGACCCACTTTCAATCCCTCTCTCATATACGCACATATTTAGGTGCAAAAAGGTCTCTTTTCTGAATTACTGGAATGAGGAGTTACTCTTTACATATTTGCTATTATTGTGATAAATGGTGAAAATACTTTGATTGGATCCATTCAAACATCCTGTCTTACTGTATCCATATAGTAAAAGAACCTTTTGTTTTAGCAATACTGACTGCTTCCTATGTTACATAAAAATTTTACAATAGAAAAAGAAAAAAATGTATGGTGTATCCAAATTCATTAGAAAAAATGATAATAAAAAAAAAAACTAAAGAAAATATAATTTAAAAAAAACAAAAAAAGCATAGCATCAAGACTTTTATATCTCAGTGTCACAACTTAGAATTAATTTTTTTCCCTGAATATTTATCAGCTGGATTCAAACTAAAACTGTTGAATTTTGATAATTGTTTAAGTTATCAAAATTCAACATTTAAGTTTCATTTTTTTTCCTGAATAAAAATAGACCAAAAGAAAAAATATTTTGTTATGATTATGTTATTATAAATGTTCATGTTGATTTGAGACAAAAATCAAGCAACTCAATGATTCTTAGTCACAAATCATATTCCTTCACTTTGATACCAGGTTTCTTGAATCCCAACATCATTTTCAGTTGTTTTCTTTATATCCTTATAATCATGATTTCTAGATATGACAAAAATTTCAAGCCAAATTCTTCCCGTTTGAGAATTACTGATTTATATCCATTGTCAATAGACTATAATAAAAATCACTGAGTTACTAAATAAGGTTGACTTCTGTTCATTGAGAAAGTTAAGAGCCTGAAGATTGCATAGTACTTTTGGATTCCTGAAGATAAAATGAGCCAACTACAAAGTAAGTGACACTGAATCCAAACTTAAATTCTATTTCAACTAACAGACTAAAAATAACAAAAATGTATATTTTATAACCTCAAGGTTTCAAGTTTGAATAAAGAGATTAAAAACATGTTCAGCTATGTAGCGGGACATATGTGTTTAACAAAAATATGGGCCATGTTAGTAAAAAGCAGCTGGAGATTTGAGCTTTAGAAAAAAAATACATGCATCTCAATGTTTGAATAAAAGGTTTAACACACTTCTGTCTTTCATATTTATAATCTAAGCAACATGCAACTGAGCACCTGCTAAAACAAACAATCAAACAGAAAATCTGGTTGAATAATAGCCTCCAGGCAGCTGGTTTACTTCAAAATTAACAGACCCCTTGTCATTCATACAAGAGGACCTCTTTTACTCTAATTAACCTGTTTGCTGTAATAAAAAGGAGCAAAATCAGCAAAAAAGGAAAATTTTATAAAAGGTACTTTCAAATCTATTCATATTATATATAATCATACACTTATCAGCTTTTCCTATTGCCATAACATCAAGATGTGCAGTACAACTTGATTTGGGATTTAAGGCCAAAATAATTTGTACTACAGAAAGAAACAGCTAGTTATTTTACAATGAAGCAACAGTAATAATAAACTGACTAGAGTTGTCATATATTTAACTGATTATCATAAACCTAAGTTAGTAACAACAGTCACAAAACATGCCTATTAAAAATAAATGAAAAATGTGTCAATAGGCTTGAACTAATACTTAATGAGTACATGAGATCAACAATCCATTTGTAACATGTAAAGATTAAAACAGTTCCTCTCTCCCTAATAGATTCATTCTTTGGTAATCATGTAACATATCCTCTCCAAGTTTATAAAATATCATACAGTATATACTGAATACAATAAATTGTATATTTATAAAAATCTTTCCCATATTTATAATATTAAGTTGCAAAAATATTATCAACATAAACTTGAAAAATTATATTATCCACACAATATATTTAGCATTATTATAAAGAAAAATCTCTGTTCCAGTAAATGATATAATCAAATATGGTGAAAGTTCGACATTAATAAATATTGATATGAAAATACAAAGCATTAATAAGACAAAACGAGAGTAAGTCTGTAGAGTTGGTAAGTTAATCCAACTGAAGTTTAAAGAATATCTGGATGTTTAATCAACTGTCTGGAAAGTGAATGCCATAAAACAATTGCAGTTCTTACAAAGAAGACACAATGCTACAAGATTTTAAGACATCAACTCCTGTCTTTCTGGTTATTATACAGCTTCAATATTTAGGGTCCAACTACTAGTATTGAGAACAGACAATTTCTCAGGAGAAAACTAATGATGCATTGATATTTCTCCAGAATTCTTAGTGTTTTCTTCATTATCAGTCCGAGCATCAGTAGTTAATTATCCAATATCACTCAAACAAAAGTAAAAACTATATTAGTGCCAAAAGAGAAAATATTAAAACTGATCATTATGAAATAAACATATATATAGTGACACGCATAAGTATCGGATACATGTTATTTTCTGTTATAACTCTAGTTTATGTTCGCCATTTTGCCTGATGTTTAGTAAGTAATATCTCGTAAAGTTGTTTTAGTTGTATGTAGAAGGAAAATTAAAACTCATGGTTGAATCTATTTTTTTTTTTTTTATCAAAGTTCAAAATTACTCTATGCAAAAGTATTGAATACATAACATTTTTTTCAAATTTCCAATCAAAACTGTCTTTTAAAAGACTTTAAATATTCAAATTTTTGAAAATTTTGTTGCATAGCCTGTTTTTTTTTTCACTGCTTCCAGTCACTTTCTATAGTTGGCCACAAGTTTTTCATACTGATCCACCATTACTTTACCCCATTCCTCCTTGCATAATTCCTCTAATTGCTTGATATTTTGTGGATTCTGCTTATGAACTTTAACCTTGCATGTCTATATATATATATATATATATATATATATATATATATATATAAAAACAGGAAATTATTATCAATTTACATCAAAAAATAAAATGGACTTAAAAAACATTAAAGAAAAGTCAAAGCAGCTTGTTGTGAACAACCAACCAAATAAGAACTTATTTCTGAAATCCAGAAAATAAGAAAAAAACATGCAATTTTTCAAAATGTCCATAGTTTTTTTTGTTTTTTTATTAATATTTATTTAATAGAAAAGAGTGCAAGGATAAACAAGTATAAAAAGGTCACTGAACAGAATTTATTAAAACAAAGTTCCAAAAACATACCTCAAAGTGACAAGTGCCTTCACTTTCCACCACTTAAACATTGTACTTGAAGGATGTGGGACTGAGGACACTAAAATGTTCATCAAGGGCCAAATCCAACAGGACATTATTTGAAGAGAGGACAATTAAATACCATGATGGGTAACTAACCAATGGCCGATATGCACAAAATGTACATTTCACAGACACCTAGGAAACTGTAAAATCATTTAAAGTGGTCCAAAAAAAAAAAAAAAAAAAAAAAAAAAACATGTGGTACTCTGAATACAGTGATATCAACCTGTCTCAAGATCGATCTCACTCTTGTATTGGACTAATCAGCCAGTCAACATTTGTATATCTTTAAACTGGGGGAGGAAGAAAAAAGAGAGAGATGTCTATAAGATATAAAAGGACCAAGCCATTTTCATCATCACCACTTGAAAATATGTTAATAAAGAAACTAACACCAACCTGTGTTGGACACAATTTCAAAAGTTGGTGTTATATTGCAACTCAGCTGACATAGTAAATTCTTTTCTCAATGCATAAAAGTGCTTAGAATATTTAATTGCAGAAGTTACCTACATAACCATTATATTAAGTCAGGAAATAATTGGCTTGACAAGAGAAATTATTTCTCTAATCTTTTACAAAAATTAAAAAGTTATGATTTCACAATAACATTCACAAGTTATTGAAAACGGATTGTTTTTATGACATAACCATTCGTAATTTAAAGCCAGAAAATTTGAGATTGTCCAAATTTGGGGGAGAATTTACTGATACAAGTCCTACTAATTAAACCATAGCTGAGAAAAAGTACTAGATTAATATTTTTCTCAAAAGTATTTGCATGTAAGTGAATATATTGAACCCAACTGGAAATGGAACTTAGCTATATAATTTCCAATTCCAATCTGTTTGTTATCCATTACACAACCTACACATCTAACCTTACAGCACCTGGCATTCCCAAGTGGCTACTCATCTAAATACTGACTCAATGTTGCTTAATTTCAGTGATCACACAAGATCCAGTTTTTCAATATTGTAAAAAAAAAAAAAAAAATAAAGATTAAATTATACAACATTTAAATTGAAAAGTTGGCCTTATCTTTATTTCTATTCAGTGTTTTTTTTAAATTATCAAATAACATTTCAATCCATATTCAAAGTCAACAATCAAAAAATGATGTTTATTTTAGGTAAACATTTAATCAAACAATTTTCAACATGTTAACTTGCCTTATTAACATGGCTTAGAATATGCCACCTACATCTGAAGATGAGAAAGAACCCTCACGCACCAAAAAGAACAATGTGCTGGACATTGTTGGTGGCATGCCTAAATTCATGGTCCTGGAAATCAAGTGGACACCTGAAATGCATCACTCCACCTGTGTGTGCATTATATATATATATATATATATATATATATATATGTGTGTGTGTGTGTGTGTGTAAAAATATACTCAGTTATGATCTGAGATTAAGGACTGGATGGTTAAGTAAAAAGACGACAAGAGGAAAACTGTATTTAACTCTCATTTCGTCCTTTGATGGACATTATCAAGGTAAAAAGACAAAATGAGCTTTATTCCAAATTACGTATCTATAAACAGTGTTGGCAACTATAAAAACACTCACAAATCGTTCAAAAAAGTTTTACAGAATATTTTAGTTTTAGAACTCCTTCATGTGTAGTACAATGTCATGAGATGTTAAAATGAAGGAAATTCAATTGTTTTCCTTGAACTTTTTATTATATATGTTAGTCTGTTTCAGTATCATTTCCATAAGCAAAGGTGAGATTGGGAAAAATCTGGGGCGCAAATTGACATTTTGATAGTAGTGGATGGCGGCGCTCTCGAGAACTTTCCTTGTGAACAAATTGCTTACTCTTTATTAGTGTGGCATTCTTTAAATCAAAATTTTGGTCGAATATATTTCTGTGAATCATTAATGCATTCATTACATTATTATTAGTGAGGTCCCTTTTGTGTTCATATATACATTTTTTTAGATTTCTATCCAGAAACTACTAACATAGCAGGTCTTGTCTATAAACTCAATAGCACTGAATCTACTATAGACTTTCTCTTTGAAACTGAATCTAATCATACTCTTCTTTTCCTAAATATCACATTACACAAAAATAAACTCAATTTTGACAGAAAAGCTACCAACAAAAATGACCTGATTAATTTTTATTCTAACCACTCTTCCAAAATCAAATCTGGTATTATTATAAACTTCTTTTTAAGAGCACTAAGAATCTGCAGCCCCCAATATTTAACAAAAGAAGAAAAATACATAGAAAACACAATCAGAAACTTAAAGTACCTGTATCACTTTATTCACAATGCAAAAAGAAAGGTACATAATATATACAACCACAACAAAACAACACTGTTAACAATAATAATCTAAATAATAACCGCTACATTATACTACCCACCAACTCCATTATATCTAATATCCAAAACAATTTATCCCATCCAAAAAACACACACATAGTAACAACTACCTCAATAACTATTATGGACATTGTCAGATCTAAAAAAAAAAAAAAAAAAAAAAAAAAAAATAATAATAATGAACAAGCAGGTTTATACAAAATAAATTGCCAAAATTGTTCCTCCATGTACATCAGAGAAACAAGTAGAAATCTAAAAAAATGTATATATGAACACAAAAGAGACATCACTAATAATAATCTAACGAATGCATTAGTGATTCACAGAAATAAATTCAACCACAATTTTGATTTAAAAAAAAATTGCCACACTAATAAAAAGAGTAAGCAATTTGTTCACAAGGAAAGTTCTTGAGAGCACCGCCATCCAGTACTACCAAAATGTCAATTTGCACTCCGGTTTTTTCCCAATCTCACCTTTGCTTATGGAAATGATACTGAAACAGACTAACATATATAATAAAAAGTCCAAGGAAAACAATTGAATTTTCTTCATTTTAACATCTCGTGATATTGTACTACACATGAAGGAGTTCTATAATTTGAGAATCATCATTTCCAATCCAAATATCAGGATCAACATCAGCCTTATTTCCATATAGGAATGCCAGAAATCAGTGGCACAAGGGTTAATTAATTCAAAACACCTGACTTTATATTAAAACTTTGGCAGAGTAGCTAATGGTTTGCAGGTGCTCAATGCCCCACTCCCATAACATTTCCCAATACTGGGCCCAGAGGTAGGTGAGGAGCATCAACAATAAAAGCTAATTAAGAAAAATATAGCATATATTAAGCCATTTAAGTGACTAAATAGACACTGATTCACATAATGAAGATAAATAAGGCTAGCTTAGATTCCTATGATTTCTGTTGTTAAAAATCAGTTGGGGAAACATTACCCCATCAAAATCATCCCCATTTATTATAGATAAAAAAATACTTTTACACTCCAAATTGACCACAAAAACTGTATTTTAAAAAAAAAATATATATATATATATATATATATCTCATCAAAGTCCTCAATTATGACCAATGCTAATCATCCAGATAAATAGAAAGCATTCACTGAGAAGCCACTAAAACTAGAATAGGATAAGTGAATATCATAAAATAGATCAATCAAAACAGGAAAACTAATCTAAAAACTGCTAATCCTTCTTCCCAAAAAAACCAAGCCAACAAAAAACTCCAAACAAGCCATTCAAAAAATAAATAAAATAAAATAAAGTAAAATAAACATTAACACTTTATCAACCAAGAATTTTCTCAAGACCCACCCCACCAAAATCAACTAGCAAAGCAAACATATCAACAAAGATGTCCAATCTGACCCTCCCCCCTCAATTGAAGTATCTTCCTTGTCAATGACGCTAAAAGAGAAATCACTAAAGGGACAAGAACTATTTAGAAAAAATTAAAAAAAAATAAGCCAATGATCCTCCTCAGAGTAAAAGCACACCTAGAAATCAAATTCCAAGCATTCTCTGGAAACAATCTTTTCAACATTCTTAAGAGAGGGAAAAAAATAAGATTATCCTCTGCATAAAAAAAAAAAATTCAAAGCCTTCTAGTAAAAGACCCCTATACTAAATTAATGGCTCAAAGCTATCCCCTAAAGTCCTTGTCAAAAGAATTAGTTTTTCTTCCTAATCATTGTTCACACACTTAAAATCCCTTGACTTAAGGATCAAACTTAAGTACACTCTCTCACTTTGATATCTGATACTGTTAAGAGAACATTTATCACATCTTTATTATAGTAAGAGTTATTTCCTCCTTGTTAGCAAAGGAATGGTTTAAAAGATGTCATATTTACCTGTTGAAGCTAATTCTTTAATTTTATAAACAAAACTTGTATTTTTAATTCTTAAATTCTACCTTTTAAATATTAAAGAAAAAATTTAAACAGATTTATGGAAGTGTTCTTGACAGTAATTAACAAAAAGGCTAACATTAAAAATATTAGTTACAATTTTTTATCCTAAAAGGTGTATGTGTGTGTATATATATATATATATATATGAGAAAGTCAAAAGCTATATACATTAATGTTTTTCACTTCTGATCAGACTGGCATTGAGAAAAGGATTCACTAAGAAAATGCATTGAGAGTGCACTAAACTAAAAGTTTGATAAACTTAAGACCAGGACCATACTTAATATCAATCATTGCAATAATAACACAATATAAGAGTTAATAGAGAAAAAAAATAAACAAAACAGATTTACTGGGTGGATTTAAAAACCAACAGGCACCAATAGTTCTAATATACAAAGGAGATCTCCCAATGCACCCCTATAAGATAATCTGATTTATAGCCACTTCTCATCTTTAGATATTTGTTGTAGTGCAGTGGATATCGACTTCGAACGACAAATCCGGGTGCCAAGTTCGAATTCCAGTTGAATTTCTTGCATTTACTTATGCACAAATACCTTTGGGAAAGGTATTAATCCATCTCTTCCCGCCAGTTAAACACTAGAACAGATTGGGTTCTATAGCCTTGGCTGACAACCATTCTACCGTTGAAAGCAATGGCATCTCACTGCGGGATAATCTTCTGCCCAGTCAGTCATGTCTCTTTCGAGACATGATTGCCCAAAGCATGTATTACGTATGGCACTTAACTGACTGACTTATCTTTAGAGATCCCAAAGCATTTTTCTTTTCCACTTTTTCTCAATATTTATACTTTTGTTTCATATACTATTATACATCCTACAACATGTGTTTGTGAATTAAAGATATGGATATAAAAACTGACAGCTTTAAAATAAATACTATTTTATTTTCATTTTCTTAACATTGATTAACACACCACATAGCATCATGTTTACTTTTTCTCAACAAACTTTGATGCCTGGAAAAGCAAATGAGATTGAAGTTCATCGGGCACTTGTTGAAAACTTCAACTTGAACAGGGGTTAGTAAGTACACCCTAACATCTATTGGAGAACTTAGGAAAAGATAACTTGTCCATAAACAAGATAAAGATTAGCCTCACATCCTTTCAGTGGCCACAAGAAACATAAAGCAAACAGATTGTCCAATAAGGAAACTGAATAATATAAACATTGGTGACAGCCAAATCCTTGACAACCCAGAATGTATCTGGCTAGACTGTAAAAGGTGAAGGAAGCCTGATTGAGCAGATAGTCTTATTGACAGATGTAGATAATATAAACAGATGCATGATAAGAAAAAGGGCAGGAACAAGTGGGTGATTCTAAAATAAATAAATAAAAAAAGTAAAAGACAAATTTTGTAAAAGAAAAGGTCAAATTAAAGGCAACAGAGGAGAAAAAAGGAGATGCTCTGTTCAAAGAGTGTTCTGAACTTGTGTGAAGAAACACATTTAGAACCAGCTCTTTGACATTTCTAAGTATCCATTAATTAGAATTGACTTGTTTATTTCTATTTTTTTTTTGCTACTATCATCCCCCCCCCCGTCTGTCACAAGGTAATAATAGCTAGAATGCCCAGTCTAATCACTGAATAGAAACTGATTTCACTGAAATTCCCTGATTTTGAGACATCATATGATAGACAACACTAAATATATATAGTTGTGCTAGAATATAGATAAAAATGAATTAACAAAAAATACACACATCACATTGTAGAATATAAATTTTTCATATGCAATGTATCATCTACTCCAAATACCATATATACAAGTAGAGTGTAAGTTTTAGCAGTTTTTTTTTTTTTTTTCCTGAGGTTTAAAAATCATGTATTTTTGGTGACCGGGTGCTCTATGCACAGGTAATTTTTTTTTTTTTTATTTATTTATTTCAGGGGTTAAAATTTATGCAAAAAAATTCAGGGATCATATACATGAAATCAGCTTATACACAAGCTAATACAGTGTAAAATATAAAAAATTATTTCTTGATTTCATGTCCATTAGTTCTTTTTCTGACATTCTCTTTCAACTTTAAATGTTTCTCTAAGGTTTTAATTTTTTTTTTTAACTGCTCTCTTGTTTTCAAGTTGGATTCTTTCCCCTAACAGGCTACGTGTTATGCATTCTTGATAACAATGTAATTGGTCATCTTCCCATATGAGTCAATAAAATGGTCTTCTGGTAAAAACAGCATCATCTTTCAGTAGCATGAACAATTAAGCAAATTCAAGATTAAGATTTTTGGCTATCCATTCAGGATTGTTAGAAATAGACATCTTTATTCAAATTTTACTCATCCTAGAAAAAAAAAATATGCACACATGCTGACAGAAAGAGAATTAATATAAGTGAAAGGTTTGTCATTTAAGCGACTGATGTTATCTTCAGCATCCTGACTTCAGAGTTTCATAGATGGATCCTTTCAAAATTACACTATCCGCTCGTCAAGAGGTTTACTTAATTCATTTAATGCTCTATCTCTGATATCGAGCATTTATTGCAAAGACTGCTTGCCTTAATATCTTCTGAATATCTGACTGACAGTATTTTTGGCATCATACTATCTTTGATATTACTCTGTGTATATATATATATATATATTGCAATAGATGTTACAATGGTTTATAAAAGCATAGTATCACTAAACAACAATTTTAATGTTTTGGAGCCAAACTGCTCCTCTTTGGGTGATATGTATAACTGAAAATAAATGGTAGAAACGATTTATTACAATATAAAGCTCTACTCTGTATCAAGCACTCTTTATAAAAGTAAATGCTTGAACAGTGTGTTTGAAATCTACGTGTTCTGTCACTTTCTTAGAATATATATATATATATATATACACACACACACACACACAATAAGAAAATATTTTTAAAGTATACTATATTTATAGGTTAAAATGCTTAATATCAAGGATAGCAAATACATAAATATAGAACTGGGCATTGAGGCCAACATCCAGCAGTTACAATTTTTTTTTTTATACATAAATGCATTAAAATGATTGCCTTTTAAGGATGAAACAAACTGTTACCTGTGTGTGTGTGTGTGTGTGTGCGTATATATAAAAAGTCTGCCTTCTTCTACCGAGCGCCCATAGCCCAGAGGTACAATCGCTGACTGACCAATTCGGTCGGGTTTCAATCCTGGGTTAAAAGCAATCGGAGTCTAACTGTACTGATGAGCTGTTGTGATACAGCGAAACAGATCTGTCTGCGGATGACTATATATATATATATATAATATTTAGCACTTACTTTTAAACAATTTCAAACTCAAAAAAAAAGTATTTAGTGAACACATTTAAAGCATGTCATGTTGCATTAAAGAATTCCTTAAATTCCCAAATAAATCTCTGTTATCCATTTTTCAGTTGGCTCTGAACCCTATAAGCAATGGAATAAACTATTCTATTTTGTGATTAAAGTGAGATAATTGACCAGAATTTGCCAAACTTCTATATAAAAAGTAACAATCAAAATTACTTTTATACAAATTTTATTGTTCAAATCCAAGTAAAACACAGGCTAGAATAAATCAAAGTAAATTCTAAACGGACAAAAAGAAAAATCAATTTTAATTTAACAACTGATCTCCTCAGCAATTTTTCCACAATGTAAATGAAGAAAAAATTCCTTTATTAACTTTGTCTACATTTATTTTTCATAGTTACCGACGTACACATTAATTATATTAATCAAGGGAATCCTGAATTCCTTTTGTTTCATAAAAGTTGAACATCCCAGTTACTTCAATTGCTAAGCTACAAGAATTTTGCAAGAATAAATCTATTCTTCAAACTCCTCACTTCATTTCACAATGATGTTAATAGCAGCAGTACACATTTCAAAATACTGAATTCAAACATAGTAACCGCATCTAGCCTCATTGCATGCTGAATGTCAATTTACAAATGACTGTCAAAGAAACTATAGGCATAGTAATACAAAGTACATGTAAGCATTTTCACTCCCACCTAATATAAGACCAACAAGTCTCTATAATCTATTTTTCATGATGCAAATGCTTTTTCATGATTATTATGGTAAAGATTGATGGCAAGCTAAAAGTTTGCCTCTTCACCTCACTATCTAATTTCAACTATGCACAGGAAACGAAACAATTTCACCAAGTCTATCATACATGTTTAATATATATCAATAGCCTTAATGATAACAAAAAAATTAAATGAAATTAAAAAAAATACTAAGAACTCTGAGAATAACTGTCCTACACTTTACTCATCAACTTAATAATAGAATCCATTTCCTCAACATTTTAGTTAACACTAAGCTTGTTTTTTTATATAATCATTTCGCCCCAAGCATGGCAGGACTGTCACTGATGTACAAGGGGTTAAGGAGAGAAAAAAAAAAACAGAGTACAGGGCATGCTAAAAAAAGGATAAGTGGATGGGATTTATCAAGATAGAAAATGGCAATTAACATTGCATTTAAACTTTTGGAGATTGTATCTCTCAGGGAAGCAAGTACCACAAGAGTGCCACAAAATACAAGAAAAGAAACTGATAGATTAGAAGTTTGGGGGGGGGGGGGGTACATTTTACTATTTTGACAGTAAATGCCAATCTCGTAGCAGGAGTAAATTGATGTAGTTGGGGAACCAGAGAAAGAAACTTATAGCAGAAGCTGTGAAAAAAATTTGTAAAAAAGACAGAGGGAAGTCACATCCCATTGGTGAGAAAAGTGACTGAAGCTGCTAAATCAGTATTGATTGCATTGCAGATCCTCTTTTGGAGTTTGAGAACCTCAGGATGAATAGCAGAAGTACCTGACCAGATATGGCTACAGTATTCAATGCCCAGGCAAATGGTAGATTTGTAAATGTGCAAGATGAATTCTGATGAGAAAAAAAAAACTTCCTGGCCTGTACAGAAAATCCACTAGTAAATATGTGTCTTCTCAATTACAAAAACAATATTCTGGGAGATTGTATTGTAACACAATAGAACCCCACCTTCGTCAGGTCACCCAAATAAAAATGATCATAAAAATATCTGAATGAAGTGTCAGGTGTTTTGTATAACTAGCAGTAAAATCTAAGTTGGATCTTTAAACCACTAAGCAACATGAAATAAAATAAATAGATGAATAAATGAAAAGCTATTTTTTGATTGTTGATATTGGAGATGCTGTAAGCATATCCACCCCCTTGTCAAAGACTTTTCAATAACTAGACACGTCATCTTACCTTGAATTTTGATTCTTACATGCATTAGTGAGCATGCAAACTGGGAAAATCCTGTATGTTCACCAGAGAAAGTAAAATGAAATAACATGGCAAGAAGTAAAAATCCAAATCCTGTTTCCACTACATTTAGTTGTTTATTCAGGGATTTACTTGCATAGTCTGGGTGGTAAATAGAACTCTTTCCTTCAGACAGCAAGGACTCTTCCTCTCCTGCCACTCCTCTGCATGGTTCGCAACTCCATAATGAGTGGTCTGAACTACTTTCTACAGACAACCTGTACACTACCAATAAGTGACATTGGAAACATCCTTAATTCTAACCGTGACTATTTACATAAGCTTGCGAGTAGAATTTTCTAGTTTTGTCAAATTCTACCAACAAAATAACCTTGTTGAGTATGACCAATGCAAAGATATCACTGCAAGACACAAATGTGTCTTACAATATTAGACAATGCCTGTGCATGAAATTTTTGAAGTATAGAAAGGTGTTGCACTGGCTTAATACCCCTCTTCAAGCAAGAAAAAGAAAGCCAACATCAATGGATGCTGTCAAGCTGCAGTTGTTACAGTTTTCTTTCCCTGTTGGATACCTTAACAAAAGCTAAACAGTTCAACACTCCCAGTGGGTCTGGATATCAATCCAGGTATTTTTACACCCCTGTTTCTTTGCTAGATGACCATCGACCCTATAAAAAGGATTCATCCTCCTTTTGACTTGGTTTTACTATTGCTCCGTATATAATCACCCTCATAACCAGAAAAGTCAAGTGAGGAAACGATCTTAATTGTCTTTAATCCAACCCTGCAATAAATAGTACTTGGTTAGATGGTACTAGCAGCATTCAGAGTGATCTAACTATAGTTTGTATGTATATATATATATATATATATATATATATTTGTATATGTGTTTTTTATATATATATATATATATATATATATAAAAACATGTATTACTACTAATGCCTTGCTATTATGTATGGTTACATGTGGGAGGTATTTCTGCCACACTGTGTGTGTGTGTGTATATATATATATATATATATATATATATACACACACACACACACAAGCAAACAAAACAATCTGTATAATTTGATGATTCAAAATTCAATAAGTTGCACAAGGTTTATTCTTTTATCCTGAAAAAAAAAAAAAAAATGCAAATTAAATGAATATCAATTGATAATTAAACAGATTGGACAAATTAAAAGAAAATTCTAAATACTACATCAGTACAAGGCTTCTTCATTCCAGAAAAACCAAAAATCATCCCTAAACCAAAATAAATGCTAATGAGATTACATTGATCAAATAAAAAGAGAGATAAAATTTTGTATAAAAAAGGTGATATTTGAGTAAGTTGTATCGTAAATGTTGCTGAAAAGGCATACTCCAAATGAAAAATACATCTTTTTTTCATGAAGAAAATTCATATATATATATATTTTTTTTTTCATGATTATTATGGCAATGATAATAATAATAATAATAATAAATAAGAGGGAACCAAGCCATCAAAATGTTTATATCATTATGTTGCCTAAAATGACAGCAACAAATATATTGATATACTAACTATTGAATATTTTATATTAAGACAAGAAAAAAAAAATCCAAACCCTGAGTGTGACAGGAGGGAAGTGTGTGTGTGTGTATATATATATATATATATATATATATATACATACACACAATGGTCTTTATTACAATAGAGAGTGTATATATATATATATATATATATATATATTCTCACTACTCAACATTATTGCAAAAAAATAAAATAAGCCACTGGTAAAGAGTCAAAATGCAGCAAGAGCTTTAATAACTGGTAGTAAAGAAAATGAACTGAGCCAACGCTGCCTTATTATCACCTCTCTGATGAAATGAGCTGATCCTTCTTCACTATTGTGTCTCTCTCTCTTCACAAGTACAACAGGAGATATATATAGATATTACACACACAAATAAAATACGCAACGTCTTTATAATAGATATGTTAACCAATATTGGTAAAATTTTACATATATACTTATCAACCAATATCTATCATTAAAAATATTGTTTTGGAGGTGCTAGGACAAGTAAATAGAAATTTCTATTTACAAATGAATTCAAAGGATATAGGATACAGAAATTTGATTAACCTAATATCCCATATACTTTAAGAAATTATTTAATAATTTTATGTTAATATGAACTCTTTAGCATTCAATCACCAACATCAATTTTTCAACCACTGAATTTGTTCATTTTTAAAAATCTTTAAAATTACTTGCATTAGCAGCAATTTTTGTTGCTTTTCTGTTATCTTCTTTGCTTCAATTTTTTTTCCATTCTCATAAACATCTATTCATGACGGATCACAACTTTTCTAGTAAATTCATATCTAGAGAATTCAGGTGGGAACTATTCTATTAATTTGTGGGTCTCCAAAATGTTCTTTCCCAATGTAAAGACGCTTTTACAGGACTATTTTATATATAAAATATAAAAACGCAGATAGTCAAACATTAAAATTATTCATTATTATCATTAATGAATTATGGTAATCAGAATTGATATTTAATGAATTTAATAAACCACACAAAAACAGTTATTTAAGTAAAATATCTCTCTAAACAATTAAGATACTCAGATAATAAAAAAAAATCCTCAAAATAAAACCTCATCCCCAGATATTCTAAATATTTGGTACATGCAAAGATTGCCAGAAAAAAAAAAAAAAAAATTGTGGAGAGAGAGACAACTGGAAATGTTTGCAGATACTTAATATGAATTAAAGTAATTCATAGATAAAGACAAAAGATTACTTGCATATAATTTAGTCTGGTTTTGTGTCATTTAGTGGATGAAAATCAAATATGCAAAAACAGGCAATAAAAAGTAAAATGTTGATTGTTCCAAAATTTGAAGCTTTAAACCAAAACACATTTCAGGAATTCAATTGATCAAGAATTGAACACAATGATAATATTTACAATTTGATGTTTGTGTCAGAATAGCCATGGCTTACATTCTTCTTTCCCCAGTTACCATTAAAAAAAAAAAAGAAGGCGGGTAAGATAAGATACTAGAAAAAGTTAATAAGTGATAAGAAATATTTTAAGAGAAGTTTCTCACCAAACGGAAAATCTCAAAGACGAAAAAAACCTCATGACATTTTATGTGCTAACAATACCTAAAACAGTAGAGTTTAAAAAAAGAATAATACATTAACTTATTTAAATAAAATAAATTAAAGATAAATAAAAAAAAAACTAATAAAATGAAAGCTAACTTTAAATAGATTTTAAGATAAAAATGTAACATTTTGCAAGAATTCCCTGCAGAAAGCAACATTCATTTAGCTACTGCAACACAAGAGAATTCTGTTAACTTGTCGATATAGGAGAGGTGCTGAGTAATTGAGGTGGTAATGATGATTAGAGGGGGTTAGTGGGCTGCCATTGGAGTTTCTTTACCCACCATCTACTACCCATCAGCTACTTCAGAATCACCTGCAACTCAGCCACTAATACAGGATATGGAACAGGAGTCTAATAGACAACGATGCAAAATTATGACAGCAACAACAGGAATAAGTCTTAACTGAAGAGTGTTTAAAAGAAAAAATAAAATAAATACATATCACCCCCCTGAGACACACTGTAACAGCCCCTTACTCAATATTAATTGAATAAAATGAAAAATACAAATCAAGTGAACATAAATAGATAATTAAATTAGAACAGAATCACTAGGAAATTGATCTGACAGAAAAAGAAACCTTGTAAATTTTAAGTAAAATTGTTTTCAAGCATTTTACTTCATACTGCTAGAGTTTCTAACTTACAAGTGATATTCTTAGCCAAACACTGACAGCAAAACTAAGTTTATTTTGGAATGTTTTACAAATAATGCTGGATTCAAACTATATATATATATATATATATATTTCTTAATTCAGATGTCCTAAAAATGGATCAATATTGAATAACTACTGCTGTTATAGCAAAGTAGAGAGGAAAAAATATATAGCATATGACAATAGCCAGTGGCAAAATTTGATTAGAATTGCACAATACATTTATGACTTTCAGCAATTTTCATTTAATAATTGCAAACATTTTTCAAACATTAACTGCCAGTCATAACAAAAGGATAAAAAATAAAATGGCTAATTATTTTTCAAGTCAATCTAGTTTATGTTACACATACACATTGGACATTTTTTTTGTAAACAAAATTTAGCTAAATATATATCTATATACATTAATACTTGCTTACATGAATATTATATTCAGGAAGGAAATTCAAAATTTTAGGTAAATGTATCCATTGTAGTTTTATTTTACAAAATTATTGATTCATACAAATGATTTTTAGACATGAAATTGTATCCACTTGAATTTACTGTCAAATTAGTAGATAAAAATGCTTAACATTTACATTTCTTTTATTTGAGAAGAAAGTAAGTAAATCATGTAAATTTTATCTTTGTTCCCAAACAAACCCAATCTGTCCATATTTAACCCATAGCTGAAGGGAGAAGAGATAGGTTAATAACTTTCTCAAGGATATTTGCACATAAGTGAATGCATTTGGAACAAATGTTGAAATAAAATGTTCTTGGACCAATGATTTTATATAATAAAATTTAACCAAATATTGTTTCCAGTTCTAAATTTTCATTGACATACATTAAAGGTAGATACTCTCTTCTTTAAAGAAATTGAAGTCCATCTGAAAGTGACTATAAATTAAACTGTTTTTCCTAATTTAAAATATGCATTTCTATATTGCCAAAAATTTGGTATTAAAGTTGGATATAAGAAAAGATGTTCAATTTACAAGGCTATTATCAACAAGCAAATCTTCACTGTTAAAGAATAGTACCAATTTGTGATTATCACCAAAACAAATACATTAATTTGAATAATTTTTAATACAGGGCATATAGTCATTTTTTAATATATTCAGTTATATATTATCTTAGATTTTCATTAATTTACTATTTTTATCAAATATAAACTCAAGTATCTTCAAAATCTGTTTTTGTCATGTGAAATATATAAAAAAGTAATATTTACTAACTACATTTCAAATTCAAGCCTGTATACATAAAAACAAGCATAAAATAAGAGTCCCACAATTTTCAAGTGAAACTTTAGCCCTTGTTATACAAGTAGATAGAAACAAGTCCTTTTTCATACAACTAGTTTTAAGATACATACTCATCTTCAAGGGGACAGATATGGCCCTCATTTCAAGAAGCAAGAAGAATCCCAACAATTCACTATATAATGTTACATACTGAAAGTGATCACAGCAATACAGATCACATTACACTTTCACAAAGTTATTCTGAAAATACAATGTTGTCTCAAGGTATGAAATGAGGTCCCAAATAAACAAAAGAATAGCTAACACTGTTTTAGCAAATTCATTTCTGATGCAGTGAACTAAAAGTTATTTAAATTAACTATGCTTAAATAATTTTCCCTCCAAACAAAATGTTCTAAAATGAACAATCAAATATTTATAAAAAAAAAAAATTAAAAAAAAGTTTATGATTGTCGTCAGTAGTCTTCCAGTCATTATTTTTACAGCTGTCAAAATTCAAAAATCAAAATAGATACACAAATAAGAAAAGCCTTTTGCAACAAATACATATACATTTTTTTTTCTTTTATCAAAATGAATTGAAAACAGAATTACAGGCATTTATTCCAACCCACTGGTTTTTGATTTAATAGATCTGATCTTTGCAAGTTATCCTTTATTTCATGTTCACAGGTTGGAATCATTATAACAAATGACTTGAACTAGTTTCAACAGTTCTGTAACTATCATAGCATTTATCAAGGGTGTGGTGATAGCTGATGTTATTTTCACTGAAAACTGGAATGTATTAGTTTGAAGAGTATTTCAGAGCAAGATAGCATCAGAAAGTAATGAACAAGCAAATAAAAAACAACTAACGAAGCTACAATCAAAATCTTGCACTTTTAAGGGCACTAATATAACAAAATATATGCTAACTATATTGAATTAGAAAATAGTAATTTTTTGAAAAGACATCAAAACTTTCAGAGTCTAAGAAATAAAAGGAAAATAATTGATGTGTCTGACAAAATATTATAAATATGAAGACGATATTTTCTCTTGCATTGATTAAATTAACTTTCAGCAACATTTATGAACTTTAAGATAGGGTGTTTACCAGCACATTAACCTTATGGATTGTTTCATACAGATTTAGATAGTTTTTCAGGTCAAGTAATTTTTTGACCTTTTATTATGCGATAGACAAGTTTTTTGGGATATGAATACTTTGTATTGGTGAACAAATTTTGCATCTGTGTATCTCCACAAGAGATACAGACAGTCATGGGCAGACTGTGACCGGTGAGCCACATGCATTTCTGAATGGCATAATCTCATAAGGAAAATTACATTTCTTAAAATGATTGTTTTATTCCATTCTCACTTGTTCAATCTCTCATACATAACCACATACATAAGCAGTATGTGCAATGTTTGAGTTTTGTAAACTTCCAAAGAAAATAACATTTTCATCATTTTAAACTACTGGGAATTTTTCACTAAGACCATGTGTGCAAACATTTTGCTTTTGAAACAGGAAATATTCATAGTTTTTTTTTTCCTGTGAAGGATATATATATATTTTTAAAATTTTCAAATAAATAAATTATAAATCACATGCAGCAACATGTGTGAATCATACTGTCAATATCAGTGATATTACACGATTTATATTTTCATTAAACAATAATGAGCCTTAGATCATGTGGCCCACTGCTCAAAAAAGTTCACAATGCCTATTTTAAAAAGACCTATTTCCCCCCAGGAAGCTTAGTAACTGAGACACATGCACTTTTTTAAATAGTATCTCAAAGTTTAGTATGCTATATTGTTTATGGCATATGTACATTTTTTTTTTAATCATATCACCCCAAGCAAGGAGGTAATGCCACTGATGTGCAGGGAGCTACGTAAGAGTGAAAAGATTGGAAAAGAGAAAGCCAGAAAACGCATCCTAAACAGAGAACAACGGATGAGCTTTTACACCTGTTCAATAGACGTGGGTGGAGCGTGAAACAGGCAATAGTTTAGTCTATCTACTCCAATTGGAGAAAAAAAAAAAAAAAAAAAAAAAAGAGTGAAAAGATTGGAAAAGTGAAAGCCGGAAACCACATCCTGAACAGGGAACAAGGGATGAGCCTCTTCACCTGTACAGTAGACGTAGGTGGAGTGTGAACTGGGCAATAGTTTAGACTGTACATGTGTTTTATAGCAAATCAGTCTCCACCAAGTATACATTATGTGGTGTTTTCAGCCTTAAAAAGGTGTACATGGCTAAGATTTGTGTTCAAACTCAGGTAAGCACAGTATCTTGCTTTTGTTCAGGCAATGGTTTTGGTGTCACAACTTCAACTGTTGGTCTGATTTTATCAACTTTATTACTTTGGTAACTGCTCATATTGCTTGTTATTTTTTTATTTTTTTTTTATTATATGTAGTGATTTTTTTTTCAACTCAAAAATAAGACCATACACATTCTTAAAACATATTCAAAGCATATCTATATTATGCTTATTGAATTTCTAATCTTGCATTCAGTAAAAGAAAAAAAAAAGCCATAAGAGAGTAAGTATGGCCAAATTGAAACCAAATTCTTTGAAAACCTTTAACTAAAAAGTGACCTGGTGCAACAAAATCTTCCTCTTATTTAATTCCCTGCTGAACTAATAATGTTTAATAAATATGAATTAAATTGAATCATATCATTTCTGTTTTAGGGAACCAAGTGTAATCACAAATATATCTTCTAGACAAACCATGCTTTGAATCTATCAAAACAGGTGACAAAAACATACAAATGTTTAACACAAAAGGCAGTGTGTTAAAAAAAAGATGGGTTTTCCCCCAACTAACTCCAAAAGCTGAGCTACACTGAAGTTAATATTCTTGTAGCTGTATGAGGAGAGAAGGTATTCATTTAAAGTTCTTAAAATCAACAGAATACTAAATGCACATTTATATGTCCAGCAGTTGCAATGTGTTTATAAAAGTTTGTCAGAAAGCACCCAGCTTTTGTCAATAAGAAAGCAAAACAGCAAGAACATAGGAAAAAATATTTTTGGAACTCAGTTGATCTCTCCTTACACAACCTGTCATATTCACCTAAACTTTGCACCATTCAATTCACATCAAAACCGACAGAATTTTATTCAAAATGTAACAAAGAGCTACCCCAATACATGACCAACAAGTCAGTGCAAATAAAGATGAATGCATAATTAAATAAAATTTAAGCATACTTCATCCTTCAAAACAAGGAAATTATGACATCCTATTATATAGGGTACAACAGAAATATATATATATATATATATATATATATATATAGAAGGGAACACAAAGAATGTGGATATCAAGGATGAAAGCAAATGCTTAGCATTCCAAAAGTAGACATTTCACACATCAATTATATTGTCCTATCTTCAAGGCTTTGAAAAGAAAAGAACATCAGCTGAAACTTACCTATAATGAAAATGAAAAAAATGATTGAATTTTATAAATTAGCTTTGTGTTAAAAGTTATTTTCTCAAATATACAAAAAGCACATAATATAGACAAGTGTAAAAAGGAATAATTATGCAGTTACAAAACAGTTCATAAATGTGTTGCTTCAGGAAGAGAATATTATTCTACAAAGAAAATATTAATTTTTAAAAATATTTAAATCATGACAATCTCAATGAAATCAACACCAACAGCAGCTTAATTAGTAGTTAATTGCAATAATTAAAGTGTTAATCAAATTATAAAAAGTCATTTTTTGTTTGTTCCTTTATTCCTTTCAAATCCCAACATTTTGAAATGCCTGCCTATCCCTTCAACACCTTTGCACTACAAAATAATTACTCTAAGAATATGCACACAAAATTATTCATAATAAATGATTATATTTCTTGCAACAATTACAGGAAACTCCCAGTAGTTTCTCATTATAATGGAATGCATTCATTTTCAGAATAGACGTTTATAAATGTTGAGGAAAAAAATAACTTCTAGAAGAAACGGCCAATGAAAATTAATATTTCAAAAACAAAAATGCTTATAAATGAGCTTTAAAGCTTATTCACACAAACACTTTAAAATGATTCACATTATTATCAATGTATGTAAATATGATTAAATTTGAAAAAAATTTAATACAAAAAATAACATGAAACAAACTATTTAAAAAACAAAAATCAAATCAAGATATTTTTAAGTTCTACTTCAATTCTAATTTTTCTTTTATGCTATAAAATATAAGTAATTTGAAACCAGTAAATAAAGAGTTGAAATTTAAATTTTTTTTTTTTTGTAATTTGGAAATTTCAAATTAAAAAACATTTACAATAAAGTGTTTAAATTTGTTTTATTAATCTAAAAAGCAATGACAAGGAAATGATAATTAGTAAACACTAATTCAAGACCAAAATTCACTCACTTTCTATGCATTCTAAAACTAACAAATACCAAAGTAAAGATGCTTGATGGCAGATTCAGGTCTGATAAAGAGGAGGGATTTATATTAAATTCAAAAAATTATTTGACTCTCAATATTTTTATCAAATATTTTAGATCAAAATAAAAAATATAAAAATCAAGGCTATTACTTTACTGTTACACTGGATTCGACCTCAACTATTATTTTATGTTCTTTAAGTAGTCAACTTGCAAATGACAGTGAAACAAGGGCAGAATTGATCATGGAATAAAAGAGACATGTAATAGCAAACATTTACCAAATTTACATTTATTTCAAATATAACTATTGGAATTAAAATTCACTCTCATCAACCACTAAATAATACTGAACAGTTCTTTAATCAACAATTTTAAGTAAATCTGGCTCCTGTTCTCTCCAAACTTTACAATAAATGCCTTGCTGTTTTTGCTTTCCAGCTTGTTGGAAATACTCTTTTGAAGTTCCTGTCTTTAAGAACTCCAGGGAACCTTATGACTTAAATTATTGCTCTACTAGTTCCTTACCTTTCTTTGACAAAGTACTCAAGGATCTAATCAATGCTGAATTGGTTAAGCATCTTATTTTCCATAGACTCCTTTTGGATAAGCAATATGATTTCAATTTCTCCAGATCTACTACTGGTGTGTTAACAGCCATCACTAAATTTGTCTATCAAGCCTTAAATAAAAATGGTGAATCTCTGGCAAAAGCACTCAACAGAGTTAGACATGCTGACCTTCTTAAACTCAAGAGCTAGTGTCTCTAGAAAAATAACATCACTCAAACCCCAGGCCTAACTAATAAAACAGCAACTTTTAGGTAAAATTTGACTATTCATCAACATAGTCTCCTAAGGTCAAACACTTATTCCAACACTTCTCTAACAATTTGATGCCTTTTTTGTAAAACGATTTGTCTTTGGCATCAAAATACGCCTCAATTTCCAATATCACTTCTTCATTGGAGTCAAATCTCTTTCCCTGGAGACATCTTTTGAGGTCTGCAAACAGCCAGTAGTTGCTGTCGGGTGGGTGGGGGGGTCAGATCTAGAGAATAGGGTGAATGCAGAAACAATTCAAAGTGCAATTCATGTAGTTTTGCCATCGTTGCAATCGACTTGTGACAGTGCGCTGTCTTAGCAAAAGATCACGTTTTTCTTCTTCATTTGTGGCCACTTTTGGCAATTTCTTCCTTCAAATGCACCAATAATGCTAAATAATATTTGCTATTGATGGTTCTTCCTTTCTCAAGGTAATCAATGAACAAACTACTTTCTGCATCCCAAAATATGGAGACCAAAACCTTGCCTGCTGATGTTTGCATTTTGGTTGCTTTAGACAGCTTTCACCTGCTACGGTACACTTAGCTGACTGCCGAGTTGACTCCAGAGTGAAGAGGTGGATCCAGGTTTCATTCATTGTCACATATTTATACAAAAACTCCTTGTTGCGTTGAAACAGTTGCAAACAATGCTCCGAATTGTTGACACATTGTTTTTAATTGATTATGAGCACCAACTTTGAACACATTTTGTATAAACATTGACAAATGTTCATGCAAAGTGGTGAATACACTGCCTTCTGATATGTTCAGCTTCTCTGCTATCTCACACAACTTCAATTTACGATCGGCCAAAACGAGTTTGTGAATTTGTTTTGGTGTTTTCCAGGACGACTGCCAATTTTGGTTGACCTGAGCATTGAACATCATTCGTGTCTGTACAGCCACATTTAAAGTCAGCATACCACCTCTTAGCCGTTGCTTTCTAATAATACTTATCAAGCTCTTGCTTCGTTTAACAGTATTTTTCCCATCAGAAGGTAATGCTTTATCAACACGAAATTCAGATTTTTCCATTGTTTTGAACATTTGCAACAGTCTTCTTCATGTGCCATGTCCCAAAAACCTCATCTGTCTTTTCCTTATATTAAGTATGAGTTTTCTCATTTCCATCCTCTCCAACACCTCATCATTAGTCATGTGCTCAGTCTCTGGTATCCTCAGCATACTTCTGTAAAACCACATTTCTGCTGCCTCTAGTCTCTCCATCTTTGAGGAGATCATCCAACATTCACTGCCATACAGATGAACAGATGTCACATAGCAATCAAGCATACTCTTCTTTGTTTCCAATGAGATTTTCCTGTCTCATGTATTCTGATTAGATTTTGAAATGCTTCCCTGGCCATGCCTATACGTCTCGATCTAAACATCACACTTTCCCTCCTTTGTTAGCATACTCCTCAGGTATTTAAATTTCTTTACCTGTTTTATTTTAGTTTCTCCAACCTGTAGTTGGCATTTTAGGGTCTTCTTTTTGCTGATGAACATACATTCAATTTTCTTGAAGTTTATGCTTAGTCCTTTCTTCTCACTTTCTGTTGCTCCTTTTGTAGGAGGACCTGCATTTTTCTTTCCCTGCTTGCTATCAGCACTGCATCATCTGTGTATCTTTCATTGTTGAGATTGTGGCCACTAATGACGAATACTGGTAAGGGTTTTATTTCTCTCAGAATTGTTTTGCTGTACAAGTTGAATAGGTCCAGGGAGAAAACATATCCTTGTCTTATGCTCCTTTCTATTTTTGCATACCTGCGGAATTCACTACCTATCCATACACGAGTGGCCTGCTGCCAATAGCTATTCTTGATTATCCTAATGTCTTTTCTGAAAATGTTGATGTTGTCAAGCATCTCTATCAAGTCTTTGTGCCATACTTTGTCAAATGTCTTTGTGTAGTATATAACGAACAAATATAGTTCCTTCTGCATTTCTATTCTGCTGCATGCTCTGTTCATCAGAATCTGGATAATGAGTTTTGTTATGTGGCTCATTGAAGCACAAATAGAGGGCCTTCTGCATTTCTATTGCTCTTTCAGATAGCATTCCGAGCATGAATATTGCATTCCTTGTTCTGGTATCTTTAACAAAGCCACACTGTTCTTGTCCGATCTCTGGGCTAATTCTGCTGCATGCTCTGTTCATCAGAATCCGGATGATGAGCACCAGTAATATTTCAACAAGTTATGGATACGATGCTGGGTGGACTTGACTTCACTTCACTGTCCCTTATTTAGATGATATACTTATGAAGGACCCAAAGCATAGCCTAACATAAGGATTTTTTGCTAAAATCCAAGAGTACAGTTTCAAACTTAAAAACCAAATGTGATTTTTTTCATGGGAAAAAAAAATCAAATACGTAGGACACAATCAACAAAGATGTTAGAAGATCAAATCCTGAACAGGCTATTACAATTAAAGACATGCCGATGCTCAATAACATTGTTTTCATAGTTTTCTCAAATTATTACCAGACATTCATACCAAATAAGCATAATATTAATTATTAAAGAAAGACAAGCCCTGGATTTGGACAGCAGAATGCCAACAGGTATTTGAAAAAAAGAAAACACTAATGTCAAATTTGTTTCTGACGCATTACAACCCAAATTTGATAATCATTGTTGCCATTGACGCAAGTTCACATGGCATAGTGGCATACATTCTTCACAAAACGACTGTTGGAACTGTAAAACCGAACTCTGAAGGAGAATTAAAAACTACCCTTTGTAATACAGTAATGAAACTTCAAGTGATGCTGGAACAAAAACAAGTGGCTCGCCATGATGAGTATATAAAAGAAATAAAAGCGAAAATTATTGAAAAGGACCAGCAAACTACAGACATTTTTTTCTATATACGATGATGTGTTACTATACAGGGAATGCATTGTGATTCTAGACATCTCCTATTAAATTCAATCTCTGGCCATAAAGATATTACTACCTCAGTGTAGTCGACAGTTTCTCAAAGTTGCCCGACATATACAGATGTAAAACCCCAACTACAAAAATTTCTTCACGAGCTGGTCACTAAATTCGGAGTAGTAGACACCTTAATATTTGATAATGGAACTCAGTTTATGTCTGCAGAATTTAGAGAATTCTGTGAAATTCATCAGATTAAACATCACCACAGCTCCGTATCACCCTAGATCAATCAGACTAGCAGAGAGATTCGTAGATACCTTGAAGAGAGCTGTGAAAAAAAGCTAGGGCTACACCAACTGAAAAAAACCAACAATTCCTGCAAGTATACAGGATTACACCAAATGACAAGATATCAGCTTCACAATCTCCAGCAAAAGTGATGTTTGTGCATCTTATACAATCTGTTTATGACAAACTTATCGGCTCGGAACGAAAAGCCAGGGAGCCGAGTTCAAATTCCAGTTGAATCCATTGTATTCACTTACTCGCAAATACCCTTGGGAAAGGTATTAATCCATCTCTTCCTTCCAGTTATGGGTTAAATAGCAGGACAGATTGGGTTCTATAGCCTTGGTCAGCAACCAGTCTACCGCAGAAAGCAATGGCAACCTACTGCAGGATAATCTTCTGCCCAGTCAGTCATGTCTCTTTGGAGACATGATCGCCCAAGCGTGTATCACGTATGGCACTTAGCTGACTGACTGCTGAAACAGACAAAGCCAAAAAGAACAAACATTGTACCTGCAAGATGGTATAAACCAGGAGAAAAGCCTTTTTCAAAATGTTTAAAGAGAAATCTTTTTGGAAGATGGGTACGATAGAAAAAAGAATTGAGAATATGATTTACATCAGAAAGGGTCCACAATTTACACACGACACCTAAATCAACTTAGAAAATGCTTAACTGATGAGGCTGATAACAGGTTTCCTGAAGAAACAGTGATGGATACAACATACAACACTTAATATTCCAACCCCTCTAATGACCTCTGAAATACGCTGTTCGAAAAAGAAAAGCAACGGAGTTAATAGTGGTCAATCCTAAGTAGAAAAGATACTGAGACCACAGACAGATAAAATTTCAAAAGTGTCTACTCAGAACTTTAAATAAAATAAAAAAAATTTCTGTAGACTCCTGTGGAGTTGAGATTTTAGGAGTGGGGTGTTATGGTGCCATCCTATGTGGCATGAACTCTTCTTACCTTATATATAATTACCTGCATGACTTCTGGGATGAAGTTAGGACAGTTAAGTGCACAGTTTAAGTCAAACTACGATTCAGACAATAAGCAGCATAACTGTTCTGTTCAGACTTACTTATTTCTATTTACTTATTATTAACACTTACCTTGTACATATGTTCTTGTTATACTAATACACTGTTTTGAACCTACCTTCTGTTTTCCGTGTCTTACTTCTGGCACAAAACAGTCACCTCAACTTTGCGGCTAAGTTCCACCACAACAATTCTACAACAGAATCCCATTAAGCCCAAATTTTTCACGTGCCATTTGAAGGTTAGTACTTCATAAAAGTCATATGGATTCTTTCATTAGTGGCACCATCTATATGTCAGACCTGGGACTTATTGAGTGTTATTTGACTTAATCCAATTATTCAATAGACATGCTTATAGATCATTTCATATTAATGCAGGGGTGCCAAAGGGCTCTATCCATAAACTTGCATTGTTTCTGATCATCAACAACCTTCCTGGCCATCAGTTCCCAGCTAAATATACAGATGACATTTTACTGTCTTAGTATCAAGCCTGACAGACTCAACAAAATAAAACTGGTAACTGCTCTCAAAAATGATCTTCAATCAGTGGTTAAATAGAGTTATGGAATGGCTTGTGAATTCTACTACCTCCAAAAACAAAGCTGAATTCATTTAGTCATCACAGAGAACCGTTTCTGCCTGCCATCAGCATAGCTGATTCTAAATCCAAGAGATATGTATTCTGAACCTGCCATGTATCATCCTATAGGGTCAAAATTCAATAGAATTGTAGAAGTAGATTTAAAACAGTAATTGTTACTTTCTAATAATCATAAATCTAGCTACAAAAGTGATTTATGATTAACTTTCTCTAACAATTATAAAAGACTTGCTTACAATTTCTATGTTACACCAAATAAACTCAAATAATTTAACAACCATGAAATATAGAAATTAAATGAAGCCTTCAATGTGAGTCATGATTACTGCAGTATACCTCTTTTTCTCTTTATTTAATTGAAATCATCTCAAGCAAGGCAGTAAAGCCACTAAGATTCAATGGCTTGAATTAGAAAAAAAGATGCATTATAAAAGTAATCAGAAAGACAATAGATAATGCTTAGAATTTCACAAGCCAGAAAAGAAAACATTAGCATAAAAGTTATATCTAGCCAGTTTAACTGTAAACTGAAAAAGATTTTGTTGCTAATCTAGTGCTGCACTTAAATTCACAAAGTCTATGCCTCATAGGAAAGAGATCATCTTAACAATTACCATGAAAATATTTATAAAAAGGCAAAGGAAAGCAACTTCATGGCAGTGAGAAAGTGACTGATGATTAGAAAGCCAGATCAGAATGACTAATATTGCCAATTCCTATTCGGATTTTATCAAGAATCTAAATATATAACAGGAGCACTGGACAATATGCAGCAGAAATATCTGAGGCATGGGTGAATGGTACTACTTGGAATAATGGGCTTTTACAAGAGACTGAATGGAGTTATTGCAAATATAGTAAGCAGGATAATTTTGGACATTAATTTCGAAGTAGATGTATTTTATAAATGGTATGATAGTAAAGAATGGCATAGGTTAGGCGTTGTTGATGGATGAGGATGAAGAGCAAATATTATTATGGCATAAGGACATCCATGCTTGTGCTTAAACATGTTATCTTGCAAAGACACCAAATATTCAAATCAAAGAGCAATCTACAAGTACAAGATCAAAAATGGTATAACAATGATGGCAGCAATCATTACCCTCCTGGTGAATATAAAGGCAATATAAAACAGACTTGTGAATATACTAATGATAAAAATGATATTGGGACTGATAACAATAATGTAATTCAAGTCAAAGAATTAGAAGAAATCCTTTGAAGGAAAATAAAGTGACATTTGGACAATGTTTTCAAGAAATAAGCAGATATGACTGAATAAATGTATTTCTGGTATGATACTGAATGAAGTGGGGAGAGCTGCTCACAAATATGAATACTCATATTAGTATTTGTCTATACTTCTGAGATGAAGTATTTACATTATTTACACTTATCTTTATTGCCATGTTCATGATGTTTCAGCCATTGTATGCTCTGGCCTTCTTCAGGTACTAGAAATTTTTAACCTAACCTTTTATTTCGATCACTGGGGTATATCATTCTCATTCCATGTGCAATCCCACTTCCAAATGCCATAAGGACACATGGCCCAGTAGATATAAACATTGGTTAGTTCCAGTAACTTCACCCAAAGAGTTGTGAGTTCAATATTTGGCTACAGCCATTGTGAACAAATAACTTAAGAGTTGTGTTAAAGGGAGATAACTATATGGTATCCGGAAATAGCATTGCACATGGAATGAGAATTATATACTCTAGTGAGCAAAATAAAGGGTTTGGTTCAAAATTCCTAGCACCTAAAGAAGGCTGAAGCATACAGTGGCAAAAATGTAGACATGGCAATAAGGATGAGGGCTACAGTTCGAACAGTGTAAATACTGTTATATTAAATGTGATTCTGATGGTAGTAATAGCTGGATTGATTTCAATAAATTTAGTGAAAGGAAAGTGGTGCCAGATGAAGAAATGTCAAATCAGAGATAAATTGATAGCTACAAAGAAAACTGAATTGATAATCATGTATTTATGATAGAATAAACAATCTCCATAAGAATAAAATATTAAGATGGATTGCATTTGCATAAAAAGAAAAAAAAAAGAAAGAAATAGTGGAAAAAGTGAAAAAAAAAAAAAGTTTAACAAACGCTAAACTTGTAGCAAAAGACTATAAGGAGATACAATCAGTATTTACTACCTGTTACAGGGAGGAAGTTTGTATAGCATTTTCTTTGGATTCTACCAATCAGTAGAGAGGCCACACTGTATATGTAAAAAACAAAAGAAAACTACATAATTTGCAAGATAACAAAATTAAAGAATTTTCTTCCAAACTCCAACTGAATTTTTTAAATAAAAATTTGTGAAAACTATTTACAGCTATGTATGCAGTATGTGGTGCAATCTGAGCTTGGTACAGAAAAATTAAATACATTAATGTCACTTTCTGTGAAAATGTGTTTTTAGAAGACAGTTCTCTATTTTCATTCTACAGTAATTTTGAGAGAATAATTTGCATTGATGTGAAAGATTTTCTTTGAAAAGTGCATAAGCTGAAATCATGCTTTTGATAAGATGCTCTGCAATCAATTCTAAAAAACAAAAAAGTCATTTGACAGTGAATCAATTTTAATATGTAATATCTGTATCACTTGTTGGCTGTTGCCAAAGAGTCAACGAAATTGGTCAGCTACAAACATCTGATCAGACATAGCCCTTGCTTGCTGCAACAACTATAGTTTGTTAAAATTGAATAAATTTAATCAATAAAGTGGCCCATGAATTTTGAAGTTTTTGGGTTTGTTCCCCACCACCTAAGAAAGCAATATGCAAAATCTTGTTCTCAAGTGCTTCCTGGATATAGTCTTTGCCAAATCTTTCTTATGGAAGCTCTCAAAGAGGTTTTATAACTTTTGTTTTTAACTTTGAAAATCAATTGTCCTATCTGTTCATAATCAAGGCTGGTTCAATCAACCTTTTCTGCAGAAACTATGACATCACTTCATTGTAATAAGGCAACTGTTTATATTGCAAATATCATTAAAGAAGAGTAAAAAGATACAAATAAACCATTTCAGAAAAAAAAAGTCTTATAAATTCTGTGTTGTTCAAGAAAATGTAAAATAGTTAATAAATGTTAATAATTAAAGAGCTTAATATAACATAGGTAAACCTTTTTTCCATAACAAATTGCTTAACCAAAAACAGGCCTGTCCTCTAAAAAATAATAGATCTTCAATCATCTGGTTCTCACTAAACTCAAAGATGTTTTATCAATTAATGTGCACTCTCACCAAACTGTGAATCAAAATGTCCAGTATCTCTTCCCCAATACACACATATATCCCACACACAGTATGAACGGCTAAGTATTCAACTGAAATACAAATTGGACAAATGTAGTTCACAATGTAGATTTTTTTTTTAATAGTGCTGAATATCCTTTAGAGTTAGATTTAATGTATATTTCACATTTTTCTAGATCTTATTAAAATAACATACCAAGTATCTTATGTGCCATGTTCCTTCAGAACATTGGCAATCATTACCTTCCACATCTCCCTATTCCTTGTAGCTCTTAACACCCCTTCTCATTACTCCCTCACAAACCCTGCTCTGCCATCCATTTGCTCAATTCAAGTATGTTACATGTTGCTTTCCCCTGTCTCTCTTTCCCTCTATTCATCTCATGAGTATCAAAGTCTCCAAGCCCAACTTCCTCATTACATGTCCCAGAAACTTCAGCTGTCTCTTTCTGATATTAAGTATCAGTTTCATTTTCATTCTCTTCAAAATCTCATTGTGGCTCACATGTTCAGTCCATAGTATCCTCAGCAGCCTTCTGATGCATTGCTACAAAATCCAAGGGATAACTAGCTGAACAATTGTTTAAATGCCTATATTTGCTAACAAGCTTTTATCTTTTTTTTTTTTTTTTTTTTAAATCATCTCACCCCAAGCAAGGCATTCCACTGCCACTATTGCGCATGGGGCTACATAGGGGAAGGTAAAGAGAAGGAGTGGATAGACATAGGGAATGTCAGGAGAAAGGTGATAGATGAGTAAGGATAGTGAGGATGAGTGTCGGGCAGATGGGAAGAGTGTTTGATAGAATGGGAGCAGGTTAGTGTGTTAGGAGGTGTCTATTGACCTTACATTTAAACTCCTGGAGATTGTAGCCGTCGGGGAAGCAATCGTTTGGAAGAGAATTCCACAGTCGGGAAGTGCGAGGAAAGAAACTGTTGGAGTAGAAGTTACGGCTGCATTTTATCGGTTTCACTGTAAAAGGGTGGGATCTAGTTGCTAATCTAGTATCTCGTGCAAATTCGTATTTAGGGGGCACCAGTGATCTAAGTTCATCGGAGCAGAAGCCGTGAAAGTATTTATAGAAGAGACACAGCGAAGCCACGTCTCGCCGGTGGGAGAGAGACTGCAGGCGGTCTGCCAAGTCGGTATCTATCACATTACAGACCCTCCTCTGAACCTTATCGAGAAGCCCGAGGAGAACAGCAGGGGCACCCGACCAGATATGGCAGCAGTATTCAATGCACGGGCGGATGGTAGATTTGTAAATATGCAGGATAGATTTAGACGGAAAAAACTTCCGGGCCCTACACAGAGAACCGACTTTCATAGCAGCGGATTTAGCAATGGATTCGATATAGTCATTCCATTTGAGGTCCGCTGAAAGTGTGAGACCAAGGAGGCGTAGTGTTTTACTCTCTGGGAGGCAAGCCTGGTCCATGCCAATGGGAGGTAGGTGAGATTGTCGATGATGGTTAATTGACAATAGCTTCGTTTTAGAAGCATTAAAATTTACTAGCCATTTCTTACCCCATTCCAATATGGATTGGAGGTCTTTTTCAATCTCGGCTGCAAGTTTAGCTTTGACGCCTACACAAGATTTTTGTTGGAGGCGAGAGTAAACTGTGGTGTCATCGGCGTACAAACCTATTTGGGTTCTTATGGAATCAGGGAGATCATTAATATATATCAGGAAGAGTGTAGGACCTAAGATGGAGCCTTGGGGGACACCTGCGTTTGTATGGTAGTTCTGAGAGGCATGTCCGTTTAATACCACTTTCATTGTGCGGTTAGAGAGGAATGACTGGATTAGTTCAAACAAATGTCCAGTTATACCATAGCTCCGCAGTTTACATAGAAGGCCAGCATGCCAAACTCTGTCGAACGCCTTAGATATATCCAATGCAACGGTTCGAGCTTCGCCATTCCTGTCGAGTGCCTGGTATATGTACTCGGTGATGGTCGTTAGCATATCAGCAGTAGACCTGGTGAAGCGGAAACCATATTGCTTGTCCGAGAGGAGCCTGTGTGCTGTGAGATGCTGAACCACCTCGGCGTTGATAATGGCTTCGAACACTTTGCCAAAGATCGGAAGAAGGCTGATAGGGCGGTAATTTGCAGGGTCAGAGGGTTCTCCAGTGTTTTTAAATATAGGAACTATAGAGGAAGATTTCCAACAGGCAGGAAAGCAGGAAGCAGATAGGCAGAGGTTGTAGAGCTTAGAAAGGATAGAGGAGAGTTCAGGGGCACATTTCTTTAAGACTATGGTTGGGATACCGTCACCACCGCTCGCTTTGTGAGGGTCAAGTTTTAAGATTATCTTAGAGACAAGCGAAGGTGTAATGTGGACATCATTCAGTTTTGCCTTATGTTGAGGAAGTGTTCTTCTGGAAATGTTATTTTAAATTTTCTGCAAGCATAAGCAACAAGATTTCAGTGTTGCTTTTAGAACTTGTACTGTTTTTATTTTTTCATTCAATTACAAGAGATTTGCCCATTCAGCCTTTTTGTGTTTGTGCATATTGATTGTACTCTTCTTATACTGTCTTTTATTAAAAAATGTTTTGTGATTATAAAATCTTTCTGTTGACATGTGACTCCTAAATAGACTGTCATGTTCGATATCCACCTTGAAGACCACTTGTATATCTTCTTTTTTTTTTTGGCTGACATCCACCATTGATTGGACAACCATATTTACATCTACAATTACAAGAGGAGTGGGACTATTAACTCCAGTCTTCCACACCACTTCATAATTGTGTTTTTTTAGTAACTGCTTCATATTATCTGTGCAGCTAAAAGTAAATTTTACTGAGTTTCTGTTAAATTTGCCTATGTTCTTTTGGAAAATGTTTATCAATGAAATTAATGAATAATCTCCCTACTCTAATTTTTGCAATACAATTTATTTATGCATTAAACCAGATTATATTACTTTTTTCTTCTAAAGTTTATCTATGCATGTTTGCTTGAAAATGGCATCCATTACTTTTTAGTACCCTTTCATAATCGGAATGTTTTTTATTTCTTGGGCTGGGGTTCCTACTGAATCTTTGCTACTCTTATTGAACATTTTGTTTTTGAGATTTTAAATTTTTACTCTTTATTTGAGCAGTTACCTTTATTTTTTACATTTATATTTCTATGCAATTAAAAAATGCTTAAAGAAAAATTCTCACATCTACATGAAGGATTAATAGATTTGATCCCAAAATATTTAGCTAATAAAGAATATACTAATATTTTTTTAATAGCTACTCAAAGACTGAGTAGCTAGTTAAAAAAAAAAAAAAAAAAAAAATAGAAAACAGATTTTTGGAAAATTCTAGTATTACAATATTTAATTAAAAAAAAAAAAAAAAAAATGCTGCTCTTCTTCAAAGATAAAATGAAAGAATTTGTATGGACGAAGAATGTTGACACACATTCAGCTTACCACTACTGAAGCCAGGTCAAAAATCAATATAGACAAAAGTAATAAGATAGAATGTGTCAAAAATGAACCAAAGCCAGTAATCTTATATTTAATGATTTGGTATTGGAAGCAATTTATATTCGGCTTATTTAACAGTCTATTAGCAGTAAAGAGGAAAAAATACCTTCAGAAAGCAAATAAATGTAATAGACAAGGGAATTCAGGCACTTCCAAAACATGGAAACACATTTTGAATCACAAGTAACTTATATATGAAAACCCGTTTCTTGTACATCTGAAATAAAAATGCCATTGTGCTATAAGAGAAGTATAAAATTCATTGAAAAAGTTTCTATATGTCTGAATGTGAAAGTTTTAAGGTGGGTGATGGAAAGAATGGCAACCAACTGTCATTAATTGTAAGTGATGAGAATTTTATAATTTACACTCCAAAGGAATGTGCTGACCAAAATGTAGGAATAAAGAATGATAACTTCTTCACTTTGTTATGTCTACTTGAAGAGATTTTTCTTTCTACTTTTATCACCTTGTATTTTGTTATCTGATAGGTTCAACTCAGCTCAAAAAATTGATAGAAGATACACTAGATGTACTGATGATAAAATATATACAAATCAGACAAAGTGTGTAACTGAATGACAAAATAAAAATCTAATAGGAATTAGGTATGAACATGTGTTTTTTATAAGTTGGCGATCAACCACTTCTAAAACCCACATGACATGCTTTTTATTTCACAACCTATGATTAGCATGCCAGTGTACTCTTAACATAATTGATCTGTAAAAGCTAAACATGTTTCTGCTTTTTTTTTTTTTTTTTACATAAGAAAAAAAGTAGTCTTTATAAAGTACCTTATATATATATATATATATACACTACTGACTAGATAATTATGGAAGCATGGATTTCTCAATGTACTAACTTGCCTACACTTTTCAATCATGTCATTGACAAAGTTGAAGTCTTGTTTTGATGAATGACATCAATACAAATATATAGGTAAAATAAATTGACATTTTGAAATGTACAATGATTCTGTTCAAATTGAAAATCCTTATATTACCTTATATATATTTTTAAAGATTAGCTCAATTTAGCACAGGTCTCACAATAATGGTAAACGGAAAGATAATCAAAATCACTTGAAATTAATTTGCTTCCTATTATTCTAAAGGAAATGCACTATTTCCTATATATTGAATAAGTTTGTTTCTATTCAAAATTATTAACAACTCTTCAATTTTTACCATCAGTGTAATTAAAGCCTTACGAGAGAAACCTATAACATCTCATACACTACAAAAGACAGTCTGCTGCAAATAAAATGAAGTCTTCAACCCATCTAATGCTAAACTCAAAATTTCTGATATTTTTTAGGGATTTGAAGTTATCCTAGACACCATGCTAATTTGTCAAGAGCTTCATAAAATAAAATTCTATAAAGTGCATAACATTTTGTTTGCCCTTAAGTAAGCCAATTGCCTACACTTGCATGAAAGACCTTGTTAATTATTATGAATAAAGTTAAATGCAAAGTCAGATTTGCTTCTAGTCATTACCAATAAATTTAATTTAACACATGACTTTAAATTCTTCACATTTAATTTGGATTTGAAATATCCTGAAAAAAAGAAATCTGTGTTTGTAGAAGACTAACAATTCAAGAGATTTTACAAAACATTTATAGTAAATCGATGTCAACAAATAGGGTAGCTACTAGGCAAAAATAGTTGTATCTTAAGCCAGATCAGTAAACAGATACATGCAGATGTCTTTCTGAAAGAAAAACTAAATCTTGGAAAAAAAGGAAAAGAAAAAAAGCAGCACCGAAAACTGAATAAACAAATTTGGTTCAAACTGAAAAGTTAATCCTACCTGAAGATACAGAAATCCACAAGAAGATAAACCAGAGTTGAATCAACTGAATTCTGATTTTCAGCACAAATACACAGAAAAAAAAATTAGTGTGACCAAGTCCAATTCAGGATCTCTTCTTTAATCCAAGATTAATTTTTAGAACAAAGCAGAAAAAAAAAGCCTGTTCTTTTCTTGCTATGAATAAGAATCAATTTCATATATATATATATATATAGATATAGATAGATAGATAGATAGATAGATATGCATGTGTGTTGGAAAGAAAGCAAGGAAGAAGTATTTACATTTTAAGCTAAATGAAAAAAATGTTTTGTTTTAGAGAGAAAGAAAAAAAAAACTAAAAAACTAAAATGAATTTCTATCCCAAATAGTGACTGAAGTCTTACTAAAAACTGTTCTTTAGTTACAAACCATTAGTAGGAATTGTTTTAAAATCATTGTCCAAATAAACTATTAGAATGTAACATTACTAGTCAAGTCAGTATTATGACTATTTATAAACTTAACCTTAATGTTTACTCATAATATAAAGAAAAATAAAATAGGTAGGTTTGAAATAGAAAAACTCATTCAGATTATAAATCTGGATTTTTCTGTACTATAAAAGTTCATATAAAATATGAAACTAATTACTTTTTACAATCACAATAAATGGAGTCAATAAACTGTAGTCAAGCAAATGAAAAAGTAACAGCTTATAATACTTGTATTTGTAACCTGAACCTCAGCTTTGATGGCCATAAAATAATGTTTTATCTTTAAAAAAAAAAAAAAAAAAAAACTTTCAAGCCATAAAGTTTCCTTATATAAAGTTTCTCTCTCTCTCTCAATATAAGCAAACTTTCATGCAAACTACTCCAAAACATGGTTTTACTGATTAATCTGCTGATAATCAGCAATTGGTTTTTGCAGTTAACTGGTTTTAAACTGTCTTTATTACACCTTCAAATTTTCATCCCTATTGGTTAAGAATCATTGGGTTTTTTTTTTAGACATAGGAGAAATAATTATTTTTTTCTTTTTAATGATTATCAACCAATTAATCTGTCATTTCAACTCCAAGTAATATTAATCATTCAGATTTGCACACAAGTGTTTATAGATTTGATAGTGAATGCTTAAGAAAGAAAATAGCTTTATAAATGAGTAAAAGAAAATAAAAATAAAGTAAAACTTGTTCCATTCTAATAACAAAAAAGAAATTATTAAATAATTAAAATATAGTTTCTGAAGCTCCAAAATAACTTAACTCTTTAAAGATTAAGTATTTTTCAGTATCATTTTTCAAGACATACATTTTTTTGTGAATAAAGTAACTCCAGTAACAAAGTCAATTTTCAGGATTCTATGCTCTACAAATAATTTTCAACAATATTAACCTTTATCACTCTTTGTGTGACTTCATTTACTGTACAAAAAGTTTATTCTGTCACTGAAGGTAACTGATCTCTGAATGCTGTGTTGTTATATCCTGCTATGGCAACAGAAAACAACAGTGAAATTAACACGGTTACAGCAATTGACAGGCATAGAAAAAGAATTCAGTGAAAAAGGAAGTAATTAATAATGCAGAGTGATAAAAGTTAAATTCTAAACCATGAGATGTGAAAGATAAACAGCCCAAATTGTTTATTTTTGTAAAAAAAATAAAATAATAATAACGTCTTTTTTTTTGGGGGGGGGGGATAATCGTTACTTTTTAATACATCAAAAGACAACAGAATAGAAAAGAAATGACACAGACTGAAGTTACAATAACAAACAATCTTTGTCAGAGATTCTAATCTGTCACAATTACATTAGGACATTTTTATAGTGAATGGATGGATGAAGTTTTTCCTTCCTTCAAAATCCTATTAACAAACAAACACACTGATAGTTCTTCTCATCCTGATCCACAGTTCAGACAGACATTAAAAATGAGATTCCAAATAAAATAAAATCATTGAAGAGCTTTTGAAAATAAATAATTTCTATAAAATAAATATCAAAATTTAAACTGAATTTTTTTTTCCATTTTGTTTGATGCCATTTTACTGACACTTAACAGCAAAGAGTGCAAAATGGTGAAATGAAAACATTACTCTCCCTCCACATCTAATTAGAAATTTTCATTCTTTATATTTCTTATTGTAGTAAACAAGAAAATATATTCCTTAGATATCAAGTAAAATGATTTTTGATAGAAAAAGATTTCAGATTTGATTATGCTTGCTACTTTGTAGGTTACAAAACAAGTTTTAAAAAAAATCTCAATTTAACAAACAATCATACTAAAAAAAAAATCACTATTTATTAAATAAAATAATTCATTTTGATGTTTATTCTTCTAAGGAAGTTCTCTTACCAAAGAATTAGCTCTTATGTATAATTTTTTTTTTTATCGACCAAGACATTAAAGCCACGGGGTGTTATAGAGTGTAACAGAATATAAGAAAAGCATTAAGGTGAAAAAAAAAAAAAAAAAAGAGAATAGAAATTAAGACAGAAGATAACAATTGACATTCATCTTCAAAAATTTTAATGCAATGTTGACTGGAAAGCAAGAAGCCGGAAGAGATCAACAAGTGAGAAATAGTAGGTAAAGAAAACGTTTTGCATTTTGGAATATAATCTTTGTTAACTAAAACAATAGAAATTAAAAATGAAATTTCAGAAAAAAAAAAAAGAACACCAGAAAAATAAACATGTCAGGTAATAAAACAAAAATAAGGCAGTTTGTTCACTTTCAAAGTTTAATATCATTCATTCTGACAAAAATTGAAGATCCACCTGCTATTAAAGGGCTTTATTCTATTTCTGAGAAAGATGATCGCAAAACAAGAAACATGAGAAGAGAAATGTTTTGGCAACTTCTATTGTTATTTTCAATTATGTAAATCATGTATCCCTTGATTCAGAGCTTATGCAGCTATACAAAAGCCAAAATCATTTTTGTATTTATAAAAATGGGTAATGCATAAAAGAGAAATCATTTTATAAGAGCTTCTGGCAAGATTTTCCAATAATCAACTGACTCATTAATTAAAAATAAAATAAATTACCTGAGGATTTATTAAACAAAAACACAATGGTATATAAGAGACATTTTCATGAAGCAATAGACAATGGCTGACATTAAGACTAGTCATTAAAAACATATTTGCAAGTTTTACTCAGTGAAAGGCAAATATATAGTAAAAACTTATTTCCCTTTTTTATTCTAATGTTTTCAATATGAAAACATCTACAGATTTTACACTTAGAGTTACACATTAGGACAGTAAAGTTGATATATCAGATCTTTGACTTCAAATTCTTTTTTTATAGTCCATTTAACTGAAATCCATCAAACTTGACACTAATATTTTTTTTTAAGTGCCATACGTGATACACGTTTGGGCGATCATGTCTCCAAAGAGACATGACTGACTGGGCAGAAGATTATCCCGTAGTAGGTTGCCATTGCTTTCTGCGGTAGACTGGTTTCCGACCAAGGCTATAGAACCCAATCTGTCCTGTTATTTAACCCATAACTGGAAGGAATAAATGGATTAATACCTTTCCCAAGGGTATTTGTGCGTAAGTGAACACAATAAATTCAGCTGGAATTCGAACTCTGCTCCCCGATTTCTCGTTCCAAACTGATATCCACAACGCACATCCTTATAGTAAAATGCTCAAATATGGCTGACATTATAGGAAGATTCATTAATATGGTAGTATCATATTAAAAAAATATTAAAAATTGACAATCTGTAACAACAAAGAAAAAGAATTTGAAATATTAATTTTTTTTTTATTTTAAAACTGAATTTTGTATATTTTCTCCAAACTATAACCAAAATTACTTCTGGCATTGACTTTAGTACCACGACCCAGGATTAGGGGCAATTCTTTGTTAATCTAAAATTTTACATTTTAACCAGTGTAAACTATGAAAAGTAAAATTATGTTGAATGTTTTCATAAAATAGATATCAACCAATGTTGGTAAAATTTTCAGGGTATACTTAGGTGAAACAAAATTTCTACTTGTGAAATAACATTAGTTTCAGCTTATAATATTTACCATTATTAAAAATATTGATAACAGTTTTAGAGCTGTTAGTTGATCTAAATGTGAATCGCCAATCTGGTTGCACAAATAAACACCTGTTGCAGGAGCACCAGTGACTTAAATTTGTTGGAGCAGAAGCCATGAAAATATTTATAGGGAAGCCACATCCCCTTGGTGAGAAAGTGGCTGGAGTTAAGCAGCCAAATCGGTACCTATCGTATTACTGATTTTCCTTTGGAGCCTGTCAAGAACACTGAGACCAAAGAAATATGATTAACATAATATCCTATATACTGGAATTAATTATTTTATGATTTTACATGTTAATACAGTCTATTTGATGTTCATTAAGTATCATCAGTTCCTATCCATTGATTTTGTTAACTTCTGTTTCAACTTCAACATTATTTGCAGCAAATTTTATTGATTTAAAGAGAACTTCTTTCAATATTGTTTGCTATTTTCAGGCATCTGTTAAGGATAGAACATTTCTATTTATTTAAGATCTGAAGAACCTAGAAGACTTTTCCATTCATCTGGAGTCTTCAAAACCATTTTTTGGTGGCTATGTAGGCAATAATTAATTTTACATATGAAATACTATCATGTTGTATGAATATTGTTGGTTCCAATACCATGGGGTAATGACTGCAAAACACTTCCCCTCCACAATTTATAGGCAAAAGTACAGAAACGCATGTCGGAATTTCTTCTGAGCCAAATAACAGACCTCTTCTCATCTGACTCAGACCCAGTCTGTCTTGTTTAGAAGTCAGAATGCTACATTTATTTCTCCAAATTCACTTCTATATCAACACAAGTTCCTAGTTTGTGAAGTTTTTGCCTTATTACTGTTGCTTTGTCTTGTATATATTGTTTGCTTGTTTTATATTATTTTTGCCTTGTTCTTTTCTTTTTCTTGCCAATTGTCAATTCTGTTTATTGGACAGTTCTATTTACATTTAACCATGACCACTTACTCTACAAATATACTCATTAGTTAAGAGTTTTTGATTGTAACCTGTATCACATACACAAAATAATTCTGTTAGTTATACTGAACCATAACATTTGTAGAGATAATTTTATTGCATACAATATTCATCGATTTACACGAGAGGCCCAACCTCAAGCTCAACCATCTAATGTAGCTCTTCATTCACTACTAAAAATTAGTTTTAAGAAATCTGTTTTCACTTATGGTCTTTTTCATACTTTCATGATATTGCGTTCCTATCACATTACATTGTTTCTCTTTACTTTATATTTTTCAAATGACCCAATGCAATCTTTATATCGGAAATTAAATACATACAACTTCACTGATATATAGTGAAGTTGTATCTTTTTTTTTTTTTTTAATTACCTTTTAAATAGGATTTTAATTTACCCCATTCTAATTCACCTGCCAACTTATTTTGTATAGATTATTATTTTCTGAAAAAAATTAGGGTTGAAGTTATTTTTATATTTATTACTTGTTGAGGAATTGGATTGATTTTATTTTTGTATTTGATATATAAGCTTATATAATTACTTAATGTGTGTGTATTTATTAAGTTTATTTTAAGTTTGTGTGTGTGTATGTATATATATATAAAGTTATGTGGATTCATACTAATTTTGTTGTTGACATGTTACCCTAATCACTACACTTGACTGATGAAATGTTAACCTTTACCCCCTCTACCATTCATGACATCCACTTTATAACACCCAGGAAAAAAATTTTTTTTTGGTCATGCCACTTAAATTCCTATTTTTTGAATGTTAATAAGATTAAACCATTTGTAATTTGTAGCCTGATGAGATGGTTACCAAAAACTTACCCATCAAAATAAATTATAGTTTATAACCACCTTAAATGATACTTTGACTTTTCCTATATGTATATATTGAGATTTCTGTATCAATCTCTTTAATAATATATAATAGATTTATTTGTATTATCATTTGGTGTTGTCTCTGTCTAAGGATTTCATACACACATGCAATAAAACAATCCTCAAGTTGTATAATGAAATGTCACAAAATAAGTTTTTAAATATTTCTAACAAACAGATTATAAGCTGAAATTCACAGCAGTTTTTATTTATATGACATCAATTTCAACTTATAAATATAACAAAAGTTTTACCAACATAGATCAATTAATACCAATTTTATTGTGAAAACGATTTCAAAAATAAAATCTGATAAACTATAAAGTAAATAAAAAAACAAAGTTACTGATAATGTCAAAATGATTATTGTTAATTTTCCAAAGTGATCACAACAATTGTCTTCCTCTGTCTAACAATAACACATTACAGGATTAGGCAAGTGGATCTTTTATGGAATCTATGAAAAACTGAAATCCTTTGAGAAAAATCTGCAAAAATCCTTTACATTTCCTCTACTTCTTAATCAGGTTACATATTTTCAGGAATGCCTTTAGAAAACAAAAGACATAGTGCAAAGCTTTGCTAGATGTACATTAATCAAAATTCAAAATACACCAGTTTAGCTTTGAAACCATCAAAAATGGGGAGTTATTGTTTCTTTACTAGTTTTAAGAAAAAAGGCACCTCCAATTTTTGCAACTAACATAGTTCAGTTACTTTCTAATCCAAATCCTTGATTCAAGTTTTTCAAATTGAACTCTAATTGCATGCACAATTACTATCAATATTGATACAAATTTCAAAATCCTTTTTAAATAACAAATATATGAATAAATCTTTCAATAAATGCATTTAAGATACAACTGAAGTTTACAACTTACAAAAGTAATATTGTGTAGCCAAAAGGAATGTTTCTGAATGTAAATTTATAGATCAGACTTCTGTGCATCAAACACTAATTAAGATAAATTCATAAGATTAGAAATTCTCACAAAATTCTAGCAACAAAAATATATCAAGACAAACAAAATCCATTTACACTTTTTGTTCAATACGCATTACATAAATGAGATTTTACTACTGAAGGCATTTTATGGTATCACGATCAACACACCAATAAGAATTACTGAGATAGAAAATAGACAAGTTCAAATTAAATTTAGTTCTGATAAAGGAATACCAAGGAAAGCTGTTAATAGGAAAGGACAGTTTACCATTTATGGTTAAATTTTGTATCTTTTCAATAAAAAGTCATCGTTAGCTTGAATATAATTGAAAATCTTACAATATATATTTTAATTGGATCAATTTTTGCAACAAACAAAAAAAGAAATTTGAAATATTTTCAGCTTAAATGAAAATTTCCTAAAGAGCAACAAATATGCATCCAATACACATGAGAAAACTTATTTAAAAAAAATAAATATGTAATGAGGAGAAGGTGATCAAGTAAAAGAGAGAAGAGATCTTTATTAAATGAAAGAATGTTTTAGTAACAACAAATAGATTCCTAACCTGGATTCTTTTTAACAATAATTCTTTTGTGTGTGTGTGTGTGTGTGTCATAAGAGCAGAGTTCACAAGTTTAACTTGACAAAAGCAGTTTCTATAAACAAAATGTCAAAGAAACATTTAGGCATCCAATATCAAAACTAATGTCAACATTTAACTCTGACTAGTAACCTTTACTACCATAGAGCAGGAATTTACAGCCAGTATAAGATATACAAAAAATATTTAGAATGAAATGAGTAAAAATTCTCAAATGATATTCTAAAAGAAATTTTTTAAAGTAGCAAAATAAAAAATTAAAAATACCATTCTATTTCTGAGTACAAGCTTAAATTCAGATCATAAGTATATATTAAGAATTTTACCAACATTGGTGGGTCACTATCAATTTTATTGCAAAAAGTATTTAAATAATGAAATCTGATAATGTAGTTTGAATTTCCATGATTTTTCTGGTCAATCTAATTAAATTTTATAGTCAGCTGTACCAATACAGACAACTATTACAGAAAAAAAAACATTTTTAAAAGAACATGAAATGAAAATAATTGGTATGCAATCACCCCTCTTTGTTTAAATGAAGGGCAAACGCATGAATGCATGTCGAGGGAGAGTCGTGTGCTGCAACAATATGACATTCCCTCCACGTTAGAATTCACAATATGAATAGCAGCAATCAGGATGATGAGATAGCAAACAAATGAACATTCCAAATCTTGTTGGCAGGGGTGGGGGGAGATTGAGTTGAGGTATCAGGAAGTTGGGACATGAAGTTAAAAAACAAAAATAGAAGGGGTGATTGTCTCTGATACTGCAGCAGCAGCAGCAGCTCTTACATGGAATGCACCAACTATCATGAGGGCAGTTGCAACATCAGCACCAACAACTAACATCTTGACTTCCACAGAAAACATTTGCTGATGGTTACCATGGAGATGTTTTGTTTATATCAATAGTCAGTAGATTAAAAGTTTCTCTTAATTCGAGATGAACACCTGGAACAAACATTCCAAGACATTGACTAATTTTTAAAAAATACAATGAGAAAAAAAATGTGGGGAGTAAGTTAAAGTCAAAAGATCTTAGAGGGGAAGGAAAGAAAAAAGCAGATTCTCACTTGTCATACCTGTAGGGGAATATTTTGTTGATAGAAAGGCCTTTAGAATTGATAACATTCTTGGTAAGAAAATAACTCAACCTTAGATCCAAAAACATTTCTCAAAGTTATTTTAAAATTAAAAACTCGAGGTTTTTTCTTAATAAAAAATATAAAATAAAAAATGTTCATTAATCATATTTATTTCCACACAAGATCCAAAATAGATTGCTGTCCTAATTAATGACTTCACAAAACCTTTAATATTACTAAAATATAGCATTCAGACATACCATATAAACACAAGAACTCATTAATTTACAATAATAATGAAAAGGGAATTTAGCAATAATATTTTTCCAACATTTCATTAAAACAAAAATGTCAGCTGATAAAGCAAAGAAATTTGGTAAATCTAAATGAACTTAAGTTAAAATTTAAGAAAAAAAAAAACCTTAATACATGTGAGAAAAATAATCAAGTTTGTTTTATAAATTTCCATTTTGAGAATATATTTAAATTTATCAGGTGTCCAGGTAAAATGAAATTAGTAAATCAAATCTTAAAGAGAAGCATTTTCTGTAGTGAACCAACTGTTGCTGTGGCAGAAAATCTACAAAAATGAAAAATGTTTATCATGAACAGAATATTAACTTTATTCATTTGATAAAGTTATTTTTAGTCAAAATTCTAAGCAGTATTAAATTAACAATTAGAAAAAAAGCAATAATGACAGCTGTAATAGTCAAAGATTTTTTTTTTTTAAATCAAAGAATTAAATATACTTTAAAACTAGTGGAATGCTCATATTAAGAAAAGAAAAAATACTTCAGTGATGAGCTGAATAAATTGAAGATCTCTTTCACAACAAAAGAGGACAACTGGCAACACACAGAAATACTGACAGGCCAGAAATATTAAAAACTGAAGTGGAAATTGTGCTAACCAAATTGTAAAAAAAACAAAGTAGCAGGACAAGACTGATTTGTAACAGAGATGTTGACAGCTTTATAGAATTTTAAGATTACAGAAATAATAAATTAAATCTACAACAGTAGTGATATACCAGAAGACCTAAGCAGATTGGTTTTCATAGCACTGCCTAAGAAACCAGGTGTGAACAAGCATAAACTCCAAAAAGGCTTAATGAGCCACATAACAAAATTCATCACCCAAATTCTGATGTAAAGAGCACACAACAGAATCAAGCCAGAGATCAGGCAAGAACAGTGTGGGGTTTGTCAAAGGCACTACAACAAGGAACATGGTATTTATACTCAGAATGTTATCAGAAAGAGCAATACAAATGCAGAAGGACATGTACCCATGTTTTATAAACTACTATGCAAAGGTCTTCGACAAAGTATGCAACAAGAGCTGCTCAGTAACCTCAAATATATTCAGGAAAGACAAAATAATCAAGACCCTATACTGGCAGTATACAGACAGGAAATGAGTTCAGCAGATAAAAGCAAATAGAAAGGGGTGTAAGACAAGGATGTGTCTTCTCACCAGATTTATTTAACATATACAGCATGGCAATTCTGAGAAAACTAAAAATCCTGCCAAAATTCAGTGGCAGCCAGAATCTTAATATATGCAGATGACAGAATCTTAATATATGCAGATGACAGTGCTGATAGCAGGGATTAAAAGGAAACTACAAAACTTCCTACACAATGTAGTGAAGGAAAACAAGAAAAAAGGACAAACTCCAAAGCCTGGATGCATGCTCATCAGCAAAAAGAGGAGCTCAAAATGCTAATTACAGGTCAAGACACATAATGAGAAAGGAGGTTTTGGAGAATCTGATACTCACAGAATGGATAGAAAGGAGAACAGAGGAAAACAGTGTGCAATGGGCTTCAGCAAATGGATAATAAAGCAGGAAAGATAACAAGACAATTTATTAAGAGCTACAAGGGACAGGAAGATGTGGAGGGTCATGATGGGACAAGGTAGATAAAAAGAAAGATTCAGTTGACAATAAAATCAAAAGCCACTAGTTCTGAAAACTTAATATAAATAACTTGGCTTTTCTCTGGAACAATTCAGAAAAACATTTTTCACTGCCTCCTTGCACACCAAATACTATACACTAATCATTCCAAGTGGCTTAATACATTAATAAAACCTATTACCCACCAATCATCAAATGTACATGAAAACAATCATCAAATGAAATTGGCATAGATTGTTCAAGTAGATATTTCACCTCATATTGTGTTTATATATGAATACAAAATGTGAAAATACAGGCATACCTCAAGTGAAGTCATTCTCAATTATATGTTGCCTGTCAAAAAAAATTATATATATATATAAAAATCAAGTTTAAGCCATTTTATTCAACTTTATGTCTGTCCACCACAAATACTGAAGACGTAATAGCATTAAAAGCACATAAAATCATGTTACTGTATATAAATTAGTTTATTTTCTACTCTTGAAAAATAATTTTAATAACTATGTTATTTAACTTTACAAAATCATTTTATGTCTTAGAGCAAACCATATTCACAAATAATAAGTCTGCAATGTACCGTAAAGATCGCCAAATTATAAAGATCTACATTCATAAGTATGTACGTACATGTATTCATAAATTTAGATTAGTTTTTTTTCTGCATTATATTAAAAACTAAAATTTATGTGTACGCTAAATTCTTATTGACTATATATCATTAAAAATGCAATTATAAATAAAATACTGAACTGGGAAGGCTTATTTGTGGTTTAGCCTAGTACCAAGTAAATTCAGGGACACATAAATTCAACTTAAGTTGGTTCTCCTTGAACAAATTACCAACATAAGATGAGGTATAACTAGATACAAAGTATTTTCAAACTCTATTCAACAAAATTGCTATTACTGTGACAAATGGTTATTTATTAATAATAATAAAAAAAACATTAACAGACATCAACTGTATTTTATTATACTATACATAGTAAGCAATAAATGGAAGACTACCTAACAATATTACACAACATGTACCAAATTTCAGTCATTTCCCTTTCAGACAAGTCAATAACACAGCAGCTTTCAATGAAAAAAACATAACACTCCTGACTAGTCCCTACCCCGTCAAAAAAAAAAAAAAAAGAACCTGTGACCACCAGCTTCTTGAAATTGGCAAAATGAATAGAATAAACAACAGGTGGCTTTGCACTGACCACACGGACATCCATGATTATACAGGCCTTCACATCAACTACATTGCTCCTAATGAGTGCCAGAGGTCATACTACTAGACATTTTCCTGCAGGAAATCAAGAGTCAATACCTCCATTGACATTTAAATACCAGTCAAGCCCTGGGGACAAAGCTATATCTATGTGCATTTTTGTAAGCCTGCTCCTCACCACATGGCCACTATGACTAAGAATTTTCAGGATCAAGTGAACTCTTAGTTCTCCTGATTTGAATCCTCTGGACTAAAATATTTGAGGTATAGTCAAAAAGGAGATTAACTAGCAGTGCCATAATATTAATATCACATTGAAGGTTGCCATCAGAGACATGATGAAGGAGAATTTCTCAATTACCCAGTGCATACTGTAAACAAGAAGTCTTCAAAAGTTAAATGGTGGTTTCTCAAATGCTTGCACTAATCTCTTACTTGTTTATGTCTCCGATATGAGGTATTTTACTCTCTTTTTTTTTCCTCAGTTGGAGTAGATAGACTAAACAATCGCCAAGTTCACACTCCACCCGCGTCTGTTGAGCGGGTGAGGAGGCTCATCCCTGGTTCCCTGTTTGGGATGTGGTTTCCGGCTTTCTCTTTTCTAATCTTTTTACTCTTAAGTAGCCCCCTGTGCATCAGTGGCGTTGCCGCCTTGCTTGGGGTGATATGATTAAAAAAAAAAAAAAAAAAAAAGACAATTCAGGTAGCAAATACACTGCTTAGAATTAATCTATATTTGTCTTTTCACCTTTCAGCTTCTGTTGCAGACTAAATCAAAATTTATAACACTAAATACATCTTTGAAGCAGCTTAATCACAGTGACTCGAGTTTCACTTATGCTAAAATTTGTTCATGCAGCAAACAAAAGTTGCATTCACACACACAAAAACCAAAAAAAAAAAAAAAAAAAAAAAAAAAAAAAAAACACGGCTCCAGAGATACATACTTGAATAAAATTAGTTCCCAAGAACTGATGGACAAATTTCATTCATAATTCTTGCTTCTAAATTTTAGGAAATCATTAAAAGTTATGGCATGTGTGTGAAGACATGCATTATATTATAGTTCATTATATCTATAGAGAAGAATGTCTAATTACAGAAACATGCAGGATGTTATGAATGAATTGACATCTAAATTACACAAAAATGAAAATACAGACATCTAATTTTAACAGATATATTTCCTAAAATTACACAAAATTATAAAGTGAATTTATTCAATAAAAATCAACATTGATTTCAATCACGGCCTTCAGACGACTTCAGAATCTCCTGCAATTCTTCTGGATGGTCTCCTTGTTTAAGTTGGGGAATGCTGCCATAAAACTTGGCATCAGTCCATCTTTGGTGTTACAATGACTTTTATTAATCTCATTCTCCCACACCCTACACATATTAATCAAGGTGTAATCTGGAGAGTTAGATAGTCAGATGTAAGGTTTGATATGGTCACAAAAATTGTCCAACAGTCATAACAGGGTTCTCCTGCATGTGTGCCACGGTGCTGAGTCCTGTTGTCAGACACAGGTCTTCCAGCAGCCACCCAGGGCAGTACTACCTCATTAAGGCACTTGATGTAGGCCTCTTTGTTGAGTCTGAGGCTCTATGAGAAGATGAATTGAGATGTAACATTGCCATAACTAAAAGATGGCTCCAAACACAATGTTGGCTAGACATGGTATCCAGTCTATCTGCAGTCCTCAGTTTGACACAGGCAGAATGAATTGAATAATGGTGCTCTTTCTCTCAGACAGTACATAACTGGCTATTATACTGTGCAGTCAATAAAATCAAAAAGAAACAATGCACATACACAAAATTAAAAATGCTGACAATTCATACACCGCAACTTGTATATATTACCAATCAAGTTTTGCTAATTTCAACAAAAATGGTCTGTAATGTTTGATAGTATTTTTCTAATAAGATATACATCAGAATCAAATTCGTTGCTTGTATAACTTAATGTTAAAGATATTATGGTGAGTTCCAGAGTTTTACAAAATGGATTAACCAATAACATATTTAAATTTATTTGATTGAACATTATTTTTTAACAGATACTCATATTTGAGTAGAAACTTTTTAATTAAATGGTATATTTATATATAGTTCTACCAACCTGAAAATATTTTAGAAATTTTAAAAAGGTATGAATCCTGTGGGATGACACACTTTCCAACAAAAATTTCACAAATGTTCAGGCTGATATATATATATATATATATATAGTTTAATGAAAAACAGTATCTACCCAAATACGAGTAACTAGATATATATATATATATATAATGCCTACTTTTTTTTTTTTAATGGATTAAACAACTGCTCTTCATTCTGTAAGGTATTTTATGATATTTATAAAACTCCAAAGTCACAAAAAAAATTATTCTTCAAATCTTTTTGTAAATATGGAACATCTACATGCTCAACAGATTTCAAGGTCTTTAAGTTTGTATGTAAGCAATTATAAAAAATACACTATTCCCATAAGAGCAATTATTTTTTCTAACTTCCTACTCCAAAAGTAGGATGTTTTAAGATGGAAAACAGCACATGGCCATGAATAGTAAAAGGGACAAAGTTAAGGGAAATATTTATTTTTTGTTACTAAAACTCCAGTTAAAGAATCATTCCCTAAAAAAGTATGTTTATTTCTAGAATCAACAAGAAATTCCATACAGATATCACTTTAATCTGATGAAAGAGAAAAATATTTATAACTAATAGGACAGTTATTTTAAGAGATTTTCAAAATCAAGTTCCACATTTCACCAAGCCAAAATGTCCCCCATCCTATTTCCAATAAAATCTGCTTACAACCAAAAATAATACTTTCTCCCTAAGACCAGTTAGTGTAAAGATTAGATTCACTAGAGAATATTTATTGTATTGGACATAAGTTTGTCCTTAGAAACAAACAGAACTGTTCAGAAGATTACAAAAACATTTAAATAAGCCCTTCTTAAAAATGATCCAATCTACTCCATAGGATTGGGTCAGCAAAGATCTTATCAAAGAAGAGGAAACTACCAAGTTAATTCTTTACTAGAATAAAATGCAGACAAAAATATATACCAAGGAAAACAAACTTGAGATCATCAATACAATCAATATACAGAAATTTGAAAAGGTTACAAAAAGAAATATTTAGTTACCAACATTAGTATTAAGCTTCCTTTCAATGCAATGTTTATTCAAAAATTTGAAAATACACATGTCATTAAAACCATTTTTAATTAAGTAAAAATTACAATCACATCAATATTTTATTCCTTATCAAACCTACCATCCCAACCTCCTTGGATACTATACTTGGAGATATATATAATCCAGTGGCAACAGTATTTCATGCTTAAATGTAATCATCAGGCCATGAGTTGTTTGGGGGGGGGGGGGGACCATCAACCTACAATACAACACAAACTAGTGAAAGAATTAAAACTCATTTCAAAATGCAGACATGAAAACTAACTTGTACAATGTTGCTTAAAAATGTAAAAGTAATGTTACGAACCAGTTTAGGTCAGCAACACATAAAAAGACAATTTTCGTTGGAATAATGCTGAAGGGAGTGAATTAAACAATAACGCAATATAATTTTATACAGAAAGGAAATTTATTATAACACACAAAAATATGCAGCAAAAAACATAGGAATAAGGTGACAGAACTATAATATACTGGACACTAGAACAAGTTCAACTTCATACTAGTTTCACACAATATTCACTGGAAAATAAGAGGAGAGTCTAACGAGGAAGATATTTGGAGGAAGTTTAGGCAGAATAGAAAAGGTCATTCAACTCGGTTTTGGTCAGAGTGATTAACAAAACAATCTTTACCTTTCACGGCAGCACATGGAGTATTCACTGGATGTTGAGGAAAGCCTTCGTGTGGAGAATTTCAGCTGGTAGCTTGATGGAAAGTTCTTTCGACTTCTTGAATGAATAGCCGGAGAAAGGTCTACACCTGGCCGGTAGCCCAACAACTCTCGTTTTTCTACTATTTCTTCCCTTTTATATAGAAACAGGGGCCTATATTCATTAGCCCTCTTTCTTTGGTCTTTTCCTTCTTTTCCCTGTAACCATAGTTACCAGGCTATTTAATCTTTTTTGTGAAAGGTAGAGCCTGACCCAGTGACCTAATTCATACTACTCTCCTTTCTGGAGTGGCAGAACCCTGACCGAATGACCTAATTCATACCACTCCTTTCTGGAGTGATAGAACCCTGACCAAATGACCAGTTACTACTACTGTTACTAAGGTGACTATTTTAGTCATGACCCAAGGCTTTTGGGGCAAAAAATGCTTCTAACTTCCTCATTACAGTAAAAACAAGCAAAAATAAATACAAATAAAATAAATACAGATCAATAAATAGATAAATAAAGTAAGTAAATAACTGTTGTAACCTAAAAGGTTACTGCTTGAGTAATAGCCCAAACAAAGATTGGAAATAAATAGTAATAGCTATAATACCAAATACAAGACTCACAAAACAGTGAAGTAATTAACCATTGCTAGTAGAAAACTGCTAGACAGTAACACATCACTCAAATTCCAGGCCTAACTAATAAAACAACAACTTTTAGGCAAAATTTGACTTTATTCATCAACAGTCTCCTTCTAGAGTGATACACATATCCCAACGTTTCTAACATTTTAATGTCTTTTTTGTAGAATGATTTGTCTTTGGCCTCAAAATACACCTCAATTTCCAATATTGGTTCTTCATTGGAGCCAAATCTCTTTCCATGGAGAATTCTTTTGAGGTCTGCAAACAGCCAATAAAATAAATTGGAGAATAGGGTGGATGCAGAAGCAATTCAAAGTGCAATTCATGTAGTTTTGTCATAATTGTGATCAACTTTTGATACGATGACTTGTCTTGGTGAAAGATCACTTTTTTCTTCATTTGTGGCTGTTTGGCAATTTCTTCCTTCAAATGCACCAATAATGTTATATAATATTCATTATTGATGGTTCTTCCTTTCTCAAGATAATCAATGAACAAAATATCTTGTGCATACCAAAATACGGAGGCTAAAAACTAGCATGATGATGCTTTCAACTTCAATTTATCATCAGCCAAAATAAGTTTGGATTTTTTGGCATTTTTTTGGGACAACTGCCAATTTTGGATGACCTGAGCATTCAGCATCATTTATGTTTGTAGAACAGCATTTAAAATCAGCATACCACCTCTTAACCATTGTTTTCAACAAAGCAGATCCCAAATAACTTATCAAGCCATTGCTTTGCTTAAACAGTATTTTTCCCCATTAGAAAGCAATGTTTTAGTAACACACGAAATTCAGACTTTTCCATTGTTTTGAAAATTTGCAACAGTAACTTCATTTAAATAACTAATTTGTAAACTAATAATTCAAATAGGCCCAAGTTTTGTCATGTGCCATTTGAAGGTCAGTACTTCATAAAAATCATGGATATTTTTATTAGTGACACCATCTATATATCAGGCCCAGGACTTATTGAGTGATGTGTTAAGAAAACACCATCCTCTCAATAGGATCTAATATACATAAAGATTGGGACATACCCATTACTGTCCATAGGCACATACCTAACAATAATAAACAAGTTAAATTACGACTACATAAAAGTAACAGAAATGTAATAACCACCAACAATAAATAATAAAATATTCAATAAAGAGTCAAAAACAAGCACTGTAAAATAGTCACAAAACTGCATTCGGATCCACTATTATTTACATTCAATAGACTGAATATTCTGAAACACAACCATTAATTACCATCTACTCAAATAACTGTTAGAATAGATCTACTCTTAATGCACCACTGACCAGCATATATAAATAGTTGAACCAAAACAACACACATGGCATGACTATTGCATTTAAGCATGAAACAGACTCACCATCAAGTGTTGACCTCAATGAAAATTTTTATATTCACACACACATATATATATATATATATGAAAGAGAGAGAGAGAGACACGTGTCTCCTATTAAATCAAATTCTCTACCTAATGGATATTGCCTTTCAGAATTTGTTCTTTTCTTTAATAAAAGTATATCAAAGCTATTGATTAAATAAAGATTTTATAAAGTTATAACATTTGGATCATTGCATATAACATGAACATGCTTAGTTAATAGATAATATCTGGTTTTAATCTAAAATATTTCAGTTATGTTAAAATTATCTCAAAATGAAAATCATTGCAATTTTGATAAAGTGCTTAAATCTGCAGCAAACTATTCAGCAAAACAAGATTTTTAAATTATTCTTTCACTTCAATTTCAAAACATTTTTCTCAGTTTTATTCTTTCATACAGAATTTGATTCTCTCGTGTTAGTATGTTTCCCATTGTTCAAAAATGGCCTTGAAAATGACATATGCAGAAAATGTCATTCTTCTAACCATGGAAACAATTACATTTTCAACTACTGCTTAGCCAATAACCAATCAGACAAAATTAGTCATCTGCATGACCACTAAATTAGTGTGATTTAAAAAAAAATAAAAAAATAAAAAAAAAAAAGAGAGAAAGAAAAAAAATAATCAAGAAATATACAAATTTACTTTTCTTACTGATTCAAATAATCTGTAAAGCATCAAGTAAAATCTAATAATATATATTAAAGGTTTGATTTTGACTTACAACTGTATTGAACATTCCCAAACAAAAATAGACGGCAATAAATGTTTCCTTTGTCTTTGCTTACATTAATTTTATTCAGAAATTCAAATTTTTATCTAGAGTCATGTATATTGGATTTTTGGCAACAAAAGGTTAACACTAGTGAGTCTAACAAAGTAATTTGCCAGAAAGTATTGTTGTTCAGAAAGAAAAATTTCAATTTACAAAAACAGTTGCATAGAAAATTCAAGCAATATCTCAGGTTTTGCACAATCTAGAAAGGATACAACTTATATAGAAAGTAAATATTACATTTTATTCTGACGATTCTAATAGGCTGGTACAAAAAATAATTAGAGTATAAGTATAATACTATTTTAAAAGCAAGAATGATAGAGGACAACTTTTTTTTATATATCCTGTTATCAAAAGAGTTAATAAAAGAAAGAGAAGAAAAAAAGCATATTTGAAATCGTTTTATTACAGGAGCTCAAAACAGGACAAAGTCTCACAAACAGCTTAAAATGTCAACCACGCATTTGGCCAAGAGACCAATAACTGTACCAACATTGATTCCAAAAATGTTGGAACACAGATAGGAACCTTGAATATGGACAACTGCTGGGAGCCGAGTTCAAATTCTAGTTGAATCCATTGTATTCACTTACGCGCAAATACCCTTGGGAACGGTATCAATCCATCTCTTCCCTCCAGTTATGGGTTAAATAGCAGGACAGATTGGGTTCTATAGCCTTGGTCGGCAACCAGTCTACCGCAGAAAGCAATGGCAACCTACTGCGGGATAATCTTCTGCCCAGTCAGTCATATCTCTTTCGAGACATGACCGCCCAAGCATGTATCACATATGGCACTTAACTGACTGACTGTAGCTATCTTGGGATCAACAACAAAGAGCAATTATTGAAAAGAGCTCATGTAATAAACTCATGAGATTGCAGAACTAAACATTGACCATTCAGTAATTTGACATTTGCAACAAACTGGAAAATAACTAAAAGACATTTGATAAATACCATGTTAGCAGAACAAAAATTAAAAATAAAATCAGTTATAAAATCTTCTCTGCACATATTTTGAACAGCAAAAACAAGCTATTTCTTTGAGCTGTAGAAAATAAATGTATTCTGTACCGCAATAAATGTTTCATATAGTGGCCGGACTAAGGTGAAACTTCAAAATAATTTCTCAAATTAAAGCTGTTATGATCATTGTCTGGTGATTAACAAGTAGGATCATCCACTATAACTTCTTGAATCCTGTTGAAACCATCTCAGCAAAATGATATTTGCAGGAAAACAACAAAATACACTAAAATTACAATGTTTATGTTCAACATGGGCCAAATGAAAAGGACCAATTCACCTCCATGTATATTTTGAGAACGACCTGGCACAAATTGAACCTGAACAGAGTTATGAAATTATTTTTCTGTCTAACTACCACATTTTCAAGCATTTCAACAGTTGCATGCAACAGATGGTATTAACAACTATGCAGCAGATCAAAGTACCCTCAAAGAAGTCTTAAGTTCCAAAACTTCAGAATTATATGTTACCAAAATAAATAGACTTATTATTGGCAACAATACAGATGGTCAAATGGTGCTTATCACAAATAAAATTCTGTACTACGGTATTCTGCTTAAAAATTGATAATTACAAAATGTAGTTATTTTTGCACAAGCCTAAAATATGTAAGTTTGATGAAATCCAGGAGACAGCAATTGTCTGTGCTTGGAAAAATAAAATTTTTAAACTTATTCCTGATTTGTCTTAGACAGTTTATGAAATAAAAATGGTAATTATTAAAGAATTTGAACATTTGTTTGTTTAGCAGTATATCAACTTATGGGTTATTTAACAGCAAAATTCAATTTTCTTGAGAGTATTTTCTTTGCAAAATGTATTGTTGATTTTTTTTTTTAATTTATTGCTGGTAATTTTTTTTACTATGAAAATGTATATCTGATCTTTTCACTATAGAAATGTACTTTTATACTTTCATAGTGTTTGACCCTGGTTTGGGGATTATCTATTTGCCCATAACTGGGACCCTAACAAGTGCCACCACACAAGGTGAGGGTGGACCAGAGAACAGCAATTAAAAAGTGGTTCCATGCTCCTCAAAAACCTCCAATATCCCAATCAGAGAGATGTTGCTGCCTGATTTAGTTCATCATACTTTGGGTATTATGTAAACATTTGAAAAGCAGCAAATCTTTAGGCTTTGATATTTTAGGCAATAATAGAACATCATATGTCACAATAAAACAGTATATATATATATATATATACACACACACACACACAGTATAATAGGTAAGTTGTTGGCATTTTATATTTTTAATTTTGCACATGCCCATTGTTTATTAATGATTTTGTCATCTGCACAGTATAGTAGAATCACTTGGGCACTGTCTGTGAGAAAAAGAACACAATGATGCAATTCACTGTATATACAGAATGCAATGGATAAATTGTCATCTAAAATAAGCAAAAATAAAAATAATACTGACATCCCATTTTTAACTTATTTACCAAAATTGCACAAAAATATTTTGAAATAGTAAAGAGAATTTATTTAATAAAACTGCCATCAGCTTCAACCACGGTTTCTAGACAACTATAGAAAATCTTGCAACTCTTCTAGACAGTCTCCTTGTTTAAGTTGTTGAAAGCTGCCATAATCCTTGCCTTCAGTTAATCTTTTGTATTACAAGTTTTGTTTGTCTCTTGCTCAACTGCACCCCACACATAATCAAGAAGGATTCCAATCTGGAGAGTTATAAGACTAGATGTAAGAAATGATGTAGTTGCAGAAATTGTCTGACAGCCATGACTGGGTTCTCCTGTTTGTGTAGAAGAGTTCTGTTGCCAGACAGGGTTTTCCAGCAGCCACCCTCTTGACCCAGGGCTGCACTACCTCCCCAAATCACTTGATGTAGACCATGTTGTGTCTGAGGCCCTCACTAAAAAAATTAAAGAATTTTCTTTTTCAGAATGATCAGAGTAAGTTTACCAAGATGACATACCTTCATGCTCACTTTTAAACATTTTCTAAATCTTCTGTACTCAAATTGACACCAAAATACTTTGAAATGTACACATTGGAGTTTCCAGCACAAATGGCAAACAGTACAATATATCATTTCCATATTTCTGTTGGAGTTTTTCTCACAGATGGTGTTCAACTGACTACTATACTGTGCTGTTAGAAAAAAGAAAATATCAAAAGCAAACAATGCACATGCATAAATTAATATCAAATGGCAAACATTTACCCCTACCACTAATATATATATATTGCTTAATTTATCACCAGTTGAATAGCAAAGGGTCAACCAGGCAGCTAGTGTCACATTATAACCTCAGTTTGAAGTGCACTAAGAGAATCAAGTTCAGAGAGCAAACACTTCCTGAGTCATAACCTCCATGCTATAGGCACAGATTTCTACTGATGGCTGTTCCTTTTTAGAAAATAACCAGAAAATGCATGTGTTGGGTTGGGGGGGGGGTGAATAAAGAACAGTGAAAAATAAAAGATGGCAGCAAAAAAGCAAACATTGTGATCCATAAACAAAGATGACATTAGGAGGAGGGAAAGACATTAAATTTAAAAAAAAAAAAAAAATAGAAATAACAGGCTTTTGAGTTACTGGTCTTCTTTTAAAAGGAACTTCTCGCAATTATAGGTATAGCTATTTGACAAAGAAACTATTCTAAAAGACACACACTCTTGCCAATAGAAGAGAAGTGCTTTAATTTACCAGTCATTTGTTAAAACAGGAAATTATCCAACTTAATATTTGGTCATATTTTGGAAAGTAGGTCACATTTAGTAAAATGGGTCATGCCTAGGGAAACTTTAAGCACCCCTCCACATGAAAATATGACACACAACTGATCATTTTCAAAGCAGTTATAATCTTTGCATATGTTTTTCCTCAACATTAATGAAATTGAAAAGAGGCAAATAAATTTTTAAAATTTTCTTTACATGTCTTACCAAGCAGAACATAAGACAGAATCATTTCTTAATAAGCCAGAACAAGAATTTCTTTTCGCCTGGAATAAAACATTTAAGCTTAATGCACTGTTGTAAAAGGATGCAATTCTATCTGAAAGTTCTTTTTTTTTCTTTTTTTTTTATAAATCACAACTTTTAATATAGAACCTGGAGTTTAAATACAATGGGACTTTAAGATTAAATTAATGCAGCATCCTAATCCAATGTAGACCAAAGATTTAGAATTTTTCTTGTAAGATATCATTTGAAAGTCCAAGACTCAGGGTTAAGAATAATGAACAGTACCAGAGTAAGCAAGTAAAGAAAGAAATAAAAAAGGAGAAGAGAATGTTCTCTGCTCAAATAGAACCAACATCTTTAAAAAAAGATTCTGTCCATCCTTTACTCTGCTGACTCTGCTTTATTCAGAGTTAATACTTAAAGGATAAACAAATGCCATGTTCCAGTACAGCACAGCCTATCATATAAAAATGAATTCAACTTACAATGAGCATTTGGTAATTTTCTTTTTTTTTTTGGAGGGGGGGGTTCTTATATAGGTCAGAAAATACTTGAGTTAAAGTATAGAATCAGTTTAAAAATGAACCCACTGATCTAGATAACATGTAAAAGTTAAGATAAAAAAAAAAATTACAAAAAAGGTTAATTCCATACAAGCTATAAATACCAATATCTATTGGTCTTTTTTTCAAATAGACATTCTTTAGAAAAAAAAATGAAAATCAACTTTTAAAAACATTTAACTTTAATTTAAAAGGTCAGTAACAAATCTGTAAAAAATAGTAATTAAATTATTCAGTTTGTCTTAAACTATCAACTTCTCCATCAAAAATATTAATACAAATTAACAAATGTATCAGTAATTTTGAGCAATTTTTGAATTAAAAATATCAGAACACAAAAAAGTACATTCATTCATTTCAAAGAACAATTTGTTCTCCCTTTAAATAGAAAAAATAGGTTTAACTTTTACTAAAACATTTGTTTAGCAATTTATGAAATTCAATCCAGATAAAAAAATAAAAAATAAACTAAGTTAAACTAGATTATCAAGAGACTAAGATTAAATGTATTTTTTTTTTTTTTAATTATTTCAAGCCACTAAGGGGTTATTGAATGAGAGAGAATATAAAAAAAATTATTATTAGGGAAAGAGATTAGTAAAAGAAGAATTAAGACAAAAGATAATTGACATTGCATTTAAATTTTTAAAGACCAAACTTGACTGAAAAGCAAGAAGCCAGAAAGAAGTTCTACAAGTGAGAAGTGCAAGAGAAGAAACTTAGCATAGAATTTACAGTTATAGCAACCCTCATCACCACCACCACCGGGTCTTTTAGTCCTCTCATGTATGTGCAAGTTTGCCTTAGGACTATTGGTCTCTGGCAGGTGCAATGTTTCAGACTCAAGTTGTGGTGCTTGACTTCTAGGTAGACAAGAGGCATGCCCTCAGTATCATACCTGAATCTTTCCTGGGTTGTTTGTCTCCTCAGTAAGGGTGCTGGAGGGAAACATTTTCTGGGTTTGGTGTTATCCATCTCATAGAGATCCGAACCTTCAAATAACTTCAAAAGGAGTCTATGTCAGTATAAAAGATCCAATATTATACACCTGGTGATAATTCAGGTTTATTATACTGACATTTTGTGAATGGCTTCAAGACTGTGCAATAGTCTCCAGTGGGGCCTCTCAATACCATGATGAGGGGATACTGTTATGACAGTATTTCCATCTGAGTCAACCCAGGTTACTTATGCATGCATCTCCAATGGGTGTTGTCACAAGCAAACAATCAAATTTAAAAACAAAACTATCAAACAACCTCAAAAATAAATTTTAGAAAAGTAGACCCCACGGGTACTGTCTCCTACACTTACGTAAGTGGTCTACATTCCAACTTTCCAGAAGTGGAATTCCATCTTCAGTCTATACCCGACCTCCCAATTCTGTCAGAAAGTGGGTATCAATGTGCCAATCCCATTACAGGAGCACACAATTTCAAGCTATTAACACATTATAGCAAAATACAACCATCTAAATCACCACAGTTGCGGGCTCAGTAACTATACCAAGGATGGATTTTCCCCGTGGCAGAGCAAAAAGAAAAAAAAAAAAAAGGAGAACCCTAACATGCCATTTATCCGTAATACCACATTCATCTTTGTTCTGTATCCTGTTCAAAATGAAGAGTTGGTAATCTTTGAATATCAGAGAGGATTAACAATATTCTCACTGAATTTCTCTTGGCCAATTTTCACATATGTAGTGACTTCAATGCTCACCACAAATAGTGGTTAGTCCACTTTAACAAAATCGATGACGATGACAGATATTGCAGATTTCTCCATCGCTTATAATCTGACCTAAATCATTAAAGAACACACCCAGATCCTGAATGCAATGAGACAGCAGGCAAATTTCTGAGCTTTTTCTAACATCCTTCAGTCCTATATAACGGAAACTCCTCTCCCAACCTTCTTCAAACATGCCGCCTCCAAAACTGCTGCCCTAAACTTCAAATAAATCTTTTCTGGAATAGAGTGTTTTATACAAAAAAAAAAAAATAAATAAATAAGATTAATTCAGGAGGAAAAAAAAAAAAAAAAAAAAGAAACTGTCAACCTTGGTTCACCCCTGAATGTACTACAACCATAACTCACAAGGAACAATATAGTCTGCCTCTTAATTCCTTCAGAACTTCCTGCAATCACTGTAAGAGAATTCTGGAAAATGTGAGCTGTCCAGGCTAAGATAAAAATAAAGCAAATCGGATCTTAACCAAATTATGAACAGAGGCAAAGTGGCTGAGACCTCTATTATAAATGACCCCATTTGGGCACCTCGAGGTGGTGTAATGGTTAACAAGCTTGTCTCGCTAGAACTATTACAATGAAGTAGTGAGTTCGATCCTCACTGGGTGCCCCATACTTTCGGCCTTGTGCCACATCTAAGCTGCGCTTAGTAAATTACTATAAATGACCCCATTGTCATGTCCTCCTCAACAGACAAGGCAAGGCTATTTGCCTCAATCTATGCCCAAAACTCAACATTAAATGACAAAGACCTTCCCCAACTTCCCATGTCTTACTGAGTGTAATCTCAGTAATATACTGTAAAAATAAAAAAAATCTAAATTTATCAAAAATCTTAACCCCAAGAAAGCCACTGGCCTGAATAAAATTCCAGTTGCCATCCTTAAGAATATCAACTCAGAATTATCCCAGATTCTAGCAAAATTATTTAACAACTGCTTGAAAGAGAAATCTTTCCCAAGCATGTATACAGTGGCAAGAGTATGTCTGGTTTTCAAGAATGCAAAGCAAACAATCCTCCCCCATCTCAGTATAGACCAATTAATCTCAGTATCATCAGCAAAATTTTGGAGGCCATTATCAATAAGGTCTTCAAGCATCTGGATAGGAACAACCTCTTGTATGACGAGCAGTACAGGTTTTGATCAGCCCAATCTACTGCTGACATCTTAACTACTATTATACACAGAATTAGTGAGGTCCTTCACAACACGCATATCAAAAGGACCATAGCATTATATATCTTGAAGGCAAGGTGTGACACAAAGGTTTACTACACAAGCTCTCCAGCTACAAAATGAGTTGAAGAGTTGTCTATTATAAAATCCCTTTCTAACAGGTACATCTCAGAAGGTAGTTATTAATAGACAATCCTCTGAGGCCCTTGAAGTCAATGCAGAAGAAACTGCTAGAAATTGTCTAAGCATAGCTTCAAGCTATGTGCTTAGCTGTCAGGTTTATTGATAAAAAAAAAAAAAAAAAAAAATGCATACTAGACTATTCTGGTGACAGCCATCTTGACCTTTTCATACTGACGATCAGAAGAAAATTGAATAGTCCAATTTTTTGTTCTCGTTACAAGTCAGGAAAAAGCAATTGAAGAGACATTTACTTTAATAAATACCTTGAAAATTCATGTTTGAATTTCTGACATGAGTAATCATTGATCTATTGAAACTGTGGCCTCATCCAAGTAGATTAATGTGTAAAAATATTTTTCAACAATATTTTATTCTTTCTTTAATTTTATTCTTTGTCAACACAGTAACAAATACAATAATAAAGAAATTTTAAGAATTCCCTTTATTTTATTTCTTAAAGATGTAACTGATAAGAAAGTCAACCCAAATAACAGTCTAAAATGAACCAAAACTGAAGTTCACTCCAACTACATAGACCAAATATAAGATGAGGTCAAAGGTGTACATGAAGTAAGAGCAGTTTTTTCAGATTTAATTAAAACAATTGTATACAAGATATGAAATGTAACAAGCTCGTTAGCTATTTACCTTTTTTTAAATGTATCGTTTAAAATATTTTAGATACCAACATCAAATTTTGTAACTTTTATATAATGAGATCAAATAATTATCTAAAGTTTATATGCAATGATGTGAAATTAGAATGATCAAACATTAATAACTTTGTATACCAACCAAAGTTTTTCAAATATTTTCTACCAATTCTATTTATCCACTTTCCTTCTAAGTTGGTCTAACAAGACTTCAAAAAATAAACATAAAAATCTCCCTGTGGAGCAATGGTTAACAAGCTAATCTTGCAGAACATTGCTACTAGAGTGAACATAACCTTTACCAAGTACTCAACACTGACCTTATACCATACTTAGTTAAGCTTAGTAAGATATTAATATGAAATTTACATGGCAGTTAATCTTTGTCAACATCAAATGCCAAAACAAAAATAACAGAGACTGAGAAGTAGGATTTGCCTATATTTTCCTTTTTTCAGTCTTTCTCGATCAATCCCAGGTTACACAACAGCAGTAGCAACTACATGACATTACACAATCTGTTGATAGCAGTAGCTGAAAAAGAAGTAAGAGGAGGAGGAGAAATTGTAAAATAACATTTGACTCTTTCCTTCACAAAAGGTGAGACCAATCATTGTGAGACAAGCCAACAAAATATACACAAATTTATGCAATTGGAAGTCTATAATTACAGAATTACAACCACCAGGGATCACAGCTTGTCATTATTCCCCCTCTCCTCTATTTCCAATACAGAACAAAAAAAAAAATGTAGTTAAGTAGGAAAACCATCAGAAATATGAATTGTGTTGGGTAAATGGTGTTTTTTGTCTTTTTGCCAAGAAGAGAAGACCACTTATGGCTGAAAAGGATCTGAGAAAGACAAAGTCATCCTTATAAGGGTAACGGGCAAGAAGAAACCAATGAAAGTGAGGTGGTGGGGGAAAGGTCAGTCAGAAATAAAATAGCAGGCAAGGATCAAATGATGAGATAATTAACTTGAGTGGGACATTTACAAGTTGGCAGATAAATGAAGTTACTGACTCAACAGAAAGAGCAACTCTCACATGTTTTCAAAGAATTGACTCACACTCTTAAGATTTTCTGAAACCATAAACGGCAAGTAAAGAGCAAGATGAGAGGTGAAATTCAGAAAAAAAAAAATATAGTTTACTTAAATATATTATTTTAATCTTTAGCAATATATTTTTTAACAATTATACCTGTTTAAGATGACACTTAAGATGTATTTCAACAAAGTACACTAATTGCGGGGCAGGGGGTAAAAAGTTAAATCTAAATCATAAATTAGTTTGCTTCTCTAAGTAAAATTATAGAAATGGATTAATTTCTTCTCTTCCTAAAAGTCAAATTATTAAAATCATTTCAGTTTATGGCTTTTAGAAAAACCAGCCATTTTATAATTGCCTTTTTGTTTTCTTATTTATTGTGTTATTTTGGTTCAAACTAACAAAATTGATTTGAAATAGATCACTTGACATATCTTGAAAAAGAATAAAGTTAATCTACTTTAAAATCCTCAAGTAACATTGGGGATTTTACAATCATAATTTCATATATTACAAAAGCCTTTGGTTAACTGTACATGGCAGGTATATGTTGGAGAACAAAGATAATATTTATTTAAAGTCTTGCTGATCAAACTATAATAGTCATGAAGCAAAAAATATTACAATTATCATAACTTCCAATTTACATTTGTAAAATATATAAAAAGGATAGATTTTTTTTGTCCCTAGTTACATAAATAAAAATCTACTTACCATAAAAAAAATGACCTGACAGCACTAAAATGGGACAAAAACAGATTAATTTTATACTTAATTAAAAAAATGTTTGTGTGCATTAGTTGAGCAAACTGAAGTCATAGAAACTTATTGTTATTAGTACTAATAGTGAGATAGAAAAAAAATTCTAAGTACTTGCAAAATTAATTTATGAACAAACAAGAAAAGAATCTTATGCATTCATAATAAAGCTATTCATTTGTTTCTGAATAATTGCCATTCCAAAAATGCATATTGTGTACATCTTATTTCAAATGTTTCAATATTATATAATCTCACTGACAAAAGGACAAAAATTATGTATTTAGCCAAAATTTCACAAGTACAAAATTTTTAAAAAGATTACATAAAACCCATTAAACTTTATCATATCACTGAATTCAGAGAAAGTTGTACCGCAATTTCAAATACTTCCCAAATTTTTCACATGACCTTTTTTTCTTTTGTTACACAAACAAAAAGAGATCAACAAAGTGTCAGCATAAATAAAAAGCATCTTTGTTAATATTTCCATTGTCATGATTGTGAATAAAAATTTAATTAACTGTTTAATCCATATATATATATATATATATATATTATATATATATATATATACAGCTGTGGAATTATTAATTCAAGATTAACATCCTTCACCACTTATCCCTCAACTTATAACACATTCAAAAATAAAAAACAATGCTTGTGTAAAAAGTTATAAGGATTTAGAATATACTCAAAGCAACAAATTGGTTTAGATTATATAGGAATCTGAAAAGTATTTACATATAACTGTAAATTACAATAAACCTATTATCAGTGAGTTGTCTATTAATAGCAAACTGATAAACAAGAGAGATGTAGTTGCATCCAAAAGGGCAGAGTTGGTTACATCCATTGCGATCAACTCTACTTGGAGAATGAAACCTGATTTCAAACCAGAAATGTTTAGAACTGGTGATAAAATACACATCAGAAATGTAGTAAAAAAAAAAAAAAAATCACAATGGATAATGAATCAAAAAAAGGTCAGAGAAAGAAAACAAATAAACAAAATAAGCTTACAAGTCAACAACCACAAGTACTTGGGTTAGATAATTACATTATATTTAGTATTAGAAAAAAAAAAACTCAAAGTAAATTTTTTTTTATAAATTTTATATTCATCTTTTTTTTGTTTTTAATATACACACCAAAAGTGATGTGGGCTAAAATAAAACAAACCCAGTTAGCAATAATTACATAGAATATTTAGAATTGACTTAGAATGAAAATTAGGTATTATAAATTAAAAAAATATTTAATGTATAAATTAAGATAATGATAAAGATTTTCTATTTGTCTTAATAAAGACATAGAAACAAGAAAAACAGCAGATAGCAATAACTGTCATATTATAGCGACTGATATGTGGCAATGACTAAATTGTAATTGAGGAAGTATATTTCAGAACAAACATAGATATTCATCTTAGATAATGAATCAAAATTCATTATCATAGAAGTTACCAATTAATTATACAGATTGAAAGATAAACTTTAAAAATACAACATCAATCAAATATAATTGATCAATTTGTTTTCTATGGCTTATCAACCATTTGCAGGTTATTTAAAACCAGAAAATATTTTTAAATTTTTTTTTTTTTGGGGGGTGGGGGGTGGAGATAATAGTTTAGGGATACAAGTCTTACTAATTAACCCATAACTGAGGGAGAAGTGGATTCATACTTTTCCCAAGAGTATTTGTACATAATTGAATATAAAGAACCCAATGGGAATTGGAACTCAGCTCTTCAATTAGCAATTCTGAGTTGTTATCTATTACACCACCCACAGCCAAGCCTACAACACCTGGTATTCCCAAACAGTCACCAATCTAGGAATTGACCAGTCTCAACATTACTTAACTTTGGTGGTCATACAGAAACCAGTGTTTCAACATTATGTTACTGTAAACAAATGTTTTACGATGAAACAAATTTCCTTTAATTCATGCATAAACAAATAAAAACAAAAAAAATAAATATATATATATATATATATATATATATATATATAAATTTAGCCAATTTTTTCCTGTCAAAGAATATTTAGTAAAAATCCAGCAACACTCAAAGACTGGATAAATAATAAAAATTTAAATCATTTTTAAAATACTGATTTCATAAATGTGGTTGAATTGACATTTTCTTCATCTTAATCTGGAAAATAAATTTAAACTATGTTAAAAAAAAATTTTTTTTAATATCAAAAAGACATACTAGCTTTCATACACACAATGCTCACTTCAAGAATTAAAAGGATGTTACAGAGATGAATTAAGAGAAGCACACTACAAGTTTTACTGATGATGCCATAAATCAATGGAACTGTGCAACAGAGGATTTGAAGAGACAAAATAAGAGACTCGGCCTAATTAGATGGAAAAGTGTCAATGAAAGTTCCATTTCTAGAAAGAAAAATCAGAAATTGTGAATGCCAGATAATTAAGATTAGCAATAATCTACCAAGATCAGCATTTCTATTGAATCAATATCAAGAATAGCCAACTCAGTGTGGGGTAATGGTTAACAAACATGTCTGGTTGACCATTACTTGGCTGTGTACAGAGTTCAATCCTTATCTCCCAGCAGGAATCAAGGAGTAATATTATTGCTTCACCTCTAATGCTGATCTTGGCATACAAGCCTGACTGATAACAAATTTGAGTGGGAAGAAAATTAACAAGTGCTGAAAAAACTGATATCTGGCAATGGGTGTTCAGTTTATAGGTCAAATCTTAGATTTAGGATGCAAGACTAAACTTTGTTGGAAATAAATACCCATCCTAAATTTGTCTTTCTTGGTAAATAAGTTTATATTCCAACAGCTGATATTTGAAGTTATTCATTAAAGTTTTTTTTTGCTTGACTTTTACAAATAAAGCATTACTATTATGCATCAATTCATTCAAACCAATTTCCTTTTTATGTTTTTTATCACAATGGCCACTGTACACTCCATTCAATATAATCAAAAACTTAAGTCCAACAGACATAAGAGGAAAGCCACAGAGTACAGCAGTCAAAGTTTTGTGCAACAAAGAAAAAGAAATTGGTTCAACTAAATCAATATATAATACAAGTTAGATTACACAGAAAAGCTAAAATTGGTTTTGTGAATAAGAAAACATGAGTTTGCAGTGAGAAAAAAAAAATTTAAATCTTAGTAATTTGTATTTAAAAACAATTTATTTCTAATGTTTTTTTCACCAAGTAATTAAAAAAAATTACTTTGAAGAAAAACTTGAGCATTTTTGTTATTTCATGCAACATTCCAGGTTTTGAAGTTACAAAAATGTAAAACAGTACCAGATTTCTTTTGCAGATTTTAAGTTTCCTTCCAAAAATAAACATTGAATTATTGTACTCTGTTAATCAAAATCCACATCTTGAAATCATTAAAATAAAAATGCCTGAAGGTCATAAGTCAAAACACCATGTGTTATGTATTTTACTCTTTAATGCAAAATAGTTTTTTAGAAAAATAAAATTGTTCTTAAGGATTTGCTGAGTTAAAAAAAAAAAAAAAAGCAAATAGTTAAATTTGGGACAAAAAAATTTAGATATGTATTAAACATTAAGAATGTTATATAAATTTTCATCTTTAAATAATTTATTGTAAATATTAAGGAAAGTAATTTTCTATGAATAAATTGTTACAGTTAAAAGACTACTTTTGCATATTCTTGAGTCTTAATAATTTGCAGTTTTGTCTTTTTCATGTAGATTTTTAAAGTAAATATTTTACAACCCAACAAAGAATTCCCTGATTTGAGGCATCTTTTCATGCCAAGTGAAAAATGAAATAAAAATAGAAAACAAAAATAGTTTAACATCACTTAAATGAAGAGCAAAAATTATTAATGATGAATAAAATTCAATTTTAAAATTGTGCATGAAATTGGTTCAGAATTTAATGAAAATGTTAAGATATATCCCTTGCTCCCAGTGTTCAGCACACTTCATGTTCAAATGAAATGTAATATGTATATGTGATGATAACAGTATCTTATTCCTGAAGCTAACACCTTTCATCTTGTTGAATCTTGAAAAGACCTTGAAAAAGCAAACATTTGTTAAAAGCTCACTGATTATTTTAACTGCTTTAAGCAATTGCAAAGAATTACACACTTTATTAGATCCAATCAGATGCTGTGTCAGTTCATTAACATACTGCAGGCTAGATAAACAATAAATTGAATAAAATGAAGAAATGAATCAATAATAAACAGGACAGATTATCCAGTTCTAAATGGATGAATCATTAAAGAATGACTCAATTTTGGATCAGAGATATCATTGCAAAATTCTAATCTCCCTCTAACAATATATAAAATCAGATTATTTAAGACTCACAAGTTTCACAAAAGTCAAGAACTTAAACTCTGAAAAGCAAAACATTTAAAGGCTTCTTTTAATTCTTTTTTTTTATTTTTTTTTATACACTAGTGTTTACAAAATTACTATACACACACATTTTTTTATATAAGAGTGCATCATTCTTTTTTTTTAGCAGAATTGTTCAATTTTTGAAAGAGCTGGTGCTATACAGAAAGAAACACAAAAAAAGTAACTAATAAAAAATGGTCATTGGTATACAGGTCTTATGTAACTTAAATGTGCATGAGAAAACAATTTGATGGTAGGGTATCTGACGAAGGAAGTAGGGAGCTAGTAGCGTAAGCCTGTGAAAATATATTAACCTCATCCTCTCTAACAACACAATTCTAGCTAAATGATCAAACAGCACTAATTAACTAATTTCATGTTTTCCTAAGCGCCAACAAGTTTTATAAATCAGTTAAGAAAAAAGCCACTTGCAAGTCAAATTTTCTTTTAAAAAAAGGGCACATTGATAAAAGGAATTTCAATTTAGATTTACAATAATAAAAAAATTTATTTTTGTAGTAACTCTTACTTCATAAATGATTAAATATGCAATTAGGAAAACTCCAGCAGAGAGGAAAAGTAAATTTAAAGACCAGAAAAATGTCCTTCACTAAAATAGCACTTTAGTATATCAAAATGTTTAATACTATCTGCAATGTGTGTGTATGTGCATATGTGTGATAAAATATAGCTTTATGGTATGCTGTATTTATGGGTTAAAGTGCTCAATACCAGGGGTAGAGCATATGCAAATATAAAAATGTGTATTAAAGTCAACACTTTCATGCCTGACAATTTTATTTAGCATGAAACAGTGTCACCTCTGGGTGTTACTTCACTGTCCACTATATATATATATATATATATATATATATATATATATAACAATATCAGTGATACATTTTCACAAAAAAAAAAAATACAGTAATAATAATAAGGTCATAAGCAAAAATAAATTTTACACTGTAACCACCATCATTAAAAAGTTAAACAGGATTATTACTGGGTTCAAATTGTCTTTTTATGAATGGTACTACATCGAAAATAAACCAAACTCTTTAACATTAACATCTTAAAAATGAAAATATAAAATATTTATAAATATAAAAAAATAAATTAAAAATAATAAATGATTGCCTTCATTGAATAATCTATTAATTAGAATGGAATAATAACTGCAGGTTAAATTGAAGTTATTAATTATAGATCATTAAACTTTTCATTTAAATGCTAAAAGATAAAATATATAAATCAATTCCAGTTTCTCCAAGGCCATTATAAAACCATTTCATAATGTATCATAATAAAATTAATTTTAAACAATATTATCACATTAAGAAAAAAATGTATGTTTTTAATTTTGCAAAACATATTTTGGAATTGAAATCTAGCTGCAAGCCAAACAGTCTAAATTGTTAGAATTATTCCTATGCAAACAGAAATAAGGAGTTAATAGGAATTATATAAAAAAAAAAGATTATTAAAAAAAAAAAGAGAAAAAAAAAGAACATCCTTTAAAAAAGAAAAAAAATGAGGGCATTAATTCTATAAAATCATGTCTCTCGGGAAAATTCTCAAGTTCAGCATTCACACAATTATGGACAAAATAAATATCGAAGATATTTATAACTGCATATCTGATAAGAATAATTTATTTTATATAAAAAGTTTTTAGTAGTTACATTTTTTTTTTTAATGTAGACCTGTATTTGAGCAGACAAAACAAATGACACTTAAAAATGTCTATACAAATATGGGCATCCACAGAAAATAACATTTTTGAAATAAATATATGTCAGACTGAAAAAAAAATTATTTATTCTTTAAAAATTACTTTGTTTACATTTCAGACACAAAACTGAGAAGATGCATTTCAAGGAAATCTGAAAGAGAGAGAGAGAGAGTGTGTGTGTGTGTGTGTGTGTGTGCTTTAAAAGGTAAAAATAAAACCTTGCTTTAATGTAATGTTCTTCATAGTTGAGCAGCAAAAGCATGCTTGTTCAGAAAGTGGTTCTTCCTGCAAAAGGGAAAACAGGTTGAAAACCTGCCAGAGGGCACATTTTTGTTAATTTTATCAAGTACGGTGGCTGGTAAACAAAATAAATGCAGTTTAAAATAACTGAAATATAGGTATCCACTAAAAATAACATTTAAAGTAATAAAAATATGCTGCATTCAAAAATAAAATCCATTAATCCTTTACAAAATAAAGTACAAAAAGTCAGAGAAGGTTAGCTGCCTAATAAATTACAATTCCTTCTTTCACCTTCTATACAATATGTCATGGAGCCTTTAAGATACTTCCAAGGCTATTAATAACCAATGGTGCTTGCTAGGTGTGGATGCAGCATATTTAGTGAAGTTTGCAACATCTGCTATAGATGCTCAATGAGATTTAGATCTGGTAGTGGGGGGTGCAATTAAATCAAATTCAACCAAATATTTCTGGAAACAGCTTTGAGTCACTCACACATGATGCAATATTACATTCTCTTGCTGCAATGAAACATCCCCAACAGGAAAGATAGCAAGCACAAAGCTTACAAGATCTATGCCAGTCACACCTCCAAAAGTGGTATTTCATTAGTGGGTTTTTTTTTTTTCAAGCTCTAAGAGACCCCTCCCCTATACCATTGCAAAGCTACCACTAGCTGGTAATGCAGTTGATAAGAAACTCTGATAGAACACAGTGTACACTATAGAGTGAGTTGACTGATAGGTGAGAGAGAGAGAGAGAACCCCCACCATCATCTCTCTTTCTGTCCAAAACAATCATTCTGGTGTCAAATACATGTCCAACAATCTCCTTACCTATTTTATAAGTAGGTTATCCTGCTGAATCTATTTTTAGGAAGAGGAGGAAAGAGGTGAGTAACTCCAAAGAATCAATAAAGTTACAAGAAAGAAAACCCTTTTGGTTTCTGAAAAAAAATATCATGCTAAAAAAATTTGTAAACCTAATATATTTCCATCACTGATTTTCAATGTCAAAATAAAATGTACAATTTTGTAGTTTTTCACATGTTCTAATGTAATTAATATATATATTTTAAAAAACTTTGGTCTATTTTCCAGTTTTTAACTTATTTGTTGGCATTGACAGCAAGTATAAACATCTCTAAATGGCTACCTGTTAAATGGTATTTATTAAGTGTAACAAATGCATATTAAAATATAAATTGTCAATACTTTGATTTACCATACTTTGATTAGAAGTGTATTTGTTTTCTTTTGTAAAGGAATTATGGAAAAATATTTGAGAAAATCTAATATTTTGTACATGAAATAGGAGAACATTAAAAAAAAATTGTGAATTTCTCAATAATTCAATTTTTAAAGGGGCTTTTAAAATACATACACAAAGTATTCAATGGCAAGATTATTGGATAGGTTAAGACTATTCAGAAGCAGCTTCACTTTAGAGAGAAATACCTGCTAAATGAAACCTGAAAACATGACCAAAAACTGTATATATTTGATTCTTTGCAGTTGTAGCAAAGAATATAAAGGGGGAAACAAGCTGTGCCCTAAAATTAAGGCTGAATGAACATTGAAAAATCATATTGATGGGAGAGAATGAAACCAAGCATGGCTGATTATGTGGGTGAAGAAAATGAGTCATCACCCTCTGTAAAATTAATTAAAATTACTGGACAAGGGTGAACATTGAGAGTTTGGTATCTGAAAGAATCATTGTGAACACTAGGCTATAAGAACCTCCCTAGTAGGTCTAGCATAGAAATAAATATATGAGAGCCGCTAATAAAGAAAAACAAATGACAGCAGATCTTCAACAGTAGCTGTAATAAGAGAAGCTTTAGTGAGAGCAGTCAAGCATGACAAGCTGTAGCAGGAAGATTAGGTTTAAGACTCCAAGGTCTCCACGCAGAATTATCCTACAGGACAATAACCTAGTAAATTAAAACATTGTTTGTGAATTTGGTGACATAGTAATTCAGAATTCAATCCCTAGACTCAGTGGAAATAGTGTAAGCAATAAATAACATTCTTAGACATGGTCAATGAACAGAGATTAAATAAAGGGTTCAATTTAAAATTCCTTGTAAGTTACTTGGATTAACACACATTTGATGAAGACCAAAGTGCATATTTTTTTTTAATCATTCCACCCAAAGCAAGGCAGAACTGCTACTGGTGCACAGGGGGTTACAGAAGAGATGAATGATGATAAAGAGGAACAGGTTACAGGAGAGTTAGAGAATGAACCCTAAAAGAATGGGAATACAGGTGCATGAGAGTGGAGTGAAAAAGAAAGAACATGATCCAAGGATGGTCAGGGAAAGGTTGAGAGTCAAGACAAGAGATGGCAATTGACTTTGCATTTAAATTCTTGAAGATTGTAGCTTTCAGGGAAGCAAGTATATGGAAGATAATTCCACAGGCAGAAAGTGTGAGCAAAGAAGCTGATAGAGTAGAAGTTGTGGTTACATTTGATTGGTTTCACTGTAAAAGGGTGGGACCTAGCTGTCAGTCTAGTAGCTCAAGTAAATTCATGCAGAGGGGACACCAGGGAGCTAAGCCCAACAGAGCAGAAACCATGAAAGTATTTGTAGAAGAGACAGAGGGAAGCCAGATTACGTCAGTGAGAAAGTGACTGAAGTTGAACTACCAGGTCGGGATCAATTACATTACAGATTCTTTGTTGGATTTTGTCAAGAAGCCCAAGATGAATTGCAGAGGTACCCGACCAGATATGACAGCAACATTCAATGCACAAGGGAGATGGTAGATTTATGTGTAAGATGGATTTAGATGAAAAAAAACTTCCTAGCCCTACAAAGAGAACCAACCTTCCTTGCAGCAGATTTAGCTATGGATTCAATGTAGTCATTCCACTTGAAGTCAGCTGATAGATTTAGGCCTAGGAGGCACAGTGTTTTGTTTTCAGTGCGACGAGTCTGATCCATTCTGATGAGGGGGTAGAAGCAATTATCTATGGTGATTAAATGATAGCAGCTTCATTTTGGAAGCATTAAAATTATGAGCCATTTCTTTCCCCAGTTCACCACAAACTGGAGGTCCTTTTGAAGATCAGCAGCAAAGTTTGCTTTGTCAGCCTCGGCTGACAAAGCAAAATCTTATCGAAGCAGAAGTGAATTGTTGTGTTGTCAGCATAAATGCCTACGTGGGATCTGATTACATCAGAGAGATTGTTGATGAAGATCAGAAAAAGTGTAAGACCTAGAATAAAGCCTTGAGGGACACCTGCCTTCATATGATAGCATCTGGAAGCAGGCCTATTCAATACTACCTTCATTACGCTATTTGAAAGGAAAGACTGGATTGGGTCAAACAATCATCCAGTTATATCATAGCCATGTAGCTTGCGTAGAAGGCCAGCATGCAAGACCGTCAAATGCTTTAGAGATATCTAGCGCAATAGCTCGAGCTTGACCATTCTTATTGAGAGCCTGGTATATTTACTCTGTGATGGTTTTACATCTTCTGTCTTTTATTAAGAGTTTATGAAACTCTTTTGTAACAAAATGTCTTGTACTTCTATTGGAAGAAATTATTTAACTTTGAATCCAGGACATATTCTTGTCTAGAAGGAGAAGGATATTAACTTCTCAGTGATCAAATAGTTTTTCAAAGTAACAGGTGTTACTTTAGCATAAATTAGATTTCAAGAGAGAAAAAAAAAAAAAAAAACCAAAAAACGAAGTTCATGGAAATACAGAGTCTACTCAAATTATAAAAATATGAATTAACAGATTATGCATAATAAATTTATATAAAAATTGAATTGAAAAAAAAATTTTTTTTAAATCTATTTCAAGAAAGGATACCAATAATCAAATTTATGATTATTCCTACTCATAAAGTCAAAACTGACCACTTTGCAATAAATTGTTTAGAATAGTATCCAAGTGCATGTTTCAAAGAATTTAGTATAGAAGATTGCATAAACATTTTGAAATGATTGTTTTCCTACATACACATCAGCTCAAATTGCAGTGGAAGAAATCTCTTGATGGCTTTAATTTTATCTATACTGCAATTGTTTAACTACTTTACTGTTACAATTATAGGCAACAAGCTAAAAATAAAAGGATGAGTAAAGACTATACTCTAATTGTTAATAAATTAAATTTTGCAAAATGATTGTTTAAACAAAAAAAATATAAACCATGTCAAACCAAAAATTGCTAAATTTTGTTGATTATTTTAATTACTTAAGTAAAATGACATTGGAATGTGCTGATATTTTTTACATATTTAAATTTGTCTAAACAAGGAAAGCAAACTAAATTTTACTAAAGTTCAACTTTCTAAAATTAAATATATTTAAAATTACTTTATGTAATTATGTATAGACCAAAACATTATTTTAACTAGTAAGAGAATAAAGTCAAATGGTATGATTCAACTACTAAAATAGAAAAAGAATTAATTTCATTGAACATATTTATTGTGCTAAATACTACCAGCTTTCTAACAAGTTTATATTTTCATTTTTCCCAGCAAAACTAGAAATTGAAGATTTTTTTCATTAAGAATCCAGCTGATTAGTATTATCATCATCATCATGCTAGAATAGTATTCACTTTCTAGAATCTAATTCTGAATACTTTTGTTGATTGCTGCCTTCACCTAGTCTAAAAGCTGAGCAACATTTGTTAATATCAATCATTTGCTTTGTTCACAGAAAACCTCTTTACAATCTGATCATAAATACATTATCACAGTGATTGAAAAACCAACCTTTCATTTCGTTAGTAGTGATACATTTCACTTGCCACATGATCAATTGCATTTCATATTGCAGTTAAATATCCACTTTTTATTACTTGTCCTCAATTTGTTTGGAAACAAAACCAAATATTTCCATTACATTTAAGTGACTATATATATATATATATATATATATTCCAGTGATTTCATTGGTCCGTATGATTGAAATTTCTTATCACCCGGTTCACACTCCACCCACGTCTATTGAACAGGTGTAGAGGCTCATCCTTTGTTCACTGTTTAGGATGTGGTTTCCGGTTTTCTCTTTTCCAATCTTCTTACTCTTACGTAGCCCCCTGCGCATTAGTGGCGTTACCGCCTTGCTTGGGGTGATATGATTAAAAAAAAAAAATATTAATTTAACCATCCAGTCAGCTTTTTCTTTTTTTCTTTTTCAATATTTATTCCTGTGTAGAATCCACTTAAAAGATACAAATGATTTGTATTCGATTTAAATATTTTGACTACTAGCAAAGATACTAGGCTAGTCTCAAAAAAGAAATAATTCACAACACAATGAAGAATAAGGTCTTTACAAATTTCTTCTTACACAACAAAAGAAAATTCTTTATGCTACTTAAACACGAAAAAGTCAGTTTTTTTTTTGGGGGGGGGGGGGGATTTTTTAAAATCATTCTACCCCAAGCAAAAGCAGCAAAGCCACTTGGACACAGGGGAGGTGGAGGTAATTGAGTGTCAAAGAATATAAGAAAAAGAAAAAGTATTAAAGAACAAGAAAAAAACAAATTATGAAGACAGAAGATAATGATTGACATTGCATCTAAATTTTTGAAGATAAGACTTGATTGGAAAGCAAATGTCAGAAAAGAAAATTAGCTTAGATCTTAGGGTTACATCTGGTCATTTCAACCATGAAATGAAGAGAATTTGGTGCTAATCTAGTCAGTCAGTCAGTCAGTCAGTTAAGTGCCATACGTGATACACGCTTGGGCGATCATGTCTCGAAAGAGACATGACTGACTGGGCAGAAGATTATCCCGCAGTAGGTTGCCATTGCTTTCTCCGGTAGACTGGTTGCTGACCAAAGCTACAGAACCCAAACTGTCCTATTATTTAACCCATAACTGGAGGGAAGAGATGGATTAATACCTTTCCCAAGGGTATTTGCGCGCAAGTGAATGCAAGGAATTCGAACTCAGCTTCCCAATACTGTGTTTAAATTCATAGAGTCCAGATACCATAGAGGAAAGTTTATCAGAAAAATTACCATGCAAGTATTTAGAGAAAAAGACACAGTGAAACTACATTACGGCATTCGGAAAGTGACTAAAGCCCATAGTACCCCTTTGTAATCATTGCACACAACTTCAGCATGTCTTTCATTGGATGCCAGTATAAAAACATTAAGGATTAATCAGGTTGAGACAAGCTCTCTTGAAAAATTATGGCAATCATGACAAATCTGTGCCTTACTGAGAATCGAAATGGTTTCAATTCAAAGAGACAGGTCTGTTGGATTCTTATAGCATATTCCTGGAACGACATATGGCCCAGTGGATAAAAGCATTTGTGGAAGTAATCCAGTGACTTGACCGAAAAACTTGAGAGTTCAATGAGAACAACAGTTCAAACCATGTAAATAAGTATTTGGATGCAATACAAATTGAAAGGTAACAAACTAATTCTGTCACCAATTACTTTTGTGAACTTTATCAGTTAATTTGACATCTGCTCTACTATTTGGGATAAAAAGATGTCTTAGTCGTTTTTAGTTTACTCAATATCTCTTATATTGCCTCGATATAAAAGGCTGTACCTCTGAAGTCAACCTCACACAGTTACTATCACAACTGGTTGTCTTTTGAGTCTTCATACCAAAAAAGTAAGTCAATTGGTCTGTTTAAATTTGATCATTGCATGAACAAACACACACACGCATGCACACACCTCTAATATTAGAATAGATGCTGGTTATCTTTTGTATTGTTTAACTTTGTGTATTCTCCAATGAAGTCTTTATTTGATTAATCTCAATCGGTTGATTCAAACCTGGACCATCTTTCATCAAGAAATTCCAAGCAAACTTTTGACTTATTTAACAATTCATATTGCTTTCTTTTTAAACTGCACAAATTTCTTTTGTGCTTTAAATTGCATTTCTAACTTTCTTGAAATATGGAAAAAATGCATAAAATCGTGAATTTTATTTTCTTCCATCTTCATTTTAGAATCAGTAAGCAAAAATATATCAATTTTGATTAAATATTTTCAAATATATACTGTCAAAAATACAATTAACTGAATTGTTGCTTCATTCCCACTCTAGACTTTGAAAGCTGATCACCTCAAACAAGGTTTGTAAATAAAAAAAAAAAAAAAAAAAAAAAAAAAAAACATGAAGTGTACAGAAAGACAAACAAAATAAACAAAAAACAAAATGCTATAGATATATAGTGATATATACACACTTTTCCCTCGAGGCCCATCTCCATAAAAAAAAAAAAAAATTTATACACCTTTAATAGAGAGTAGAGAGAAAAACCTAAAGTATACTGGATCAGCCATTCATCTGAAACTGGATTCATTATTTTAAAAAAACTGCAATTCAATATATAAATTGAGAAGAAAAGAAAAAAAAATGCAAAATAAGGTTTAAAAAGGTGGACAATCACTTCATATCCCCATTTTCAAAGTTTTTATCATATAAATTGACAATGCAAATTGTCCACAATTTACAAATGTCAAATAAGAGGAATCAACAACCAAAAGGCTGTCAGTAATTTGCCCAACCCACTCAATATCTAACAGAGCAGCATTCCTTAAATTCATAAATTTAAAGTAACAAGTTACGATTTATGTTTTCTAACAAGAGAATATCCAAACCAAATCTTTCAGATTTATAGTAAATAGATAAGCAGGTAAAAACAGATTTAATTCTCAGTGTTGATAAATAACAAGTCAAATATGTGAAAGTATTACTAAAGAATTAGTCTTAAATCAACTTTATTGTTGTACAAATGAAACTCTTACTGTGAGCTGAAGATAAAATTACTTAGAGCAATAAATAACAGGTCATCCATACACTCAAAAGACTTGACACATTAAAAAAAATATGGAAAAAAAATACTGTTTAAGAAATTATTTACAGATTTTACAAAATAATTGCAACTCATTCTGACACTTTAGCAAGCCTTGGAATGACAAGAAGTCAGTCAGTTAAGTGCCATATGTGAAACACGCTTGGGCGATCATGTCTTGAAAGAGACATGACTGACTGGGCAGAAGATTATCCCGCAGTAGGTTGCCATTACTTTCTGCGGTAGACTGGTTGCCGGCCAAGGCTATAGAACCCAATCTGTCCTGTTATTTAACCCATAACTGGAGGGAAGAGACGGATTACCTTTCCCAAGGGTATTTGTGCGTAAGTGAATGCAATGAATTCAACTGGAATTCGAACTCGGCTCCCCGATTTCTCGTTCCGAGCCGATATCCACTGGACCACAAATGTTAATTTCTCATGTCCAAGGTAAAATTAATAATACAGACCTGTATTAGTTTAATATTCAAAAGCATTTCCATCAGATCAAAGAGGAAAAGATTAAATTATGAATACAGCTTCTCTTGAGGTTCTGTCATCTGAAAAGCCATGAAATAACAGCAAAGGCTGAACTTAAAATTCTAAAATTTGAATTAAAATGCACAAGACATTTGTTCTTTGCTTTTAGAAAAGAAATTATTATTATATATGATATATAGATATTTCAAAAGCTAATACCATTTAAAATACTGTAAACACATATTCAATGCTTGTTGAAACTATTTGATTTATTCAATAATAACTAAAATTTTAAAAAATATGAGCACAAAGAAAGAACTATCAAAAAGAAAAAAAAGCAAATCAAAAATTATGTTAAGAGAAAAACTACAAAAGTTAAAATTTCCTAAGAGAAATGAATGTTGAAGCTTTTTACAATTTTTTATTAGATTTCTGATGAAAGTATCAAGAGAAATAAATAAAATATATCAAAACAAGAATGGCTACAGTGAAAAATGGTTGTAGCGACTGAAATAGTTTCTTGTTATTGATAATCACATTCACAACAATCTGAAGATCGAGACATGTGAATAGAGAAACAAACAACTTAGCATAGAAGATGAGAAAACAGTCCTAATTAGCTAATCTCAAAATCTGAGAACAGAAAGAATCTGCTGAAACACTGATATTCACAAACTATCAACTTTCAAAATCATTTCAACTTTTTTTTTACTATTTCACAAAAAAGGCAATTCAGAGAGAAGGGATTTCTGATTAAGTCTTTTTTTTTAAATAACACAAAATGAATTTTAAAAATCTTACACAATGGATTATTTACTTTGAATAAATTCAGTAAAAAAGTAAATACTGCACATTATAGAGCAAAAAAAAATGGCAAAGAAGTCATTTGATATTTTTTCTTGTCTTTGTTTTATAACATTTATAAACTAAACCAGCTACAATACAGGTTTAGTGAAAAGATCCATATTCATTTAAGAAACCTAATATTTTATTGTCCCTGTCGTATGTCTGTGTATGACAGATTTGGGCTGTTAGTGCCAAAGAAAATAAGTTCTCACTCTTTACTCTTCATTATTCATTGTGACATGCCAGTAACATGACAAAGATATCTACCAATGAAACATAGCAAAAGAAGTAGGTTCATTCATTTTAAATTTAAGCAGTAGATAAAAAGTAAACAAAATTGAACTGTTTGTTAATTTCATTTTATCAATCAGTAATAACTACATTTTCTATTTTAGCTAAAATATCTCCTGGCTATGAAAAGAAAGAGTCAATTTATGGTGGCTGGTAATAAAGTGATCTATTTCTGTCAACTACTTCATAAGGTTATGGGTCTGCTCTGTTTGCAACAGAAATTCATAGTAAATTTTTAAATCGCTCCGACCCCTAAGACACCCTTTCTAACAATTCTATGGTCACATAGTTGAAGTGTCCTAGTATCTCATAAAACCAGATTTTATGAAGAAATTTTCCAATAGAATATTTCCCTGAATTTACAATTTAAGAAACTGGTATTTTATCCACTTTTGAGATAAGGGGCTGGGATTTTATCAATTGTGTGCTAATCTGGTCGTTTCTTTTTATCTCTCATTCCAAATATCTAAACCTGAAAAACATAAAAACCTTGAACAAGGTTCTCTTTTCCTAATTCACGGAAATTTCGTTCAAACAATTTACATAAGCAACTGTTCTTTTTCATATTTTAGCAAAAATTATACCTTCGTCACACACAAAAAAAACATACTGTCATTATAAAATTATTAACTAAGTATCAATTTCTTTTTACAAATTAAGTTTAATGAAAAAAGAGCTTTTTTTAACCAAAAAGATTGTTAATGCAAAAATATATTAAAGCACTTATTTTCATAATCAGATGGATATTTGTTTTAATTAGAGATTTTCTTTCAAGTACAATCAACAGGGTTAAATAAATAAAAAAAAATCAAAGTAAATATCTAATTGGATGCAAAGTGGAAATAGTAGAGAGCTTAAGAGTGCAATTAGTGACCAATGAATTAGAAATATGGAAAAAATAAAAATGAATTATTAGTTATTGATAGAATGAACAGTTCATTAGCGAAAGGTAAAAAGAAAAAAAGGATTTTGTTATTGGAAGCAAATGAGAGAAACAGTATGGATAAGTTATCCAGTAAAACCAATTAATAAGCTTCTGTATATAAACTGAATGACCTTATGAGTAGATGTTTATGTACTTGAACTTGTAAAACAGAAATAACAAGAAACATCCCAGAATTCTATTCTCACAGCAGGAGAAACTGGTGGCCAACAGAATTAAAGATTTAGGTGCAGCAGATTCTCAACCTTTTTCCAAGTATATCCAGCTTATAAAGATTCAGCTTTTAGTTTGCAAATAATTTCAGTGAATATGAATAAAAATGAACATAATTCACCTAATAAAAAAAGGGGTGAGTGAGGAGGCAAGACTGAGAACATCTTTTAAAATTTTTCATTATTTAAGGTATTTTTTCTTTTTTTTATCTCAAGCAGATATTTGAGTGCAAATGAAGTGAAGAGTTCGCTATAAAGAAGTTCAAGGAGTAGAAAAAGGAAACAAAAAATAGACAGCAAGTCCTAGTAAGCGTCAACTAAAAATCCTAAAAAATGGTCTATCTACAAAAAAATAGATGAAAAACGTTAAATGAGCAGCCAGTGAGACTTTATAGATAAGAAAACTGTTCCGACTTCTTGTGAATGTTAATAAAATTTCATTTTATTGAGACTTCGCAAATTTGTGAATACAGAACTGTTGTTAGTGAGCTTGGAAGTTACTTAAAGTTTGGACAAGCTTTCCCTTTTCAAGCAACAAGGAAACTTAAATATTTTAAGAGATGACAAGTCAATTTTGCAAGGCAACAGTAACTTCAGCAACAGACCTTTTTTTTTTTTTTTTTTTTTTTTAAATACCACAATAATAGGCTTATCAAAATTAAATTTCAGTGAATTAAAGACTGAGTTTGTTTTGGGTTTTTTTATTTTTTTTACATAGAGAATTCATGAGCAAATTATTTACATTTTTGTCACTGTTAAAAAAAAACAATAAATGGAAATAATTAACTCTTAAATGAGAATTTAGGCAACAAGAAGATTTTATTCATTTAAATTTTCTGCATTTTAAATTTTATAGTGCTAAAAAATTACCAATTTTAAATTCTCTGCGTTAACTTGAGAAATCTGAAAATGAAGTTTTAAATGCAGAGTTACTTTTTTTTAAAAAAATAACCATCATTTATGATCTGAACGGAAGCTTAAAAAAATTAATCTCAGCTTCACTATTAAAAAAAAAATTATTTTGAATTTTATTTTATTCCTATTGAAGAAATTGTGATTTTTATTTAATTTAAACAATTTTTAATGTAATTTTTTAAAAAAATACGCAATTAAATTTCTAAAGTAAAAGTTCTACTGCTTATTTTCAAATAAAAACTAAATGTCAAAAATTCTTTAATGAAATTATGAAAGAAAGTTTTAAAAAGGATTTGATACTCTGGAGCAAGTTAAAAACGAGCCTTTTAAGAGACATTTTTTATGTTTATTTAAGGTATCACCAACAGTTAAAACTATATTTCCTATTTAGAACGATTCATGGAGTTATTTTATATCTTCAAATTATCAAATAGCAATGATTTTTTTTTAACCATCAAAAATCAGCTAGTTATGAAAAACATTGAAAATTTTATAGAAATAAAAAAAAAAGAAAAGAAATGCTGTGCATGATCAAGCTAAAAAAATGATCGATTTAAAAGTAAAATCAATCAATAAAAAAATGACTACTACAGAAGCAAGTAACTGATAAAGAGCAAAAAAAAAATTTAAGATGTTTCATTGCATAAGAAAAGTGACTAAGTTTGAAATAAAAACAATGCTGATCTAAAAATCAAAAAGAAAAATAGTCTTTTTTTATAAAGGAGATTTCGGTTAATTTGATTTTGAATAAAAACTTATTTTTGTAAATTTTTATGTACATCAGTATTTTTTTTATGTGCATCAATTTTTAAAATCTCCAACTCCGCCTTTATTTTAATTTTAAAACTCGTTATGGAATGGAAATAAAATTAGTTTTTTTTTTGTTTTTTTTTTTACTTTTCTGGTATTTGTCAACTTGGTAAGAAGCAAAAAAAAACATTTTAAACTTTGAAACCATTGGGTTTTAGTAAGTTTTTGTTCAAGTAAAAATAAAAAAATGCTGTATAAAAATACTAGCATTTAAATAAAAAAAATAAAGATCATATTCGTCAATAATGTTGTGCAACATCAGTTGAGGGCAGTTAGTGCAATTATTAACCATCTGTTGATTAAAAAATGCTTTCTTTTTTGTCAAAGTTTCAAAAAACTAATAATCACACACACATCATATTTACAAAATGAGAAGTAAAACAAAAAACGTGAAACGTTTGCAAATCGCGTGATAAAGAGACATTTTTCTTTTTCTTAAAGAAGAAAATAAAAACGAAACTAATTTCTTTTCGTCGGGACAAAGATTCTTCTTAAAAGACTGACGACGTAAACAGTCTGCGAATTTGTTATTTTTATCTCCTTGGGATTCAAATGGTTTATCTTTATTTTGTATATTTTTAAAAGTAAAAAGCTTAAAGAAAAGTCTACTTATGAAGTACAAAAGTAATTTTTAAGAGTCATTTAAACAAAACTAGACATGGACAACTTTTTTTTAATCTGGACAGAAAAATAAATGTACCAACCAGAGTATTTTTATATTTTCCTTACGTTGTTAAAAGAAAAAACGATGTCTTTCATTAACGAACGAAAATAAAGTAAAAAACCAGGCCAAGTCTTGTCACAGTTTTTAGTTTACGCCTGATGTATGCTTGTGTTGGCTTCACTTCTTTTTTTTTTTTTTTTGTAATTTATCCTGGACATTAAAATAAAACTGCTAAACACAATATTAGTCACATTCATTCATATCACTAAAAAAAAGTTAAAGTAAAAACTAGTCTATTAAATTAACTTTTTAAATGCTTGTTAAAGTAAATAAACCCCACAAGAAAAAGTTGTATTTATAAACATACATTGAAAGATAAATTAATCTTTCTTTTTCTTCTGAAGAGAAAAGAAAAAAACTTTTCCTTACCACCACAAAAAAGTACTTCAGTCATTGTCAATGTATTATAAAAAAATAGTTTTACTTTTACGACTCGTCTGAAGTATTTAATTTCTTCTTTCCTTCAGAAGTAAACAAAAGTTAAGAGGAAAAAAATACACGTGTGACTTTTGGGAGTTTTTTTTTTTTTTAATAAGAAATGTTTTTTTAAAAAGTAGATTGTTTTTCTTTTTGTTTGACGTACTTGAAAAAAAGTGATCATTATTTTAGAAAAATGAAAATTAAACAGATGTTTTTAATTTTTAAATCATTGTTTTTAGCGTTTTTAAGGCGACATTTGTTTTAATTTTCGAAACTGATTTTACAAAAATAAGATTTTTTGGGTGTCAAAAAACTAAAATAAAATTATAGGTAAAGGAAGATTGCTAAGAATCAATTTCACTTTTTAAAAAAAAAAACACACCTTTCTTTCCAATAAAAAAAAAAAAAAAAAAAAAGGTGTGTCGAAATGTAAAACAAAAAACGCGTGTTTATTATATGAAAAAAAATCATATTTAGAAAAAGTAAAATTTAATTAAACTTTTCTGATAGAGAAAAAAAAGTATTTTCAATAAACTGCTGATCCCGTGTGACAAGGAGCAGAAACATTTCGTGGTGACACACACACACACAGGCAATGTAGGTTATGCACACAAACACATCAGGGACATATTTGAACACAGCAACAAAAAGTTGGTTATTGAAATAAAGAATAAAAATCAAATTTGAAAATAAACGCATAATGATATAGGTAGAGATCAATAAACTGAATAAGAATAAGTTGATAATTTTATTTATTTATTTTTGTTGGGTGGGAGGGTAAAAAACTAAAAAAGAGAATCAATAAAAATAAAAAATATGTACTACTAACCTTAGGTTATTTCGGCCACCCGCGGCCTTTCTTCCAGTTCCTTTTTAAATTTTTTTTCTTTCAATTTCTTTTACTTTTATTCCGTGTCTTGGTAAACGCAAAAAAGAACGTAAAGAAATGAAAAAAAATAAAAGAGAAGAAAGGTGCGTGGTGTGTTGGCTTATTTGGGGTGTTATTGCTTATGTAAATTCGTGCTTCTGAGTTAAAAGTGTCTGTTGTTAAGGGTGGCTGGTGGCTGGCAGCCGTGAGTAAGCTCCCTGGTGGTGTGTGTGTGAGCGCGTGTAAGGTAGAAAGTGAGAGCCGCAGCGCTAAGCTAAAGCAGGTTTCTGTGTAGGCTTTAAACTCAAACTAATGCTACTATATAGCAGTGGCAGGGTCTGACTGGCTGACTGACTGACTTGATTCAATAGAAGCAGCAGCCATGGACTTCCCTTCATTGCCACTGATGTCCTTTCTGGGGAACCCGGATAACGGAATCACCCAAGTTTCATGACGTCACGCTTAGGTTCCCAAACTGACCAAAAAAGACCCTTGAATTTTGACCAGGGTACATTTAAATATTAAAGCGTGTGTTAAGTATATTTCTCATGATGCCAAAACATACAAAAATGATAGAATATACCAGCTTAGCAGTACAAAATTTAATTTCGTGAAATTTCAAAAAATAAAACAAGTTGTTCGCAGGGGGTAAGGGATGTAAAAAAAAAAGAACTACAAAGGTTTTCAAAAAATATTTAAGTCCTGAAAATTTCATTAAAATTCAAGTTATTTGATTTTTGCAAGAATTTCCAAATCAATGATTTTTACCACAAAAAGATGCTAAAATTACTAATTTTTGGTCCTCGCCTCTACTAACAGAATGAAAGCAACACTTTTAACCAAATTTCAAAAAGTTCTAAAAAAAAAAATATTAAATAAAAAGTAAGTAAATAAAAAAAAAAGAAAAATCTACTAAACTTCAGATCCTTTGGTCTTTCTCTAGAGGTTAATTTTTTATCATGACATGCTCATTTTTTAGAGAATCTGGAGATATGTTTACAAGTTTTTGGTCATAATTAAATTAGAGCAGTAAACAGTTGTATTGAAAGTGTTCAATACAATTATATGGTAGAACTTGAATATTTTTCATTTGGAAATGAGTTATTTCCGCAACCTAGGTTTCAACCTTTTGGTATCTTCAGACATATAATATATTATTACTAAAGAATTAATGGATTTATTTTTAATCTGGCATCTTTATTACTTCCAACATTATTATACTGGATAGAAAGAATAAGAAAATGGGGCATCTATTTTAAATGAGTATCCACTAAAAATAATATTTAATGTTAGTTATTTATATCCAAATGAATAAGAAAGAAAATAATTGCAATCTTCAAAAACATTCATTTAAAACAGTTCTCAGTATAAAAATAGAGCAATGAATATTTATTATTTTTTTAGAAAATGTACAAACTACTACCTACTACAAAATTGTACATTTTGTTTTGACATTGAAAGAACAATGTCTCATCAGGTAATTTTCACATGTTCTAAAGAAATATTGAACAGGTTAAGAGGCTCATCCCTTGTTCCCTGTTTAGGATGTGGTTTCCAGCTTTCTCTTTTCCAATCTTTTCACTATTACGTAGCCCCCTGCACATTAGTGGCGTTACCACCTTGCTCGGGGTGATAGGATTAAAAAAAAAAAAAAATATATATATATATATATATATATGATGAAAATAAAGTGGATGCCTTTATAAATCCATTGTAACCTCAGACCAAAATTTTTCACAAAAAATATGTATATATAACATTTTAAAAAAATAACATTTCAAGGTAAAAGTTTAAATGGTATTGTTTGGTACCAAATACAAGTGCAGCTTGAAATACTCATGCCGATAATCTGTCAGAGTGTTTACAGGGATGGAGGCTTTCAGTCAAGGTTACTGTGAGTAAAAATTTGCTTACATCATTTTCACAGGGCTAGGGATGATTTTCAGGAGGTAGCCATCTGCGTAATGACAAGCCTACATGTCAGTGGGAATTTCTCAACTTATAACAGTAAACTAGAATGAGATAATTATACTGCAGAGAAAATTATTTTGAGTGTTTTTATGGCTTATCAAGCTTTTTTTTGGTTATTTAAAGCCAAAATATTTTAAGAATTTCTTTTTTTCTTGCAAATGAATATTAGCAATATTTTTAGAATGAGATAATTATACTGCAGAGAAAATTAATTTGATTGTTTTTATGGCTTATCAAGCTTTTTGGGTTATTTAAAGCCAAAATATTTTAAGAATTTATTTTTTTCTTACAAATGAATATTTCATTAACAATATTTTTAGAATAATGATTTTTCCATATACAAGTCCCACTATTTAACCCATACTTAAGGGGAGAAGATGGATTTATATCTTCCCCAAAGGTATTTTGTACAGAAAATTAAGCTTACTGTATTAAATAAGCACTGTGCCAAGAGGAGGGAGATTCAAAATAATTAAATCATGCTGCTACTCATAGTAGATACTCTACTTTTTGCAGGCACAAAGGTCCATGTTTGCCAAAATTTTCTTAGAAAAATATACAAACTTCTAATTTAGGGTACTTAAATTTGGACATGTGATTCTAAAATAATTTTTTTTCTTTTGTTATTTAGATTTTACAGAATGACGATGTAAAGTTCCCAGGTAATAGTGTGGTGATACCGAGCAAAAGCAAGAGACCGGATGTTTGCTCATTAATGACCAGAAAGCAAATAAACCAAAAATCATCATTGCACATCCGAGTTCACGCAGATGTTCTGGTTGAAAAATAAAAATTAATCAAAAATCAAATTTCCATTTCATGAGCCTACAAGAATTTTATTTACCAGCCAATGGAAAGTCCAGAATCAAATACAACTGTGAAATTCAAAACGAGCTGTTTTGATCCAAAAAGCAGTTATAAAAAGCCGAGACAAAAAGCATCCAACAGACAGACAGACTGACACAGAGACCAAGGAGAAGAATGTAATTAATATCCCCTTGACTTAAGTCGAGCGGCTACTACATTCGCCTCCCTTCACCTCACATCACTTCTTCATTGTCTCAAAAGTACTTACTGACCTCATGAGCAACTACTTCAAAGATATTCCTCACATACCTCCACTCCCCACATTCCTAAGCCTTTTATCTCTTTCAGCTCATTATTTGCCATGAACATTCTGTTATGTTGCATGTAAGAATTATTGTGAAATAAATACAAATTACCAGGAAGAGAAGTATTTACAAAAGAGGTCATTAGTAAAATACTGAACAAGGGTTTAGTAGAGCTTATTGTCGTGAGACGTAAGAGTTTAACCAATATAACACTTCCGGTCCAATACCGGAAATACCCAACTGACTTGTCCACTCAGCTGACTTCTGAGGTCTTCCCCGAGATATCATCACTACTACTTTATGTAGTGCTTAGAACAGTCTATTACTGAAGACAAAGGTGGAGAGCACCCCAACACATTCTAACCTCTGTTGGACCTATATTCAAGTATTGCTTTAATTGTAAAACATTAATTGATATGTGTATATATAAATGTTATTTTCTACTCAAATTGCCTTTTTTGATTTTATAATCATTTTATGACTTATAGTGGGCTATCTACCACAAGGCCAAATTCCATTAACCTGCAATGGTATACAATTACCCTTCACTAGGACGGAATCCTACTACAACTAGAAAAGAAATAGATACGATATCCACTATAGTAGAATCATACATTTTTAATAGATATATAGGCAAATATATCCTTATAAAAAAAATGTTGCAGAAAAAAAAATAGGGATAATAAAAAATTAGCCAACAAATGACATTCATTAATCTATGGAGATTAATCCTATCTTGTCTGCCAAGATGCTCAGTAAGTAGTTTTCTATTAAGGACTACACAAAAATGGACATAAACCATTGAAAAAACTGTCTAACATGCAGAGCAAAGTGACAAGAAGCTCCATCTTGTTGAAACACTGTATTATCTTTCAAGTTTACAGATTATTTCTATCACAAATACAAATAAAATCGTAAATTTTTTAAAGTGCATACGGACTTTATGGACACCCTGTATATGCAGACATTGAGATCAACATCCAGCAATGACAGTCTGTTTCATGCTTAAACACAATTGTCAAGATAGCCTGATGATTGTGTTTAAGCATAAAAAACTGTCACAACTGGGTGCTGACCTCAATGTCCACCCATAAAAATAGAACAGCTTAAAACCGTCTGTGTGTGAATATATATATATGGGTATATACTCAAGTAAATGCACATACATAAAAGATTATTCAGGTGTTAATAAAACAGTGCTCAATGCAGTATAAACAGATCCCATAATTATATATTAATGAACATATACATATTATTCTACATCAGTGACAACTCGGAGTTTCATGTACTATGCAATCATCAGGTGCATATTACTAACTGACCATTTAAGACATTTGAATTTAAGTTCACTCAATTTTCAAGGAAGTTAAATCTTACAATGTTAGGGTACTATTTTAATTTACCAAGAATATAATAGACAAATTAAATGAAGATAAAAAAGTTAATTAAATTTGAAAAAGAAAAATTTTAATTAAAAATTCTGAGTTGAATCCAAAGGAGGGTAATTCATAATAATTTATAAATAATTGCAAGGAAAAGAAAAAAAGAAAGGAACGGAGTAAGAATTAAAGAATCATGCAGAGGAATCTGTGTTAATCTGAGTTTATTTAAGAAAGTATTTTTTCTATGGCAGCATGTGGTCATCAATTCGCTTTTTTGGTTTAGTAAGTTGGGTTTATATGATTTAAAATAAGCTTTTCTAAGAGACATAAGTTACACCTATCCCCTTTTCCATTATAAGATTTGGTTTTAGCAATGATATTCCAGGTAATAATCGAGTTTTTGTTTTTTAATTGCCAATAATAAAGTGGTGCTTTTACTGTATTTGCTGTTGTTTAATGACAACATATGATTATTGAAAAGATTTCTACTGAATTGCACCTAATGATTGCATAGTGCATAAAATTCTAAGTAATGCCACTGCATGTAGGATTTTGTGTGTACGTATGTATATATATATATATATATATATATATATACATACATGAAGGAATTCTAAAACAGACTAAAATGCACTACACATGAAAGAATTCTAAAACAGACTAACACATGAAGGAAACAGTTTTCAAAGAAAACCAGTCAAATTCCCTTCACCTTAAAATCTCATGACTTTGCACTACACATGAAGAAATTCTAAAACTAAAATATTCTGTTAGTCTTTTGAAATGATTTGTGAGCATCTTTGTGGTTGCCAACACTGTTTGTTTATAGATACATAATTTAGAATAAAGCTCATTTCGTCTTTTTGCCGTGATAAAGTCCATCACAGGACGAAACGTGTAGGCAATTTAAAATACAGTTTTCCTCTTGTCTTTATTTTATTTAACCATATATATATATATATATATATATATATCATTTCACCCCTTAAACAAGCCACTAAGTTGCACATTGGGTTACTGTGAGTGAAAGAATGTGAAAAATCATTAATGAGAGAGGACAATAAAAAATTAAAAATTAAAAAAAACAGAATTAGGAAACAGAAAATAATGATTGGCATTGCATTTAAATTTTTCAAGATCAAAGCTGACAAAGCGAGAAACCAGAACTTTTAACTAGAAATTAATGAAACTTTGCTACCAATCTAGATAGCTCTTAATTTCATAAAGTCAAGATACCAAAAAGGAAAATTCATCAAAACAGTCGCCATGAAAATATAGAAAAGGCAAAATATTTTTAATTTGTGTCAAATTTCTGTTGAAAAAGTTAAATTCATTTATTTTGAAAAGTTTCAACCTCATCAACAACAATTCACTACTGTACCCACTGTTTAGATTCCTGTCCTTGTTACCTGCTTCCTTAGGTGTCTTCTACGTTTGGGAATTTTAAAAGAAAACATTTAATCCATTCCAGTGCATTATTACCAAATATGAGAGAACAAGATCAACAGCCAAAACATTGGGACTACAACAGCCAAAGAGAGGACTATAGTCTGAATAGATTAACGTGGAATAATGATAATTTATAATTCTTATTCTTAAAGAGTTTTGTTAAATCAAGACTAACATGGATGTCATGCATGGTGATGAACTTATTCAGAAATATCTAAACTGTCAGCTGTATTTTTTCATATCTCACTGGTTAAAAGGTAACCGAGTGAATGAAGCCTGGAGTTTTTAACAAGGACTAACTTCATTGAGTGTCATTGACTGGTGCTATACAGGATGTCCCTAAAGTCTAGATATATAGGTGAAAATGCATATTTTCAAGAAATTAAATTTTCAACAACATTTCATTGAATTGGAATATTAACAAATAACATCTTCAATATAATTTTCATCATTGGTGATGCAAAGGTTGATGCACTTTGTATGATTCACGTGAACTCAATGCAATAATTCCTCATCAGTTTTAGCATTCACTTTTTGTGCTTTCAATCAAGTGTGCTGCATCTGTTGTTTTCATTGAGTACACTGTCTTTGGCATACCCAAGGAAAGTCAATTCTTTCTTTTTGTAAAATCATATTTAATCTGTGGAGGTAAAAAATATAGTTAATGAAATTTCTTATGTGTCCAGACTGTTTAATAATCCAACACTGACTGACATCAGTTCTCTGGCCATATGATAGTTTGGATACTGTATATAAAAAATACAGATGTGTCACAAGGCTGAAAAGAATGGGGAATGGTCATTATTGGTCTAACATTAACTCATCATATTCACTGATACCAAACATACTTTTGAATATATATATATATATATATACCAGACTCTGGATAAGAATGGTGAAACTTGAGCTGTTGCTCTTGATATCTCAAAAGCTTTTGACAGGGTTTGGCATGCTGGCCTTCTGTGCAAGCTCCAAAGCTGCAGTATTTCTGAACAATTGTTTGATTTAATCCATCCATTCCTATCAAATAGTGAAATGAAGGTTGTTTTGAACAGGTAAGCTTTCAGGTTATATTATACTAGCAGTATGCAGTATAGCCCGGCATTGCTCGGGTGTAATGAAAGCTTTAAAACTAATCCATGGTCCTGGAGCTCAGACTATGGACATTGGCATGAAAGACTAAAAAGCAATAGTTGTTTCCAGTTAAAGAAAAACCGTAGACTGAAAAAAAAAAAAATGAGTGAATGTAAGTCAAATTTTGATTGCCTGGTATCGATCAAATAAGTTTTTTTTGTCGTAAACTGAATTTTGAAGGTTAAATAAGTCCTCTGAGTAAATGGTATCATGGCTGAGACTAAGAACTACAATTATACCTACTTAGAGCCAAACCCGAAGCAAAAACTAAAAAAAAGGGCTGAAAAAATACAGACATACAGGCAGATAAACACACACAAACATCTTGCCTTTTATATACATACTAGCAGTATAGCCCAGCATTGCTTGGGTGTAATGGAAACTTTAAAACTAATCCATGGTCCTGGAGCTCAGACTCTTTGGATGTTGGCACAAAAGACTAAAAAGCAATAGTTATTTCCAGTTAAAGCGAAACCGTAGACTGAAAGGAAAATGAATGGATGTAAATCAAATTTTGGTTTCCTGGTATCGATATCAAAATTTCTGCACTATTGTAAGAAATGCAACCTTGAAACTTCTGAACATCGTTTCTTATGTCTTTGTCTATGAGTGTATCAAATTTGATTAAAATCAGACCACTCCTTCTATAACCCAATTTTTTCGATTATTGATTTTCAGTATTTATCGGGGGTACCTCGACACAAAACCTAAGAACACTCGCAGATGCTTATAGTACAACTGTGTAAATTTTCAAGAAAATTGGTTCAGCCATTTCGGAGTCTATAGGTAACGGATACACACACACACACAGAAAAGTTCCATTTATAAATAAGTTTAGATTAGATAGATATTATTGATTTTCTGCACTATTGTAAGAACTGCAACCTTGAAACTTCTAAATATCGTTTCTTATGTCTGCCTATGAGTGTATCAAATTTGATTAAAATCGGACCACTCCTTCTATAACCCAATTTTTTTGATTATCGATTTTTGATATTTATCGGGGGTACCTCGACACAAAACCTAGCTAAGAACACTCACAGAAGCTTATAGTACAACTGTGTAAGTTTTCAAGAAAACTGGTTCAGCTGTTTCAGAGTCTATAGGTAACGGACACACACACAGAAAGTTTCATTTATAAATAAGTTTAGATAAATGCAAGTGTCCCTCAAGGTTCTATCCTATGCCCTACGCTTTTTTTGATCTTCATCAATGATCTTCCTGATGTAATCAGTTCACAAGTAATCATCTACCCCCATTTACTCCTTGTCAATAAGAAAGCAGTCAAAGCTGACAAAGTAAACCTGGCTGCTGCCCTTCAAAAGTACCTTTAGTCTGTGACTGAATGAGGTAGGGAGTGACTCAAATTTTAATGCCTCCAAAACAAATCTACTCTCTTTTAACCACCATAGAGAAACTTTCCTGTGTACCATCAGAATGGATGATGCTAATCTCTTAGAGAGCAACACACTGCACCTCCTTGACCTCTCTATCTCAAATGACCTCAAATGAAATGACTACATAAAATCTAAAGGATGTGCGTTGTGGTGCAGTGGATATTGGCTCGGAACGAGAAATTGGGGAACTGAGTTCAAATTCCAGCTGAATTCATTGCATTCACTTACACGCAAATACCCTTGGGAAAAGTATTAATCCATCTCTTCCCTCCAGTTATGGGTTAAATAACAGGACAGATTGGGTTCTATAGCCTTGGTCGGCAACAAGTCTACTGCAGAAAGCAATGGCAATCTACTGTGGGATAATCTTCTGCCCAGTCAGTCATGTCTCTTTTGAGACATGATCACCCAAACGTGTATCACGTATGGCACTTAACTGACTGACTAGATTGGCATCATGGTCCCACCCTTATGAAGTAGGGAGCTCGACCATGTTTATTAAACTGTCCTTGCGCCAAACACAGCCAAACTCCCCACAATTTGCTCCAGATCAAAAAGAATATAAGTGTTTCGTTTGGTATGTTCAAATGGAAATTTATTTACAGAACAGAATAACATCAATTTTGTAGGAAGTAAAGTTATTAAATGTGTAAATGTTCAAACACAAGGTGTAGTTCTGAGTTAAATGAATCCCGAGTTCATAGTTGTTGCAAAATGAATGTATGCAGACAAAAATTAACAGGGTTGTAATAAAGTGTGTACCTTTTTTTTTTTTACTGACAGCAAGAAAGTGAAAAGGAAGGAAAAGCCATAAAGGAAAATTGTACTTATCGACGTTAATTTTTAGGAGTCAGTTGAAGTGTCTTTTTGTTGTCTTCTTTGTTGACAGCAAGAATGGTGAGGATGAAGAAGAAGAGATAAAGGAAAATAGTACGCAAGAAGAAAAGAGAGAATGAATGTATGTCAATGAAACATATCTGGTTCAGCAGTTTGAAATTTCTCCATTACATTATGGCAGTCATATATGATCTCCGCTCCCATCTTTTTTCTCTATCAAAGAGCTTTTTTCACACAGGTTTGTTAACTCCTCAGTTTTGAAAATCCCTCCCTTTCATTGGTCAGAAAATAACACTAAATCATGAAATTTGGTTTCGCCCTTTTCCTTCAGTACAGAATCAATCCTTTTTCCTATTGGTCAAAATTAGATTTTACACTGGATTGCGAAATTTGTAAACAGAAGAGAATGTCTAGCAAGGGGACAAACATGGACAGCAGTCTTAAATACACTTTGTAGGGCAACCTATCAATGCCCGGAGTCTTATCCTTCCCGGTCTTCTTCATCACTTCCCAGATTTCTTCCTCTGTTATTCAACCCCCCCACAACCAGCTGCTTTAGTCACCTTGAGGTGAGGAAGGTCAACCAAATAGTTGTCGAACAGCTATGCTTAGACTGGGCTCCCTGGTGAAAAGCTTCTGAAAATAGTTACAAAACTACCTCATCTGTCGTCAAAGTTTTCCCATCCAGCGATTTGACATTTGACAGAGGCTCTGCAGGAATTTTTTAAAACTAGCTCTGACTACACGAGCTTGGTATTTCTTAAGAAAATAGGCTAACTCTGCTTTAGCCACTTTCTATAACTGGCACCAAAAGACCTAATGGTATTTAAAGTTGTCACTACCACAGAACTTGTCAGTTCCTGCTGTAATAACTGCTCCCGAAAATCCTTCACGTTCTACAAAGTTGTGTTGAATTTCCAGTATCCAGCCGAACTAGATGTAGTCATAAGTTTATGCAGATCCGGATGAGTATGATCCGAATAAACTACACTTTGGAATCTTGGACAACCTAAAAGATCTAAGTGGACTCTTAACTGAAAACTCAGTTAATGTAGCTAGAATGCTGTACCAAGCCCAAGCCACCCCTATATGCTCAAATAAACTACCCACTTCGAATGTCCATTTCAAAATTTATCAGCAAGATTGAATTTGGTGACAAATTCACGAGAGTTATTACCTGCACTAGCACCCCTGCGATTCAACTCGGAATCAAGGACAGCATTCCAATCACCCTCTAAAACTGCCCATTTTGACAAGATCACAAACTGATCTATTCGCTGAAAAAATAAAAAAAAGGCCTCCCACTCCCCATAGTTATTTGGCACATAAATCCTAATGAGCTGGAACATGATCATCTTTATAGTAACGTCCAGCACACACAATCTGCCTGCTGGATCCGCAAAGACAAGTGAGCAAGTGGTATATAAAGAACAGGAAACACCAATCGAATGCTTAACACAATTATGCTGAGAAGAGGTAGAACCTCGACAACACCCACTAATAGCCGCTTGCAATAATGTGGGTTTCCTGTATGCAACAGATATTCACACCGAAGCATTGAAGATCGTGAGAGAGACAAGACCTTTTAGACTCAGACCTCAACCCTCAGCCATTTGAGCTTTGTTAATCAAAAAGACATGATCAACAATCACTGGCATTGCACTTCCGAGATAAATATGCCTAGGCTCAGAAAACTGAGGGCTCGTCCTCTGAAAACTTGGCCCAATTTAGTTTTAATGATAGCATTTTGAGACAGACTCCCTGATTTCAATAGGAAAGATTGATTTAATAGATCTATAGAGAGATGGCTGCATGAAAACAGAAACACTCTCCAAACGAAACTGCTGCAGTTTTTTTTTTTAAAAAAACATTCATTTTCAGTCATTGAGAAGCAGTGGGGTGCATATTGTAGGAATCGTTAGCCTCCCCAGCATGGACCATATCCACTGTGTGCTCAGACTAATATGTATTACAGTCAGGACCCTCTTAGCTTGAGAGAAATTTTTTTGGATCATCCACACTTTTGTTGTTAACGTTTTTTAAATTTTCAAGTACCCTGAGTTCTTTCAGCAAATGAGACTGTAAATTTTTCTTATCCAAAATGTCCGGGTCCATGTGGCTATTGTCCTCCCCAAAATTTATATTTTCTTTTTTGGTCATTTTTTAAATTTTTTGCATCAAGGTGGGGGTATCTTTTGAGGTTCCCACAGAGGATCTACATGGGCTTTTACTTACAGTTGCTAGTAGTGGAGAAGGAGATAACGAAATGGTTGGTGAATCAGGTGATGAGGAGGGTGGGTTTGTTTTTTTAGATGGTGAGGATTTTGTAGTGGGGGAATAAGATTGAGATGAAGATACAGATTTGGTCTTAGGTTTACTTTTTTGTGGAGTGATGTGTTTATAGTATTATGTAAAGAAGTATATTTACCTTTGGGGTAAAACAATTTACTGGGGGAAGGCAGTTTTCTCTTCTGAACTATTTCTGGTGGAATCAAGTTTTTCTTAATCTGTACTGTCTTTTTTTCTCCTTAGAGAGGAACTTGCACTGGTATTACTGCTGGAGTTGCTTGATTGGAGGTAAGTCTTGGGAGAATTGTAGGTTCTAGTAATTTTTTTTTTTACAATCTTCCATTCTCCATAACTTCCTCAGCAACCGAAAAATATAAAGCGATATTGCTCTAGAAATTTCTGTCTTGTTTATCTCAGTGGTGGCTGAGGAACCAGTACATTTTGCATCATTCGTTTTCATTTTATGTTGCAAACAGACAAGTGATCGTTCTTTCCACAATACCAACAAAATGGCTTTTGGCTTGACACAATAACAGGCACTCTCCTAGCATGAACATCTATTCAATTAGCAACCAAGTTGAAACTCTTGCAGTCCATCATTAAGTAGTAGTGCCATTCTCCAATCTGGGTTGATCTCCAGGCTGGTACCATATTGCATTAAGAATGCTCCAACCTGCTGTCCCTAGATAAAACTGGACACTTCAATAGCTGGGATGCAGATTCTTCTTTGACTTTTGTATCCTACTCTTAGAAAACTCTTTGTTCTGTAGAACCCGTTTAGTCAAGGCGAGATAATCTTCCAGTGTCTATTAGTTTTTTATGTATCACAAACACTGTGATGATTCTATTTTCAACTGTTTCCAAGTCTGATGGATTTATAGTTAATTCATCTGGCTTAACCAGATGAGTATATCTTTTTAGCCGGATTACTGAAATCAGGTCGTCTATAATACAAGGAGGTTGTGAGTTCCATTTACTTGATGTTGATCCCTTCCTCGTACCCACTGGTGTGGTCTTGGAAGTGAGCAAATAGGCCTTTTACTGCCTAACTAAAATCCTCCTTGTCTATTTGGACAAAAGAGAGATTGGGGTGTGGGAGACAAAAAGCGACAAATTATTGTCTGAATAAATAAATAAAAAACGGCTAAGAAAACTTCTGACAGGTTAATTAGATCACGATGCTCTAGAAAAGAAATCATATCAGAAACAATAAAAAATTAAAAAAAAAAACCTAAAAAATTTAAAAACTCCCGAAAAAGCCGAAAAAATAAAAATTAAAAAACCCAAGAAAACTGAAAAAAAATTTAAAAAACTGAAAAAAAATTTTAAAATTTAAAAACCAAAAATTAAAAAGTGGAAATTTAAAAAATCCGAAAATGTTTTTTAAAAAAACGGAAAAAAAAAAAAATTATTAATAATAATAATAATAATAATAATAAAATCCGGGGGAAAAAAAAAAAATGAAAATTTTTTTAAAAAAATTTAATTTAATTAAAAAAAAAACGAGAAAAAATTTTTAAAAAACCGGAAAAAAATTTTTTAAAAAGATGAAAAAAATTTTAAAAAACAAAAAAAATAAAAAACGAAAAAAAATAAAAATAAAAATTAAAAAACCCCAAAAAAATAAAAATAATAAAAAATAAAAAATTTGTTTTTTAAATTTTGAAAAATTATAAAAATTTTTTTAAATTTTTGAAAACTTTTAAAGAATTTTAAAAATTAAAAAATTTTTTTTTAAATTTTAGAAAATTGAAAAAAAATTTTTAAATTAAAAAAATTAAAAATTTTAAAGTTAAAAAATTTTTTAAAAAATCAAAAAATTTTTAAAAATCTTTTTAAATTAAAAAAAATTTTTAAATTTAAAAACATTTTTAAAATATCAAAAATGAAAAACTTTTTTTTAATTTTAAAATCCAAAAAATTGTTTAATTTTTTATTAAAAGAAATTTAAGAAAATTTTAAAAAATTAAAATAATTTTTCAAAAACTTTTAAAATTTTTTAAAAAATTTTTAAAATTTAAAAAAATTAAAAATTAAAAAAAATTAAAATAATTTTTAAAACATTAAAAACAAAAATAAAAAATGACCAGGACTGAATTGGCATGTGGTTGTTTTGGTATTTTCTCAAAGGGGATGTGACACACTGCCGATTTTCACCTAGGGTATTTCTAAGCACGTATGCTAGGGAAAAAATTCCCTGTAGACCCACACATACTCTCTGGCTCTTGTCTGCTATGTACAATTACTCTGAAAGTATAAAATTAAGTATGAAATCTATAGTTGAAGTGGTATTACATACAAAATATTTAGATTAAAAAACTCATAGAGGTGTTGATATGCCACTGAACAAAAACAACCAATCTGTCCATATTGGAAAAAAGTCATGAAAAAGTATCTAGAAAATAAGTTCATCTGTCCTGTTTTTCTTATTTTTTCTTTCTTTCCTTGGCCTGATCAGCATGCAGATTTGAACTTGAAAAGGACTATTTTGTTGTCTCATAGTAAACACTAACATTTTTCAACTACTAATTAACTGTTTGTTGTTATCTACATTAAATGTAACAACATTAACTCTTTCAAAAATAAAAAATAGGTTTACTCACAATTCTTAAACATTTCAAGTAATCAAAGGAAAAATATTTTACATCCCAAGTTATTTTTAATCCTTGCTTATTTCCTGACCAATGATTTATCATTAAAACTATTAAAAAGATTAACATTTTACCTTCTGGGATTGGACTGACATTTTTTTTCTCAACTCAGGGGTGTTGTCAGGCACAGGTTTACAAGAGGGGAACACCCAGATAAATGGGTAGAAGGTGCCAAAGATTTAAATCTGTAGTGGGTATATTTTACCATAACTTTAAAAAGTAGATATTTTGAAAGTAGATCTCTAAAGAATTCAGGGATTTTGTTTTCTAATTTGACATTTTAATTACTTCAAATGTCATTTTAGTGGATATACATGTTCTATTTTTTCTTTCAAGTGTTTATTTTGTCTACCAGCTTGCACACTCAAGAAAATTTGATAAGGAAAATGTGCCCTTTGGCAGGATTTGAATCAGTTTCCTCTTTTGCCTGAGAAACCACTGTCTGATTTGATAGGATTTGAATCTTCTGGAGGGCATTTTTTTTATATTAAGTTTTCTGAAGTATACATGCCAGTAGAAGAAAGAATAGTTTAAAAAAAAAAAACGGAGTGTCTACTCAAATATGGTTATCCATTTAAAATAATGACTGAAATGATAAAACAAAATATAACTTAATGATATATATCTATCATCTCACTCGAAGCAAGATTACATTACAGATCTTTCTTTGGATTTTGTTCAAAACCTCAAAATGAATAGTGGAAGCACTCAATCAGATATGGTAACAGTATTCAATGCATGGATGAATGGTAGGTTTATAAATCTGCAAAATGGATTCTGACAAGAAAAACTTTCTGGCCTGACACACTGACCTAACCTTCCTAGCAGCAGATGCAGCTATAGCTCTAATAAAATATGTATATACCATCATGTAATAACAAATAGGGAAGAATAGCATGTATAAGAACAGAAATATATTTCACTGAAAAGTTTTTGTTTTTTATAACCATGTGGATCCAAGCGAGGCATTTTGTTGTGCAGGGGGTTACATAGAAATGTTACAAGAAAGAGTGACATGTTACAGAGGGTCTCTGGAGAAAAGAGCATGAGAGAGAGGATGCAAGTTAGTGAGACAGGAGATTTGAATTCTTGAAAAAAGTTTAAAATGTGGAGAGAGATTCTTATCAATAGTGAAAGAAATATCACAAAATTCTACAACTTTTTATTGCCTAACAAATTCAAGTATACATTAAAATTAGTATGTTTGATTCTGAAAGTTGATAACATTAAACTCAACATTGGTATATATGTTTTTTTTTGTTGTTTTTCCAAAAATTAAAAAATATTAGTTTGTATAAGCTGTGAAAAAGAATTAGTAAATCTGAAATAATTTTGTAAATGTATTATACTTGTAATATAATCAAAAACTGCATTTTCTCGTTTATTTTAAACTAAAAAAATAATATTCTATTCACTACTTGACAAGTTCTACATCAAGAGAAGAATAGTTCCTATGTCATCAAAATAGTCAACTACATAGAAATGTGCAATTCACACATGCCTGTATCACACTCTTTTGAAGATAAAGAAAAGTGCTGAATCCCCTTCCATAAAAATATATAGATACAAAATATATTTTATATGTTTTGCAGTTTGTATGACAAAAACATTGTCCTAGTTATGCCATGAATTCTATTCACCTATAAATAAAAATCTATATTGTTCTGCTTATTTGTATGCATAACTACTATTTAAGATAAAAGTGTAGTATCTGATACTTATTTAAAAACTTACATAGTATTAAGCAAGAAGGAATTGGAAAAGTGAGGAAAAATAAATGGGAAAAGAAAAAGTTTAAAGGTAACTTAAAAAAGGAAAGCCAAGTGAAAGGAAAAAATAAATATAAAGAGTGTGGAAGGGATGGAGCTGAAAAACAGGCTTGTTGGCTCGATATCAAGAGACAACCGATGAAAGTTTGAGAAGTTTGGGATAGAAAAGTTGTAAAAAATTAAGATATACATTCCAAGTCAGTATGATAAGACAAAGCAAAAAAAGAAAAAAGGTAAATGAGGTTCCAGTTCAAAATATATGTACATTCCTTAAGCCTTCATCACAATATTGGAATAAGAACAAGGACAGTAAGAAAGGATGAGATAATATGAACATACTGGTAAAGGATGAAAGAAGAGTAATGGCAAGAGATTATTGATAATCTTAGTTGTCAATACCTGTGGAATTTCTACAGCTCTAATTAGTACCCATCAATAAATTTCTTTATCTTTATTAGTGTTTTCATAAAAAAAATGAGAAACTTAAGTATTTTTCATGATTTATTCCAACACAAATTGTCATCATAAAGTTCAAGATCTAATCACTTACAGTATATGTGAAGGTAAACTTTAACAATTAAAATAAATTAAAATTCGATAAAAACAATTAGAGAGATTCAACTTCTAGTGAATGCATTATTAAAATATATTCTGTTAATCAATTTTAGACAAAGAAATGTCTTTTTAATGAAAATTATTAAGAAAATATTCCTACTGAATGAATACCAACTTAATATTTAATTTATTTATGATTTATATTTTTGTGGAGTCGTTTTCGCACTGAAGATTATAATTGGGCTATGTCGGTTGCTAATCGACTTTATCCACCCAAAATGTTAAGAACATGGTAATCTTCCACTGAAAGCTGACTCCTTAGTATTCGGCTAACTGCCAACTAATATCAACTGCCTAGTAGTTCTACTGAACTCTAAAGAACTCCTATGAACTTCTCAAGAACTTCTCCTGTTAACTTCCTGTTAACTCTTATTGATATAGGAGGGAGAGTCCATTATCTGAGGAATAGATGTGTTTTCCCATAACATAGAGAAAGATAAAATATCAAAATTACATTTTTTAAGCATGTATAGTTATGAGAAATTTCATACTCTTTAAGTAATGCATTCAAAGAGAGCTATCAATTTTTCTATTAAATATTCCTGTGCATTTTGTATTGACTATGATGGCCACACATGAGGAATAAAGAAAAGTCAGTGAGAGCCTGCGTGAGAGTCTGAGTAGCAACCAGATGTAACAGTGAGTCAAAGTCTAGTCTATTTCCTATCATATGAAAATTGTCTTCATAAGAGACTAAACAAAGAACTATTTACAGTACACTTTATCTACTGTCTTCTGTTTTTGATTGTGGAGAAGCTGAACTTTTTTTTCTTACAAAGCTAAATTTTCATCCCACTTTAATTTTCCACACACTTTTTCAGAACTATTTAAAATACGAGTAAAATTTGCTACAAGCATTATTTGTTTTGCTTCATGTTAATAGTTTTCCCAGAATAAAATTATTAGATTGACCAAATTAATGACAAATAACTTGCATCAATTTTAAGTTAGTCATCTCAGTTTGTCCTTCAATATATTTTTATGTCAATGATTACCTAAGTGTGTAAGTTTTGTTTAACAGCATATCAACTTCTGTGGGTTATTTAATGCCAAAAAGGAGGGGTTTTAAGATATTTTTTTAATATTCAGGTATAGTGAGAAGGTTGATTTAGTCAGATTTTAATCAAATTTTTTTTGTTTTTATTCTTTTTTATTTTAGGAAACTGAAAATGTCTTCTAGTTTTGTATTCAAAAATGTTTTGCTAAAAATAATTTTTCCCTTCAAAAATGTGTTATGGTAATAATTTTTTTTCTTCAAAAATATATTGTTGATAATTTTTGTTGATGTATATTTTTCTATAAAAGTTTATTTTTATGTATAGATTTCTACAAAAAACTATTTTTATACATTTATATTGTTTTGACCCCAGTTTGAGGGTCAACTATTTGCCCATAGCTGGGAACCTAACAGGTGATATCACTCCAAGTGGACCTGGGAACAACAGCAATTAAGAGGTGGTTCCATGCTGCTCACAGCCTCCCAATCAGAGGCCTTGCTTTACCATCATGTCCAGGACCGATTACCTAAGTTTTATTGCAATTCATTACTAAACTTATTGGTATTTTTATTATGAAACTCATACTAAATAAAAAACACAAGCAAACTGCATATGATATGGACAGCTTTACTCAATTCTTGCTTTGCATAGAAATGTAGCTACAATGACAGCAATTAGATAATAGCAAGTAATTTTGTATAATGATAATAAAATGTGACCTTGTCTCTAAATATTAAAGCAGTTATTTTCAAATAATATTTCAGTAAAAAGCTCAACATGAAAAGAATTTGCTGTGTGTCAGAGTAGAATGTCCATTGTGGTGCAGTGGGTATCAGCTTGGAACAAGAAATCAGAGCAACTGGGTACAAATTACAGTTGAATTCATTGCATTCACTTACGCACAAATACCCTTGGGAAAGGTAGTAATCTCTTCCTTCCAGCTATGGGTAAAATAATAGGACAGTTTGGTTTCTATAGCCTTGGTTGGCAACCAGTATACCGCAAAAAGTATTGGCAACCTACTAAGGGAAAATTTTCTGCCTAGTCAGTTATATCTCTTTCAAGACATGAGTGCCCAAGCATGTATCATGTATGGCATTTAACTGACTGAAGAGTAGTTTTTAATAAGTTATACTGTTAATTGTGGATACGAACAAACCTGTTTGGATTTAAGTTTAATTCATTCAAATAGTTAACCTTTTTAGAGTCATATGTTTCCATCAAGTCTCCTGATGTAATTCCATGAAATTCAGTGAAAACAAGCATAAGTGAATAAATTTTGCAAAATAAAAGACAACTTGCCTTAAAAATATCTTCCAGAAATATCCTAGGTCTCATTTTTATCATCACATTCATCTAATTTTGTCAAGACTCCAAATGTAGTAATCCTCAGTAAGAATCAAACTCACAGAAGTCATAACCACTCATATACTGCAATGTGTTCAATGTTTATATTTACTTAGCATGGCACACGGCTATAATTATGGGTCATCTAGTAAAGCTCAAAATGAAGTCAAGTAAAATGGAAACAAAAGAACACTTGTACATAGAATTAGAAAGATAAAAAAAATTTCTGAAATACAACAAAGGAGGAAGGCTCAGGAAATTTGACACTCATGACATACTTTAAGTAAGTAACTTATTTTATACGCTATATATTTACAAGTAACTTAATACTGAGCATCAGGAAGAGATAACTAAAGTTTCTGGGACATGCAATGAGAAAGGAGGGCTTGGAGAACCTGATACTAACAAGCCAAATAGAGGGCAAAAGAGACAGAGGAAAGCAGCGGATAACATATTTAAAAGGCCTGAGCAGGTGGAAGACAGACGTTACAGGAGAAAGCGTGCTAAGAACCACCAGGGATAGGGAGACATGGAAGGCCATGATCGCCTCTGTTCTGTAAGAACAAGGCACATAAAAGAAGAACTTGTAAGCTTGTGCAAATGAATGATAAAACAGGAACTGTGAAGGATAATAAGAGACAAGCATCACTTAGATATGATGGATAGGAAATTGCAAAAAGCCATGATCCCTCAAGTAGTGAAGGGTCATATCATATAAAAGGAAGGAGTGAGAATATTGGGATTATCCGTTATGAATTAGTTATCTTCATTCATTCGCATCATATCTGTCTAATTGATTTGAATATTTTTTTTTTTTTTTATAAGCGTTTCACCCCAAGCAAGGCATGTCACTGCCACTACTGTGCAGGGGGCTACGTAGAGTGGAGAAAGGCTGATTAAATATAGGAAATAACAGAGGGGGTGGGTGATAGGTGGGTGAGGATACCGAGAATGAGGGTTGGGTAGATGAGAGTGTTGTGAGAATAGTTGGGAGTTAGTGTGATAGGAGGTGTCTATTGACCCTACATTTAAACACCTGGAGATTGTAACTGTCGGGAAAGCAGACTTGTGGAAGGGAGTTCCACAGGCGGGAAGTGCGAGAAAAGAAGCTGTTGGAGTAGAATTTACGGTTACATCTTATTTGTTTAACTGTAAAAGGGTGGGACCTAGTTGCTAATCTAGTATCTTGTGTAAATTCGTGCTTAGGCGGCACCAGTGATCTAAGCTCGTCGGAGCAGAAGCCATGAAAGTACTTGTAGAAGAGGCACAGGGAAGCTACATCATGCCGGTGTGAGAGCAGCTGCAGCCGGTCTGCCAAGTCAGTATCAACCACGTTACAGATCCTCCTTTGTATTTTGTCAAGAAGCCCAAGGAGAGCAGCAGGGGCACCCGACCAGATATGGCAGCAATATTCAATACACGGGCGGATGGTAGATTTGTATATGTGCAGAATAGTTTCAGGTGGGAAAAATTTCCGGGCCCTGCACAGGGAGCCCACTTTCATAGCAGCAGATTTGGCAATGGATTCAATATAGTCATTTCATTTGAGGTCCGCCGAGAGTGTAAGGCCAAGGAGGCATAGTATTTTACTCTCTGGGAGGCTAGCCTGTCCCATGCTAATGGGAGGTAGATGCGATATATTTCGGACTTGTGTAATGATTATTTGAAAATATAGAGTGTTGATAAATACAAAATAAATTTTTATATTACATGGAAAAATGCATGCATGAAAAGAAATATTCTTAAAATTACATTAAACCTGGAAAAGAACAGAACAAGTTATTAAACCTAGAGAAGTAAAGGACAACAAATAAATTTTTTACTTAAAATACTGCAGCTCAATATTTTAAGAAAATTTATTTATTTTTTTTGTTACTTCACTAGAATAACTATGTCCTCTCTTTTTCCAGCTTTAACAACTCATCCTGTCTTTTTCCAGCTTTGATTTAATCTTAAGAATATTACTTTTCATGCATACATTTTTTTATGTAATCCATGATTATTCCTGGTATTGCTATTAATTTAATATAAACTTAATGCAGAAAACTATATTCAAAAATATTTTTTTAAATTTATATGCAATTTATGAAAAAAAACAAATTAAAAACTGATTAGTTATAAATCAATTCTGATAAAATAAGTGATAAGCAAAGTTTGATTGACAAAAATGATAAAAGATATCTGAATTTAAATGTTGAAAACCACATGCAAAAATATTAAACAGAAAAATGTTAAGATTTATTATTAGAAGCATTAGCCACTCACTCACATAGTTATCTCCCTTTTCGGCCTTCACATATTTTGATGTAACTTTTTCTACTGAACCAAAACTCAAAATTGTAGCTAAGGAGGTGTCCTATCTAGCACTAAATTGTTTGAAATTTGGTTAAGAAATGAATTATTGGTGAAGCTTGAAAGCTGCCTAGATTCACTCAATGTCGAACTCAAGAATATATTCAAGCACCGCTGTGATGGAATGATAACCGAATATAATACAGAAAGATAAGGTGAAAATTGAAGTTTCAAGAGTCCAAATGTAAAAGTCCTGGTACAGGAAAGAGAGAAAAAAAACAATGAAATAGTCCAGAAGGAATTAAATATATGTATATATATATATATATATATATATATATATATATATATATATATATATATCCAAATGTAGCAAGTACAGGTTAGCCACTTAAGACCAGCAACTAGTTGTGCAAATATTTCGTCTCTGGGTGTATGACTGCAGCATCAGAGAATGAAGAAAATTTAACTGATTTTGGTTGAGTTTCCATCTGTTTATATACACATCTATAGATGTGCTTTGAAAAGGCCACTAGCTTCTCACTGGCTCACAACTTGATAGCCTGTTTGTGAAAGCTCTGATTGGTTGGTTGAATTATTTTTAGAGATGACAATTTTTTTCTCCTTATTTGTTTATTTCAATACTTACATCCTGGTTGTGAAACCTGATTGGTTGGTTGAACTGATGATTTTTATTATCCATCTATTTTAGAAATGCTGAAATTTTGCTCATCTTGTTTTTTTTTTAGTTTTGTTTAATGGCACATCAACCTCTGTGGGTTACGTAATGCCAAAAAGTTTGGGTTTTTAAGGTATTTTTCTTTTTAATGTTCGGTTATAGTGAGAAGGTTGATTTAGTCAGATTTTAATAAAAGTTTTTTGTTTTTATTCTTTTTTCATTTTAGAAAACTGAAAATGTCTTCTAGTTTTGTATTAAAAAATGTTTTGCTGAGAATTTTTTCCTTTAAAAATGTGTTATGACAATAATTTTTTCTTCAAAAATGTATTGTTGGTAATATTTTTCCTTCAAAAATGTATATTTTTCTATAAAAGTTTATTTTTATACATTTATATTGTTTTGACCCCAGTTTGGGTGTTAACTATTTGCCCATGGCTGGGACCCTAACAGGTGCTACCACTCCAGGTCAGGGTGGACCTGAGAACAACAGCAATTAAGAGGTGGTTCCATGCTGCTCACAGCCTCCCAATCAGAGGCCTTGCTGCTGGGTGCAGTTTACCGTCATGCCCAGGACCAGGTCATCTTGTTATTTATTCTTTGATGAATTCACTCATTTAAAGTTCTAATGGTCTACAAGATGAGCTTGTTATGTGTAGTGAAGCTTGCAAGATTTTGAAATTTTATTAAATATGTATGAAATAGTTTCATAAAAAAAAATTATGTTCAGCAATTAATTCCAGTGCTTTATTGATGTTCAATAAAGCTTCAAATGAAAAATAGAAAATTAAAATGTTTCAATTTAGTTGAGTCAATTAAATTCAGGATTTAAATGTCTGAACAAGACTTGTCATACAAAAGTAAAATTGATAAATTCCCAAGATTGACTGAAGTTTTGGAATAAGGAAAAGACTGATATTACATTAAAAATTTTAAGAAAATAGTTTATTTTTGTTGCTGGTTACATTGATATTTCAAAATGGTGCCTTTCTTCCTTGACCCAATTCTAATACTTGACGGTAAAATGTAGGAATATGAATCACACATTCACAAGTGTAATGACAGAACAACAGTCTGAAGTATATGTTTGTTCATTTTCCAACTTTCCAAAGGTTGGAGTGATAATCTATGAGCCTGTACATATGGTTGCTATTACAACCTGCTCTTTTTTAGCCACTCTCCCACTTTCTATGGTTCTTCTATCTGGTGATATCAGCTGAATTTCTTTTTAAAGAAATTCAGATTAGTGGCTTCTTACCAATGTGGTACTGATACAATTTGACCATTAATTTGTATTTTCTGAGTGTTTCCTTTGTACTGGAAAGTTCATAATTGGCTAACCAATTGACAAAGTTCTGATAACCTACTTCTTGAAAACTGTTTTTCATATTAGAACCCAGGTTAATATGTATTCGAACACTGATTGATTTGTTATAATTAATTTGTTTCATCCAGAATTATTCTGAGAAACTTCTATGTACCCTGTCCTTTCAGGACATATGCAATCATGGCTTTCCACATCTCCCTATCCCTGGTGGCTCTTAGCACGCTTTCTCCTGTTACACCACACAATCCTCATTCTGTCATCTACCTGATCAAGTCCTTTAGGTATGTTATCCGCTGCTTTCCCCTGTCTCTTTTTCCCTTTATCTAGTCTGTTAGGTTCTCCAAACCCTCCTTCCTCATTGCATGTCCCAGGAACTTTAGCTGTCTCTTCCTGATGCTCAGCATTAATTTCCTTTTCGTTTCGATCCTCTCCAAAACCTCATCATTGCTCACATGCTCAATCCATGATATTTGCAGCATCCTTCTGTAGAACGACATTTTAGTGGCTTCAAGTTTTTCCTTCATCTTTGATGGAGACTTATCTAATGTATAGATTTTTAAACAACTTAGATTTAAGAAAATTTGTTTTTTAAAAGTAATTTATTATTTATAATTTTCACCGTACTTAGTGAAGTTGGTAGGTAAAGAGCTGAACTCAGTTATACTATCTCCACTTTAATATCCAGACTCAAATTCTAATAATCATGAAACACAGTCAAGCATTTTCTCAAATTTTTCTCCAGTTTGTAGAGGACACTTATGGAGGGGGTGCAATACAAATTGGCACAAGGGCCTCAATTCAGTTGAGGTTTGCAATGTAGCCGGGAAGCTGGTCAGTGTCAGGAATATTATCAGCCATGCTAACTGGTCAGTGCCAGGTAAGAACATTATTGGTGATGGTAGCTGGTTGGTACTGGGCATGAACAGGAAGCTGGCATACTGGTGTCATGATGTAGTTGGTGAGATGCAGTGTCCAGTGCTGGTGTTGCAATGTGATGCTGGCATCACTGGTCAAATGCAGTGTCCACAGAAACTTCCATCATCGTTTCTTCCACCTCCTTCTCCCTTCTTTAGAGCAAGAAGGCACTTGGTTATATTATTGAGGATGTGTAACAACATTTGCAGGTTTCACAAAATACTAATAATCTTGAGAAAAAGGGGAAAAAATGGCTGAAATCTGCTAAAAAAATACAGAGGTACAAAATGGTCATGAAGTGTATTACAACTAAGTCCATAACATAATTAAAAAAGTCATTAGGGTAATTAAAACTAAATGAAACTGAATTGTAGTGTGCAGAGAACACAATGTAAAGATCAAGGTCAAAGCATCTGCCTAGGTCAAATATATGGAGTAGCAAGGATTACAATAAGTTTCATATCATGAAACTTTAACATGAACTCCTGAAAATAACAATATTGTTTCCATATAGAATTTATGTAGTTTGATAATTTGAAAACAGCTTCAAATATGCATAAACTATTAGACAATGGGACACAGATTAAATGGCCATAAGCATAAAAAATAATATCCATAAATTTTAATTTTGGCCAAGGCATCTGATGTTCAGTTAGCAGGATTGCCTTTGGAAAGGTCTGAATCCACCTTGTTATACTCTGCCCTCTCACATGTCTTGATAAAAAAAAATCCCTCAATAATGATTTACAAAGAAAGTGAGTAAGAATTTTGGAAAAACCACTCTCCCATATGTTTCATACTTGGGGATTAAACCCCAAAGCAGCTTTATCGCATTTCAATAAGAAGGATGGTTTTAAAAGTATTTCTTGATTCATGTAGAAATATCCAGGAGAATCAAACAATTCATGAATGACTACCAAGTAACACTGAGTATTAAACAACAATTGTAAGAAGACAGTATATTATCAGCAAGAAGAGCAGCTCAAGATGTAAGTTGGAGACTTCAAAATCAAGCAAATACAAAAATGTTACTAAAAACACAGAATAGAAAATGTGACATCGAAATAATGAAGGTACAGTGAGGAAAATAATTATTACATCCTCTGCTGACTTTTTCAGTTTGCCACTGTACAAAAATAGAAATGGTTTATAATCTTCAGGTTAGTCTGTCTTGAAAGTGAGAGAGAGAATATTAAAAAAATTCATATTAATTTTTGAATATTTATTTGTATTTTATTGAAAAAAGTAAGTATTTCGACCCATTGATTTTTTCATCAATTGCATATAAATTTAAAAAAATATTTTTGAATATAGTTTTCCGCATTAAAGAAAGTAGGAATGGTTAATAATCTTCAGGTTAGTCTGTCTTGAAAGGGAGAGGTAGAATATTTAAAAAAATTTTTTAAAATCACATTAATTTTTGAATATTTATTTGTATTTTATTGAAAAATGTAAGTATTTCAACCCATAGCAAAGCATAACTCAGTGCTTAGTGAAGAAACCCTTGTTGGCAAGCACAGTAACCTGACATTTCCTGTAGTTAGTTACCAAGTTTTTACAGATCCTAGAGGGGATTTTTTTTTTTTATAAAAATGTGCGGTTTAAAATTTTTGGTCAGGTTCATCTTAAAAGTGAGAGAAAATAAAAAAAAATTTAGAAAAATCACATTAATTTTTGGACATTTATTTGCTTTTTATTGAAAAAGGAAAACTCAGAAAATCAGCAGGGGATGAAATATCTATTTTTCCCACTGTACATTGGAATAGCAAAAGATGTCTTTCAAAACCTAAACAAACTGTTAGGAGCTATTTACAGTGTTCAGATTGTTGTCCTCAACTTTATTGTCATATTGATGACATTTCAGGTTGTGAGTTCACTGACTGGCCACAGCAGAGATGATCCCTAAATTTGAAAGTTGAATTTCTAAAAGGAAAATAACTGAAAGAGAGATCCAGAAAAGGCATGACACGTGGGACTAAAACAATCTCCCTCAGTAGATGAAATAAAGGATTCAGTTTGAATTTCCAACAGATATCATCTAAAGGTGACTGGAGCGTATGATGGCCCAAAAGTCATGAATATGAAAATAAAGATGAAGGTAACAATCTGAATTGTGTAAATTGTTATAATACTTTGACTCTGAAATATAGACAGATGTTGAAGTATTAATAAACAGGAAAATTTTCTTAGAAATAAAGAAAACAGTGCTGAACTGCTGTGTAATATTAATTCTCCTCTACAGCAGAGAATGCTGGACAATTTCCTTACAGATAAAAAGTAGACTTGAAGCAATAGAAATGTAGCTCTACAGAAGGATGCTGAGAATACCATAGATGGAGCATAAGCAATAAGAAAGTTTTAAGGAAAATGGAAACAAGAAGGTTACTCATACTTAGAATTGGAAAGACAGCTGAATTTTTTAAAACATATATGGAAAGAGAGCTTAGCAAATTTAACACTAACATATTGAAAGCAAGAGAGCCAGAGGAAAAAACTCTGGCCTACTTAACTTGCTTGTGTAGATCGATAGAGAGAAAATCTACTCTACCATGTGTTCCATGTGACAATAACTACAAAAGTTGTTACATATATTGACAACCTTGACAGTGTTGAATCAATAAATAAAATAAAAGTTTGAAAATATTTGAAAAAATAGAAATGGGCATGTTAAAATAATGAAAAAGCAGTAATAGAAAAAATAACATTACTGTAAATTGCTAATAACAAAAAAAAAAAAAGCAGCTAAACCTGTTTATTGGTCATCACTCTGTGGCAAATGTGCATCAAGTACAGATGCTAAAGAGGCCTGGATCATATGTAGACATGTTTGTCAACACCAGTTATATCTAGGTTTTCAACATTAGCAGTGGAACAGCTTGGCATGTCGAGTTATAGGCCTCTTTGCAACTGGTGCAGATCTGGGTCTTTGTAAAATTCCTCATGCTAATAAAACCAATGAGAAAATAGCAGTCAGCAGGACACAAGGTCATTCTAAATTTGGTACTTTTGGCACTTTGTTCCTAAAGCTGCTGTGATTTCTGAGGCAGTGTCACTTTTGTTAACTCCCGTCTCTTTTTTCCGTCTCTGCTTTTTACTCCCGTAGTTGGTCGGAGAGCAGTCAGTTATTTTATCTCCAATCTCAATATACTCATTAGAGTTTAAGGATGAGAATGTGCACAACAAAGACGAAATGTTATATAATAAATACATAATTACACTTATGCCTAGCAACCACACCTGTTAACAGAGAGAGAGGGCTGGCAGGATTTAAAATAAATGTAAATACCTTCAAATGAAATTCTATTCAGATATTACCACTTTATGGTAATACCTGATTTTTTCTTTTGTCTTGTTTTAACAGGTTTGCTCTTAATGCTTTAATTAAATTTTGCATCCCTGTAAAAGTTTTCTATTATTATTTTTTCAATACATCCTTAAAGGCTAATAAAAGGCTGCTCAATGTCAAGTACCTACCTATTTATAACATTTTTACAAATAAATGAGAAATGTATATGGGTAGATCTTCAAGGCTATCACAATGTGTTTAGTAAAATAAAGAAAGATGAAGGTGTTGGGTATTACCTATTTATTTATTGTTAATATTTCAAGATCAAAATCTCATCTTCAGAATGGTAGGAGAGCTTGTTTTCATGTTAACTCATGAACTGGGCCTTTCAATAAATTGTCATCCTTTGCTGCTACTGCTGTTGTTAATCATAGTGAGTGTGTGTGTGTGTACTTGTAAGTGTGTTTGAGCATGTATGCATGTGCATTTTGGTTTATACATGTGTGCATTGACTGATAGTAGGATTTGGCTTTTTTGCATCTTTGTTAAGGTGATAGTGGGTGCCATTTTATGATTTGATATATATCTGCTTTAATTTATGGTTTTTATATATATATATATATATATATATATATATATATATATACCTTTTCCCGGTACCGTGTGTGTGTTCTGGTGTATCGTATATTAAAGTATGGGATAAGTGTGTGCGTGTGTACATCTATTTATTACTTTTATATATATATATATAAATGAGAAGTATTTTAATTCACCAAATTTCAGTTAAACTTAAAATTAGCTTTATTTGTACTTCTAGTCAATTGTATTAGTCAAGTATAAACGATTTAATATATGTTTGATATTTAGAAAAATTGTGTAAATATTTGACAGAAATTAAAAAGATTATCGTTTTTCCATTAGATATTATTAAATATAATATTGAATAAACTATTTTATGAAGAAAATATAAAATATTTTTCACAAAAGAAAGTTATTTCAAGAGCATCATTATTTTATGTAGCAATCTTTTCATTTCTTTTTTCCTTTCAAATGTTCATATAATTCTTTTTAATATTTTCTAATGATATAGAGTGAGCGGCCATGGTTAAATGTAAAATAAATGACAATTGTTCAAAAAACAAAATGGACTGTTTGCAATAACAAAAATTAAAAAAACAGGGGAAAAAATAACAAAGTAAGCAAACAATATATGCAAGGAAAATTAACAGTAATAAGGCAAAGCAACAGTCGTATGGAAAAATGTTAAACTAAGAATTGGGGTTGAAACACAAGAATTCAAAAATTCAGATGAATGCAACATTCTGACTTCAATGCAAGAGAGACTGGGAGTGAGTCCGATGTCATCCTGAACCAGCTTATTTTATTGGCTAGAAAAAAATCCCATATGTATTTGTAAACTTCTGCATAAACATTCCCAATTAGGATTGGAATCAACATATAAAAATCATGTTATCATCAAGGTGAATGTGAAGATTCCACATTATTAAGTTGCAACTGGACCAAAAATTTCTTTATTCTATAAGAACATTTTAATGGCCTTTCTAAAATTTGTGACAAGTCCATTTCCAGTTTATGGAAGATTATTTTTTCATAAATACTGACCAGTGATAGGCATTGTCTCAAACTCTAGTAACAACCTGAATGGGTGAAGGCTTGTGAGCTTAAGTTTTCAAATAAATAGAGCTTAGGTCAGATGTGTAATTTTGGAAAAGGAATTTTCAAAAATTACTATATATATATATCATAGATGCTTGTGGAACATATATGAGTAGGCATCTTTATTTTCTTTTTCTTTTTCTAAAAGTCTTGTTTCAGATTTCTTTAACAACAGAAAATATTTTAAATGTATTTACACAATTTCACCTTCACTGATTTGATTTCGGTGTGTGGGTAGGGTTGTTACCATAACACAAGAAAAACAGTGCATTATAGAAAGATTATAAAATTTTATACCCTGTCAAATCCAAGTTCTTGTATCAAACCTAAACACCTAGCTAGTATCTTGTATCAAACCTAAAAACCTAGCTAGTAGGAAAAGCAAGTAATAATAGGCACAAAACAAGACTCATAAAATTTTAAAGAAAAAACATTGCACAATTGCAAAAACTGAAAAATAGGAAGTTTGCATAAAAATATTCCTTTGTGTGCCTGTCAAGAGAGGAGGATAATTTCTGAACAATTACCATTGAAAAATGGAAAAAATGAGTTTGGGAAAAGACAAGGATTTTGAAAAAGACAAAAGGAGAAAACAACTCAAGATGACAGAAAACAAAGGTGTACCTTTGTTTTATTATATATATATATATATATATATATATACTCACACACACAGAGTTCCAAGTAGGTTTTCACCCATTTTGCAACACATGGTCTAGCATTGTCATGTTGCAAAATCATTATCTTGTCTACTTACATTGCAGTTATTTTTTTCTTCAATGCTCGGCTCAAATGCATCAATTGTAGCAATCTGCCATGATGATTTTGATTGGTTTGAGCAGTTTATAAAAAAACTGCACCCACCTGATTCTACCAAATGTAGAGCAGAAGCTTCAAACCATGGCTATTCAATTTTGCCACTGAAGTTGATGTATGGCCAAGATTACCCCCATGATCGTCTACACTTAGAGTTATTACAGTGTATCCAACTTTCATCACTGGTATGACGAAAAAAAAAAAAAAAAAAAAAGAGAAAGAAACCTTTTTTTCCTGTTGAATCAACTGTTCACACATGACAAGATGCCATTCAACATCTCTCAGTTTCAACTCGTACGACACTCAATGTCCTTGCTTTTTTTTTATCAATCCTAATGCTTTCAAACATTTCAAACCTCTTGTGCAATTAACTAATGATTCTGCAAGTTCATTTTGTGCCTGACATGAGTCTTCATGTAGTAATGCCTCCAATTCTTTATCTTCAAACTTTCTTGGTGCATCAGAGCATTCTTTATCTTCAATATCAAAATCATTTTTAAAGCATCTAAACCAATCTCTGCATGTTATTTCTGAGAGAGCATGGTCACTGTAAGTCTCAGCAAGAATTCTGTGTGCTTCAGCTGCAAATTTCTTTTGAATAAAGTAGTGCAATAAAATTCCCCATAAATACATTTTCTTTGGTATGAAAACTGATATGTTTATTGCTATGAAAAACAAAGTTGTTTACACTTCGGCAAAATGATAAACACTGAATTTCAGGCTTGCTTATAGTACTTCCTTATACATTCATTACCATCTAAAAACAGTTCTGGAAACAGCAAAATCTTCAAGGTCCTTTGTGTATATATAATTTTTTCAGTTTTATTTTATTTCTTTAACATTGACTAAAGCAGCACTGCCATATTTTACCACTGGAAATAGTATTGTTTCTTCTATATAAGTGTCTGTCTCTTGCGAATTTTTTACAACCTCACATCAGATTTTCAGTGTTGTGTTAAAAGTTTTAGATTTTCATCATTAACCAATACACAATGTACTGATAGTGACCATTATCAATGATGTTTCATGTTGGAAGTAGAATTATGTTGTGAGCATGGCTTCAATCAAATTTGTTTATTTTCAATCTTGACCAGATTCCGCCTGATGTCTGTGTAGCTGTGGTCTGGTGACTATTTGAAGCATGCTTAAAGTTTTGGACAGTGATGCCCACCCTCAAAATAAGGAAAACAATTGACCATCCAAGAACACCTGATAAATCTACCCCTTTTCCATGCAGTCAGATCACAGTGATTTATACTGATTTTTTTTCTTTCACTTATGTGCTTCCTCCCATGGAAACATTCTCTCAAGAGGACACACTCCGTTAAATCAGGCTAACTACAATGTTGGTGTGTGTGTTTGAATAATATCTAAATCTAAACTTATTTATAAATGGAACTTTGTGTGTGTGTGTGTGTGTGTGTGTGTGTTTGTGTCCATTTCCTATAGACTCCGAAACGGCTAAATCGATTTTCTTGAAAATTTACACAGTTGTACTATAAACGTCTGTGAGTGTTCTTAGCTAGGTTTTGTGTCAAGGTACCCCCGATAAATATCGAACATTGATAATAAAAAAAAATCAGGTTGTAGAAGGACTGGTCCGATTTTAATCAAATTTGATACACTCTTGGACAAAAACATAAGAAACAATATTCAGAAGTTTCAAGGTTGCAGTTCTTACAATAGTGCAGAAAATCGATAATATATATATATATATATATATATATATATATATATAAAAATAAAAGGCAAAATGTGTGTGTCTGTATTTTTTTCAGCCCTTTTATTTTAGTTTTTGCTTCAGGTTTGGCTCTAAGTAGGTATAATTGTAGTTCTTAGTCTCAGCCATGATACCATTTACTCAGTGGACTTATTTAGCCTTCAAAATTCAGTTTATGATGAAAAAAAACTTATTTGATATTGATACCAGGAAATCAAAATTTGACTTACACCCATTCATTTTTCTTTCAGTCTACGGTTTCACTTTAACTGGAAACAACTATTGCTTTTTAGTCTTTTGTGCCAACGTCCAAAGAGTCTGAGCTCCAGGACCATGGATTAGTTTTCAAGTTTTCATTACACACAAGCAATGCCGGGCTATACTGCTAGTATACTATAAATTGTAGAAGTGTTTTAAGACCAACTAAGATTGTAGGCCTGCAGAAAGTACATGATGTAAAGTGCCTTGAACGCTATGACACAATGTGCATCCACTGGTATTAGCTTGAGGTTGGTCACATTGGTATGAACTAATAGGTAGATTGCAGGAAGAATGATATTTGCTAATGACTCCATTGCCATCAGTTTATTCCATAATAGCTTTCATTAGAATCATCCCATATAATCCAGACACATACATATCACAATATCTTGTTTTTATTTTGAACACACTTTGAAGAAAAACCATAATATCTTTAGTTTCAATTCTTGGATAACTTCTACTTCTGACCATGTGATGCCAGTTTTGATATCTGATTGTAACATAACAGTAGCTACTCAAGCATCTATGTATCGTTCATTCAGTAATGAATTTGAACACTCTCAGCTACTGATGTATGTTATATATAATGTAACATGCTAAAGGTTTGCCTTCTTTTACCGAGCACCCATAGTTCAGTGGTAGAATTGTTGACTGATGTCAATTCAGTCGGGTTTCAATCCTGGTTAGAAGCAATTGGATGTCTAACCGTACTGATGAGCTGTGATACAGCAAAACAGATCTGTCTACAAATGACTATATACATATAATTTTCTTTTTAAAATCATTTCACCACAAGCAAGGCAGGACTACTACATACACTAGTATGTTTTATATATATCTATAGTGGGGAAAATAAGTATTTCATCTTCTGCCGATTTTCTGAGTTTACAAAAATAGAAATGGTTTATTATTTTCAAGGTACATCCATCTTGAAAGTGAAAGAATATAAAAAAAATTCTAGAAAATCACATTATATTAAGTTCTGAACATTTATTTGCTTTTTATAAAAAATAAAAAAAATTCACCCACTACCAACCAGCAATGATTCAGGCTCTACAGACTGGTTGCGTGACCAGGAGATGTATAGTCCGATTACTCCTAATCAACTGCTCATTACTTGCATAAAGACACTAGTTCACAGAATCCTTCAATGAGCAAGACAAAATAATTGTCTAAAGACATCCAGAGTCAACTGTTGGTGTGATAAAAAAAATGGAAGAAACACCAATTAACTATCAATCTCCCTTGGTCTAGAGTTCCAGGCAAGATCTCCCAATGTGGTGTGAGCCTGATAATGAGAAAGATGAAGGAATAAACTAGAACTATGTGGCAAGAGCTTGTTGATGATATCAAGGCAGCTGAAACCACAAGATCACCCTACTCAAGTTGACACATGTACAGGTCCACCTGAAATTTGTAAATGAGCATCTGGATGATTTGGAAAAGTGCTGAGAGAGACTGCTGTGGTTAGATGAGAATAAAATTGAGCTTTTTGGCATCAACTTAACTCCATGTTTGGAGGAGGAAAAAAAAAAGAAGCTGACTTGGACCCCAAGAACACCATCCCAACCATTAAGCATGGTGGTGGAAACATTATATTTTGTGACTGTTTCTCTGCTAAGGGGACAGAACAACTACACCTGGTTGAGGGAAAGATGGATGGAGCCAACTCCAGGAAAATCTTGAGTGAAAATCTTGCCTCAGCCAGGAGGCTGAAGATCAATGACCCAAAGCATAAGGCAACAGACAAGTGGCCCAAGAAGAAGCACATTAAGGTAATGGAGTGGACTAATCAGTCTCCAGACCTTAACCTTTTAGAGAATATGTGGAGGGAGCTGAAACTAAGTTGCCCAAAGACAACCTACATACCTTAAGGATTTGGAGAGGATCTGCAAAGAGGAGTGAACCAAAATCCTCCCCTGGGATCTGTAAAATCTTGGTAACAAACTACAGAAAAATATCTGACTACTGTGCTTGCCAACAAATGTTTCAAGTACTGAGTTATGTTTTGCTATATCTTGAAATACTTTTTATTTCAATAAAATACAAATAAATATTCAGAAATTAATGTGATTTTCTCAAATATTTTTTATACTCTCTCACTTTCAAGATGGTCCTACCCTGAAAATTATAGACTGTTTCTATTTTAGTAACTGAGAAAATCATCAGGAGTTGAAATATTTATGCAGTGGAGAAAATAAGTTAAATATGAAAAGAAAAATTGCATAAAAATTTCAACAATATTTACTTCCATTTATTACACATTAAATGAAATTACTTGGTATCCTCCATAATTTACTTAGACTATCCAGTTATCCTGATGAATATCCATGGATGTCTCTTAAATTTAATATTTTCTTTAAAAACTAACATTTTTTACTTTTATTTAGAAATACTTGTTGCAAAATAAAACCCTTACATTTGCCCTGACAAAATCTATCAGAAAACAAAACAAGTCAGCCAAGCTTTCCTTTTTCACATTGCTCAATTTTACAGATACACATTTTAGTTATATCTGAAATTTTGTGTATATATATATATATATATATATATATATGTCTCTCCCTTGTAGATTTTCTTTCTATAGCATCTTTTTTATTAATGTAAGTACATGAGCAATTTATTCTTTCTCGAACGCAGTTGACCCAAATAAACATTTATATTTCATGTAATTTCCTATTATTTTGAAGTAATAGTCAAATCCAATTCACATTGAAAAATTCTTCAAATATTTGTTCATAATTTAATCTTTTTAAAGAGAAGTTCAAAGGCTTCTTGGATTTAAGGAAATATGGATCCAATATTTAATGTTTGTTTTGAACTCAGTTGAAAAAGAGAATTAGATATTGATAAGTTATAAGCATGAATTTTAAACAGCTGCCTGAAACCAAATAAATATATTTATGTATATTATGTAATCTCTACATATTCAATATATTTCTGTATATTTTCTAACTGAATTAAATTGTTTAATTCATGTTTCTGGGGAAATAAATAGAATTTATGCTCACAAAAAGAAATATTACTTTATATTTGTTTTGATAAAAACAAACATTTGCAAAAAGCTGTTGTGAAAAGAGGATAAAACTGAGGTAAGTATACCATGATGTAATTATCAATAGGGCTAAATAAGTGGTAGAGTAACGATTACAAATCTTTTGTTACGAGTTTTTTTTTTCTCAAATAAAGATTACTTTTAACCAACAATCGAATAGAAAGTGGAGGTATATTAAGATTAATTTAAATAGAATGGTGCATGAATGAGGAAATGTAAGAGGAAAAATGAGAGACAGAAAACAGGAATGAGAGAGAGAGAGAGAGAGAGACAGAAAAACAGAGACAGAGAGAGAGAGAGAGAGAGACAGAAAAGCAAGGGAATATGAGAGAGAGAGAGAGAGACAGAAAAGCAAGGGAATATGAGAGAGAGAGACAGAAAAGCAAGGGAATGTAAGGAGAGAGAGACAGAAAAAGCAAGGGAATATGAGAGAGAGAGACAGAAAAGCAAGGGAATATGAGAGAGAGAGAGAGACAGAAAAGCAAGGGAATGTAAAGGAGAGAGAGACAGAGAAAACAGAGATATGAGAGAGAGAGAGAGACAGAGAAAGCAAGGGAATATGAGAGAGAGAGAGAGAGACAGAGAAAGCAAGGGAATATGAAAGCTGGTTTCTCTCTCCGGGGGGGGGGGGGGGGGGGGGGGGGGGGGGGGGGGGGGGGGGGGGGGGGGGGGGGGGTCTTATTTTCTCTCTCTCTGCAAGGAAGACAGACAGACAGACAGAGAAAGCAAGGGAGACAGACAGACAGAGAAAGCAAGGAGACAGACAGAAAAGCAAGGGAGACAGACAGACAGAAAAGCAAGGAAGACAGACAGACAGAAAGCAAGGAAGACAGACAGACAGAGAAAGCAAGGAAGACAGACAGACAGAAAAGCAAGGAAGACAGACAGACAGAAAAGCAAGGAGAGACAGACAGACAGAAAAGCAAGGAAGACAGACAGAGAAAGCAAGGAAGACAGACAGACAGAGAAAGCAAGGAAGACAGACAGACAGACAGAAAACGAAAGACAGACAGACAGACAGAAAAGCAAGGAAGACAGACAGACAGACAGAGAAAGCAAGGAGACAGACAGACAGAGAAAGCAAGGAGACAGACAGACAGAGAAAGCAAGGGAGACAGACAGACATAAAGCAAGGAAGACAGACAGACAGAGAAAGCAAGGAAGACAGACAGACAGAAAAGCAAGGAAGACAGACAGACAGAGAAAGCAAGGAAGACAGACAGACAGAGAAAGCAAGGAAGACAGACAGACAGAGAAAGAAAGCAAGGAAGACAGACAGACAGAGAAAGCAAGGAAGACAGACAGACAGAAAGCAAGGAAGACAGACAGACAGAAAAGCAAGGAAGACAGACAGACATGAAAGCAAGAGGAAGACAGACAGACATAAAAGCAAGGAAGACAGACAGACATAAAAGCAAGGAAGACAGACAGACATAAAGCAAGGAAGACAGACAGACATAAAAGCAAGGAAGACAGACAGACATAGAGCAAGGAAGACAGACAGACACATAAAGCAAGGAAGACAGACAGACATGAAAGCAAGGAAGACAGACAGACATAAAGCAAGGAAGACAGACAGACATAAAGCAAGAGAGAGACAGACAGACATAAAGCAAGGAAGACAGACAGACATAAAAGCAAGGAAGACAGACAGACATAAAAGCAAGGAAGACAGACAGACATAAAAGCAAGGAAGACAGACAGACATAAAAGCAAGGAAGACAGACAGACAGAAAAGCAAGGAAGACAGACAGACAGAAAAGCAAGGAAGACAGACAGACAGAAAAGCAAGGGAGACAGACAGACAAAAGCAAGGGAGACAGACAGACAGAAAAAGCAAGGGAGACAGACAGACAGAAAAGCAAGGGAGACAGACAGACAGAAAAGCAAGGAGACAGACAGACATAAAAGCAAGGGAGACAGACAGACAGACAGACAGAAAAGCAAGGGAGACAGACAGAAAAGCAAGGAAGAAGACAGGCAGACTAGCAAGTTAAGAAGACATGCAGACAGGGAGACAGACAGAAAAGTCTGTTAACAAGCTTTTGTCTCTGTCTGGTTAACAAGCTTTTCTCTCTGTCCATCTGGTTAACAAGCTTGTCTGTCTGTCCGTCTGTTTAAATTGCCTTTCTGCCTGGTAAATTTGCTTTCCTGTATGTCTGGTTAACTTGCATTTGTGCCTGTCTGACTGGCTGACTAAGTTGCATTTGTCTCTGTCTTTCTGACTGGCTAGCTGGTTAAGTTGCATTTGTGTCTGTCTTTCTGTCAAATGCACCTTAACCAGACAGATTGACCTAAAAAAAGGGAGATAGACGGAAAAGCATGGGAGACAGACGGACGGACGGACGGAAAAGCATGGGAGACAGACGGACGGACGGACGGAAAAGCATGGGAGACAGACGGACGGACGGACGGAAAAGCATGGGAGACAGACGGACGGACGGAAAAGCATGGGAGACAGACGGACGGACGGACGGAAAAGCATGGGAGACAGACGGACGGACGGACGGAAAAGCATGGGAGACAGACGGACGGACGGACGGAAAAGCATGGGAGACAGACGGACGGACGGACGGAAAAGCATGGGAGACAGACGGACGGACGGACGGAAAAGCATGGGAGACAGACGGACGGACGGACGGACGGAAAAGCATGGGAGACAGACGGACGGACGGACGGACGGAAAAGCATGGGAGACAGACGGACGGACGGACGGACGGAAAAGCATGGGAGACAGACGGACGGACGGACGGACGGAAAAGCATGGGAGACAGACGGACGGACGGACGGACGGAAAAGCATGGGAGACAGACGGACGGACGGACGGACGGAAAAGCATGGGAGACAGACGGACGGACGGACGGACGGAAAAGCATGGGAGACAGACGGACGGACGGACGGACGGAAAAGCATGGGAGACAGACGGACGGACGGACGGACGGAAAAGCATGGGAGACAGACGGACGGACGGACGGACGGAAAAGCATGGGAGACAGACGGACGGACGGACGGAAAAGCATGGGAGACAGACGGACGGACGGACGGAAAAGCATGGGAGACAGACGGACGGACGGAAAAGCATGGGAGACAGACGGACGGACGGAAAAGCATGGGAGACAGACGGACGGACGGAAAAGCATGGGAGACAGACGGACGGACGGAAAAGCATGGGAGACAGACAGATGGAAAAGCATGGGAGACAGACAGATGGAAAAGCATGGGAGACAGACAGACAAACAAGCATGGGAGAGAGAGTGAAAACCAGTGACAAAGAGAGAGAAATTATAAAAATAGCAGTAAAAATAACCAAGTGTTGAGAGAGAACATTTAAGAAGTTGAAATAAAACAGATTGAATTTGATTTCAATTTTCAATTTTTCTACAAACAATTTTTAAACAATCTTACAGAAATTCCCTCAGGTGGGCAGATATGAGTACATATATGTAACAAGTGTGTGTGCGTGTGCTTATCTATATGCAATTGTTAGTTATACTGAGGAATAATTATATATCAATGCCATATCTGTATATTTCTGTTATCTATCAAAATGTTTAATTGCTTCTTGAAGCATAAAATGCTTCCCCCACAAAATTATTCCTCAGCTGATTGGGAATTCAACAATTTGAGAAATTAGAATATCTCGGCAAGCATTTTACTTCTCTATTATTTCTGGAGAAGCATTAATAAAATTGACAGAAGAAAGAAAAATGAAAACATTTCTCTAACATCTTCTGCTTATATTTTTGTTTTGTTTTAAATTATCTTTCATTTATTTATTTTCTGAAAAATATTAAATATTTAGGGCTTGGTTAATCAAGATATTCTGTCTAATATTTTCTTCAAGGACAACAACGTACATTATTCACCAGAAAATGACCTTAAAAATAATCCCCTCCTCAAAAAAAGCTTGATTTCCTCTCTTGAGAAAAAAATTCCCACCCCCCCACCCCCCACCTTTATTCCTGTTCAATGTAATGGAGAGAATATTGTGCTCAAATTAGATTGTTTTTTTTGTTTTTTTTTAGTTCTTTTTGCCTTCAGTGAGCTGACTTTTTTTATTCTGAAATCTTGGGTAAAATGCAGCAAGAAATATTAGGTTGTTTGAAAAATTATGTTACATTTTTGGAAACAATAAACACCCATTTAAATATATCAAATTTATTTTTCAAGAACATTACCTTTACTAGCATGATGTAAGTTTCCATTCTCAAAGAGGCTATTGGAGTATGTTGACCCAAGACCTCATATACAACATTGTTAATGGTGCTGAGAAAATGATTGACTCCCTGTACCACTCCAGAAAGTATATCTTCTGTTTTGCTCTATTTTTACAAGAGTCAAATCAGACCAAAAATGGAGTATGTATTGCTGCCATATCTGAGCAAGAGCTGCTTAATCCTCTCTTTCCAGCTTCGATAGACTTCAAAACCATTTACATAGCCTTGTGGGTAATTATTTTCTACCCTTCAACTTCCTTCTAACAAACATATCACAAGCCTTTTACTACACTATCACAATTTCCATGGCAAATTTGTGGAACTAAGTCTCTTGCTATTTCTATAGCAAATGTTCTGATGAGTTACATCCTTTAGTTCCACTAATTAAAACATTTGCAGCTAGGACCCACTATGCCACATACACAGGGTTGATTAATTTGCATTCCTTTCATATACTTTTTACTTCCTCATCTTACGTTCATAAAACAACCTCATTCAGCAACAATTGAATGTGTGATGTTTTACATTTATTTGTGCATAGTAGTAGTCATAGCACAGCTTGTCCTTTGTTACAATAGGTTCCCCACCACTTCTCCAGTTATTCACTATTTAAATTTGTCTACTAATTTACATACAATATTATACCTTCCTAAATCGTAGAGGCTGTACACCATTGTTTTTTCTTTTACTACTCTTGATTATTTTTTGTATTGAGTTGTCCTTCGTCTTTCTTGTTTTCTCTTTAATATTGATCTTGGCCTCTCTTCCTATTCGTCTACCTTTTCATTCTCACTTTCTTCCATTTCTTGCTCTGTTCCACTTTTGTAACTTTCTGCTTGTCCTTGTTCCTGACCTTCCATTTCCACTTCATCCAGATTATTTCTGCTTCTGAAATGATCTACATGTGCCAGTATATGTTGTCTCTTTTTCTCAAGTGTAGCCATGTCATGTCCTTTTTGTATCAGGAAATTTGCTTCTCTATTCTTTCTATACCATACATTTTCTTTTGTTGCAAAGGTCATAGTTATGGGGCCTCTAATTTGTCATCTCATTAATGCTTAAGGGCTCAGTTTCCTTCCTGCATGTGGAATGGATCTGTAACTGAGGAGCATTTTTGGTAAATATGCTTCTATGTTTTCATTAAATGGTGAGAATGCTTTCAATTCCATTTTCACTGTTTATACCATTCTTTCTGCAATGCCATTAGATTGTGGGTGATATGGTAGTGTCTTGTATGGGATACACACAATTTGTTTTAACCATGCAAATAAGTTCTCATTACAAAATTCGGGTGCATTGTCATTGACTATTTTCTGGGGTACTTTATTCCTAGAGAATACAATTCTTAGTATTTGCTTTATTGTGGTGGCTTTTCTGTCTTTTACTCTGATAACTTCCAGCCATCATGAATATGAGTTTGCGAATACTAAGAATAATCAACTTATCTCCGCTATATGCATAATCCATGTGGATCCTAACCCATGGATCTGCTTCCTTTAGCCCTAAGTGAATTTTTACTTGCTTGAAGTGTAACCCTATTTCCACATTAATAAAAGAAAAAAAAATGTACTTCTTAGTACGACGGAGCAAAAGAAATTACTATTAGTGATATTGTTGATTTTGCATTTTATTATAATTTGCAATATGAGCTTTTTCTTAGAAATATTTAATACTATATGCTTGTAAAATCTGATAAATAGAGAAATGAGCTGGAAATTGGGGAAAAAAGAAAAAATATATTTTTCCCATTGTATTCAGAAGCGAATTTTTGCCCAGTAAAAGTGGAAGACAACGATAGTCAAAACAAATCGTCAGAAACTTTTGATGGGATTAGGGTAAGGTCAGATCCTTAGTTCTCACATATAATGGAAAATTATCTAAAAATTTTTGAGAACCTAATATAATGTAATTAAGAAAAGAACGAAGAGAAAATTACGTCATATGAGGTGGTGTTGCTTCGTTTGTTGAACCAAAAGCCCCCCTCTTGAGATGTGTATGTGGAAAATAATTTCATTGGTCAAAGTATTGATTTGCATAGATACCCAGTGTCCGTCTTCCATCCCCCAAGAGAATTGGGGACAAGTATAAAAGTCAGGACCCCAGTGAGAAAAATCAGTTTGAGTAGTTGGAGTTGTAATCGAGATGTAACAACTGAGGGAAGAAAGTTCCTGATTGGTTGCCAGCTGTAGAGACTGGTCACCTTCCATAGAACTCATGGCTGAAGATATAAAGAAATGTAGAAAAGCTTGCCACTAATCAACTTAAGAGTTAAAGTTGAATAATGCACTTTCAATAGAGTCCTAGCTAAAGATGTATAGAAACAGAATGAGCCAAGAAAGAGTTAAACTAGCTGAAAAGAGATTTTTTATTACCAAGTGAAGGAGACAAATCTACTATCATCACCAGAATGCCCCACTTTGTCCATTTCCATAAAGCTTCAGTATAGAGCCAAGTTAAGTTTTCAGAGCTGCCAAGTGGCAGAGACCAAACAACCCCACTACCACCGTCACTACCATTCACTCCACTTCGGATATTTCTGTAAAGCTCCGATAAAGAGCCTTGAAAGAACTGTTTTAAATGTAATTGGGAAAACCAAAAGCTCTGATTATTTAAACAAATCTTTCTCTCCATTGTAAACTTGGAATTAAACAATCATACATTCTGCTTTTATTGTTAGTTTTATATATATATATTATATATATATATATATATATATATATATATATATATAAGAATTTTTCCATAACTCATCCAGGCGTCTTCAAACTTAATCATTTTTTTTTTTTTGGTGCTGTGTTTATTTTTTTTTTTTCAACACAAGTGTACACATGCGTCTGGTTTGATTTGAGGTGGTAGAGAAATGGCTGCCGAGTTTTCAACGTGTCTTTCCTGAGATCAAAGAACACAGCACGGGCAAGAAAGTCCACCATTGTAATAGATGTCTTTAAGAGCAGCTACTGTGAAGAGGCCATTATTACAATTAGCAACCAGAGCGTCATCATAACTAGTGCCGTTTCGACAGCATCAACCCTGACTCAGGTTCCAATCATCATCATCACAACAGGTTCCGGACCAGGGGCAGCGAGCCAGCCAGGTGGAAGTGCCACAGAAGTTTTATATCCGTACATTTTAGGCATGTCTTAATGTATCTCTTTGTCTTTTGAATATCCTGGCCACCAAGCTAGTAACTTTAGTCTTTTTTGCATTGCTGTTATGCCAAAATGTATATCATCATGTACTCCTTTTAATACGTATCTTCTCAGTATTTGTTGTGCTACTATTATATCCCACTAGCATATTAGGCTTTTTTTACATGGTTAGTTTGTGCTTTGTTTCCTTAAAAAGTCACTATCATCAAACAATTGTTCCATATATTATTTTTTATTCTCTCTACTATTGTTTAATTCTGGGTCTTGCTTTGTTTCTATTTTGAGTCTATTTAGCGGAAGAATATCCGTTTCCACCCAGTATTTTATCTTCAGTATTTTCCTGTTTTTCTTCTGTTTCATTCTTGAACATTCTTGATAAAGTGTCTATGTGAGTGATAACATTCCCTTTTAAGTCTACTATGTCAAAATCAAATGGCATTATTAGTATAAGTTATAATTACCGGTTACATGATACTAATCTAAGTGTTACTGCATCCATGATATACTTCATGTGTTGTAGCAGTGTAAGAAAACCTTTAATATGACAAAAACAACTATAAATAAACATTCAAAATATTTAAATATGGCCCATGTTCATGTTGTCTAAATGGACGAAAATGTTTTAGCGACAATGAACAAGAAATAAAATACCAGTCTCGTTAGCAGTATCTTTTGTGTCTACCCATAGAGGCAACAAAAAAAAAAAAAAAAAAATTGGAAGAAGGTGCAAGAGAAAGAGTTGACTGTTGTCTCCCTATAAGTACCCTATACCGAGACAAGTTCATTTATTTGCACAGGCAGTACTACTAAAATGTAACAGAAAGAGAACTACGTAACATGTTACAATTTAACTGCTCGGGACAATAAAAGCTTAATTTAACAGAAAGGCTCAGACAAAACTGGCACAATTTTTGACATCAGTTAAAACATGTCAACAGCTTTATAAATTTTGCACAATTTGACAGAACCCCCCCCCCCCCCCCCCAAAAAAATTTCATGTTGCAATTTTCCTGTGCCAGATACCATGATTTTTATTGCCCATCTGAAAATACTTGATAATGTGTATTGGCAATTTTTTTTCGAGTTAAAAATATGAATTCTAATGGTTTGTCATTCGATTTTAATAATTTTTTTCTTATCAAAATTTTTGTGTCCTTTCCATGCTCCATACAATTGCTTGTGCTTCTTTTTCCATATTCCAGTAGTAAGTTTCTGCTGACATTAACCTTCTTGAAATGTACATGATTAGGTGTTCTTTAGTATTTCAAAAGTGATAGTTTGAATTTGACTGGGCACAAAAGCATTGTTTTTTTTGGGCGGGTGTAATTTTGCAAATGGCTCTATCATGTCACTGTATCTTGGTATATATTTAATTTACTATAAAAATTTATCAACCCCAAAAAGGATTCTAATTCTTTTTTTTATTTGTTGGAGCAGCTATTTGTTATTTTCTTTGTTAGTCTATCATCGAGTGATATACCTTCTTTTGATATTTAATATCCTAAAGATATCTTACAGTCAAAATTACATTTATCTTTGTTTATGGTCAAGCCTGCAATTTTTAATTTCACTAAAATTTTCTGTTTTATATTTTAATTCTTCTTTAGTTCTTGACCCTACCCCTATATTGTCCTGGTATATTTTTTATTTTTTATAATTGCTTTTTGAAAAAATATGGCTTGAAGTCTTTACCGCAAATGGTAGACAAATCCATCTAAAAAAGCCTATAGGGGTGTTTATCAGGGCAATTTCCTTGAATTTCTCATCAATTTGTATTTGGTTATATGCTACCTTGAGATCAGTTTTTACAAAGTACTCCATTTTGCTAACTTGTGGCTTACAGTTTCAATATTTGGCAACAAAAAAGTCTTGTAATCACCATATATCCCTAAATTTCTGTCAGATTTCTTTATCACTATCAATGATGTGCAATTACTACCACCTTGAATTACTCTTTCCAGTATTTCTTGATTTTGTTTAAAGGCAGGATTTGAATTTTTCTTGATTATATACATTGGGTGATAGTTTTTCCTTTAGTCAAATGCTTGCTTTATAGTCTTTCAATAACCCTATTTCATTTTCTTCTGCTTCCATGTAATTGATTAGTCTTACTGTATCTACTTTTAATGCATCAACCCCTAGTAATCTATCTTTTTTTAATGCTACGACTAACAGGAATTATTTCAAAATGCCTGTCAATTTCAAAATGGCCTTAAAATGAATCCATTGTTATAGTTGTTCCATTAAATTGCTTTAACTGGATGCTGCTTTTTTAAAATTTAAGTCATCCTAATTTTATCCAGAAATTTTTTGGTATCAATGTAACTTTACAGTCTGTATCAACTTGTGTGTTAAATACTGAGCCATTCATCCTTTTTTTTTTTCCTCTTTATGTATTCATTGTAAATATTTCAGCTTCTACAAGTGTCTGAACATTTTTTTTCCTTTATTTGCTTTTTGTACTTGCCTTTGTTCTGAAAATAATCTCTTTTTTGCAATTTAAGCATATTTTTCCATGGCTGGACATTTGTATTCGTTTCTCTTGTGATTTTTTTTTCCAGAATATCTGCATTTAATTATGGATTTGGTTGTGCTCATCCTGTATGTCTCAAATTCTTTTGGTTGATTAAATTCTCCAATCAACTCTAATTGTTGCAAAAGCTCAAAGCTAGCTTTCAAACTCATTCTGATACTCTGCAGATATTCTAGTATTTTTCGTTTTGGGCTTGTAAGCCTACATTTAATCGAAGAAGAATTAACATCTATTGTCATTTCCTGTGTTCTTGATTTTTCAAATTCACAATATCAGGTTCATTCTTTCAATCTAAGTAAGTATTGTATAATGGACTTATTTGATGCTTGTCTTGTTTCTAAAAACTTGTTTCTTTCTGCTATTACCAACCTTTTTTTGGGGTGGGGGTCTTATGTATTTTTATAATTTTAACTATTTCTTCCAATCTCATTTCTTCTGATTTGCTCAAATAACACAATGTCAAAACTCTAGCAAGAAATAAACGGGTTATCTCTTTATTTTTTTTTTTAGTCTTGTAAATGCAAACAAAAGTTCTTATTCATATTTCTGTGTGTTCTGGGTCATCCAGTGAATCTAACGATCCTATCCACGATGCCATGGTTATCTTTCACATTTTTTTTGTGTAGTAGTCATAGCACAGCTTCCCATGTTCTTTGTGATAACAGGGTTGTTGTTTTTTTTTGTGTGTGTGTACACTTTTCCAGTTATATATAGTTTTTCTACTAATTTGCATATGATACTACTGAATGACTCCTGAGTTTTCTATTCGATGAAAAATACTAATAATAAAAAAAAAGTATTATTAATGATAAATGGATACTTTGAAGCAGTAGGTTTTTATTACAATTCTTGACTGACATAAGATACTGGATGAAAGGAACTCTGCATTGATCACTTTACTTTTTTAAAGCTTTTGCTAATAAAGCATTCCAGTGATCTTATTCTAGGATTATCTTTTTTGCAGGATGAATTGACTAATATCCTCAGTGTACCTGAGCATCAAATTATGGCAGCTTCAGTTACTGCTTAAACCAAAAAAGAGAGAGAGATGCACAAACTAGAAGTGCTTAAGACAATGTATAAAAGCCATAAAATAAAGGAAGGAATAAAAATAAAAAAAATTATCTGAGCGGCCATGTTCTTCCTAAAAACATGGAAACATTAAAAAAAAAACCTTTCTATTTATTTTTCATAGAGACCAGACTTAATCTTTTACGGGACAACTCAACCCTGCCAACTGAGCACTGAGACAATGAGGATTCTTTAAGGTTTTTTTAAAATTTTTCTCTTGAATCATTTGCCATCATAATTATCATACAAATTCTGAGCACTTTTGGTTTTTTATAAGCTCTTGTTAAAGAGTGATTATATTTATTTTAAATTATAAATTTCATATCCAGTATTGTATATTAGTTTCAAATATCAGTCATTTTTTAGTTATTAAATATATTTTACATTATTCCTACAATCAGTGAAATTTTATTAAAGCAAAATTGTTTATTTTTTATGACTAAATCTGATATTTGCAGTCATATTTTTTTAAACAATGAATTTGTACGAATATATGTATACATAAAGAGAAAGAAAAAAAGAATAAACATACTTATACTCATGAGTATCTATACATATGTATCTACCACTTAACATTTTCCTGTTATTTTAGAAAGATTTATAACAATGACATCAGAATATTCAGATTACAGAATAAAAATAGACTGAAGAAAAATTATTTTTTTCCCCTTTTTTGGTCGTCTGAAAACGTAGTGTTAATATTCAATGACATAATTAAAAACAACACCATGAGGAATAAACGGACTGCACTAGTAATTTTACTTTTTATTTTTTTTTTTAACAAAACTAGTTTAAAATCATTACTATGTACTTATATATATATATATATAAATAAATGAATGAGGTTAAGTCAATGAACAGTGAAAATAATCCAAAATGAACATAAAATATTAAGTGATAGATCTTTATAGAAAGGTCGATGGATGTTACCTAGAGCAAAATGATATTTATAAAGGGAAACTCAACATCATCTAAAGTGGTTATAAATTTTAATCCATTTCTATAAACTAATTAGTTCATTTCATCAGAACACATTTTATTCATTTCCATTTGGTATAGTATTTACACTGAATGGAAACAAATAAAATAAACAATGGATTATCATAGAAATGGATTATAATTTATAACCACTTTATTTATATATATATATATAAACTTATTTATAAATGGAACTTTGTGTGTGTGTGTCACTCCGAAATGGCTGAACCAATTTTCTTGAAAATTTACACAGTTGTACTATAAGCATCTGCGAGTGTTCTTAGCTAGGTTTTGTGTCAAGGAATGATAAATACTGAAAATCGATAATTGAAAAAATCGGTTTATAGGAGAGGTTCGATTTTAATCAAATTTGATACACTCATAGACAAAGACATAAGAAAAGATATTCAAAAGTTTGAAGGTTGCAATTCTTACAATAGTGCAGAAAATCGATAATATATATAAGGCAAGATGTTTTTTTTTGTGTGTGTGTGTGTATCTGCCTGTATGTGTGTATTTTTCCAGCCCTTTTATTTTAGTTTTTGCTTCAGGTTTGGCTCTAAGTAGGTATAATTGTAGTTCTTAGTCTCAGCCATGATACCATTTACTTCGAGGACTTATTTAGCCTTCAAAATTCAGTTCACGACAAAAAAAAACTTATTTGATATCGATACCAAGAAATCAAAATTTGACTGACATTCATTCATTTTTCTTTCAGTCTACGGTTTTGCTTTAACTGGAAACAACTATTGCTTTTTAGTCTTCCAT